>CM065715.1:73021556-73161556 GCA_033310375.1 Conus canariensis | reverse complement strand
TATATGCACAACTCCGCACGCAGTGACACCTCCTTGATGAAACTGAAACGCTCTTCCCCGACTTGACCTCATGGCCATGGTTCACCGGTCTCCAGAGTCCCATTCCTTTGTGACCATTGTCTGGCTCCTGTCTCAGTTCACCGCCGTCCCTTTGCCTCTCCTTTGCAGCACATTTTCAATGTGTCTCTGACGCACTGCCCCACTACATCTCTCCAAGCCCCGTCCCTTCTCGTCCCTCGATCATCCCTCATCATACTACATTTGTTCCCCAGTCCGATTCTATTGCGCCGCAGCTTTCTGCTCTGCGCTTCCATTACTCCCATTCAACTGTATTCCCCGTTCCTTTGTGTCTCAGTTCCATTGTGCCCCATCTGTTTGTTTAGCCTCTGGGTGATTTGTTTGTATTCCATCCCTTTGTGACCCACCTGTTTGTATTCCATCCCTTTGTGACCCACCTGTTTGTATCCCATCCCTTTGTGACCCACCTGTTTGTTTCCCATCCCTTTGTGACCCACCTGTTTGTTTCCCATCCCTTTGTGACCCACCTGTTTGTTTCCCATCCCTTTGTGACCCACCTGTTTGTTTCCCATCCTTTTGTGATCCATCTGTTTGTTTCCCATCCTTTTGTGACCCATCTGTTTGTTTCCCATCCTTTTGTGATCCATCTGTTTGTTTCCCATCCTTTTGTGATCCATCTGTTTGTTTCCCATCCCTTTGTGACCCACCTGTTTGTTTCCCATCCCTTTGTGATCCATCTGTTTGTTTCCCATCCCTTTGTGACCCACCTGTTTGTTTCCCATCCCTTTGTGATCCATCTGTTTGTTTCCCATCCTTTTGTGATCCATCTGTTTGTTTCCCATCCCTTTGTGACCCACCTGTTTGTTTCCCATCCCTTTGTGACCCACCTGTTTGTTTCCCATCCCTTTGTGACCCACCTGTTTGTTTCCCATCCCTTTGTGACCCACCTGTTTGTTTCCCATCCCTTTGTGACCCATCTGTTTGTTTCCCATCCCTTTGTGACCCACCTGTTTGTTTCCCATCCCTTTGTGACCCACCTGTTTGTATCCCATCCCTTTGTGACCCACCTGTTTGTTTCCCATCCCTGTACGCCCCGTGCTTGTGTGTCCCTTCTTTTTGTGCCTATCTGTACGTGTCACATCCTAAACGTTTGTGTCACATATCTATGTGTCCATCTGAATGTGCTGCATCCCTTTATTCTCCAAATCTTTGTTTAACATCTCCATGTGCCCATCTGTATGTGTCACAACCCTGTTTTGTCATTTCGTTTGTGTTGCATCCCTTTGTACTTTCCGTTTGTGTTGCATCCCTTTGTACTTTCCGTTTGTGTTGCATCCCTTTGTACTTTCCGTTTGTGTCGCATCCCTTCGTACCTTCCGTGTATGTTGCATCCCTTTGTACCTTCCGTGTATGTTGCATCCCTTTGTACCTTCCGTGTATGTTGCATCCCTTTGTACCTTCTGTGTATGTTGCATCCCTTTGTACCTCCCGTGTATGTTGCATCCCTTTGTACCTTCTGTGTATGTTGCATCCCTTTGTACCTCCCGTGTATGTTGCATCCCTTTGTACCTTCTGTGTATGTCGCATCCCTTTGTACCTTCCGTGTATGTCGCATCCCTTTGTACCTTCCGTTTGTGTAACATCCCTCTGTGCCCCTTCCGTTTGTGTCTCATCCCTGTGTGCCCCTTCTGTTTGTGTCTCATCTCTCTGTGCCCCTTCTGTTTGTGTCTCATCCCTCTGTGCCCCTTCTGTTTGTGTAACATCCCTCTGTGCCCCTTCCGTTTGTGTCTCATCCCTGTGTGCCCCTTCTGTTTGTGTAACATCCCTCTGTGCCCCTTCTGTTTGTGTCTCATCCCTCTGTGCCCCTTCTGTTTGTGTCTCATCCCTCTGTGCCCCTTCTGTTTGTGTCTCATCCCTCTGTGCCCCTTCTGTTTGTGTCGCATCCCTCTGTGCCCCTTCTGCTTGTATCTTATCCCTCTGTGCCCCTTTCGTTTGTGTCTCATCCCTCTGTGCCCCTTCTGTTTGTGTCTCATCCCTCTGTGCCCCTTCTGTTTGTGTCTCATCCCTCTGTGCCCCTTCTGTTTGTGTCTCATCCCTCTGTGCCACTTCTGTTTGTGTCTCATCCCTCTGTGCCCCTTCTGTTTGTGTCTCATCCCTCTGTGCCCCTTCTGTTTGTGTCTCATCCCTCTGTGCCCCTTCTGTTTGTGTCTCATCCCTCTGTGCCCCTTCTGTTTGTGTCTCATCCCTCTGTGCCCCTTCTGTTTGTGTCGCATCCCTCTGTGCCCCTTCTGTTTGTGTAACATCCCTCTGTGCCCCTTCTGTTTGTGTCTCATCCCTCTGTGCCACTTTTCTTTGAGTCGCGTCTCTTAGTTTCCCGCCAGCTTGTGTCCAATCTTTGTGGTTCATCTCTGGTGTGTTCCCTTCCTTTGTGCGCCACTTTTTGTGCCCCGTGCTTTCGCATCCCATTTGTTCGTGTTCCATCCTTCTGTGCATCATCTGTTTATGGCTCATGATTTGTTTTACTGTGTGTGTGTGGGTGTGGGTGTGGGTGTGTGTGTGTGTGCGTGTGCGCGCGTGCGTGTGTATGTGTGTGTGTATGTGTCTGTATGCGTGGGTGTGTGCATGCGTGCGTGCGTGCGTAGCCTATGTGTGTATGTGTGTGTGCGCGCACGCGCGCGTGCGCGTGTGTGTGCATGTGTACGTGTGCGTGTGCGTGCGCGTGTGTGTATGTGTGTGTGTGTGCGTGCGCGCGCGCGCGCGCGTGTGTGTGTGTTTGTGTGTGTGTGTGTGTGTGTTTGTGTGTGTGTTTGCGTGTGTGTGTGTGTGGTCTAGCGCGCGCGTGTGTGTTTGTGTATGTGTGTGTCCGTGCGTGCGTGCATGCGCGCGCGTGTGCACGTCCGGAACAAAAATACACAGCTTTACTCTCTTGTCGAAAACGTATAACAGGATGTTATTATCAACCCAATGGAAAACCATGGCATATTTCCAGTCCGTTCATTGCACGCAACATTCATTGCAAGCGCAAATCAGTATGATTTTTGCCCTTCCACGCGATTTTCAAAAGTACCGCTTTGCTATCCCTGATATTTGCTCTGTAAACCGTTACATTTTTAATAATAACTACTAAAAATATACATCATCCAACCACAAACTGTGAATGATTACAACTTGTCATTTTGCTTATAATTTATCTTTTCGGGTTGTATTCTAAGAGCTTAAAAATTTTCAGTCGCTGAATACTCTTTTTCAAAACTAGCCCGCTGTTTTGTGTTATCCGTTTGTACGAGCGCATTGCGTGCTAAGGTAGCCACGCTCAAGTGTCGCATTCTTGGATGCGATGGGAAGTCTGTCTGTCTATTTGCCTGTCTGTCTGTCTGTCTCTGTCTCTGTCTCTGTCTCTCTCTCTCTCTCTCTCTCTCTCCTCCAACACACACACACACACACACACACACACACACACACACACACACACACATGCACGTACACACGCACGCGTACACGTATGTACAAGCCGTCAGTTCCATTTCAGTTAAGTGTTCCGACTCTGTGCCGCTATGAGCGTACGACCGATTAAATCCCTTCGTTACCTCCTGTGTAGTCCGGACAGATGGGAGGGGCAGGGCAGAGAGAAGTCACCGTTGTAAGTGGTGGTTAAAAGCAAGCTTGATCCAGTTACTTCTCTGCAGGGGGCGCAGTCGTCCCGGTTCACTGGTTGAGCTAGATGGTGTAGATTTAAGATCACTGCTGTTTCCACACTCCAGTCACCACCGTCAAACACTTGGTCGGAAAAAACAGTCCGAACAAAAACCGCCGCAACCTATGATTATGGAGGTGATCTGTCGCGTGCTTATGTCAAAGTGCCTGACATATGAATATAGGCCTAACTCCTTTTTGTTCTTTCTTTCTTTTTTATTCGTCTTCTCTGTCTGTCTGTCTGTCTGTCTGTCTCTCTCTCTCTCTCTCTCTCTCTCTCTCTCTCTCTCTCTCTCTCTCTCTCTCTCTCTCTCTCTCTCGGCCATGATGGATGCAACATCGCTGGATGCAGCATCGCTTGATGCTACAGAATTAATACTTTTAGGTGATTTCAACATTGATCTATTGAAGTGCCAAACATCATGGTCAGATAGGACTACCTCATACAACTTATCCCAAATTATAGACATGCCAACCAGAGTAACACTCACTAGCAAAACATTAATTGACCACATCTATCTTTCTGAACCACAAAACGTCATTGAGAAATTATATTATATTGGGTATTTATATAGCGCCTATCCTCGGTCACAGACCAAGCTCTAAGCGCTTTGCAATAAACACACTACCTCACTCACTCAAAGGGCTGCCTACCCAGGTAGAGCCGGCCGAAGTGCAGCCTACTGGCGCTCATTCAGTCGTTTCCCGTACCATTCAAATATCAGTCACTCATTTTCATTTATCCCTCCAGTTTCTCACATAGGATGCATGCGATTTTTATACGTGTCCTCCATTTCCATCGGTACACGATGGCACACGATAATAGTAAGTGACAATTTTTGTGGCTTGGTAAGAAATACCAGGCGGCTATCTTCAATCTACATCAATTTTGCCAGGGCAGCGGGGAACCCCCCCTGCTCTTTTCGATTTTCAACTGCCGTGGGTTCTTTAACGTGTGCAGGGGGCCAGGAAGGCACACGGGTCCGACTCGATTATAGTCCCCATCCGATGTGTGCCTTTGAATGGATGCAGCGACCACTTTCCAGAATGCATTACGTGGAAAAGAAGTGGAATCAAAATTCCTAAAACTGGCTACAAACATATCACTTATAGATCTTTTGGACACTTCCACGAAGATGCCTTTGTTACTGACCTCATGAATTCCCCCTTTATAAATGTTTATAATTACACTGATCCAGAGAAAGCGCTTGAGTACTGGCTACATACGTTTAATTCTGTTTATGACAAGCATGCGCCATTCAAAACGCGTCGAGTTAAACATTGTGCACAACCAAAGTGGATGACTGATGAAATACAAGCTGCTTGTTTCTTACACGACGATCTGCTTGAAGCAGGAGGGAAGTCGGATGGTTTTAAAAGGCAACGTAATAAAGTCAATTCACTCAAACGGACAGCAAAAATGAAATTTTTTCGTGAACTTGTATCCAACAAACAAAATTCGAAGTCCATATGGCAAGCAATAAATGAACTTACGAATAAAACTTCACAGTCAAAGACAAGTCCCATTACCAGCATAACGCCAAATGAACTCAACCAACACTTCACAACAGTTGCAGAACACATTGTCAAAGAAAAGAAAACTGACTCAAATGAATTACAAAAATTAAAAAACTTTTGCAATGCTAAGAACATTCGTTCAGGAACACCAGTTCCGCCTATGACAGTTAGTGATGTTTGCCAAGCTTTATGCCAATTAAAGCAGACAGGAAACCGCGGACTTGACAGGATTGATGGAAAAATACTGAAACTATCAGCACCTGTTATATGTGAAACTCTTACCTACATTTACAATTTATGCCTTGCTCAGTTCAAAGTTGCAAAAGTAATACCCATTTTCAAATCTGGAGACAAATCTGAGCCATCGAACTACAGACCTATATCCATTTTGCCAGTTCTGTCCAAGCCCTTGGAAAAACACATAAATAAACATCTTTGCCACTATTTTGACTCCTCCAACCTACTAAATAAAAATCAATCAGGATTCAGGAAAAATCATTCTTGTCATACAGCGCTTACAAACCTAGTAGATCAATGGCTAGCCAGTGTTAATGAGAATAAATACTGTGGCGCACTGTTTGTTGATTTTGCAAAGGCTTTTGATGAATTGACCACAAATTGTTATGCAGGAAGCTTTCATCATATGGTATAACAGGAAATACCTTCCAACTAATAACATCATTCCTAGAAGACCGTCAACAAATCATTTGTGTCAACAACAATTTATCAGAGAAGCTACCTATCCAGCATGGCGTACCCCAGGGTTCTGTGTTAGGTCCGTTGCTGTTCTCAGTTTATATAAATGATCTCCCTCTTTATATTGAGGATTCATGTGAACGCTTTTGTGATGATACCACTGTCCATACAAGTAGCTCCGGCTTGGAAGCTGTTTTCACTTCATTACAGAAGAATGCTGATATCTTAAGTAATTGGTGCAATGTAAATCACATGTCACTGAATCCTAACAAAACAAAACTAATGCTGATAACAACGAGGCAAAGAAGACAAAACATAACCATGCAGCCTTCATCTGTTTTTATTAATAATCAGGAAACTGAAGTGGTGGATAGCCATCGAGTTCTAGGCGTATATGTTGATAATAATCTTTCTTGGTCTTATCACCTTCGCAGTTTATGTAAATCAATATGCAGACAAACATATCAGCTATGCAGGATTAAGCATTTCTTAAACCTTCATGCCAGGAAATTGTTCCTACACGCACATGTTCTCCCTTCAATCAATTATTGTTCAACACTATTTGATTCTGCTAGTGCTAATGCCATGAAACCTCTTACGAGTGTCTACAAAAGAGCGCATAAAGCAGTCCTATTAAAATCATCTAGTCTTAGTGAAGGGGATTGTAGTAAAGTGGGGGCTCTTCCGTTAAAAGAAATGTTTGCTGTCAACAAATGTCTGCTAATGCAAAAAACTGCATCGGGTTTAGCACCACAAACTCTTCAGTCTAAATTTAGCATAAACCCGAGGGATTCAACCAAATTCCAGGTTCTCACACCTAGAATAGATCTATTTAAATCAAGCTTATCTTACTCAGGAAGTGTGGTTTGGAATTCACTTCCACTACATTTCTGATATACTCAAATTACAGAATCCTTCAGGGAAAAACTAATTACACATTTCACAGCAGACCATTGCTATTAGGGACAAAATACATATACCAGGGCACACACTCTGTTTTGCTGCATATTAAACTGATACGCCGTTTCCTTTTCACTGATGTTTTTAAAACCAGATAATGATAAATGAGAGATATGGTTATTATCGGTTTTATTAATGATTGTAATTATATCATGATGAATGACTGTTGTGGTCGCTGGTTTTATTGGTGTATTGTCACTAATTGATTGATGTCTTAATACTTTTGATTTCTTGGAGCACTGCAACTGCAAGGTGATAAATGTGTGTCCGGATTACTGTTGACCATATTGATGTATTGCTCTTTATTCAAATTTATAGTAAGGTTTAGCTTGTGATATTTTGGATAGAAAAATGGAATTATAATCTCTCTCTCTCTCTCTCTCTCTCTCTCTCTCTCTCTCTCTCTCCTCTCTCTCTCTCTCTCTCTCTCTCTCTCTCTCTTCGTTAATTACGGCTGCGTTTCAATGGATTGTCACTTAATCAATAATTATAGTTTTGGGTTGTGTATGAATGGTCAAGAAGAAAACAAAAAAGATGGAGGGGGAAGGTAGATTATAATGGCATCTCTCTCTCTCTCTCTCTCTCTCTCTCTCTCTCTCTCTCTCTCTCTCCAGACACACACACACACACACACACACACACACACACACACACACACACACACACAAACACACACACACACATTCACACGCGCGCGAGTGCGCGTGCGCGCTCGCGCGCACACATGCACACGCACACGCACACATCAGTATTATGATTATTGATGCTAGGAATTCATTGCTGCTTACTGATAACTGATTGTAGTACCGTTCGTTCTCGTTTTGCTTTGTAACCACATCATGTGTAAAAGAAAGTAAAAATGCTGATATTATTGATGCATTGTAGTTGTCTAATTATCATCCTTAGCAGTTTGCTGTATGTTACTTTTTTACAAAAGGAATGTAACTCTCTCTCTCTCTCTCTCTCTCTCTCTCTCTCTCTCTCTCTCTCTCTCTCTCTCTCTCTCTCCCCTTCGATAGGAGGATCGCTTATTCCATATCTGTGTGTGCTGATTTTTTTCTTCTTTGTAATCAATGTCTTTATTCTTGTGTGTTGTTTCAATCGTTTCTTTTTTTCCCTCTAAAGTCATCTACGCCTGAAATGTTAATGGATGAACTTTTTAATGTTGTGAAGATATATGTGTTTGTTAAAAGTTTTGTAAGTCTTTGTCGCTAGTCATACTAGCCCCTTAACGGGGCAAGGGCCGGATGAAAAAAAGCATGTGTTTGCTTATCTGTTACCCTTGGAAATAAAGATTATCATCATCATCATCATAATCTCTCTCTCTCTCTCTCTCTCTCTCTCTCTCTCTCTCTCTCTCTCTCTCTCTCTCTCTCTCTCCCTCTCTCTCTCTCTCATGACTCCGCCTATGAGGAAGAATTACCACCTCTTTTCCCTGTCTCTGCTTCTTTCAATTATTTCAGCTGAGTGATCCGTTTTTGTTTATTACTGTTCGTTTTGCGTCTTCTGTGAGATGTAATGGCGAAGAGGACGTCTGTGTGTGTGTGTGTGTGTGTGTGTGTGTGTGTGTGTGTGTGTCTGTGTCTGTGTCTGTGTCTGTGTGTCTGTGTGTGTCTGTGTGTAAAATTACAATCAATTTAATAATGTGCAACTTTAACGACCATTTGTTTTTGCAAGTTACGTTTTATTACAGAGGCGATAATGTAGCATAAATATACGCACTTACGTGTACACTCACACATACAAATGCACACGCATGCGTGCAACCACACATACACACATTCATGAACACGCTGTCATATATACACGCACAAGACATGGCGATGACGATCACAGTGGTGGTTTTAATGGCGTAGACACGGAAGAGAGATTTCTTGGAGTGGACGCTGGTGTTAGCGTGTGGGACTGGTGATGCTTTTGACCTTACCAACGAAGACAGGGTGTCTCTGGCGATCGCTGGCATTGATGACGACGTTTTCCTTCATTGAAATAACATAGAGAGGAAAACGATTGATTTTTTTTTTTAATTGTCCAGTGTGTGTGTGTGTGTGTGTGTGTGTGTGTGTGTGTGTGTGGATTTTTTAAAATTGTCCAGTGTGTGTGTGTGTGTGTGTGTGTGTGTGTGTGTGTGTGTGTGTGTACGTGCGCGCGTGCGCGCGCTAGTTAAAAGGAGGCAGGGGAGCGAGGTGTTCTAGAGATTCCGTCATCCTTCTTTCCCTCCTTCCCTCTATCCGACTCTTTTCCTCCGATCCCACTCTTCACCCACATAAGGCACAATTCCAAAAACAAAACAAAAGTGAAAGTACCATAAACATGCATTTCTGGGAAAAGTCAACAATTCTCCTACCAGCCCTAACTGCAGGCGGTACACGGATTATGCTCTCACCCGGACCATCAGCTCCTACTGCGTTTCCCCCTCCTCCTATCCCTTTCCTGGGTTGATTTATGCGCTGACAGTACTTCGTTCACTAACCTTCAACCGTGGTTCTCCACCACCACCACCACCACCACCATCTCCCTGCCACCCTCCTTGTTCTCATCCTCCACTCCTTTCCACCGTCTTGCATTCCTCCTTAATCCGCTATTTTTCCTTGTAAAGCTTTTCTTTTTTTAATGGACCCACCAACTGCTGGCCGAAGTGATTGTGTGTGTGTGTGTGTGTGTATGTGTGTGTGTGTGTGTGTGGGGGGGGGGGGGGGGGTATGTGTGTCCGCCTGTCTTTCTGTCGATCAATGTGTGTGCATGTCGATCAGTATGTGTGCATGTTTTTGACTTCAGTCAGTGTGTGTGCATGCGTTGTGTGTGTATGTGTGTGTGCGCGCACGCGCGCGCGCATGTGCGTGTGTGTATGTGTGTGTGTGGAAAGAATGTGGACCATGGTGACAGACAGAATGGCCTTGACAGGACATGTGACATAGCATGGATAATCCACCTGTATGATATGTAACTGCCATGGCGTGAACCATCCACCTATGACTCGGAGCATCCACCTGCAGAGCATCAAGCACATGGCCTGAACCAGAGAAGCCTGCAAGACAAGCAGGTCACTCAGGAAGTAACTGGCCTCTGATTATAGCAGGCTTGAAGAAGGTGGATGTGAAGAGAAAGTAGACGCCATCTTTGTTTACAAGGCCATGACAACTGAACTATAAATGAGTTTTCTTGCTTATGTTTCATCCTCATGTCTGTGTCAGCTATTCGCATGCCATGTGCTGATCAACTTGAATTCGATCTTCTTTTTTTTTCCTTTTTTTTTTCTCTCGTTTCTTTTTCTTTTACTTTTTTTTTTAAAACTTTTTTGTTTGTTTGTTTGTTAAATAATTTTTTTTTACGATGCAAGCGTTGTTTTTGATGGAGCAAAACTGAGTGTGCCGAACCTTTGCATAAAGACTTACTTGTGCAGAGACACACGCAATTAGACTGTTCTTAGAATTTTCGTTGTGTCTGTGAGTTAGTTCCCCTTCTTCTTCCCTTTTATCATAATTATGCGGCCATATGCCACAATTAGGATTTTGCACAAAATCAAATTTTGCTGGGAACTACTCTCTTATATGTTCATTTCTCTTATTATGATAATGGGTACCTTTATTTAAGATGTGTAAGAGAGAGAGAGAGAGAGAGAGTGTGTGTGTGTGTGTGTGTGTGAATTTGTTCCAAACCCACCCCCTTTAAGACATGATGTGTGTGACAGGAGGCAGAAAATCATCCCATTTTTCTCACATGGGACAATTTATGACCAGTGTGTTAATATCAGATTTAGTCTCATAGCAATGTTAATGTAAAAATCATTCTTTGCTCAATACAGCTTAAGTTAGTGTATGTGTGTGTATGTTGAACAGCAGTGTGCATTTCAAAAGAGTCAAAGGGTGCAGTTGTTCATACCAGAGAAAAATAAAAAAGAGGGGACAGCAGGGTGGAGGGTGCGGTGGGAGGGGGAAAGGGGGGGGGGGTGAGAGGGACTTGGTGAGAAGTGGGAGGAAGGGTGCACTGGAATGTGAGAAGAGGGGGTAGAGCCATAGAGAAATTCAGTGTCAGCACATGCACACATAAAGTCTCTCTCTCTCTCTCTGTCTCTCTCTCATATGCATGCAGCACACACACACACACACACACACACACACACACACACATACACACACACACAGCACACACACACACACACACACACACACACACACACTAATATAGACATATCCTGACTCAAATGAAGACTTCTTTGCAGTTTTTTGATCATCCGCACAGCAGAAAATCATGCATGAATTTGACAGTTTAAGAGACATACTACATAATTGTTATTGTGAAACCATACATAGAGCAAACAGAGTTAAACAGAATTTCCAATCCCTCTTCCACCCATACACCACACACCATTCCACCCTATCCACACTACTTACTGTTGTTTCTACTCATTTCTGCAGGGCTGCTAAAGAGTCCACAAGATATTAGTTTTTCAAGAGAGTGAAACGGGAAGGAGAGAAGTGTGTGTGTGTGTGTGTGTGTGTGTGTGTGTGTGTGTTGGGGGTGGGGGGTGGGGGGAGGGGTGAGCACAAGGGAATAAAAAAGGATGGGGAAGAGGGAACACACACACACACACACACCCTCTCTACATTGCATAGACTTACTGTGTTCTGGAGGAATCATGTTCATATGGTTTGATGGGGTAGTCACCATGAAGGCTGTGTAACGATCCTTGTCGATTAGACACCAAACTGATCTATCACAGGAGGGCTTGTGGATTAAATGCACTCACTCGTTGATACATCATTAGGGAGGGCATTGCCCTTTATACTTCTTCCTTGATCACACAGCATGCAAACAAGATAAAAAAGAGAACATTAAACAAATAACATCTTAATTTTCCAAAACCAAATGGCCGTAAACTCACTATTACCGCACATGTATGACAGTTAGCCGGGTACATCACTGTGAGGACATCATGCACAGAACTTGGTTTGCGGTTTACAACAGAAGTTTATTTTAGTTTAGTTCTCTTTCTTTCTTTCTTCTTAATTGCTCATTTATTCATTTCAAAAAGCAATACTAAGCAGTTCAACATTGAACGATCTGTCACACACATTTACTTACATACAACCCTTTTGAAATGTTCCCAATCACACAGTTGCCATTAGACCTAGGTGCAAATACTTCAATGAGTTTCCACACAAGTCATTTAAGATTAAACCACTTTTCAGAATATGTCACTTCGAATTGTACCTTGCCGCATAATTTGTCCTTACACACAAATACATCATGGCTTTTCATCGTCTTGTGATGAAGTTTTTCACCATGTGTTCTTTTAAAACATAATGCGATATGTAATACTTGTGAGAAAGTCCACTCCACTCTTAAGTTCTTGGATGAGGTAGAGCTCGGGTGCCTCCAGAGTGGGTGTCACATACATCAGTGTGTTAGGTGGTGTCACCTTACAGGGGAAAAAAAAGCCATAGATGACTGCATGTAATGCTGGCATCTCCTCCTCGCTAAGTGGTAATGAACACAGTGGTGGTGCTGGCGGGTGGATGCATCGGTGGTCTTCAAAGCCCATGTGGGTTTAGAGAGCTGGAACAGCAGACTTTTGACCGTTAGAGTTCACTGTTGGATACTTTGGATCAGTGGTTAGTTTTTAACATTCTTTGCATCACAAAGTCACACCCCTTTTGAGTTGGAACAACGCAACCTCTTACGGTTGGTTTGTTTCGCATAATGCTGCGAATGAAGTTCAACATTTGCTTGCCAATGTTCCAAAGAGAGAGAGAGAGAGAGAGAGAGACAGAGAGAGAAAGAGAGAGAGAGAGAAAGAGAGAAAGAGATGATGACATGGCAACTGGTCGCCAAGTCGATGCCTTGCGCCCATAATTAGAGGTAATTGTACGAGCTGGCTTGGCGTTTCTTTCAGTTGTTGATCAAGGGCTTGCAAAGTGGAAGGGGCGAGGTCAGCTTTTGATGTGCCTAGACCGTTACCAGGCAAGAGTGACATCCGGAAAATTTGTTGAGTAGAAATAAGAGATGTGTGTTAAAACACAGAGAGGCATGACGCAGCAGGGATGGTGGTGGGTGGAAATGGGCATAGAGGGTGGCATCAAGTTTTACTGATGTAACAAGCGATACAGACAATGCAGATCAAACAAGAAGCCGCCAAGAAATGATGGAATTGACGATGTATTGTTTAATCGAAATCTGCCTGACGATTTGATTGGAAAGTTACAACTCCAAGCTTACATATTTTAAACATGACACCAAAGTAGATCCTGGAAAAGAAAAATTAAATCGCAATCTACCTAATTTTTCTTTTCTAGGATCTACTTTGGTTTGATGTTTAAAGTCTGTTTTTTTTTTTTCGATAGAAATTTATATAAAACATTCCAGTTGAGTGGTTACACTGAAAAGCATGGAAGGTTCATTGCCTCAGCGTCGTTGACCTACTATCTGTTGGGAACAAAGATTACTGTGATCATAGCATGCACTGTAAGTGAGGGTTCCAAGTCAGCTCAAATGTGAGACATACACCTAGAAATTAAAAAAAACAACTGTTCTATATTTAATAACTAAACCTTTTAATTAAAAGTAAGTCTGTGATTAAGGTTTGTAGTACAGCCTGAACAGCATACGATTTTTCTGGAAGGTGCAATTCCTTGTATCTTCATTAACTTGTCACATGCTCTTAATTTTAGATGCAATTTTCAAAATCTAATCTTGAAAATCAAGCTGTGGTTAAAGTAAGTTTAATCTTAATCAATATGCATGAATCATACACCATGCTATACAATTTCAAAATTTTGAGAAGACAATAAAAAAAAAAAGATCATGGGTCAAATTTGAAGAACACAAGTGTCAAAACTGACCCTTATAGGATTTCTATGTAAATATATTTTCCTTTGAATTCATAATTACCTTCTTAGTTTCACTTCATTTCTCATAAATATCTTCAAATACTTGTTCATGCACCCAAATAAACCAACACACTTCAAGTTAAAGAGCAGACTTGACGTTTTTGGTTTTCTTGACATCGAAGAAGGTGTTTATTTTCTTCTAGCAAATCCATGCTTTGTCAAAAGATGATCAGATGTTGATCTGTTCCTTCTGAAGCCAGCTTGTAGTGCTCATAACATGTCACTAGACTATTTTCACAATAATGGTAAAGTCTTTTAAATATATGCTTTACATGAACTACCTGCCGTGAAGCTTGGTTACAGCAATTAACTGTAACCATTTGAAAGGATGGTAATTGGTCTTTCTCAAGTCACAGTATAGAGACTGGCCATTTCCGCATGGTGACAATGTTGTTGCTGAGGAAAAGAAGAAAATGGCTCAGTGCAGTCTTTCTCGAAACTTGTTCTAAACAACTTACAAAATAAATCGTAACAAGACAGCCACCTCATCAGCTGACTTACAAGACTCCCATTAGTCCCAATCACACGTGTTGTCCAATTGTTTGACAAGTCGATCTGTTTTTTTCAGTTAGGATCATACTACCATGCTTATCATACCTTCAGAATGTGATTATTTGCTGTCTCAGCGTTTGGATTTTTAGGTCTTTACTTTAACTGTACCCTTTTTTTTCTTTTCGTTTTTTTAATTTTCCAGTCCATCCCAGGCCTCATGGCTGAGATTGTTTGGGCAACCGAGTCATGAATACTGTAAGAAGATTTTTTTTTTCACAAAAAAAACAAAGAAACAAAAAACTTTGTGCATGTTTATTCATATGGCAATCATTGCATGCAATATACTCATCATAGTGCTTTGCATTACAGAAAAAGTCATAGAGATGTATCTTCTCAGCAGTGATCTGACTTGAATTTGGAATGTTTCAATGTTTTCAATGACACCATAAAATGTCTTATGCTAGTTTTTTTTTTCCCCACACACTCTCTTCCCATACAGACTGATTAAGAGTAAACTTGGCAAATTTTTTCCTCTTTAATTTTGACACTTATTTTGTTTCATGATCATCATCATTACATCTTCCCATTCCAAAAAAAAAAACAACAACATTCTCTGAGACCATCAACAGGAGACAGGGTGGCAGATAAGGGTGGTTAAATTGTACCTTGGATTAAAGAAAAAAAGAATTTGTGGGAAGGAGAATTAGGCACCATCATCATACCCCAAATTTCAACTTACATGAAGCAAGTCATGCCTTCCATTTTTAGTGTCTCTAATTTACTTTGGCGAGTTCCATTTCTGCCACGTTTTTAGCATGGATGTGGGTAAAGATTGCACTTGTGTATGTGTGTGTGTGCATGCGTACGTGCATGTGTGTGCGCGCGCATGCAAGAGCGTGCATGCATGAGCATGTGTGTGTGAATACATTACATGTCTGTACATGTCGGTTTGTAGAGGTCAGGGCATGGGTATGGGTGTGCCACTTAATTTCACTTCAACTCTCTCAGTGCCGTTACTCACAAGCAGAAATCATCTTCCCACAATGGTAGTCTTGGGGCAAATATAGATTTATTTACAATGATTACTCAGCTACACATGTGAACAGTCACTTGAAAATTTTCAAGTCTTCAACATGTTGCCATTCATCACAAGAGTGCCTCATAGAAGTCATCACACATCCAATAGCTCACCATCAAAAGACAAAAGCTCCATGCTGTAATAGGTATCACAATGAACATGGTTCTTAAAATGAGTAGTTCATTACCTTCATTAAAAGACTGAGCAAAAGATGCACAAGCTTGCATTTTCTTCAAAGGAGACAGGATTAAAAAAAAAAATAAAAGGAAAAATGCCTCCTCAGTTGTATGTGTCAGTCCAACACACGAATACCTCAGATCAAAGGTTCTAAGGGTCAGCCCAATACACTAACATATCCAGGGAAGTTGCAGTCAATCAAAGACAGCCACACAATATCTACACCTCTAAAGTAATAAGAGTACATCAGACACAGAAATACCTTCTATTGTTCTAGATACTTCTAGTCAGACAGACACTTGAATAACTTCAAGGTACTTCCACTTCCAGTCAATTAACAGACATAAAAATGCCTTCAAGGAACTTGCAGTCAGTTTACAGACATACAAAAAGAAAAGCCTTGAAGGTACTTACAGTGAGTTAGACACACAAATACCTTCAAGGTACTTACGGTCAATTAAAAGACAAACAAATTCCTTCAAGGTATTAACAGTCCATTAACAGTAACAAAAAAAAAAACCTGATTCAGTGAATGTACTTAAAGTGAGTCAGACATACAAATACCTTCAAGGTATTTTCTGTCAATCTGACACACAAATACCTCCAAGGTATTTACAGTCAATCTGACAACACAAATATCTCCAAGGTATTGTCAGTCAATCAGACAACACAAATACCTCCCAGGTATTTTCAGTCAATCAGACAACACAAATACCTCCAAGGCATTTTCAGTCAATCAGACAATGCAAATATCTTCAAGGTATTTTCAGCCAATCTGACACACAAATACCTCCAAGGTTTTTTCAGTCAATCAGACACACAAATACCTTCAAGGCATTTACAGCCAACCACACTCAAAAATATCTTAAAGGTATTAGCAGTCAATCAGATACTCAAGTGCGTCAAAGATACTGTGACCAAGTCAGACAGACACATGAATATGTCCAACGTACTTGCACTGTTACAGTCAACCAGATAAGCAAATACCATCAAGATGCTAAGATTTACTCCAAACTTCTAGTTCAGAACTGCTCCATCACAAACGAAATAAAAATATCATCTCCGTCAACTGATGGATTAACAACCATGAACTAATGCTGCACTTTTAGTTGGACTACAGCTGCCTGTTCTGATGAGAGACTCAGAAATCATGGAAACAAAGACTGAAGAAGACTGACAAGGGAGAAAGAATGAATAAGGCTGCAGTGCAGTGCACTTATGAATGACTTGTTTTGTGAACACATTGATCAACAGTATGACCACAAAGAGCAGACTCTTTCTCATGTCATATTCTGCAACATGCCTCATTCTATCTAAAACCATTAAAAATTCAACAAATTTGTTCATGCACTCTCTCCCATTTCTCTCCAAGCTTTCTTACCAACACATTTTGACATATACTCTGTTTCAAACACATTCTTGGAAAGGCTTACTCACCGTCACATACACGCAAACACACGCACACACACACATACAAGGCATGTGCACACTCAAAACATTACTCAATTCACTCATACAAGCAAGGATTCTGACTCTTCTTCGACATTCAAAACTACTTCCGTCCATTCTTCTTCTTTCACCAATTCACATGAAGTTATCTGCATGCAACAGTACATAGCTACCCCAGTTATTTATGCTGCCTGTAAAGATTCAACATAAATGCCAGCTGCAGTGTTATCTATCAACAGTTACAGGGAAATAGGAAGAGTACACCAGTAACCATGAAAATATGACTGTGCAGAGAACCAGCAATGATTTGTTTTGCTGCATTCACATTTCTGATACACAAATATTTCAGTAATACTTCTCTTTTGCAGCAGTTCTGTATCTTATTGTCCATAATGCAGCCTCACCATCCTTCCCCGACTTTATTTTCAACCTCCCAAATGTCGATAACAGACCGAGTTCTAAATGAGCACTGAACTTTTTTTTTGAAATACTCTGTTTTAACAAAACCAACTTTTACGGCACAGAGAATCAGTGCCTACAAATGATTTAAATTTCACTAAATCCCCAAACATCTATTTCCCAATGTTTCCGAGATGTAGAAAATGTTTGATGCCCATCATGTCGTAAATATTCACTGCTACTAATTACAAGAAAAGACTTTAGACATGGAATGATTCACAGGAATAAGATTCTGAGCCATTCCAAAGCTGACAAATGATCACAGTGTTACTGGTTCCACTGCACAGTCACATGCACCAAGCACACAACAAAGCATGGAGTAACTACCATTTTCTTCCCAGCCACTAGAGAGCACGTATTCTCACACAACAAGAACATGTAATAAACACACACTAGCACTAACAGGGTTCATCTTCTGTACCACTGGATGAGTACATGGATACATTTCTCCGCTTCAACTTCTTGATGGCTGGGGATTCTGCAGAGATGTTGTTTGGGCTGGGGTGTTTGGATCCAAGACGTGGCAGCCTGCCTTCTGTGGGAGAGTCATTTCCAGTGCTAACTTCCATGCAACCTGTGGTGCTGGTCCGACAGCTGTCCTCCTGGGACAATGGGCGTTCCAGTTCATCCTGAGAGTCCTGACTGGTGGAGTCAAGATCACTGGAACTTTTGTCTGCACACGCTGCAGAATTCTCTTCAAGCTTCTGAGTATCTTCAGAGCTGGAAGCTGACCTTTCACTGCTCTGATCTTTAGCTGCCATAATCCCAGCCAACTCATCCTCACTGCTGTCTGCCTGAAGTACAGAAGGTTTGACTTTGCTGTCCGGTGTTGAACCATTCTTCTGTTCTGACGACACACCGTTGGATGTAGAAGATGTATTCATCTGTTGACTTCGTTGTGCAGCTAGGATTGCCTTGAACTCTTCATCATTGTCATCAACCTGTAGACACATTTATTTCATTATAGAGGGGAAGTTTGTATTGTTTTCTCAATTTGGCTATTGTAATTGATGCAAGCTATTACCAACATGTTTTGCTTTGCTGGCCAAACGTTAGGGCCAACACTTCCGACACATTCTCTATGGCCCTTTGATGGCTTCAGCCACAATGAGGATTTGTAACAGTACTGGATGACAGCAGTGTTGCACCGAGGCATCGGCCTTCGGCCAATGGCCTATTAAAAACTGAAAAGTCCGATCGTGTTTCCCCAGCCCGGACTCATTGTCCGATCGAAATGTAGCGCTGGCGGCCTCGGTCCGATCGTTTCACGTCACTCGCTGACACGTCAATCTACATTTTCCCAGACAGATTCTCGACTGCAATGCTCAACATTATTTCTTTCGCCACAGCTATTCTTAGGCAAAACCAAAAGTAGACGGTGCTGATTGAAATACTTGGAAAAAGTACAGTATGGATTTACCCTGAATCAAGGTAAGGGAAACAACTCTCATGTCTTCGTTTCGCCATTTTTTGTTTCTGCTAGGAATCACGCTTTACGATTGAAAAACGACATTACGTCAATTTGTCCTATTGCTTTCCAAGGTTCAGGACATTATGGCCTATTGATTTCTTTCCTTCAGGACAGTCTGCCCTATTACTTCTACAACCTCGGTACATCACTGATGATAGTCCACTTAACAAATCACTAATGATTGCTTAGAAAGCTCTGCTGACTGTAGATGTACCACTCAGACGTTGGATGTAAGTCTCAAGGTTACAGATGCATTCATAAACATTAACAACAAGGGAAATGCACAAACACCATCCATTACAGTTTTATATAAAGTTTGGTTAATTCAGACCTTCAATATTTATCTGGTTATTCAAAACGAAAAGTAACCAAGTCTCAAAACTTCAATTTGTTTCTGTGTCCAATCACATAGCAACACATGACTATTCATGAAAAATTAAATTATTAAAACAAAACAAAACACTTAATGACATGAACTGAAACTGGCCAGGAAAAGGTTCAGATCTGGGGCCTGATTTTGCTCCTAGGGCTCTCAGCTCACATGTTGGACTTAGTTTTACAAAAATCTGCCTCAACTTTCGGTGAAGCTACTATTAAAAAAAAAAAAAAAAAAAAAAGAAGCCACCACAATTACTCTGGACATTTTCTTGGAAACCACTGTCCAGTGAACTTGAACAATTTCACCTGATTGGCTTTAACTAGGTCTGTATGGAAAATGACTGCCATCTGAAACATTAAGATTATCCTGAAACTGCCCCAACATGACTTTAATTTTCCTGTGTTTAATGTGTTGGATCCTAAAATCTGTCATCATCATTCAAAGTATTACTAGTCTCATTCCACTTTTGACAGCATGTTCCTAAATTCTTCAACTGATGAAACGCAGGTTGCATGCAACCAAGTACAGTGATTTCATTATTGTTGGAACGCTTGTCTGCCGGGGGGATTCTCCTCTGAACACCTTCTACTGTCAAGCTCTCTCTAAAATTGCTTCCCACTTTTGTCTAGATACCACTTTTTTTCTTCCAGCTTATCTAAGGAGACGAACAAATGCCAAGCAAATAAAAGTCTGATCGTATGGTATCAGATAAGATTAGCTGATCAAATACTAAATGTTATTTATTAAGGTGGACTGTTGGCATCTGATTTCAGTTGGTTTCTTTCTTTTAACACATGAAGGTATATATATATATATATACAAGTCAGAGACCAAAAATACCTGTGGTGTCGAGGCGGCGATATTGCCACTGGACAGACTGTACGACAGCTTGGTACGGGGACTGCAGAAAGAGTCTGACATGTCCAGACTGCTGTTGACAAAGGATGAGGAGAGACTGCTGCTGACATCAGTGGGAACGTCATCATCGCTAACATCACTGTCTTCCAAGGCATCCAGTTGCTGAGCATCTAGCTGCTGGCTGAGGGTGTGATGACTCTTGATGCCCAAATGAACAGCATTGGGATCCGTCAGGTCTAGCATGGTACACAGTAAAGCTGTCTGTGGATTCACCACCACCTGAAACACATACACAGTGGGGTTTTTTTCCCATTCTATAACAACATTAACTCTTTTCCTTTGGGAAATAAGCCAATGAGGAGCTTACCATAGGCATCAAGAAATGCACAAACATATAAACCTCCCTAGCTTCAGAAAACGCATGTACAAGTATTGCATGACTGCTGTCATTCAAATGAGAGGCACAGCTGTGTACTCATCATATGCTTCAACTGACTACATTACTTACTAGAGCAAGCAATGATCCAGGAACATTTCAACAAGAAACTGCTCCAGGTTTGGTCACTTTCCCGAAGAAAAAAAAAAACACTGGCGATTGTAAATGGTAGATGATAGTTCTGTCAAGCAAAAAGAGCAGCAGTACTGCCTTGAATTTACAGAATCAGCAGATGGAAGTTCTGTCAAGCCAACAGAGT
The DNA here is from genome assembly GCA_033310375.1 of Conus canariensis. Classification (NCBI taxonomy): domain Eukaryota; kingdom Metazoa; phylum Mollusca; class Gastropoda; order Neogastropoda; family Conidae; genus Conus; species Conus canariensis. The sequence goes on along the minus strand of CM065715.1, from coordinate 73,140,723 downwards.
GCAGTATTGGCTTGAATTTAACAGAATCAGCAGATGGAAGTTCTGGCAAGCCAAAAGAGTGCAGTATTGGCTTGAATTTAACAGAATCAGCAGATTTTATTTGGAAATGTAACTCTTGAACACATTATATAAGTGTTTCATCACTTTGGGGCAAAAATGAACAAAGTGAACAACATTGGAGATCCATACTGATGAAACCCATACAGTCTAGTTGAAAATCAATCAGTTGCTGGCTCAGTGCATGACAATACCTTATCAACTGAAGTGTAAAACTGCATGCAAAGATATATTTTACAACATGTAAAACAGACAAAATTATTATGTTCAAATGGACTTTTCAGATGGAAATCTGAGAAGTGTCTTCAATTAGTTTAGGCGGTAAAAACAGGGACAAATCAGTCGAGTTTTAAATCACAGGTTGAGGTCAAAGGTACTGAACAAAGATTAACTCACAGACTTTGTCCAAACAATGTTTTGGTATTAAATATCATTACAAGTTCAGATTGGGGGGGGGGGGGGGGGGGGGGGGGGGAAATGGCATATAACTCTGAAAGTCTGTTTTAGATGTAAATTTTTTCTTAATTCAAGAGACTGTATTTTATTAACTGTGGTGTCAGATTGCTAGAATGAAAAATGCCAACATTGCCGGTGGCAACGTCAGTGACAAACTGATTTCAATGCAATGACAATGCTGCTGTCAATCAAATTCCTTTGTATCAACATATCATATGCATGATTCATTTCTTTCAAAACATTTCTTTATTTCAAATACTTCAGTTGTAGAGTCTGTCAATCTGAATAGTCTGCAGACTGTGATTCACACTTCAACAAACACGACTCTTTTTGCGACCGACTCGATTCATGAAATCTAATTTAACTTTTATATTAGTTTAGATTAAGATTTTTTTTTTTTTTCCTACGAAAAGAAATTGATTTATTATATTTTTATCAGCAAACGTCATGCATTAAAAAAATGGCTCCCAAACACAGAAAATGATAACTCTTTACTTGACAATGTCATTTTCATTAGCTGACTTCGGCTTTCAAATAATGGTTTCTTTGTACGAACAGATGAATTATTTCCATTATTTCATGGAAATCATATTTCTAAGTCCACTAATATACAACATGTAAGCATTCATGAAAGAGCAAATCATTTAAAAACATTTAATAATGGGAAATCGGAAACTGGCCTACACACCAAAAAAGGCTCAGATCAGGGACCTCATAAGCTCTTTGGTTCTCAACACTAAGGCTGGACCATGAAAAATGTATATCAGATGGAAATAAGTTAATAAAAGTCCGTTCTATTTTCAACAACAAAATAATCTTTTAGAAATGAATTATACAACAAAGAGGGCACAAAAGCTACAAGTCTTTAGGACTCTCAGAATTTTTTCAAATGTCGCTTTCAAATTTTTGAGGTTTATAATCTTCACATGGAGACAAAAATAACAATGCATTCCAATTTTTTTTTATATTCTGCAAAAAAAATATACTATCCCTGTGGAGCAAGCAAACATAAGGTTAAAGAAAGAAACAAAGAAAACACTCACCGGAGGACCTGCTGGTATGTTCTTTTGTCTTTCTTCAAGTGTGGGAGCCGTTGTCTTGAAGTTCTCTGGCACAGTCAGGCTTCCTCCAAACAACTCTGTGATCTTCAGAATATCGTTTTCCGACACCTCAAAATTACTCCTGCACACCAAACAGTACGTGAAAGGCTTCATTCAAAATAGGAGTCCAGAAGTTACCTTTCAGTTTATATCCTGGGGGGGGGGGAGGGGGGGGTTACACTACAGATAGGAAATCAAAATGTGATTCATAATCAATGTCTAGAACAACACAAAACAACAACAGCTAGAACAACACAACACATCAACAACCACCACCACCACCCAAATGTACATACAATTAAACTCTCCCAGGCATCCATACATAAGCATCTGAACTCTCACATATGCAAATTTACATCTGCATGACTGTGTTAACAATTAAGAAAAGAAAAAATTCCAACGCACACACATACACACACACACACAAACACAGTGACACACACACACACACACACACACACACTTCAGGCTCTCACCTTTCAGAGGACTGTGGACTAGGCATGTAGTGATTGAACCTGCCCAGGTGCATGAGATGGTTGGTACTCTGCAACACACACAGCCACTCTGGATCCAGGCTGATGCTCACTCCCTCGTTTCCCTTGTCAGGAAAGTCCAGAATCTGCAAGAACTGTCGTCTGGGTAGACATTTGTCTAGCGAAAGAAACCTGGTGCTCTTCCCTTCCTGCAAATAAACACACAGAGATTTTATAGTATAAATACTTATCAATGCAGTGTGTGTTTTTTGTGTGCGTGTGGTTTTTTTTTTTTTTTTTTTTTTTTTTTGGGGGGGGGGGGGGGGGGGGGGGATGAAAATCACAGCTCTTTGATTTCATTAGTCAACTGTGCATGACAAAACTCTCTTTGAAAGTGTACTGGCCGGGGGCTGAATACTTTTTGAATAGTTTGCAATCTACAATACAAACAACAAAAACTGACTGGGACATGGTAAGTAAACTTGTAATTTGCTGGTCAAAACAGATTCCTCTTTCTGATATTCATCATCATGCCATAAAAAAAACAAGGCACATTATAATATTTGCTCTCAACCTTCAAATTTTCCTAAATTCTAATCGCATAGGCTTTCTTCTGTCCTTAGTCTAGACAAAATGCTTTTTGCTACAAAAAAAAAAAAAAAAAAAAAAGAAAAGTTGGAAAAGAATATTTCAACTGATCATTTCTTCCACAAGCCATATCATTTCTAAATCACACAGTCCTTGAATTAGGTTAAAACAACAAACACTTTAGTTTAATTTTTGTTTCAGTGCAGATGTTGGTACATGATTTTTTTCAGACTTGAAACTGTTGTTACTGCTGAAGATTTACAATTTATGAGACACTAAATTGGGAGAATTTGAAAGGGAGATTTACTATAATACAGTATATCTGAAAGTGACGGCAACAATGATCAACAGAGGAGATAAAAAAAAAATATTGTCAATGGATGTCAGAAGAATTGTAAATAAACTTCCCACAGTGCATAATTCTTCCATAAGACTAAAGAGAGATGGGGATGAACTAATAAAACATGACAGAAACTAACACAGTAAATCAGATCTCTGTGCCCTAAATTCCTACTTAATTACAGTTATTTAATAAATGATATGTGCATTTCCCAGTCACTACTATTTGTTAGACGTAGCCTTGAGCTGCTGGCTAGACCATAAGACGTTCCACAACTATTTTGCAGATTATTAACTGTATAAAATCAAGAGAAAAAAATGAACAAAATAAATCAAAGACAAATTTCCTTACTTGCATAATTCCATTATCAACAGCCTCATAATAATCAAACCCATTCTTGGTTTAATTAATGTTGCCAACAGCAGTCTTTATTGTCAACTGCCTTTTTTTCCTCCCTGTAATGTCCTGGCCAACTGATCATCCTGTTCAAGTTTAAACTGAGTTAAGATCGTGAGACAGTCTTTGTGACTAGACCCTTTGACAGGCTCCGGCTGGAATTTGACCTTCGCCCTCACTGACAAAGACTGTGTTTTAATATGACGGGACAGACTAACATGGTCAAAGTATTCCATTTAATTCCAGTATTGGTGTAGAGCATGACACTTGAAAGACAAAAAAAATGTTTTCTTACATACTGCAATTGTAACTCAATAGTTCTTACAGTGAACAGAAGGCAAAGATGTCACAGAGAAATGAAGGGACATCTGCTGGCTGAAAATCACTTACAGCATGTTGGACGTGGGCAGTGTACTTGACATGGAGGTGAGCAGAAAACCAGTAAGATGGCTGCAACATGTGTAAGAGCTGACCGGCAGGGGGGCTGCCTAGTGACCCGTTCATCACTTCTGTCTTCAGAAAAGGTTTTCTGGAGAACAGCTGGTTCATGTTGCCATATCTCGCAATATCCTTCGGCCAATCATGGGACATAAAGATGTCCAAGGGACGTCTGAGCTGCTTTAAGCGGAACACTTCAATGTTACGAATGTGGTACACTGAGCGTTTGGTGTCCTCAGTATAGGGAGCGTATTCAAAGTGCCCTTTATGGAAATCCCTGTCTTTGTAGATGCCTGATAAACCTCCGATACGTAGACCTCCTACTTGAATCACGTTTGCATAGCCTGCATCACAGTGAAACCACATTCAGATTGACAGGGGATGAATGCACTCATGAGTCATGGCTGTTATGCCCAACACATGAATTAGTATGACATACCTACATGATACTGTTAATGTCCATGTGTTCAACACATCAGTCAACTTGGACAATATGTATCTTCAAAATCATATCCAACTGATTACTAGCACACAGCTTAGAGTAAAAATGGATGAAAATGCATGGTAATAACTACAGGAAAGACACAAATTTTCTGTTGTTTTTTATGATAACAAAGACTGCGAAGGTATAAATTCAAAGTACAAAAATGGAAATTAAGAAATCTGTGTAAATCATAAAATCTGCTTCAGTGCTGCAATATGATACAAAAAAAATGTTAAAAAAAAAAAATCCAAGTAACTGTGCAAGAATATAGCGAAGGCAACTAAGGATGGAAGTGGCCAAGTACGTCTAGAATATGCTTATGGGAAATAAGAAGACACTGTCTCCCAGTACTTTTCTTTCCCTAAATAACATTCTATATTACAGGTCTTGCTGTTAAATAAAAAGAAATATATTTAGCCCATCCAAATGTATAAAGTATAGCAACTCACATGATCAGTAATTCACAACTCTTTTACGGTCTGACAATCAGTTATTCATAATTTTTTTCATCATCAAAGAAAATCTGATAAACCTTTTCTTCCCCTTGGCACTTGTTATGATTATGAACAAAATGAAAATCTTTTATTTTCCAAACTTGAAATTTAGAACTCTTAGGAATAACTATACACACAGAAAACATTTTTTCTTAAAATTTATGCAAATCAATACACTGTCTGCAGGGACAGAAGGAAGGAGGATGGAGTCTACATCCATCAAAAGATAAGTATTTCAGATTAACTAGATAAATCTAAGTTTGTATGTTGAATTAATGGTTACAATGGCTTTGTTTTCTCCACAATGTAGTTTTCTTTATTCAAAAACTTGTTTTTTTTTATGCTATTTCCACTTCACATTTAAAAGAACTATAAATAGTACCATACAGAAAATATTCGTCTTTCTAAAATGTTGCGTAGAGAAAATCTCTGCACCATATAACTGTAGAACTAAATGCTCTTGTTAGCTGCAGCATCAGAACCCTGTCATCATTGTTTGGCCTAAATCAGTAAATGGTTAGTTGGGATGTAAGCAACATGACTTGATGATCATTACTGTCATCACCATTTGGCCTACATGGTCAGTTGGGATGTAAGCAACATGACTTTATCATCATCATTACTGTCATCAACATTTGGCCTACATGGTCAGTTGGGATGTAAGCAACATTACTTCATCATCATTACTGTCGTCAACATTTGGCCTACATGGTCAGTTGGGATGTAACTTGTAAGCAACATTACTTCATCATCATTACTGTCGTCAACATTTGGCCTACATGGTCAGTTGGGATGTAATTGTAAGCAACATTACTTCATCATCATTACTGTCGTCAACATTTGGCCTACATGGTCAGTTGGGATGTAAGCAACATTACTTCATCATCATTACTGTCGTCAACATTTGGCCTACATGGTCAGTTGGGATGTAAGCAACATTACTTCATCATCATTACTGTCGTTAACATTTGGCCTACATGGTCAGCTGGGATGTAAGCAAGTTGCAACATTACTTCATCATCATTTACTGTCATCAGCATTTGGCCTAAATTATTTGGTCAGCTGAGATGTAAGCAACATGACTCAGCTTTCTTATCATCACTGTCAATGTCATCAACATAATCTATCAGTGTGGTCTTGGTAACATAGCAGATGTGGTATAGCGTGTATGGCCTAGTCCGCATGCAGAGACACCTTCTCAATGAAACTGAAACTTGAAAGAATCTGACTTACCCATATAATAGATATTTTTGGCCACCCAGCCACCATAGGGAAGTTCTTGCATATAGTTGGAAGCCTCATGATTACCTCCAATAAACACCGTTAAGACAGGAGCAACTTTTTCCCCAGAGTAGTACCTGTATTAGAATAATTACATCCGTCTTAATAGCGATAAATGCATGATAAAAGTGACCAAGATATTTCATCATGGTATACTTCTTTGATATAAAATGCAATAAATTGTTTTTGTTTAGTTTCCAATCCTTCTGCTTTAGGGGGAAAAAAGTCCACCATACTTCCCCACACTAACATGGTAAGTTTTCCACAACTGAAGTTAATGTCATACAGTGACACACAGAAAATTATCAAAACTCTGTTAAAAGAACACTATAAAACAAAAAAAAAAGTGTGTGTGTATGTGGGGAGGTTGGGGGGGGGAGGAATCATTCTAAGAAATGAAGCCAGTTGCCATTACTCTACAGTAAAAATATTACATTAAGCAAACTCAAACAGAGTAAAATGTCACGACACTTTTTCCTCCACCGATCATACTTGTTTCCAACTTCCTCATCTATCAAACAAGATGTCTATACTCAAAGGTCAAATAACCTTGTTCAAAACAGACCTGCCGTCAGTTTCTAATATGAACCTCTCTAAGCAATTTCAGCTGATGGAAGCACGAGTTCACATCAGCAAAAAAACACACATAGCTGGCATCAAAAGTAAAGCCACAATATAGAAGTGCGTTACACTGAGTGTATTGTATGAGTTCATGATGGCATGAGGCACACACATGTACACAATTCATTTTAATTTCATTCACTCTAAACCAAAGCAAAGTCCATGTTACGATACTATTACCTGTTCTGACGCAGCAATTTGCCTGGAAAAAAAAAAAGAAGAGAAAACAGAACTCACTTGTAAAAGGTGTTAAGCTTTTGGTATTTCTGAGGCACAGCCATTGACTTGAGGTCATCTCTGTTGCGTACAGCCTGGAAGTCCCCACAAATCAGCAGGAGGTCCACTTTGATGTTATTCACTTTCTCCAGGTATTGTAGCGTTTCATAGATCTTATCCAGTTCTCCATGGCAACAACCTTCTACAGCAACCTTCATTTTTATATGTTTCTTTTGGACTTCAGTGTAACTGTAAGAGACCTGAAAACACATGCAGCTATATACAGAAACACTGTAGTCATAAGGCACTGACAATACTTTCATTTTTTTACATTCTTTTGGGGCATTTTAGTGGGGTTTACAGTATTTGGGTACACCTCTGATTTCACTGTTGTAAACTTTATTCAAAGGTCATGTCACTTCAGCCAACTGGTGGATGAGATACATAGCTGACATTTTCAAAATCTGTTTTCTTGTATGAGATAAGGATATTACAATCAATATTCTATGTCCACTGCGAAAAATAAAAATGGTCAATGTAGCATGAGAACATCACCAAACTTTTTCCGTTTTTCAAGATCACCTTACAGCATCAATGGTATTATCTCACACAAGAACACAGGTTATAAACACATCAACTTTATTTCACTCCATCTACAAATTAATACTGGAACGACAGACTTCAAGTTCACAACTTTTGACAATCACAGCTGTCCCTAAATGCTGTAAAACTGTTAATGGTCTGTTTTTTTTTTAATTTGCATTCATTGTCATTTTAAAGTCTGTGTAAGAAGCGATCAAATTAAAAGAATAACTGAAATGCACTTAACCTCCCTTTTCATACAATACATGTCTGCATATTTTGTGTTTTTTGTTTTTGTTTGTTTTCGTTTTTCGAACAATTTCAATCAGGCTGAAAAAGCTTACCTCTTCATTCACTTTTGCGCTATCTTAAATTTCATGAATGTAGCTGACAAATCTATGTGTTGATCTGCATAAACTGATCCACAGCATAGGGCAGGTATGTAAACTTTGCATAATTTCTTAATTCTTGATTCATCATTACTACTGCTTGTCCATTTAAACTAATGAACACTTTAGTCTTTAATTTTATGTACAAGGTCGTTTTACAGTTTACTCTAAAATTCTTTGTATACAAAATCATTTTATGATTATAGTATAAATGATTTATGACTAATACTAAAAATTATGCTATGCATTCTAGATTCATCTCTCTTTACTTATTTCATAGACTTCATCTCATGATGCACTAAAACTATGCTTTAAAGTGAATTCATAGGGCCTGCACAAAGTCTTCAGTTTTTCATTGCTTTTTGTGATAACATATTGTAATCCTCATCTGAACTCCACTAAATACATGGTCCATACCATGAAATTCATAAACTGGCAATTCCAGCCAGATTCAGCTATTTATTGCATGCCAACAAATCCACATTTGTGCCTTAACGTGGTGACAGCCCTGATGTGGCCCTTTGCGGTTGGCTGGGCCATATAAGCAACATTACCTTACCTTACCTTGCTTCACCATTCCAATTCCCCCACTCCCACCCTCACTCCTTGCAGTCTCTCCACTTTCAATGAAACTGTATCATGAACAGTCAAATATGGTTCTGAAGAGCACTTCTTATTTGGGAACAGGTTTTATGCCAATCAAAAGCATATTTATAACAAATCTTTCGCTCTCCTTGGCGACATCGAGGGAGAGGGAGGGTCTCTTCTGGTTTGTGTATTTTGTTTTCATGTAAGACAAACGACTGTTGTTGTTTTTTTCTTTTATCGAGTCATGGAAAGATAATGGGTTTCAGTGTGTTAAACAGTGCACAGCATCAATGTCAGCAATCTAAAAAATAAAAAAAAAAGGTGAATTTGCTACTCCAGATGGCTTTGACGCCCTTTGATGTGTTAAGCTTTTACAACTCAGTTAATTCTGTTCATAATAAAAATTATTGATACAAATCATGCTGACTTTTGATGCACAAATTCTGAATTAAACTCAGTTTTTATTTCCACCAATATCACTGGGTTCAGACTAGTCCATGATGTTATACTACATCACATGTACTAAACCATGAAAACACAGTGTGCAAAGTATACAGTTAGATAAAAACAAATACCTAAAATGAAAGGATTAGGGAGTCAGACTACCAGACAATACTAAGCAGAAGCCTGACTTGCACAATAACCCAGTGTGTTGGTCAGGCTTTGGACTGACTAAATCAGTCAGGAACTTGGTTTAATTTTTCGCTGTTATATTAACCAAAATTTGGAAGTCAAATACTCATACTGACTAAATAAACAACCATGTGCACACATATTTCTTGGAAAGAGCTATTTTCACGCTCTAACGGAGAACAAGAAGGCTCATTAAGAATAACCGGTCACCTCTAACTATGCATGTCTGATTAGGTACAAAATCATTATTGATCTGCAAATAGAAAAGTACATGTTTATTTAATTTGAACACTACATGTACTGCACATTTTAATAGGGATCGCAATGCTCTTTGCCATTTCATGTTCAGATATGCACTGCTTGCAAAAAAAAATGCATTCCAGGCAAGAAAAATACATTTCATTACAAAAATAACTCTTAAAAACATGAACATACTGAAAACAAATTCTGTATGAAAATGTGTTAGCCTATTTCTCTCTCCACCAGGTTGCAAGCCTTGCTGATATTCTGTGCATTCATTGGTCAGCTTAGTTCAATCTTCAAATTTTTTAAAGTCATTCCACCACAGCAGACCAAATGTCTGTTGTCACAGGTGTGGGCAAGACTGCTGGATTGGAGGAATAAAATGAGGACTCTCAATCACTAAAATCAGCAACAGCATTTTGATTGTCCACGCGACTGTTGGCAAGGAGCATTCTCTTCGCTGTTTTTAACTGTGTCCTGAAGGTTGAAGCTTAGCTTGCAGAACACATTGCTGATGGGCTTGGCCAGAGTTATTTGCCAGTGCTGAACAGTCATGGAAATCATCACTGTAATCCAAAGTTGTGTACTGGCAAGTTTATCAAATAAAAGCCCACCCAGTCACAAATTGTGGAATTGATTAAGGTTTGCAGCTGGTCCTCATTGACAGCAACTGCATTGTTACCAACAGCACTGCAAATGTTTGCAACTTAATACAAGCAAAGCAATGCTGTCTTGTTTGAAACTGATGTGTATGCTCTGACTGGATGTCTATATCTCTACATGTTAAACACTTTGCCAAGAGATGACAGAATGTCAATATCTGCAGGATTAAATCAGTGATTAATTTAATGTCAACATCTGCAGGATTAAATCAGTGACTAAGTATCTTAACTTGTCAGTGGAAAAGCCATTTGTCTCGAATTGCGTCTTTGGCATATGAACCATTTAAAAAAAAACTAACATCCCGTTGCAAAAATTCAATATTCATGCAGAAGCCTGCGATGCTGTTTAGCATTAATATATCCATCAAAATGTGTGTTTTCAGATTTTGTCTGAAATTAAAAGTTGAATACATTTTAAACCGACCATTAGAGATTTAGATGGTTCATTATATCACTTTATAACCTACATTTTGGTCCTGAATATAGCCATGTCTCAAGAGTGTCTCACATGATCCCTGCACTGACAGAGTAAGCAAGTTCATGTGTTCCAAACCAAAGCAAAATTGCAATGAAACTATGTCATTACACCTTTTCAGCCAATACATCTTCTCACTTCAAGCATGACTAATGTCATCCTCATCAAGAATGACTAATGTCATTCCCATGACAGGAATCTCATGGAAGAAAAGCAAAAATCCCTGAAATTCTAGTGGGATGGGGAGAGATAGGGGCTTCAGAAGACATGCCCTAACTTACCTGGAAAAATATCTGAATTTTGTGTTCAGTCTGCTGCAGTCTGACACCAATCTACCCTGAGCATCAAGTGGTACATCGTCAACTTTTCAGTCCAACTATAATCAGGATCATTTGGTCAGCCTTAGTCAATCTCTTTCAATTTTGCAGCATCTTGCCCTTTCATGATGCCACAGCATGACATTACCTTGCCTTCAAACCTTCCAACTGGTTACACAAGGCAGCGAAGAACACGAGATCTTATGACTTCCAGTAATATTACTAATAATTCTTAAAATGCACAAATGTGCGTCTCTGAGTCTGACGCATTTCATAAACTTCCCATCTGACAGTGACACACTGGAATTCAGGCCAGTGTGTCACAAAAATGTACCAAAACTTACCGTGATGCACTAATTTTCTCCTGTATGCATTACAACTCTGAACAGCGCATCATGCAAAAAGGCTTTCATCTTATCTGCCACGATCGAAGTTAAAAACGTAAATTTCCTTGACGTTTTAGAACATTCTCAATCAACATCATGAACACTTCCGCTTTGAGAACTCTTCTCTACTGAAAAACCAACAAGAGTCATCAAAATAGACTAGGCCTATCTGGTCTATGACTGGACCACAAGATCACATGATTCAGCTATGTGGGGAAAAGCATGGAAAACTGTAGCAATTTCAGCTTTTCAGAATCAAAATCCGACTGTTCAGCTGTGGCTCGTGGGTGATAATCCAGTGAATGGAACAAAAGGCTGTGTGTGGATGAAAAATCGGTACACTATTTTCAAGCAGGTTATGCATCATGGTTAAATCAAGTTTCAAATCAATCAATCTGTTTGTAGCAGCAGCTTTTAAATCAGTATATTAGTTTATTATTACATAACTTTAGACCTAAGTCATACTTTAATTTTTATTTGTTCTGACACATCTTCAAAGACGCCTGCTCTTCATTCTCTACAAAGACAGTATTGCAAGATAAGATAAGATAATGTTGCTTATAGCCCAGCCGACCGCAAGGGGCCACATCAGGGTTGTCACCACGTTAAAATCAACTCAAGTTATTTAAAAAAAAAAAAAAAAAAAAAAAAAAAAAAAAAAAAAAAACACCTTTCACACATCTCTTTAAATGACATCGTCTAGAAACGCACCAGAAACTTCGTTAAAAATCTTTCATCCGTAAAATCTTAAATCAGATGAAAAATGTTAATCTCTCTCAAAAACTCAAAGATCACGTCAGGCGGGACATCTCTGAACAGGATTTTCATGGACCCCGCTGTAAAATGTTTGTGTCTCACATCGTGCAAGTCCCAACACTCTAAAAGAATATGTTTCATTGTGAGTGGCACATGACATGGAATGTACCACGGCGCTTCTTCATTCTTTAAAAGGTACGAATGGGTAAAATACGAATGGCCGGTGTGCAGCCAGCACAGAACTGTTTCTTCTTTATGACCACCAGACGTAGATGGGAGGAACTCCTTAAGGTTTGGACGGATCTGAAAGAGTTTGTTATCCGTCTGTGTGTTCCAGTCCTCCTGCCAGAGGTCTCTCACATAATCGTTAATTTTGGGTTTCAGATCTGAGCAAGGGATATAAATATTGGACAATTTCTCTCTTGTGGCATTCTTGGCTAAACGATCAACCATTTCGTTACCTCCGATGCCAACATGACCAGGAACCCAAGCCAGAATAATGTTGTAACCATCTGCTTTCAACTTGCTAAAAAGCTCAAAGAAATGTAAAAGTTCTGGATGCTGAAGGTTGCGGCCAGCTATGGCCTCCAAAGCTGACAGCGAATCCGACAGAACCAGAAAGTCCCTCTTGGTAGATTGTGAAATTATTTTCAATGCCAGAACCAGAGCAGTAAGTTCAGCAGAATAGACAGAGGCATCTGGAGGTATATGTTTTAACAGTATCTGAGAAGGAGCACCAGGGCAATAGGCTGCACAGGCCACTCCATCCTCAGACTTGGAACCGTCAGTGAAAATTTTCTGACAGGATGGAAATTTTGAACAGAGGTCAGCATACAATGCCTTGTATGCCTGAGAGCTGGTGGACTCTTTACGAAAAGCTGCGAGATCAAAACGAATCTCTGGTGTGAAAAAGGTCCATGGAGGCTGATCCGGAAACTTGGAAAAATCAGACACAACTCCTAGGTCTAGACCTGCATTCCGCGCGTGAGGCTGCATACGAAGACCAAACGGCGGAATACAGTTAGGGTTGTTTTCGAATTTGTTTTGAAACTGGGGGTCAAAGACACAGTCATAGGCAGGATTCTGCGGTTCTGAGAACAGTCTGATATAGTAATTTAGAGACATTTTCAGCCTGCGGTTGGACAGTGAGGGTTCACCTGCCTCTGCGTACAGGCTGTACACAGGGGTGGTGCGGAATGCTCCAAGACAGAGACGAAGCCCTTGATGGTGGATAGGGTCCAAGAGTTTCAGATAAGAGGGTCTTGCAGAGCCGTACACAGCACAACCATAGTCCAGTTTGGAGCGGACCAGGGCTCTGTAGAGATGCAGCAAAGTTTTCTTATCAGCGCCCCAGTCAGTGTGTGCTACGACCCGCAGAATATTCAGAGCTTTCTGGCAAGAGGTTTTGAGATTTTTAATGTGGCTGAGAAAGTTGAGTTTTTGATCAAAAATAACTCCTAGGAATTTGGCTTCTTTTACAGCTGGAATGGTGGACTTGTCCAGACGAATTTCAGGATCACCAAAAAATTGACGAAAATTGTGAAAATGGATTGACTGAGTTTTGGTACGTGAGAAGGTAAACCCGTTTTCCTCGGCCCACTGCTGGATCTTGTTGACACAAAGTTGGAGTCGACGCTGTACGCTGGCGTAAGAAGCTCCAACTGCGTACAGCGCAAAATCGTCAACAAACAGAGAGGACTCAGAGCCCTGGCTTACCGATTTTACAATGTCGTTAATTTTAATGCTGAAAAGGGCAGGAGAAAGGATGCTCCCCTGAGGTACACCCAACTCCTGCCCATGGATGTCAGAGAGTGCGGTGCCAACACGCACCTGGAACTGTCGATCAGCCAAAAAGTTCTGTATAAACAGAGGCAGGTGACCACGGAAACCAAGTCTGTGCAAGTCCAGAAGAATTCCTGATTTCCATGTGGTGTCATACGCTTTTTCGAGGTCGAAAAAGATAGCGACCACATGCTGTTTATTGACAAAGGCATTGCGGATGGTGGTTTCCAAACGGATTAGATGGTCGACTGTCGAGTGGTATTTCCGGAAACCGCACTGTTGACTGGCCAAAAGGCCATCGGTTTCCAACTTCCACATCAGATGGGAGTTGACCATCTTCTCCATCAACTTACAGAGGCAGCTAGTCAGAGCTATTGGACGATAGTTGGAAGGGTTGGTAAGGTCCTTTCCAGGCTTTGGAATTGGAATGATCAGGGCTTTCCGCCAGGAGGGCGGAAAGCACCCTGTGGTCCAGATATGGTTGTATACTTTAAGAAGGGTCTGGAGACAGCTTTCTGGAAAATGTTTCAAAACCTGATAATGAATATCATCCAGACCAGGGGCAGAATCAGTGCAGGTTTGTAAAACTGTTTTCAGTTCATTGATTGAAAAAGGGAGATTGTAGGCTTCAGAGTTGTCTGATATGAAATTGTATAAAGATTTCTCTCTGAGTTGTTTGTTTTTTAAAAATGCTGCAGATTTATTTGAAGATGAGGAGTTCTGTTGGATGGTGGAAGCCAACAGATTGGCAACAGCTTGTTTGTCAGTGACCAGAGCATCGGCAAGTTTCAAGTGATGAATGGAGGGGTGGTGCTTTTCCCTTTGATTTTTCTGATGATGTTCCAGACTTTTTTCTTTGAAGTTCTTGATGTCAGCCCGGAGCAGAAGTTTCTCCAAGACTGACGTTTACTGATTTTGAAAGTGTGTCTCGATTTGGCACGGAGTTTCTGATGGGCTCGAGCGTTGGGACCTGAAGGTCGTTGGTATACCCGACGCTGAGCCCGTTTGCGAACTTTTGAAATTTGTTGGCAGTCTGAATTAAACCAGGGTGTTTTGGGCATTTGGAGTTTGTCGGAAGACATTGGAATACAGGTTTTAGCACAGTTTATCACAGTATTGGTCAGAGATTCTGCTGGGTCTGGACTCTGAAGAAAATCAACTTCCTGGAATTCTTTTGAAATATTGGTTACAAAGAGATCCCAGTTGGCCTTCTTATAATTAAAATGTTGTGAGACAGAAGCGCTCTCAGTTAATACAGGTTTTAAAAGAACAGGGAAATGGTCACTTCCGTGTAGATCGTCATGGACAGACCACTCATAGTCCAGGACCAGCGAGGGGTCACAAATCGACAAATCTAAACACGAAAGTGAACCTGTGGAAGAGTGGAGGTAAGTTGGAGCTCCATCGTTCAGACAACACAAATCAAAGTCTGAAAGGACATCCTCAAGAAGCAGACCTCTGGATGACGAACTGACACTACCCCAAAGAGGATTGTGACCATTAAAGTCACCCAACAGCAAAAAAGGTCGAGGAAGTTCTCCGATCAGACTGACAAGGTCCTGACGACAAACCGGGACAGAAGGTGGCAGATACAGTGAGCAGATTGTAACAGTCTTGTGGAGAGTGACTCTCGCAGCTACAGCCTGAAGGGAGGTAGTCAGAGCGACAGGACTAAACAGCAAAGTTTTGTGTAAAAGAAGGGCAACACCGCCTGACAGTCCCAATGTGGATGGTTGTGCAGGTTTAGAAAGAATATTAAAGCCAGAAAGAGTGAAGGTCTTCTGGCTTTGAATTTTAGTTTCTTGAAGAGCCACGACGGAAGGTTTTACTGTTTGACACAGAAGCTGCAGCTCCTCAAAATTTGAATTTAGGCCACGGATATTCCAATGGATTAGTTTGATTTATCCATGGTGCAGAGGATGAATAGGAGAGAAATCAAGTCATCTCCTCGTCATCGTCTGCGTTCAGTGGAGCAAATTTATTGCTTAGTTTCACTGGACTGTTTGGGTCTTCAGACCTGCTGGCAGACTTGCCCACAGGTGAAGAAGGTCTGGATTTTGGAGATGGTGGAGGTTTCTTCCTCATCTCCACCATCTCCACACTTGGTTGAACTCCCTTGCCCGCACGGGCACTGCTCGAGGAAGTTCGAGGCGGGAGGCCTGGCTTTTTCATCTGCCCAGCAGCAGATGGAGTAGACTGCTGGGCAGTCTGAGGGGTGGCGGATTGTTTGCCTCCACCAGGGGCACCCACTTTGGGTTGGGAGGTGGTGGACTTGCTTCCACCCGAGCTTAACGGTCTTCCTTGTAATGTCTTTGAGAAAATAAATTCATCAGTCTGGCAGCAGACTGAACGGGTCGTTACTTTCTTTATTGCTGAAGCATATGAAGACGCTGTTGGCGTCTGACTGCCAACAACTTGCTTACGTGCCTCAAAAAATGAGATCTTCTTTTCTGTTTTAACTTTCTGAATGTTGGACTCCTGGATCCAGACAGGGCAGTTGCGTGAAGAGGAGGGGTGGTCGCCACCGCAGTTTGCGCAATGAGCCGGGTCTTTACATAGCCCATCATGGGTTGCTTTGCAACAAACACCACACACCTCCTCCCCAGGACAGCGATCTCTGACATGGCCAAATTTCTGGCATCTGAAACACCTCAACGGGGATGGGACATACAATTGCACACGGACATTTAGGTACCCTACTTTAATGACCTGAGGCAGCACAGGGTTGCAGAATGTCAGAAAGAGGGTGTTGGTGGGCACTCTTTCTGCACCTTTTTTGACTGTCACCCTATGCACCTCTGTCACACCTTGGGATGCAAGTTCTGTCTTGATCTCCACTTCCGAGACACCTTTCAAATCCGGGCACCGAATAACTCCCTTGGATGAATTCAATTGCTTATGGGGAGTCACCCGAATCTCTCTGTCCACGAGCTTTTTTGCCTTCAACAGCTGTTCCGATTGTTTTTTTGACCTGCACTGGACGAGGAATGATCCGTTCCGTAGCCTTTTCACGGACTGAGGGTCACCCGCTAGACCTTGGAAGCCCTTCTGGATCGCGAAAGGACTCAGAGCTGAAATGGGCTTTTCCTGCTCCGTCCCTTCTATCACGAGCCAGGAAGCCCAGAAACCTGTCCTCTCTCTTATCTCTATATCCGAGTCACTGTCCGATTCGAAATCCCCTGAAATAGGGGCTGCTGCCTTCCTCTTCTTTTTGGGGGGATGATTTTTGAAAACGCCATGTTTAGTTTAATTATATTTCGTCTCTCCCTTACCCACCCACCTTGGAGTCCAACTAAGGGGCCAGGGCCAAGAAATCACTGTCTTGACCCCTTCCAGGTTTCAGGAGAGATATACGACAAACAGAACGCCACTACCCCTATCCCCCCTGATCATGCTCAACTCCCGGGAACAGAGAGCCAAGCACTGCAGGGGTTAACTTGGCCAGCGGGAGAACTGCCTGTCTTGACCCAGCCCCAAGAAGGGGGAGACAGTATTGCAATCGGCCATTAATGGACCTGCTAGATGAAAAGGAAAAGAGACAAATTTTTCTTATGATCAACAAAGAAGCAAAACTAGACCCTGGCGGTATGGAAAATGTACAAGATTCAAGTCTTCCATCAACTTGAAACTTTTAATAGATCTAGATAAATTGCATGCCAATCCTGGAGCCCCATTTCATTTTTTCTTCTAACTTGGGCCCACCATCATTATGCAAATCGTTAGCTCCTAACTGATAAAAGTCGTTATCATGATAGTCTTGTCACTGGTTTTTATTTTTCTGGAACTGATCCTGACACTGGTTGCTGAATGCCAGAGCAGGATAGTCACTGCATTACCCGTCTGCAAGATTCCTAGCCTTATCGCTGTCATGAGTACAGGAGGCCTCCACCAAATATTGACAAAGCACATATTATATAATATGTACATCAGGGGAGGGGGGGGGGGGGTCCAGGGGGCGCTGAACCCTTGTATGGAAAACAAAATTTTTTATTTCAACTGAAAACTTGTGTGATCTTGTTTATTCCAGACAAAAGTTCTGCCTGCAACCCTTTCTTTCAGTAGGAAGGGGTGGGAGTGGCATATAGGAAGGGGGGGGGGGGTGAGGGGGGGGTGGAGGTTACTGGTGCAACAGGTACATGTGACTTGGCTCGTAGATTTAAACTTTGAAGTTACAAAATGATACAAGTTTGTATTTAAACCTTGAACCCTACATATGTGTAGTTCTTGAAGAGTCCGAAAAAAAAAAGTCAATCAATTTACAAAGGAAATAAGAAGTACAAAATTCTGGGTACAAGTTAATTTTAAGAGGAAACAAAAATAAACAAGTCATGTGAAATGTAGAGATTTTTGTTTACTTTTTATGAAACAGGATCTAATAAATTATATATACATATATATATATATATATATATATATACACACACACACACTGGGGTAACAAGCCTAATGATATACACCAATCTCCTGTACACCAATCTCCTGATTATCATAAATCAGGCAAGAAAAATGAGAGTTGTAAGATCAGTTGGCAAGACTGCTTTGCCGAAATAAATCAAGATGAAATCTGTCAGGATGTTTTGAAAAATACACACTGAACAATATTTGTTCATTCTGCCAACTAAATTAACCAACTGGTGGTCTCTCACACAATAAAGAACTAGGAATCACAATTTATAGTCCATTTAATATTAAAGTTGCTTTTCAACTTGCATTAACTGACAAGGTAAAAGCGCAATGAATCTACTTGTTTTTACAATTAGTTAGGATACTTTAACATTTTTTTTTTCTTTTGTTTTCTTTTTTTTTTCAGGCATAGAACTACAGACCTGTTTGCCCTTTTCATCAAATTTTGTTCCCATGATTTGCAAAAATAGGACGAATACAACGAAAGTGGTAAAAAATTTTGACATGATATTCTCGATGGTAATTGCACTTGCGGACTCTAACCGTAGGAGGGGAAATCTGACCAAAGTTCCTAAGTTTCGCACACAAAATGACATCAGGTTGTGTCAACTTTTTGACAACATGCCCTTAAACATCGAAAAAAATCAGCAAGAAAGCATGAGTTTATGCCAAAGTATGGTGATGAATCTGATTTGAAAGTAATTTGTAGATCAGAAAGAACTTATTTCATTACTAATATAAGATAAGGCAGTTACAAACAAAATTAATAAAGATGTTCAAAAAAATAAAAAAATAAAAAAATAAGGCAGTCACTACCCTAAAGGAGCCTTTGCTGTGTGATGGTATGTGAAAACAAAACTTCTTTTAAACACTGGTATCGACCGCAGACGTATCTTCCTTTGGCTCAACGAATGGTATCGTGACCATTGGCTGAAGCAGCATTCGTACATTTTTTCAGTAAAAGAAAGGAATGTTCAGTTTGGAAAAGAAAAACATGGCTGGGACAGAGTAATCAGGATGCAGTTTTACCAAAACGTTCGGGGGGGGGGGGGAATCAGCAAGGGCATTTTGTAATTTCAGGATCTCTGGACAAACAGCAAAGTCAAATTCCGGTTTCCAGCATTTCCAGACATGTTGTTTCATCCATGTTTTTTTTGGGTATGCATTACTACTCCAAGTGTCGTATCATGTAAAAGCACTTTTGTATGATCTGCCACGATCTAAGTCGATAAAAACATTCCTTGACAGTTAAGAATGTTCAGAATCGATGAACAACTTCCGCTTGAGAAATCTTCTCCACTTCAAACCTACAAGAGTCATCAAAATTAATAGATTATCCAGTCTATGATTGGACCACAAGATCACGTGATTTAACTAAGTGCGAAAAGCATGGAAAAACCAGACTGAATTCATCTTATCAAAACTGACAGTTCAGTGGTGGCTTGCGGTTGATAATACAGCAACTGGAACAAGTCGAGCAATCGATGCAACATGACCGGGTTTGGATAAATAAAAGGTTCCATTATGGGCGTGCAAATGTGTTGCACACAGTACAAGAGTGGCCGACTAACATCAGTACATGGTTTAGTCAAAGGTTCCACGAATATTCATCACTCGCCTCTTGTTTGTCAATGTCACAGGGCTTCCAATGATCATTGTATGGAGACTGGAAAATGATCAAGCAATGAAATATTTCAACACTGACAGAAATGGCTCACACAGTCGAAATTTTGTGATGATAATGGAAGAAGACATCCCACAATCAAGTTTCACGGTTAAAATCCTGATAGCGTAGGTGTTCACATTTATTCACTTTAATTCACAATGCTTTGCTAATACTGGAATATGAATCTGAATAAATAATGTTAAGCATAATCTGGAGCATTTTATTAACTTTTGTTAAAAGCACCTCTTATCCATGACTCATTTTCTTTCTCTGCATATTTACTATTTGTGTATTATCTGTGCGTGAGCCAGTCAGAGCGCACTTGCATATGTGTGTGTGTGTGTGTGTGTGTGTGTGTGTGTGTGTGTGTGTTGTTTTTGATACACTTTCTAGCAGTTATACAATGTGCCAACCCCTCCCCCCCCCCCCCCCCCAAATATTTTTCTGATCCCCTGAAATTTTGTGAATGTTTGCACAGAGTCTGACCTCCTAATTCTTTTTTAGGAAATAATTACCGCTATCAATCATCTTTTATGTGACCAATGATTCAATCAAATGCAAAAGAATATTGACCAAACATACCAGAAAATCTGATATCCTACTTGTCAGATTGCTCATGACTCTTTAAACACTTGATCCTTAAAAGTTAAATCGAACAGAGAGTCAGGGGTCATTGAAAAAAAGAAAGAGATCAGCCACAGCTCAGACATTTACACACAGCCAGAGCGGCCAAGGCCTAAAAAGCATAAATTGCAGCATTTCAATATTTTAAGTGTAGCATTCCAAATTTGAGAGTAGCGTTCATATAACTTTATATAATTAAAGTATTTTCAGTTGCTCTTTGCTACACACTTAACGTGGTGGCAGATTAAGAAGACAGAAATCTTGCCAGCTGTCGCATAGTTTCAACATGACCTACAAAAAAATCAAAATGGCCGACAACAAAACCATTTGATATGGTGGCAAAATCCCAAACTTCCTTAGCAATTTTACTTTTCCATTTTTCTTCCCATCCTCACAAAATTGGCCTTTTTTTTTTATTGACAAAATAGCTTAGCCTACAATCTTAACTTCTACACTGCCTTCGCATCATCTACTTTCAGCTCATAAAGTGGACTGTTTAATTACCTTGTTATTTCTTCATTTATTTTATATAATGTACTTTTTTGTGCAGCATTTTGTCACACCAAGTGAAGCAGCACTGAATTGTCAACAAAATCTTAACATGCTACGCCAAAAGCCAAGTACTGGGCAGCTCTGAACATGATTTCTTAAAAATCGTTTAAATAAGTTCTCAGGAATGTATATTGATTCAATAAGGCATGTAGAAATACGAAAATTTTCTTCTTTATCAAAACAGCATTATCAATATTGTTTTCCTGTCCATCACTACATTAACTGCCAATATTCAACATTCATAGAATTTTCACTCTGTAAATATACCATTTTCAGCCAATGACAATCTTAAAAACTTAAGGGGTCAGATTCTGTATGAAAAACTCACTTCCAAATTTTCAGGGCGTCACAAAAATATTTAGGGGGTCACCATTAATAACTGCTAGAAAATGTAGTGAACACACACACACACACACACACACGCGCGCGCGCACACACGCACACACACAAACCTGTCTAATATCACACAATTTTTCAAAGTCTTCTTCCAAAAATGAACTGTAGAATAATTTGCCCAATGCATGCTCATGCTGGCTCACACACATAAATGCACAGAGAAAGATATAGAAATGCATTAGAAATACATTAGAAAAGAGGTGTTTATAATAAAGTTAATAAAATATTCTAGCAGTGCTATGTATTATCTATCCATATTCGTGTTCCTATGTTTTTAAAGTGTTATCAACAAACATGAGGTTTTTTTGGTTTTGTTTTGGGTTATTTTTTCGCCTACACAGGCTGACACTCCTGCGGACACTCCCTGTACAGGCAGGCAAGGATTAATCCCATCTGCCCAACAAAAGAAGTGGACTTTTGGGTGCATGACCATTTTTTATCCCGCTATTAAGGCAGCCTTACTCCAACTTCGGGGAAAACAAACATGAGTAAATGTGAGCACCTACACTATCAGGATTTAAACAGTGAAACTTGATTTGTGGGATGTCCTCTTCATTATCATTACAGAATTTCCAGTGCTACACAAGCCATTTCCTTCAATGTTGAACTTGAAATATTTCATTGTATGACCAAATTCCAATCGCCTTGCCATGATGAACAGAACCTGGTGGAACCTACGATGAAACTGTAGACTGACCATTCTTGCTCTGTGAGCAACACATTTGTATGTCCAGAACTAACTTACTTAGACTTAGATGCTCCCGCATCTTGCAATGCATGAGGCAGACAAGGCGCTCCACTGTGCAGTCCTAAGCCAGTTTGCTAATGTCACTCCATCCTCTGTCAACGAGCCTGGTCATCCTCTTTTTCTCTGGTCTGCTAGTATCCATTTAAAGGCCTGGTTTGCAAATCTTGAAGAGGGCAATCTCAAGACAGGACCCTGCCAGTGGAGGCGCCGTCTGCAGATGATGGTTGACATGGGGAGCTGTTTGGACATCTCCTTGACATCTTCATTTGGTATAAGTCTGACCATTTGATGCCCAAGATCCAAGTCCAGAGCGGAGCCATTTTAATTATCTGAAATGGTCATGTTGCATCTATAGATCATTAAACTTTCGTTCCATTTGCTGGATTATCATCCACGAGCCACAGCTGAACTGTTGGATTTTGATTCTGAAAAGCCGGAAATTGAAAAGCCGGAATTCCAACAGTTTTCCATGTCTTTCCCACTTAGCTGGATCACATGATCTTGTGGTCCAATCATAGGCTGGATAGGCCTTGTCTATTCTGACAACTCTTGGTGCTTTTCAGTAGAGAACAGTTCTCAAGCAGAAGTGTTCATCGATTCAGAACATTCTAAATGTCGAGGCAATTTACGTTTTTAACTTCGCTTGTGGCAGATAAGAGGAAAGCCCTTTTGTATGATGCGCTGCTCAGAGTTGCAATGCATACAGGAGAAAATCGGTGCGTCACGGTAAATTTTGGTTCGTTTTTGTGACACACAGGCCTGAATTTCAGTGTGTCAGATGGGAAGTTTATGCGTCAAACACGAACGTTTGTGCATAAGAATTATCACTGTCAACCTTAAGAAATTGAACAGACCACAACCTACCATATTATTTTCAGGGTGTTTTATTTTCTTCCTTCGACAGTTTGAGGAAAGAAGAAGGGAGGCAGCAATCTGAATATTTTTATCTTTTAAATTTACATTTCTCCAGTGCATGATGCCAAGGTATACCAGAATGTTTAAAATCATAAAAACATCACTTCAGCTTGGTTCAAGCTCCAAACGTGACACCATACCAGCAGCTTTTCTCACTGGGTCAGGTAGTTTGGTAATTTTCATTGATATATATTATATAATATGCTCTGGTTTTATAAATTTTTGCTCTTTTCAATTGCTCAATTTTTCGTCCTTGTCAAAGTAATGACGCCACCTAAAATCTTACTCCCAGGCTGAAAAAAAAGTTTATACTGTGCCCCAGGAGTGGCCGCCATGGTTGACAGAAAGCTTCGATCAGCTGTTCATTTCGTAACCGGATTCCGAAAATGCTTCACAATTTCTAAATTATGTCACACAATGTGGTTTTCTGCAAATATAACAATCCATAATGAATTAATGAAATAACAATTCACATCATTCGACACGTACTCGTTTTCAAATCTTTAAATCATTCAGATTTTACGGCACGCATCAGACCAGAGAAGACTTCATAATACGCCATTACGCTATACTGCCGATGGCGTTACTCGGTAGAGGTTGATTATTTACTTTAATTTATTAACACCTACAAAGAACCATATAACCGCTATATTTTTCAGTGTTTACATCAGTAAACTTATAGTGTTCTATACCCAATGGTACAATGGTAAATTACATACCTCACAATTCAGTTGTTTTGACTTGAAACAATACTCCGAATTTCAAAACGCACTCCACTATTGGACAGGGCGGAAACGGAACTGGTTCAGACAAGTCTATGAATATATTGATAGCAACTCCGTATATTTAGAAATTAGCTGCCGTTTATGAGAAGAGCGACCTGCTGCGAGAATTATATACAAGAATGTTTAAATGAGAGAGAGAGAGAGAGGAGAGAGAGAGAGAGAGAGAGAGAGAGAGAGAGAGAATTCGATAATTATGATTCTTAAAACAACTCTGGCAAAGAAAAGTAGACTATGCGTAAAGAGAAGAAGAGTGAATGAACTGCCTAGATTTATCTTAAATAAATGTTACCGAACCGCCCAGAGAACGTGGACAAACGAGTCACAAGACAAAACACAACGCGTTTCGACCTCTTAGGTCTTCTTCGGGTGAGACATAAACGAATAAAACAACGAAAATTCACTTAGCTTTGATCGCTTCAGATCACTTCACAGGGTTCAACGCCTTCTTCCTTGCGCTGAACCCTGTGAAGTGATCTGAAGCGATCAAACCTAAGTGAATTTTCGTTGTTTTATTCGTTTATGTCTCACCCGAAGAAGACCTAAGAGGTCGAAACGCGTTGTGTTTTGTCTTGTGACTCGTTTGTCCACGTTCTCTGGGCGGTTCGCTAACATTTATTTAAGATTTGTTTAGATTTCCGCCTGCAGTCGTCTCGCTTTGCAACTAGATCTGCCTAGATTTAAACATAACTTACCCATTCTTGTCAAGTACCCTGTTAAGAAGTATGTGAACGATTAAGATAAACTAACATATGCCCCCTGCACCGACTGCTACATCATTGGGTGTTTTCATGGTAACCCCCCCCCCCCCCCCCCCCTTTCCCCCTCCACCCCCACTTATGAAAATAAGTGGACATTTTCGCGATAAATTGCAGTAACATAAAAGCATTAGATTTCAGTTGACTTAGTGGTATGTCATACTTGTGAATCAAATAATTTCATACACAATTTACAATGGCTGATCTTCTAAACTTGGCAGGGGGGGGGGGGGGGGTCCCCATAACAGGTTTTATAATGTACACTAAACCTGTCACCAATGGCAAAAGAAATCTACAAGAAGAAGAAGAAGAAGAAGACAACAACAACAACAACAACAACAACAAGAGGAAGGAGAAAAAGAAGAAGCTAAACAAGAACAAGAACACGAACAAGAAGAGTTTATTCCGTTGAAGAAATGTGAAACTTTAAAGTATCTTGTGTTGTTAAGCAAAAACAAAATAACAACAACAGCAACAACAAGAAATAAAGGAGAGAGAGAGAGAGAGAGAGAGAGAGAGAGAGAGAGAGAGAGAGAGAGAGAGAGAGAGAGATTTAGCCAATGCTTCAGTAATTAGATAGTCAGGTGGATTCTGATGGCAGCCCTTGCAGACAATTTTCATTCTGTTTATTTTGCTAGACGACTGGCACAACCATGGGAGCGCAGCTGTCAGGTACAGTATGTTACATCTAAACCAGACCAAGTTGGATCTCATTTCAACCTTTGCCATGGCTTTTAGGGTTCTTAGCCCTTAGTCCTTACCAGAAATCGAGCCGTTTCATGAGATCATAGGCTAATAACTCGACAAACTTTCCCCAGCTTTTATGGCAAGAATTTTGGCTTGGAGGCCAGATTTCTTCAAGCTACTAGCTAGACTTACACACTTGTAGACTGAACGAACTCCTACTTTTGTGTGGTACAGTGAGTTCAAATACAATCGACTGTTTTGGTGAGCCTGCGTGGTGTACAATAACCGGTCTCACATACTCTTCCAAATGATCAAGATGGTTTTCCCTTTCTGGAAGGTCTGCTGCGCACTACCAGTCACCCATTCCATTTAGTAAGCCCCGTTTCCATGCTCTTCATGCTACAGCTGTGCCAGATCATGATTTGTAGCCCTCTGCTGCATAGAAAGTCATTGCTGAAGCTTCTGATGGTACAGTGTTTCTTCTAGCAGTGCTAACCGCAAATAGGATCTCCTGGAGAACTTGATTTTGTCTTCATGTGTACTTTTCCTGGGATAGCGCTGCTCTGCATGAACTCAGAACACTGTTTCGCTGTTTGTGTGCTCCGACAGGACGGACACGCAGGTCATCTGCTTTTACCCACTGTATTACTTTGAATTCGAGCTATATAGGAGGTCATATAGACATCTGGGAATGAAGGTGATCCAGAAAGGTTCCATGTGCCATATGTCATTACAGCTGAGATTTCGTTGGATTATGTCTTTCCTTTTGTCTAATGTCTCTGGTGGTGTTGCTAGACTGCTCTCTAGATTCTTTTCGCTTCTTCTTACTTCAACCCCAGTATTACCATGCCTCTCTTTGATTTCCCTTTTGCCTTTGACCGTGACATCATTTCTGTTGAATCCAGCCCCTGTCTGTTGATTTGTGTGTGCCCTGTTACTTCCTTTAAGTTGAGGTTTTTCTTTGCCTCGTCCACTGCCTCCTGGACTCTCTGTTTCCTGCCAGTCCTTAGCGTGTGGTGGACTGATCTCATGACCTTGTCTTCCCAGTCCTCAACCATAGTTAGATATCTGGATTTCTTCATTTTGTACAATTAGAGGATGGATTCTAGGGACACAATAAAATAAAACAAAATAGTTCTATAACAACGAGCATAATAGTAATTAGAATGATAAGGATAACAATGACAATATGCTTGATGATGAAAAAATTGTGATGAAAATTATAATGTCAATAATAATAGTGATAATGATAATAGTAGTAGTAGTAGTAGTAGTAGTAGTAGTATGGTAGTAGTAGTAGTAGTAGTAGTAGTAGTAGTAGTAGTAGTAATGATAATGATATGATCAAATAATGATAATAATGATAATGATGATGATGATGATGTTGATGATGATGATAAGGTCATTAAGCCTTTGCGACTTTCACCTCCACAGCTGCATAGTGACCGGTTTTGCCTGTGCATATTTTGCCCAACCTTTGCAAAACTTGCCCCGACCTCTTTTTTTTTTTTTTTTTTGTGTCGAGTCAGGATGGTAGCTTTACCGGAAAATGTCATGTTTCTTTTTCCGAAACGTAAATAAATGAAAACAGTGGCATCTGAGATTATCCAGGACGTACGCGAAACTTGTACGCTGGCGACAAACGAATCAGGTATAGGAAAAATGTACACTCATAAAAGCACGTAGACGATGATGCGTATGTGAAAAGTGCATACCAGGCAACAATTGTGCACCTGACAGTAACACACCACTTAAAGGCATCTTAAATCAAGTCTTTTTTCAACTTTCTACACATCATTCAAAATGAATAAGCCAGGAATTTTAAATATATTGTTTGTTTTTGTTTTTGTTTTTTAAAATATGCTTTACTTTGAAATTTTTAAATCCAAGCCTCCGTGTGTATAATCACTGTAGGTGGGGAGTAGGAGAGATAAACCGAACGGGATAGGCGAGGCAGAACTATGGAGAGGAGAGTGACACCAGAAAAAGTGGAAAGGTCTTTTCCACTTTATCTTGTGACACTTCAGTTACTTTAGACCCCAAATGTCAACGAAGTGTCATGTGCAAGTAGACACAATCCACATACACACGCACACACACACACACACCGTTTTTGCAAACGTGTAGGCCCACAATTATAGAGCGGGAGAAAGCGTGGGAAAAAAAAGAGCATATCGCCTTTTATCTCGCTGCCAAAGGGAACTTTCAGTAAAGGTTTAGCTGACGTTATCAAACGCCGCCACCTGTTCAAAGAAGACGAAGGCGAGTCGAGTCTCCACTTACGCAGTTCCTCGGGCGAAATCGGTGTGTACTACAGCCGTTCTTTAGCAATGACAGGTGTATGTCTCCCACTTGAAGATAGTGGACCTCCCGAGTTTTGGGCATTTTTATTGCAGTGATGTAATCTGTTGGCGACCCCTTATCGAGCAAGGTTGTTTGTGAATGAATGGGCTGATTTAAGGGTTACAGCTGTGTGATTCTGAGTTCCTAGATGGTGTGTTCGAAGACTGGGTAGGACGAGGGAGTCAGCGGTGTACAAGTCCAAACAGACAGGGTTCATGGTCCCCGGAGAAGACACTGTGATGATACTGTACACTGCTGGCGCTTCGCTGACCACCGGAGCTTATTCACTTGGAGCAGCAAAGAGATAAGCTGTTAGCTATTATCTTCTCTGCATACCATCCTTCCACCACCACCCCCCACGCCTACACCCCCCCCCCTCCCACACACACACACACACTCACATACACACTCCCTGCACGCTTCCCCATCCACTTCTTCGTCACACTTTTGTGATTATGTCTGTATAGATTGAAGAATAGAGGATGGGGTGACATGAAAATTTTGTATCGTCAAAGAATCCTTAGGGTCTATAGGACACACATCTTGAGAGAGATGATGAATAACCTAATACTTTTGTAGTGTCAGCTTTTGGTGCTTCTCATATGGTGTCATTACTGTCCTTGATGACCATGAAATCAAGGGCATATTTACAGTATGGATTTATTGGTCATCATCGCTTAATTTGAACATCAATATTGTCAGTTTGTCACTAAGTTGGGGTCTGGTATATGACTTTAGATACTTGTACCATTCATTATAGTTTTATACCTTGTATCTAGTGCAGTATACACACGTGTGCGCACACAAACAAACACACACACATTCACACACACACACACACACACGCACGCGCGTACACACACACACACATACACATACATTACATACACACACACACACGCACGCACGCACGCACGCGCGTGCGTGCGCGCACACACACACACTCACTCACACTCAAACACACACACACACACACACACACACACACACACACACACACACACACATGCACAGCTACGCCACACCACTCCACAGTTTTACATAATCTTAATGTCACAGATTACGAGGCCAACAGAAAGCCACATCGCACTCGTCTCTTTAGGAACAGCGTGTGACGGTGTTGCCCGGTGTCCCAGACCAAAATGTTCCCCACCTTAGACTGTCCCCGGCACAATATGGGCTAGCTTATACCGTCCTAGGGAGGCGGGACACTACAGGCTAGCCCACACTGTCCGTGATAGGACACTTTGGGCCAGCCTGTGTTGTCCCCTTCAGTCCTTATTACTCCCCCCTCCCCCCCACCCCCCTTTACACGGACAGATTGGACTGCTGCAAATGTCTCCACAGCCCAAAATGCCTCCTCCTTTCCCGCCCTCCTTCAACCTTCATCTTCCTTTTCTCTAAAAGTACATTCTTGATACCCGAGCTGAACGTAAGACGCTGACCTTTTTCAAGTAAGTCGGATGCACGTACTCGTGACAAACTAACAGTATGCTAGGCAGCGAGAATTTGACTGGCTGTTCACTTGGATTGTTCGAGCAGATCGTGATACACCTAGAGCACTGCTTGTGTTTTATGTGAGTGCACTGTTGTGTGACCTAAGCTGCGCCATGGTTGGTAAGCGATCTTCACAGATGGAGGAGATCGGATCGACGGAGTGGGCAGTTCAGGCAGTAGGGCCGCATTTCGTGCATGCCACGCAGCCCAAATTGCCTGGGGAGAGACTTTTAGGCGGTAGGGGGACAGCATGGGCTGGTCTGTACTGTCCGTGGGTAGGAGGGCGGACTTGCCGCTGGGGGGTGGGGGGGGGGGGGGGGGGGGGGGGGACAGTGTGGTCTTGTCAATGCTGTCCAAAAGGAGGCAGTACAGTGAAGAGCAGCTTGGGGCGGGTGGACAGTTCTGGCTGCGATAAGTAGCCCCCCCCCCACCCCCCCCCCCCCCCCCCCAGCCCTACAAAGTGGTCCAGTACAGAATATGCCCCTGTAGAAACTGGCCTAGGCCAAATATACCCAGGATATAAACTAGTCAAGCTAATGATAAGCATGGAGGGTAACTCTTGCTCCCATGATGAAATAAATACACGCCCATAACTCCAAACAAAATAATGCAGCTTACGACACTGAATCGCCAAGCAGAAATGACAACACAGATCACACAAAACAAACAAGGAGACATGCCCTGTGTTGCCATTTCTGCTAAGCGATTCCGTGTCGTAAGCAGCATTCGTTTGGAGTTACGGGCATGTATTTCTTTCATCATGGGAGCAAGAATTACCCTACTTGTTTGTTATTTACTGTAAACTGTTCCCTGCTTCATTTAAGATTTCCTGGCCTATGCTACTTTATACCCGGGGTATAGTTTGGCCTAGGCCAGTTTATATCCTCTGCACCATTATATAACCCCCTCTTTTTTCCCTGAAATATATTGATATTTGAAGGAAGTGAATATTGCTAAGAAATACTACCTTAGAAAGTAGGCAAGGTGAACTACAAGACATTCTTTTTACGTGGTATTTACCTTACCGACAAAATTTCTTTCAAAATGGGAAGAGTTTAAAGCAGTCAGTATACTTACAGTTAGGATGAAATTATTGTCTTAGTATAATTGCAAAATTACGTATTGAAAAAGAAAAAGGATAGGGAACCCCAGTTATGATTCGTATTATCGCAAAATTACGTATTGAAAAAGAAAAAGGACAGGGAACCTCAGTTGTGATTCATATTATATTTGAGCGTGAAGCTTGATCCTGGAGACTTCCAGTTGCTCTTTTGTACTTTGAATGCTTTGGATGAAGATAAACTTTGACAAGTGTTATATGTAATGTAAAAAAAAATGTGAGGAAAAAAAGGAAGGAAGAAGAAGAAACAAGATGCAAAGCATATAAACGTACTCCCAGTTTATCTTGAATACGCGTGAGATATTCCATAAAGAGGAAAAACCGTTTGGGGCCGTTATAGCCGTTAGTAAGGGCTATTCTGGTAAACATCGGCCATCATCCCATCCGTGACCCATAATGAACATACCTACAAATTTTCAGAAAGATCGGCCCAGTACTTTCTGAGATATTCCATAAAGAAGAAAAACCGTTATGGGTCGTTATAGCCGCTAGTAACGGCTATAACGGTAAAATGAAACATCGAGCATCATCCGTGACCCATAATGAACATGCCTACAAATTGTCAGAAAGATTGGCCAAGTACTTTCTGAGATATTCCATAAAAAAAGAAAAGCCGTTATGGGCCGTTAAAGGGTGGGTGGGTGGGGGTAGGGGGGGGGGGGGGGGGCTTTTTTTTTGGCCTAAAGCAGTCTATGATCATGTGTAGGATTGCCCAGTGCTGCATCTCAGGCGATTGGCTTTCGTACTGTCAGACATCGACCTGTGGTGGAATTTGAAAGGTTGTCTGCCTTGTTCTTTTCCTCCTTGTGGTCTGGATCAGCCTGCTCAACGTCTTAAGATGGGACGAGAACAAACAAACCAACAAATAACCAATAGAAATGGATAGATAATAGGGAGGGGGGAGGGGGGGGTGTGTGAAGGTGAACAAGTCTTCACTTGCTACGAAAATGACATAACAGGGATTTCAAAAGGAGGGGGTTGGGAGGATGGGGGTGGAAATGGGAGTATGGGGTGAGTAAGGAGAGGGGAGGGGAGGTGGACAATTAAGAAGAAAAGGACGATGGTACACTATAAATGTTAAATCCTTCACTGACGTGGGAACTATTGAGTTTTTATTTTGAACAGAACCTTTGGTTTATGCCTGTCCAGAGTCGACTTTTGTGTGCAGATATTGAGGTCAGAGCTGGGGTAAGTGCTAGGGGAAGTAATGGGTCACATCCACTTAATTGCTTGAATAGCTGTCAAACGGACAACAACAAAGAGAACAAAAAAAGCCCTGGGTGATGTTTCTTGAGTTGTTGTGTTGAAATGTAATGCACACATTCAGAAGCAGGTCCTCTGTTTAAAGTTTCATAGGAAGGACTGGGAGGAGGTTGAAGTCTGTGCAGACGTTGACTCTG
Source organism: Conus canariensis (assembly GCA_033310375.1). Classification (NCBI taxonomy): domain Eukaryota; kingdom Metazoa; phylum Mollusca; class Gastropoda; order Neogastropoda; family Conidae; genus Conus; species Conus canariensis. The sequence continues at coordinate 73,109,074 of CM065715.1, read as the reverse complement.
AAAACAAAGAAGTCTCCTGTCGCCTTGCTGGCTGAAGCTAGGATCGACAAAGAAGCCCCAAATCAGCGAAACTAAGTAGTTTACTAACTGGCCTAAAATGGCAAGCATCAGAATAACCAACTTATTCACTATAAAATGGCGAGTTTGAATTCAACATGACATTTTTAAAATATCCTTTTCTTTTTTTGCTTTCTTTCTTTCTTCTAGTTTTTTTTTTTTCAGCCACACACTTTCTGAATAGTGTTCAGATTAGTTCCAAGCATAACGGCACTTAACATTTTGAACAGAGAATTGAACAATTTCTTTCTTTCTTATTTTTGGTCTGTACTTGAAGTCGTATACAATTCAGGCATAGGCTATGTGCATAGTGGACCCGGGCCCGGCTGTGCAAAACATGGCCGTGCGCCATCCAGTTGTTCAGGTCCTTGGAAGCATAGTGGACCCGGACAGAGATGGCTGCCTCACACGAATTTGTTGGTCTTGCGATGTGAATAGGCGCTCACGAGATTGTGGCGGTGGTAGAGAAAACAAAAGAAATTCTGTACACATGACATGCCGTTTTTCTGTGCACCTGATCATACATACATATATATATATACACACACACATATAGATACGCACATAGATACACATACAGATTCTAGGCAGATAGATGTGTGTGTGTGTGTGTGTGTGTGTGTGCATAGATGGACGTGTGTGTACAAAGTAGGTTATAGATGTGTTGCACAGGATTTTTTTCTCCAGTTGTTATCATCCAGATAATTTTCACACATTTATTGTTAGTTCAATTTTAAACATTGATTCTAGGCGCCGAAAGAATGAATTGAGTGATTTTTGACATATTATGTGACATGTGTTAAAATTATTAACATTGAATTATTTAATTGTGATCAGTTAAAACTGAATAGAAGTGACATTATTGAAAATGTAACACATACAGACACATGTTCGCACGTGCACACACACACTCGCTCACGTGCGCACGCACACACACACACACACACAAATTATCTGCAAATTTGGTTATAATAGTTATGTAAGAAAGCGGATTAAACTAAGAAATTAAAAATGAAATCAACTATAGAAGTAGGAAATACATAAACAATAACAATCTTTACTCTGAGAATATTGTAATTTATGCTGCGCATGTAGGTACACACTCACTTATATAACCAGACACACATACATACCGATGCTTTTATATATAGATGCACACACCCACACGCATTTTTTCACACCAGCACAACCACCACCACCCCACATCCATGCGTTTGATCAAGTCAGCATATAGTAACAGTTTATAGTGTAGAAGTGTATGATATAATTTTGTTTAAAACTCTTCGGGCTTGTTGACAAGACTGTTTCTTGTTCTGTGTGTTCTGGATCTGGAAAACCGAAATGTAGCAATTCGCAATATTTTGAAAGAGGATGACTATGATTATTCACGGTCTTATTCGCCTTCACTGTCACACAACGTTCATACAGTTCAGTTAGATTTATTTACTCATGTCACACTCACCATCTTTTTGCGCACATTTACTAATCTGTTAAAAACATACTTATTTTTAAAACATAAAAGAAAACGTCAAAATGGATTGAATAAAACAGCGATTAAAAACCTTCAAGGACTTATGAATCAATGTGATTGTGTCTTAGTTTTTGTAGAGAATATATCCGTGACTGGCACTTTCTGTTAATATGAATCCAGTTGGATATGAAGCTGAAGATTTGTTTGTAACTTTGTTTATTTGGTGGGGAAAAAAGAAGATAGCATTTTTATTACTTACCATTTCCTCCCATTTCTCTTGATATATTGTCCCAAACAGCAGAATATCTCTGTTGGCATGATTACGGTAATTTTGTGTGTAAATGAATGACCTTAACCTAAGGGCAGCGATCAGTTTCTCATCGTCAGTGTTAGAAAGAAAGATAACAAGCATGAAGAATAAAGAAAATAGGAACGAGAGTCAGTGAGTTTGTAAAATATACCGGTCGCAAGGCTGTCACAGTCAGATTGGAGAGAGATAGTAATGTGAAAAAAATGTAACAGAACAGGGAGTTAAGTCGTAAGTGTACTGGAGTGATAGGTGAAAGTGGGACAGGTGAAGGATGAACTTCAGTAGACTGTCAGTGGGTTTGTGAAATATACTGGTCCCAAGGCTGCCACTGTCAGGTTGGAGAGAGAGAGTAATAGTGAAAAGTGTAACAGAACATGGAGATATGTTGTAAGTGTACTGGAGTGATGGGTGAAAGTGAGACAAACGATGGATGAACTCGAGTTGGCTGTAGAGTGTGTGGCAATACCCAGGCAGTCGTTCATGAAACATTGGAGGTGGGATGGGACTGGGCCTGAATACCGGTCTTCAGTCAGTATTGAGGCCCAGTCCCATCCCATTCTTATTTTCTTTATTCTTCCATCATATTTGGAAAGTGTCAGACTAGTGCTACCTTCCACTAAGACAGTGTCAGACAAGTGCCAAAGTTGACATACCACCATGTGAACCTTCAAGCTTTTTCCAAGCAGAAAGTTTGGCTTGTAGCCCAAGTACAGCACTATACCAGTGTCTGCTGGCATTCCAACGATGACAGCTAACAAATCTCTTGCTTCAGTTAAACAGCAGTTTGTGGAAACAACTCCTCAAAGCAGTGAACGGCTGCAGTGTGAAGAGTTTTCAGACCATGGGATGTCCCTTGATTTTAAGTAAAATTTTATCGTCCCATTATGTTTTCTCCGTGTGAAATTAGACGTTCACACTTTCAAATTATCTTTCGAGGTATCTCATTTATTCTTGTGTTCTGAATGCCTTCAATTAGAAATCACGGCACAAAGTGATTTTTCCTTGATATTCTCTTGCGTTTTAACAGTCTAGTATCAAGAAGTTTCTGTCCTCTGCTGTGTCTGGAAAATCGGCATCCAGTCTACTACACAAGTAGGATGGTTTACATGCCCAGTTCACTGTCAAATTTCTTCTCAGTAGTGGCAGAATCAGGATTGTATTAAACCCCGTTCTTCATTACCTGACCCAAAGACCAGCATAAAGACAATTCCGATTCACCCAAATTCTGGCAATAGTTAAGGCAAGTCAAGATCATTGCTATTCTGATCAACAGCAATTTTTATGTCATAAATGGTGACAAAATCTGGCTGGGAGTCAATGACTGATCTTGAACAGACTGAGGAAGAAACAGTATCAGGTAGGGAATCATGTACACCTGATTAATCTGGCATACATATTAATTGATATTTTTTGTCACCAATCTGAATATGAAAGAAAGGTATTTTCTTAAGTGCATTTCTGGATACATTGCCACAAAGTTGGGGGACTGAAGTGTGCTAAGACTGCAAGGCCATTTTGAAAGTCATCTTGAAAGTATGGACAATGAGAATTTTGTTTTACAGAAACTGTTCAGTTTGGAAGATGGGCAACATTTAAGGGACTGACCATTCCCAGAAATCTTCGTCTTTCCAAACTAAGCTCTGCAAAGGAACTTTCAAGAAATCAAATATGCATGAATAATTAGTGGGCAAAACTGTTGCTTCAAATCAAGACACATGGCGACAATAGTGACTGACTGTGCCCTGCAGGATTGTGCAAAAATGTGCCTGACCTTGTCCTGCAGTTGTCAACATTTTGATATATTTCTTCCAAAAGGACATGAACGGGAAATTGTCAATGATTTCTCGTCAAAACAGATAAGACATTCAGCGTCACATTATTGTAACTGTTATTTCAATGCCCATGACCAGACTAAGCGCAAAAAAGTGAAGTGCAAGCACATATATCTCAGTACTTGCACAAGTTCAGTATACTCAAAAACATGGTTTTGGCTTTTGGAGTTCAGCATGCACATGCAAACAACACATATACAGTAGAATCCGGTTATAAGAAACTCGGTTATAAGAAAACTCAGCTATAAGAAATCAAATGGTTTTCCCCTGCTGAGAGGATTCTCTAACATTATTTAAAATATCTCGGATGTAAGAAACTCGGTTGTAAGAAAACTCGCTTGTAAGAAACAGGTTTAGCTGACCCTGGCGAAACTTTTCCTCGGATGTAAGAAAGTCTCGGCTGTCGAAAGATTTTCTCGGTGGGCCTACACATACCTATATAAAAAAACCCCAACAATTCCATGATGCAGGTCACAGGAATTGGTGGGACAGGATGTGGGCCCTTTGATGTCACCTAAGAGATGGGATATCCGGATGTAAGCTAGACAAAACACAGGCGCTTGATTATGAGGTGTTTGAACCCCCCCCCCCCAACCCCTGTTTCTCTCTTCACGCCAGTGCATGTTCAATGCAAGGCAAGGCTTTGTACAATGTAAAGTGAAGATGGCTGACAAACACAAAAGACAAGCAATTTCGCTGAAACGAAAAATCGAAATTTTGGATGCTGTGGAGAGAAACCCGAAAAAGAAAAAGACATTGATTGCTGAAGAATTTCAGATTCCTCTTGCTACTCTGTGCAACACACTTTCTGAATAGTGTTCAGATTAGTTCCAAGCATAACGGCACTTAACATTTTGAACAGAGAATTGAACAATTTCTTTCTTTCTTATTTTTGGTCTGTACTTGAAGTCGTATACAATTCAGGCATAGGCTATGTGCATAGTGGACCCGGGCCCGGCTGTGCAAAACATGGCCGTGTGCCATCCAGTTGTTCAGGTCCTTGGAAGCATAGTGGACCCGGACAGAGATGGCTGCCTCACACGAATTTGTTGGTCTTGCAATGTGAATAGGCGCTCACGAGATTGTGGCGGTGGTAGAGAAAACAAAAGAAATTCTGTACACATGACATGCCGTTTTTCTGTGCACCTGATCATACATACATATATATATATACACACACACATATAGATACGCACATAGATACACATACAGATTCTAGGCAGATAGATGTGTGTGTGTGTGTGTGTGTGTGTGTGTGTGTGTGTGCATAGATGGACGTGTGTGTACAAAGTAGGTTATAGATGTGTTGCACAGGATTTTTTTCTCCAGTTGTTATCATCCAGATAATTTTCACACATTTATTGTTAGTTCAATTTTAAACATTGATTCTAGGCGCCGAAAGAATGAATCGAGTGATTTTTGACATATTATGTGACATGTGTTAAAATTATTAACATTGAATTATTTAATTGTGATCAGTTAAAACTGAATAGAAGTGACATTATTGAAAATGTAACACATACAGACACATGTTCGCACGTGCACACACACACTCGCTCACGTGCGCACGCACACACACACACACACACAAATTATCTGCAAATTTGGTTATAATAGTTATGTAAGAAAGCGGATTAAACTAAGAAATTAAAAATTAAATCAACTATAGAAGTAGGAAATACATAAACAATAACAATCTTTACTCTGAGAATATTGTAATTTATGCTGCACATGTAGGTACACACTCACTTATATAACCAGACACACATACATACCGATGCTTTTATATATAGATGCACACACCCACACGCATTTTTTCACACCAGCACAACCACCACCACCCCACATCCATGCGTTTGATCAAGTCAGCATATAGTAACAGTTTATAGTGTAGAAGTGTATGATATAATTTTGTTTAAAACTCTTCGGGCTTGTTGACAAGACTGTTTCTTGTTCTGTGTGTTCTGGATCTGGAAAACCGAAATGTAGCAATTCGCAATATTTTGAAAGAGGATGACTATGATTATTCACGGTCTTATTCGCCTTCACTGTCACACAACGTTCATACAGTTCAGTTAGATTTATTTACTCATGTCACACTCACCATCTTTTTGCGCACATTTACTAATCTGTTAAAAACATACTTATTTTTAAAACATAAAAGAAAACGTCAAAATGGATTGAATAAAACAGCGATTAAAAACCTTCAAGGACTTATGAATCAATGTGATTGTGTCTTAGTTTTTGTAGAGAATATATCCGTGACTGGCACTTTCTGTTAATATGAATCCAGTTGGATATGAAGCTGAAGATTTGTTTGTAACTTTATTTGGTGGGGAAAAAAGAAGATAGCATTTTTATTACTTACCATTTCCTCCCATTTCTCTTGATATATTGTCCCAAACAGCAGAATATCTCTGTTGGCATGATTACGGTAATTTTGTGTGTAAATGAATGACCTTAACCTAAGGGCAGCGATCAGTTTCTCATCGTCAGTGTTAGAAAGAAAGATAACAAGCATAAAAAATCAGGGGAGAAGTTCGATCCTTTCACCTGGGGAAAGTATGGTTAGCACGACCGGCAAAATCACGGCTCTAATCACACGGGTCGGGCCGGGTGCACTATGCACAGCTTTGACTGTCGCCAGTAAGCTGGAATAGAGAAGAACCGGAGCAGATTTTTTTTCTCCTGGATGGACGGCGTGTGCCCATGGTTTGCATGGCCAAGTCTGGGTCCACTATGCACACAGCCATAAGCTTTGTCAGTGGGAGGAAGACAGGGAAAAACAAAACTAGTATTAAAAAAAGAACAAGTGAACTCAAATTAAGAAGGTGTCACTGGGAATGTTTTACAACTAGCTGAGAAAGAAAAGAAATGCAGATAAACAATGCTGCAGAGGAAATCATACTTTGGTGTTGAGTCCTGCTGGTGTGATGGTGCCTGGATGTTTGTTTAGTCAGGATTCCATCCATTTTCTGCTAGTCATATTGGTTTTATTTTGCCAAACAACAGCAACAATTAGCATGAGAAGATAAGTGCATGGAGTTGTTAAAGTAGGGTCTGATGGGGTCCTTGCATTGAAATCCCATGGATCCAAGATGGTTAGTTAATCGATCAAGGAGGGTGCAGTAAGTTTCACCAACAATCCTTTTTATCATACAGAGTACAGGTTATGATGTACACCAGATTAGAAGAGTGACAGGTAAAGGGAGATCTTATGGTGAATTTGCCAAAGGGACCGTGAAGATGGTGATATAATTGAGAAAGAGGCAAGTTTTGCAGTTGTGGCAGGGGTGGGTTCCAGGAGGAGCGAGTGAACCCTTGGAGGAAGGCCAGACAAGCAGGTCTCACAGACTGGAGTCTGCAAATCAATGGTGGTTTGAAGAACATGGTTTGCATAATAGGTCATTTTACAAGATGTGAAAATTACAAAGTAAAATGTTGTGGACAGCAGGGTTGTGAGAATGGCAGGTAGGCACAGCAACTGTTCTGACAGTGTGGTTTTCAGGTGGTTTGGAATTGAGAGCTGCTGAACATGTCATGGTGCACACGCTCAAGTCATCTGTAAATGTTCTCCAAATATCGATGAGAAATGAAAAAGGAACATATCTTCATTGCCTGGTTTTCAATCAGTAGCATCACTGCAAATTCATATGAGTCTCAGAAAATGTGAATAGGGTTTAACGCTTTTGATGTTAATAATGAGGACAACTTCTATAGTGCCCATCCCAACAATATAGGCCACACGGCGATTTACAAGTTTTAACAAATCAACATCTAAAATATATGCAGGACACGCACATAGTGGCAGTGAGATGACTTGAAGAATAAAGAAAATAGGAACGAGAGTCAGTGAGTTTGTAAAATATACCGGTCGCAAGGCTGTCACAGTCAGATTGGAGAGAGATAGTAATGTGAAAAAAATGTAACAGAACAGGGAGTTAAGTCGTAAGTGTACTGGAGTGATAGGTGAAAGTGGGACAGGTGAAGGATGAACTTCAGTAGACTGTCAGTGGGTTTGTGAAATATACTGGTCCCAAGGCTGCCACTGTCAGGTTGGAGAGAGAGAGTAATAGTGAAAAGTGTAACAGAACATGGAGATATGTTGTAAGTGTACTGGAGTGATGGGTGAAAGTGAGACAAACGATGGATGAACTCGAGTTGGCTGTAGAGTGTGTGGCAATACCCAGGCAGTCGTTCATGAAACATTGGAGGTGGGATGGGACTGGGCCTGAATACCGGTCTTCAGTCAGTATTGAGGCCCAGTCCCATCCCATTCTTATTTTCTTTATTCTTCCATCATATTTGGAAAGTGTCAGACTAGTGCTACCTTCCACTAAGACAGTGTCAGACAAGTGCCAAAGTTGACATACCACCATGTGAACCTTCAAGCTTTTTCCAAGCAGAAAGTTTGGCTTGTAGCCCAAGTACAGCACTATACCAGTGTCTGCTGGCATTCCAACGATGACAGCTAACAAATCTCTTGCTTCAGTTAAACAGCAGTTTGTGGAAACAACTCCTCAAAGCAGTGAACGGCTGCAGTGTGAAGAGTTTTCAGACCATGGGACGTCCCTTGATTTTAAGTAAAATTTTATCGTCCCATTATGTTTTCTCCGTGTGAAATTAGACGTTCACACTTTCAAATTATCTTTCGAGGTATCTCATTTTATTCTTGTGTTCTGAATGCCTTCAATTAGAAATCACGGCACAAAGTGATTTTTCCTTGATATTCTCTTGCGTTTTAACAGTCTAGTATCAAGAAGTTTCTGTCCTCTGCTGTGTCTGGAAAATCGGCATCCAGTCTACTACACAAGTAGGATGGTTTACATGCCCAGTTCACTGTCAAATTTCTTCTCAGTAGTGGCAGAATCAGGATTGTATTAAACCCCGTTCTTCATTACCTGACCCAAAGACCAGCATAAAGACAATTCCGATTCACCCAAATTCTGGCAATAGTTAAGGCAAGTCAAGATCATTGCTATTCTGATCAACAGCAATTTCTATGTCATAAATGGTGACAAAATCTGGCTGGGAGTCAATGACTGATCTTGAACAGACTGAGGAAGAAACAGTATCAGGTAGGGAATCATGTACACCTGATTAATCTGGCATACATATTAATTGATATTTTTTGTCACCAATCTGAATATGAAAGAAAGGTATTTTCTTAAGTGCATTTCTGGATACATTGCCACAAAGTTGGGGGACTGAAGTGTGCTAAGACTGCAAGGCCATTTTGAAAGTCATCTTGAAAGTATGGACAATGAGAATTTTGTTTTACAGAAACTGTTCAGTTTGGAAGATGGGCAACATTTAAGGGACTGACCATTCCCAGAAATCTTCGTCTTTCCAAACTAAGCTCTGCAAAGGAACTTTCAAGAAATCAAATATGCATGAATAATTAGCGGGCAAAACTGTTGCTTCAAATCAAGACACATGGCGACAATAGTGACTGACTGTGCCCTGCAGGATTGTGCAAAAATGTGCCTGACCTTGTCCTGCAGTTGTCAACATTTTGATATATTTCTTCCAAAAGGACATGAACGGGAAATTGTCAATGATTTCTCGTCAAAACAGATAAGACATTCAGCGTCACATTATTGTAACTGTTATTTCAATGCCCATGACCAGACTAAGCGCAAAAAAGTGAAGTGCAAGCACATATATCTCAGTACTTGCACAAGTTCAGTATACTCAAAAACATGGTTTTGGCTTTTGGAGTTCAGCATGCACATGCAAACAACACATATACAGTAGAATCCGGTTATAAGAAACTCGGTTATAAGAAAACTCAGCTATAAGAAATCAAATGGTTTTCCCCTGCTGAGAGGATTCTCTAACATTATTTAAAATATCTCGGATGTAAGAAACTCGGTTGTAAGAAAACTCGCTTGTAAGAAACAGGTTTAGCTGACCCTGGCGAAACTTTTCCTCGGATGTAAGAAAGTCTCGGCTGTCGAAAGATTTTCTCGGTGGGCCTACACATACCTATATAAAAAAACCCCAACAATTCCATGATGCAGGTCACAGGAATTGGTGGGACAGGATGTGGGCCCTTTGATGTCACCTAAGAGATGGGATATCCGGATGTAAGCTAGACAAAACACAGGCGCTTGATTATGAGGTGTTTGAACCCCCCCCCCCCAACCCCTGTTTCTCTCTTCACGCCAGTGCATGTTCAATGCAAGGCAAGGCTTTGTACAATGTAAAGTGAAGATGGCTGACAAACACAAAAGACAAGCAATTTCGCTGAAACGAAAAATCGAAATTTTGGATGCTGTGGAGAGAAACCCGAAAAAGAAAAAGACATTGATTGCTGAAGAATTTCAGATTCCTCTTGCTACTCTGTGCAACACACTTTCTGAATAGTGTTCAGATTAGTTCCAAGCATAACGGCACTTAACATTTTGAACAGAGAATTGAACAATTTCTTTCTTTCTTATTTTTGGTCTGTACTTGAAGTCGTATACAATTCAGGCATAGGCTATGTGCATAGTGGACCCGGGCCCGGCTGTGCAAAACATGGCCGTGTGCCATCCAGTTGTTCAGGTCCTTGGAAGCATAGTGGACCCGGACAGAGATGGCTGCCTCACACGAATTTGTTGGTCTTGCAATGTGAATAGGCGCTCACGAGATTGTGGCGGTGGTAGAGAAAACAAAAGAAATTCTGTACACATGACATGCCGTTTTTCTGTGCACCTGATCATACATACATATATATTATATACACACACACATATAGATACGCACATAGATACACATACAGATTCTAGGCAGATAGATGTGTGTGTGTGTGTGTGTGTGTGTGTGTGTGTGTGTGCATAGATGGACGTGTGTGTACAAAGTAGGTTATAGATGTGTTGCACAGGATTTTTTTCTCCAGTTGTTATCATCCAGATAATTTTCACACATTTATTGTTAGTTCAATTTTAAACATTGATTCTAGGCGCCGAAAGAATGAATCGAGTGATTTTTGACATATTATGTGACATGTGTTAAAATTATTAACATTGAATTATTTAATTGTGATCAGTTAAAACTGAATAGAAGTGACATTATTGAAAATGTAACACATACAGACACATGTTCGCACGTGCACACACACTCGCTCACGTGCGCACGCACACACACACACACACACAAATTATCTGCAAATTTGGTTATAATAGTTATGTAAGAAAGCGGATTAAACTAAGAAATTAAAAATGAAATCAACTATAGAAGTAGGAAATACATAAACAATAACAATCTTTACTCTGAGAATATTGTAATTTATGCTGCACATGTAGGTACACACTCACTTATATAACCAGACACACATACATACCGATGCTTTTATATATAGATGCACACACCCACACGCATTTTTTCACACCAGCACAACCACCACCACCCCACATCCATGCGTTTGATCAAGTCAGCATATAGTAACAGTTTATAGTGTAGAAGTGTATGATATAATTTTGTTTAAAACTCTTCGGGCTTGTTGACAAGACTGTTTCTTGTTCTGTGTGTTCTGGATCTGGAAAACCGAAATGTAGCAATTCGCAATATTTTGAAAGAGGATGACTATGATTATTCACGGTCTTATTCGCCTTCACTGTCACACAACGTTCATACAGTTCAGTTAGATTTATTTACTCATGTCACACTCACCATCTTTTTGCGCACATTTACTAATCTGTTAAAAACATACTTATTTTTAAAACATAAAAGAAAACGTCAAAATGGATTGAATAAAACAGCGATTAAAAACCTTCAAGGACTTATGAATCAATGTGATTGTGTCTTAGTTTTTGTAGAGAATATATCCGTGACTGGCACTTTCTGTTAATATGAATCCAGTTGGATATGAAGCTGAAGATTTGTTTGTAACTTTATTTGGTGGGGAAAAAAGAAGATAGCATTTTTATTACTTACCATTTCCTCCCATTTCTCTTGATATATTGTCCCAAACAGCAGAATATCTCTGTTGGCATGATTACGGTAATTTTGTGTGTAAATGAATGACCTTAACCTAAGGGCAGCGATCAGTTTCTCATCGTCAGTGTTAGAAAGAAAGATAACAAGCATAAAAAATCAGGGGAGAAGTTCGATCCTTTCACCTGGGGAAAGTATGGTTAGCACGACCGGCAAAATCACGGCTCTAATCACACGGGTCGGGCCGGGTGCACTATGCACAGCTTTGACTGTCGCCAGTAAGCTGGAATAGAGAAGAACCGGAGCAGATTTTTTTTCTCCTGGATGGACGGCGTGTGCCCATGGTTTGCATGGCCAAGTCTGGGTCCACTATGCACACAGCCATAAGCTTTGTCAGTGGGAGGAAGACAGGGAAAAACAAAACTAGTATTAAAAAAAGAACAAGTGAACTCAAATTAAGAAGGTGTCACTGGGAATGTTTTACAACTAGCTGAGAAAGAAAAGAAATGCAGATAAACAATGCTGCAGAGGAAATCATACTTTGGTGTTGAGTCCTGCTGGTGTGATGGTGCCTGGATGTTTGTTTAGTCAGGATTCCATCCATTTTCTGCTAGTCATATTGGTTTTATTTTGCCAAACAACAGCAACAATTAGCATGAGAAGATAAGTGCATGGAGTTGTTAAAGTAGGGTCTGATGGGGTCCTTGCATTGAAATCCCATGGATCCAAGATGGTTAGTTAATCGATCAAGGAGGGTGCAGTAAGTTTCACCAACAATCCTTTTTATCATACAGAGTACAGGTTATGATGTACACCAGATTAGAAGAGTGACAGGTAAAGGGAGATCTTATGGTGAATTTGCCAAAGGGACCGTGAAGATGGTGATATAATTGAGAAAGAGGCAAGTTTTGCAGTTGTGGCAGGGGTGGGTTCCAGGAGGAGCGAGTGAACCCTTGGAGGAAGGCCAGACAAGCAGGTCTCACAGACTGGAGTCTGCAAATCAATGGTGGTTTGAAGAACATGGTTTGCATAATAGGTCATTTTACAAGATGTGAAAATTACAAAGTAAAATGTTGTGGACAGCAGGGTTGTGAGAATGGCAGGTAGGCACAGCAACTGTTCTGACAGTGTGGTTTTCAGGTGGTTTGGAATTGAGAGCTGCTGAACATGTCATGGTGCACACGCTCAAGTCATCTGTAAATGTTCTCCAAATATCGATGAGAAATGAAAAAGGAACATATCTTCATTGCCTGGTTTTCAATCAGTAGCATCACTGCAAATTCATATGAGTCTCAGAAAATGTGAATAGGGTTTAACGCTTTTGATGTTAATAATGAGGACAACTTCTATAGTGCCCATCCCAACAATATAGGCCACACGGCGATTTACAAGTTTTAACAAATCAACATCTAAAATATATGCAGGACACGCACATAGTGGCAGTGAGATGACTTGAAGAATAAAGAAAATAGGAACGAGAGTCAGTGAGTTTGTAAAATATACCGGTCGCAAGGCTGTCACAGTCAGATTGGAGAGAGATAGTAATGTGAAAAAAATGTAACAGAACAGGGAGTTAAGTCGTAAGTGTACTGGAGTGATAGGTGAAAGTGGGACAGGTGAAGGATGAACTTCAGTAGACTGTCAGTGGGTTTGTGAAATATACTGGTCCCAAGGCTGCCACTGTCAGGTTGGAGAGAGAGAGTAATAGTGAAAAGTGTAACAGAACATGGAGATATGTTGTAAGTGTACTGGAGTGATGGGTGAAAGTGAGACAAACGATGGATGAACTCGAGTTGGCTGTAGAGTGTGTGGCAATACCCAGGCAGTCGTTCATGAAACATTGGAGGTGGGATGGGACTGGGCCTGAATACCGGTCTTCAGTCAGTATTGAGGCCCAGTCCCATCCCATTCTTATTTTCTTTATTCTTCCATCATATTTGGAAAGTGTCAGACTAGTGCTACCTTCCACTAAGACAGTGTCAGACAAGTGCCAAAGTTGACATACCACCATGTGAACCTTCAAGCTTTTTCCAAGCAGAAAGTTTGGCTTGTAGCCCAAGTACAGCACTATACCAGTGTCTGCTGGCATTCCAACGATGACAGCTAACAAATCTCTTGCTTCAGTTAAACAGCAGTTTGTGGAAACAACTCCTCAAAGCAGTGAACGGCTGCAGTGTGAAGAGTTTTCAGACCATGGGACGTCCCTTGATTTTAAGTAAAATTTTATCGTCCCATTATGTTTTCTCCGTGTGAAATTAGACGTTCACACTTTCAAATTATCTTTCGAGGTATCTCATTTTATTCTTGTGTTCTGAATGCCTTCAATTAGAAATCACGGCACAAAGTGATTTTTCCTTGATATTCTCTTGCGTTTTAACAGTCTAGTATCAAGAAGTTTCTGTCCTCTGCTGTGTCTGGAAAATCGGCATCCAGTCTACTACACAAGTAGGATGGTTTACATGCCCAGTTCACTGTCAAATTTCTTCTCAGTAGTGGCAGAATCAGGATTGTATTAAACCCCGTTCTTCATTACCTGACCCAAAGACCAGCATAAAGACAATTCCGATTCACCCAAATTCTGGCAATAGTTAAGGCAAGTCAAGATCATTGCTATTCTGATCAACAGCAATTTCTATGTCATAAATGGTGACAAAATCTGGCTGGGAGTCAATGACTGATCTTGAACAGACTGAGGAAGAAACAGTATCAGGTAGGGAATCATGTACACCTGATTAATCTGGCATACATATTAATTGATATTTTTTGTCACCAATCTGAATATGAAAGAAAGGTATTTTCTTAAGTGCATTTCTGGATACATTGCCACAAAGTTGGGGGACTGAAGTGTGCTAAGACTGCAAGGCCATTTTGAAAGTCATCTTGAAAGTATGGACAATGAGAATTTTGTTTTACAGAAACTGTTCAGTTTGGAAGATGGGCAACATTTAAGGGACTGACCATTCCCAGAAATCTTCGTCTTTCCAAACTAAGCTCTGCAAAGGAACTTTCAAGAAATCAAATATGCATGAATAATTAGCGGGCAAAACTGTTGCTTCAAATCAAGACACATGGCGACAATAGTGACTGACTGTGCCCTGCAGGATTGTGCAAAAATGTGCCTGACCTTGTCCTGCAGTTGTCAACATTTTGATATATTTCTTCCAAAAGGACATGAACGGGAAATTGTCAATGATTTCTCGTCAAAACAGATAAGACATTCAGCGTCACATTATTGTAACTGTTATTTCAATGCCCATGACCAGACTAAGCGCAAAAAAGTGAAGTGCAAGCACATATATCTCAGTACTTGCACAAGTTCAGTATACTCAAAAACATGGTTTTGGCTTTTGGAGTTCAGCATGCACATGCAAACAACACATATACAGTAGAATCCGGTTATAAGAAACTCGGTTATAAGAAAACTCAGCTATAAGAAATCAAATGGTTTTCCCCTGCTGAGAGGATTCTCTAACATTATTTAAAATATCTCGGATGTAAGAAACTCGGTTGTAAGAAAACTCGCTTGTAAGAAACAGGTTTAGCTGACCCTGGCGAAACTTTTCCTCGGATGTAAGAAAGTCTCGGCTGTCGAAAGATTTTCTCGGTGGGCCTACACATACCTATATAAAAAAAACCCCAACAATTCCATGATGCAGGTCACAGGAATTGGTGGGACAGGATGTGGGCCCTTTGATGTCACCTAAGAGATGGGATATCCGGATGTAAGCTAGACAAAACACAGGCGCTTGATTATGAGGTGTTTGAACCCCCCCCCCCCCCCACCCCCCCCCCACCCCTGTTTCTCTCTTCACGCCAGTGCATGTTCAATGCAAGGCAAGGCTTTGTACAATGTAAAGTGAAGATGGCTGACAAACACAAAAGACAAGCAATTTCGCTGAAA
Source organism: Conus canariensis (assembly GCA_033310375.1). Classification (NCBI taxonomy): domain Eukaryota; kingdom Metazoa; phylum Mollusca; class Gastropoda; order Neogastropoda; family Conidae; genus Conus; species Conus canariensis. The sequence continues at coordinate 73,093,583 of CM065715.1, read as the reverse complement.
CGAAAAATCGAAATTTTGGATGCTGTGGAGAGAAACCCGAAAAAGAAAAAGACATTGATTGCTGAAGAATTTCAGATTCCTCTTGCTACTCTGTGCAACATTGTAAAACAAAGGGACAAATACAAAAATCAGTTCTCGGGCAGTACAACTGACCCGCAGCTACAGCAAAAGAATAGGAAGGCGAAACATGAGGACATTGACAATCAACTTCTGCAATGGTTTGTCCAAGCAAGGTATGTTATGTTACTATCTCCACCCCCTCTGCCATCCATCTCTCTCTCTCTCACACATACATACACACACTCTTTCTTCCCCTCTCTCCATCACTCCCTCCCCCCACCTCTCTCTTTCTCACACACACACTCTTTCTCCCCCCTCTCTCCATCACTACCTCCCTCTCTCTCTCTCTCTGTCTTTGTTTCTCGTGCATGTGCATGTATGTGAGAAGCTTGATAAATAATCAAGGAATCACGTGCTATGTTCGTATTCATTCCTTCATTTCACATTTGACGAGCATCAATATGCAATAGCCTACAACTTATGAGTACCTGTTAACTCCAATTCAGAATATCGCTGAGCGCTGTTAAATACTGCTCGTAAATACTTGTGTGGGTGCACGTGCGTGCGTACACACACTCTCTCTCTCTTTCAAACTTTCATGTTCTGTTCCAGTGACAAATAATAAAACAGTTCCTACCTGCATTTCAAGACGATTCTCTACACAAGGCTCGAAATAAATCTTTTGTAGTGTGTGATCTAGTATTGTCTCTGATGCAATCCCCAGATACAACATATGGTAACATATTCATATGCATTCTTGTTAAAATTAAGAATACATACATGTACTTGTATATTTGTAAGCACACACACACACACCATCATGGATGTCCGTCGCAAAGCGACGATGACGACAGTGGCGCCTTTGGTGTGTTATGGTTTATGTTTAAACACCTTTTGGACTGAGGACTCGTCCGAGAATAAGTGATTAATTTATTTATAGGTGCATTTGTTAATATTGGGAAATTTCCTTACGATTATGTTGACTTTAACTATTTACCGTTGCGTTCTAAAAATCTCTCTCTCTCTCCACACCACATCATACACACACGAAAATGTTGATCCCTCCTTCTCAGTGTCATGACGGCCAATGGCTCCAAGAATAAATCTATGCTCTCCTTTGTCGCATTTTTACTCGTCTATTGTGTTTATGCGTTTGTGTGTGTGTGTGTGTGTGTGTGTGTGTGTGCGAGAGAGAGAGAGGAGAGAGAGGGAGAGAAAGTGATAAGAAAAAGAAAACACACTAGAAGTTTTATGTCACAGGCCAAAGTTTACTTGTGAAATCAAACCAAAGAGCCTTCTCTCTCTCTCTTCTCTGTGTGACTCTTTGTCTCTCTCCGTGTCTCTGTGTATGTGTGTCTCAATCTCTGTCTGTCTCTCTCTCTCTCCCTCTCTTTCTAACACTGACGTACACACACTAACAATTACAGAAACGTGCAGAGAAAAAGAGAAACCAAAGCAAAAACAAACAAAAACTCGGATATTAGAAACACTCTAAAAATTTTTTGTTAGAATTCTCGATTATAAGAAACCTTGGCTGTAAGAAAACTCGGTTATAAGAAACAACAAAAAAATTCCCCTCAACTTTCTTATAACCGGATTATACTGTACTGACATAGTCACATACTAAATCACCTACACTGAGAAACAATCTATGGCAGCCTGATTCACCGTCCCTGCCAGCTGTAGGATGGTGGGCACTTTTTACAATCCACTCCCAGTCATGCAATTTAAACTGACTTCATTCTGTTCATGACTAGTGATCACACAGTTTGCCTTCTCTCTCATGTATAATCATATTCCATATTATAATCTCCAACTGTCTGTGAATACAAAACTGATTGAAGTCCAGATACAGATCTTTCCCCCGGACTATCATGGTTCTTCAGTTTCTTGTAAACTTATATTTCCATGCGGTATCATACCAAGCAGCTGTGGAAGTAATATCTATACTGGCACAAGTTAATAAAGATGGAATAGTTGATTGTGGATCAAGATCTAAAATGTGGATCCTAGATGATAAAATTCAATACAAAATATATACCCAGACAAACATGTCACACATTCAGTCACATCCATGACACAAAAATTCACACAGAACAGTTGTGTACACTATAAACATGTTTTACTAAACAACCAAGTGTCCATGATAGATGACAATCCTTACTGCAGTGTATGACTACGAAAGTGATTCAAAGGGTACAAATGATATGAAGAATGATGACAGGATACTTAAATACAAAGTACAGCTTGACAAAACCCAACGTCACAAACATCAGCAACAGAGTAAGGAGACAGACAGACAGAAGAAAACAAGAGTTGTGACATTAAAACATCAATCAGATGCTCAACACAGTTGAGAGAAAGAAGCTGCAATGAGATGTGGAGCAGGAGGAATGTACAACCTGAAACAACACTGAAAATGACAAAAACACAAACTTCAAGAATACTGACACAAACAGCACAAAACAGGTCAAAAATCAATGTTCAGGTGCCCAACAAAATCTCTAAGCATAATGAGACAGTCAGGTACAGGGAAATGACAGACAGAAGACAAACAGCAGATTGCCAAAGAATCTGAAAATACATGAAGACAGCACAACATTTGGACAGCCACTCCTAATAATATACACTGCCACACAGTCAATACAAATGTCAACAAGAACATAAGATGTCAAGGTAGAGGTGCTAGCCACAGGCATAGGAATGGATTACATCCCTTGGCTCCTCGGACAGACACTTCAAGAACAACGACCTTCTTGACAGTGTCTCTGCCGACACCAGAAAACACGGTCAAAGTCTAATCCTCGATTGCCTTTGTATATACTATTGAGAATTGCTTGACTGACTTGTGCTAATGGGTTTGAAGACTACACTGACAGCCTCGACATTACACAGGACAGGGCAAGCAAGCCTCGATTTCCCATTTATCATTCTAAATGTCAACTGATAGTCTATTGTTTCAGATCTTTTGAAATGGTAAAAGTCAGCTGTTTTTAAGCACTCAATAAAAACCTAGGATTTTCAATGGCACATAATAACAAATATAAAAAATGTCACACACCTAGCTAAAACAACAAATAGTAATAAAACTGTGTCAAGAAGAACTGGACAGTACAATATAAACAGCAGTCATGAAGAAATAACTTGTCAAAGTAAACTTAGAACAACAAAAAAGGAGCAGTTACAAAGACACTAAAGCATATTAAGACATGGCTTTTGTCTATCTGAAATCCTATAAAATGACAGCATATACCACACTGTTTACCTGAACTGCTTCGTTGAAGATAACACCTTTTAAAAGTGTGAAAGGAGCAGAATCGAGGTAATCTAAGGATCTCAATGTCACAGCAATCCTTTTATAACATATATCCCCTCATTAGAGTCTGCAGACACAACTGATCACAACATGGTATTAAGCCCGTAAGTCTTCACACACATTGGATGTAGCACTTCGGAGGAGAGCACTACATCATGTTGCTGACTGGTAAGGTTGATACTTTTGCCTGGTCTGGAGTTCCAGCGAGGCAGACATGGCAGAAGGGGCGAGGGGGGAAGAGAAGATAGATATTTACGATGGAGATCGTCAGATGGAACAAACCAAGAGGCCAGAATTCCAACCTTTTTCTTTCTAACATCTTTCTATATTCTTCTTTATATAAATCATTTGATGCTATTGTTTCTTTCTGTTGCATATCTATTTTTCCAAAGAGGAAGTTGGTGCTGTGGGAGGAAATCACTTCCATCTGTTCAGACCAAGTAATACATCAGACCGATTTTTGAAGGTGATGCAACAACGTATTTCTGTGGTATTGTTAAATGTTCTTCATAATAGCATCTCCTCACTTGCATACCACAAAGCACCATTTGCAGCTGGGGACAGAGAAACCTGACTTGGTGTAGAGCTGTTGGTGCTTGTAATTTCTACTACCATCCACACCCTGCCAATGCATCACGAGTTGGTGACAACTATCATGACTATGAGGTTGTCTATGGCAGTGGATCATGTGCTCACAACACCAACCCTAGTCCATGTCAGCTTACATTCCCCAGACAACTCCTCCTTCAGAAGTCATCATCAAAGTCTTCCATGGAGTCATCAAAGGTGTACTTGACAGGGGCTTTGGCACGGCCAGTGGGAGCTCGACGGGAAACAGGAGCGATATCCAGGTCCCCCATTTCCATTTCACTGTCATCGTCAGAGTCCTTCTTTGCCTTCTTCTGCACAAAAAGTGACCCCAGCTTACACTTGTCTTATGCACAACACCTTCACACTTAGTGGTAAGTATCTAGAAATCTTTGAGGTAATCAAGCTAAGAATATATTAAGTTTGGTACTACATAGTCGCAGTTAACAAATTCAAATGTTGTTAATGAGAAATATGAATGAACAAGCATTTGCGAAGAAATACTTGTAAGTGATATAAACAACAATAGAGAAAGTTGACGTTCGAACCAGCTCCTTTTGGGACATATTTATAGTTTCATATGAACATGATTCTGTAAGTTTACCATACATTTTTTCCCCCCATAAAGTGTGCCCCCTGGCACAGCTGATTGGGATCAAGTGGTGTATAACATCATACGATGACAGTATCAGTGCTGAAAAGAAATCTGTAAGCACACTGGCACTACCTGTGCTCATTGGAGCATGCTGGGGGAGGAATAGGTGTGGATGGGGGTAAGGGGGAACGAACAGACTGACATTTTCATTGAGAATGGGATTCTTGACATGTGTGTCACAAACGTGGATGAGAAATGAAAAATGTATAAAAGAATGACAAGATGAGGTAACGAAGATCTGAGGACAGGTGAGGTCAATGAAACAACTTGTACATGACCAAGGTGACAAAGAGAAGAGGAGAAACGGGCAACTGTTACCTTTGCTGGGGCTTTCTTTTGCTTGGGGACAAATTTCTCTGAAGCGTCAGAGTCACTGTGGTGGTCCTGCTTGCCTTTCCCTTTCTTGGTTTTGCTCTCTCCCTCAGCTGCACACAGTCAGTCAGCACAATGTTCCCTCCTCATCATGTGCACCCACAACAGAGTATGTGCAGCTAATGCATTATAACCGTATCAGTTACATGTCAGACCACAACTTAACAATCAAAGGCATGCAGTCAACAAGAAGACATGCTATTTCTGTGCTGAACTTATCACCTCTGCCAAGGAGGTTCAGTTTCCACATTGGTCCATTGGTGTACTTCTCAGTGAGCCAATGTACATGAAGCTTCGCAGACAGATAGGTTATGGCTCAAGCAGGAACCCATCAAACATGTTTGTGGATTTCTGGTACAGCTACCATTCAAAGGGCAGCTCCAGGACCTGTTCAGCCAGACATCAAAACTGCCACACCAATTCTTACACAACTTTACAGAAAAATCACAGGTGGCTCAAAGATGTACCCATTCAACTTGGGTACAAATCAATACAGTTGTTTTTGGCATTAAGTATTTCAAGAAGTGTTAGGTGAATCGCATATTGCAGTTGTTGAAGAGGAACAGAATGGCACAGCTATGGAGGATAGTGATGCTGAAAACATAGCTGCCAACCTTCAGAAGTCAAAATTTGGGAACCTGGCGATGAAGGGGGCGAGGTGGGCCAACGAGGGAGCAGCTCAAATTTTGACTGAAAGCATTTCTAATCCCTTATATTACAGTTTACATGCTCAAAAGAAAATGCATTTTCCATACATACATTCAACAACATCCACATAACATTTGGGCTTTATTCTGTAATACTTTATCATCCCGATACAGAAATGACCCCCTAACCTCCACATTTTAAACCAAAATTTTGGAATTCTGCTCTTTTTTCTTTTCCCATTACTTGGGAATAATTTCTAAATTTGGAAAATTCCAGATAAGTTTGGGAGGGCTGGCATTTATATAAAGATAATGTGCCATTGCCACAATCCAGAGGGCATGGCATGCTGCACTGCATGCACCAACCAAGAGAGAATTTGACCAATTGGTCAAGCCAGTGCCTTAAAAACTAATTGGATTACTTGCTTTTGCTTTAATTATGTTAGTCTTTCTCTGATATCGCTACAGAAGAGGCAAACAGATACACAAAATGGCTGCAAAAGGCATACAGATTCCACCGTGGACACCTACATTGGTGAAAATAAATGTATCGAGGCTGGCAGGTGACATGAAAGGGGGATGCTCCAGAAACATCATCCACACTTTCTGTGATGTTCCTGAGCTGCTACAACAATGAATGCTTTCCAGATTACTATGACCAAAACATTGTACGGGAACAGTAGTTCTGTGTTGCCCTTGTCTATCACATGTAGTGATACTGACTTCCTTGTGTCCGTCACATGTATAGTGACACTGACGCATATTTTCACTGACATCATATTAAAACAAAAGGTATTTCTGGTGACATTGTGAGACACATACCTAGAATACCATCGTATGCAACTACACTTTAGGAACACTTCAGATTCTTATTCGTGACTCATGCACATGAATTGTCATCATATGCACGCATATCTTCCTCACTTATATTGCTCAACACTAATTCATCCATTTCTGATAAAACCTTGGGTGACAATGACACAACATTGAGTGATAAGCCACATATAATCAGTTGGAAATGCCAGTTCCGTCCCTTGTTTTTCCCGGTGGACGGGCCATTTTGTTACGGTTAATAAAAAAAAAAAAAAAATCACCAAAAATACATAACACGAGATAACTAAATGAAATTTTCAGAAAGTGTTATTCATAAACTGTGTTAGTAGAATACAAAAGAATAAACTTCCCACTTTCAGATAATTTCTTGTGCTTGAGGGTGAAAAAATGTCCATTTTTTTCAGGTGCATCACACTTGCACAGTCAGTGGGTCCATGGCTTCACATTCAGTAGAGAAAGTCAGTACATACACTAAATGAGTTAAAAAAAAAAGAAAAAGGTAGATACACTCCACGAAATAAAATAAGATATATGAATCACATGCCTACTATGCACTAGCTAACTTGGAATAATGCAAAAATGGGGGTGTGGCACTCATCTGACACATGAAGGCTGGAAGTACCAGAAAAAGGAGGCATTATCGGGGAAAAAACTCGAATCTTCATACCAGTCGTGTAAAAGAAAGCCAATGAACTCTTGCTCACTCAAATCCCCAGTCTTTTGCGGCACTCTAACGCCCCCTCTTGTGTGGCGAAGTAGCTCACCCTCACCTTCATCATCACTGAGCTCCACAGACAAGTCAGTGTCAAATTCCTCTTCTCCTCAAAATTCTTCACTGGAATCACTTTCATCAGCTTCGTCATCCTCTTCCTCAATGTCTGAACCTTCCGTTTGTAGCATTTCAATAACTTCAGGAATGCTAAAACGTTGCTGACGGGTTCGACTTTGCTCCGACACATTCACAGAAGAACTTGATTGAGATGCCATGTTTCACACTCTATGCAGATTAGAAAGTCATGTGGGTTGGTCTGGTCAATCAGCAACTGAGGCAAAGTGGGTGATGGGATACCGCGAAATCACTGGGCAGGCGAACAAAGGAATGCTGACGATACTATTTATAGCTTGTTGCAGTGTACTGATCACACTGCCATCGCACGAAAAATCGGTCAAGGCCGAAACCTTGATAGAGTTTGTTCGTATGGAAGCATAATGTCATCGGAAAACGCTATAGCGTCTGTTCGTGAAAAGAATTAACAGCTCACCATGCACACTCACCATTCTCTACTGAATCAAATAACTCAATCTGGTAAGGAAAACTTGAAAAGAGTACATCCAGAGAGAGTTTTGCTCTACTGACTTCAGTAACAAGAGATTAAGGACTCAGTTTCTAAATCCAAGAGGCATATCCACCTCCACTTTCTGAGGGTTGACTCTGGAATACAATTGTCCAGGCCATACTTGTACACGCGTTCAACAGAGTGTTAACAATAGGATTACTGTTATTGGCCTGCATACCAGCACTTGTCCCTCAAATGCCGACAGCATCCTGATCATGTGGAGTTATCACGCTTGCTGTAAAGTCACCTGCTTTGAACCTTGATGTTTAGGAGTTGACACCAAGCAGCAGATCTTGTTATCATCAAACATACTTTGAAGAACATCAATGCATCAGCCTTAAATGAGTTACAGGTTGCACTGCATGTATCATGCATAAGTATACAACATGGGAACACTGAGGTCACACATAAAAAGAACTGTACTGCCTCTTTACCACTTTGACGGTTTCAGAGTCATTGTGACGCTTCTGATGCCAAGCAGTAATGTGTATTTAAAAGAGTCATTGTGTAAAGTGTTATCAAAAGACAACACTGCCATCACCTAGACCTTGGCTCAACTTCATTCTATTCCCACAAGTGGAAGTAAAAATGTTTCACTACCCTGAGAAAGGAATGATGGGAATCTTCGTACAGCAACCTCGCCCATTGTTGATTTAGAGGGGGAAAACGTCTGTCTTTTCACTTAGTGGTAATAAGGGAAAACGTCTGTCTTTTCACTTAGTGGTAATAAAACGGTGATCTAATACAAATTAAACATAATCATCGTGAAACAATCAAGTTGAATTACCTTCACAGTACTAAGAAATGAATCAAGCCTGAAATAATACAAAACTTGATAAAAAAAAAAGTGTTACTTCATTAAAAAAACATGTAGCTTCACACATTCATCACAACAAAAGAGACCTGTAAACAACAAAATTTTGAATCAAGCACAAGAGGATCTTAACCCTTACACTGGTTATTTAACAATATACTATTACATATGTTGTCTGGTGTATTAACAGAAGGAAAGTTTGAACAAAATAGTTATGTTTGTAAAATATGCATAACTTTTCAACGAATAGTATTTGAACATGACATGCAGAATAAAAATTGTTAGTAATTGAATACAGAATAATATAAAACAGAATCGGTGTGCTTGTGAGTGTTTTATTAGGTGCTTGTCTGGAATGTGAAAATAACAGGTGAAAACAGGTGGTACATCCTTGTCATTCCCAAGAGCTTGTTCACAAATAATCCAGTCAATGATGTTCCACAGTATCCAGAAATAAGTTACAGCCTTTTTCAAAGGAAAGTCAGTGTGGATTATAGAAGTCTTCCATGCAGGTAATCCAGGTAAGAATGAATAAGCTACAGTTCAGTTTTCACATTGAAATCATGTGCTGATAAAAAAAATAAAATAAAAAAAAAACCCAACGTACGCACACACACCAAAAATGGTCACAATCAACAAATGTAATAGTTAGCCCACACTGTCGTCATTTATGTTTGAAAGGTTTAGGATCATCTGGAAGTGCTACACTGAGTTTTCTTCCCCACTGAATGGCATGTTGAAATTTCCCTCACCCTCAGGTACTCATCCAGTCATTGTCCGTGTTGATCTCAAAATCGTGATTACATGGTGCTTGATCTAAATCAAAACTACCATCCACCACACACAGTTCATTCAAAATGTCCATAACTTCTTCTTCATCTGCTTTTTCCCCAACAGCATCAGTAAAAATATCTTCAAACAAGTTCCTAATTCTATCAGTTCTCCTCTGGGTGCCGCCATTGTTAATTGCCAAACGATTCAAGTCGCGCTATGCATTACAAGCTACCAGCTATAAACTAGGCTAAAATGCTGAAAATCCATGTTCCGGGGCTCGTTCAGTCATTCATGCAAATTAGTTTGTCACTGAGCCATAGTTTCGTATCTGTGTATGTCGGTGAAACTAGGTCCGCAAGGCTTACCCTACAGCGTGACTTAAGTCATAACCACCAGTGACGGACATGACGTAGTGGCGCGAGAGTTAATAAACACTAGCATATGCACAAAACAAGAGTAAAAAGCTAACACTTTCACACCATATTGAAAGCAGTGATCACACACAAGAAAAGCATGAAAGGGAGTAAACAAAAGCTGAACTGACTTGGATACTCTGCTAAGATGCAGCTTCTGGTGAATATATGCCGCATGATCATAAGAGGTAAAGATAAAATGGCCAGTATCTGGTTTGACTTGGGCACAGTGCAGTTTGAGTAAAGAGAGATATTTCTTCAGCTGCTTTCTCTTTCTGTATCTAAGGGGATGGAATGGGGTGGGGGTAGGGGTTTAATTCTTAAGTTCAGACAGAGGTCACAAGTGCGCACCCTGTGCAAACCTTTCTGTTGATGTATTCTTGGGAGTTTCAATATTAATGTTTTGTCTTCCTTTTTTTTTTTTTTTGGGGGGGGGGGGGGAGATGGGTTGCATTATCCTAGGACTGAAGCCATGCTTTTCAGCATTATCAACAAACTTTCAACCCCAACCTAATTTTTAACCATCACAAAAGTTTAGAAGTCTGTTCAGCATTTTATATGGTTGTTTAAAAGACAGTCATTCTACATGCAGCTTCCATTCAATCCAAACAATCATCACTGCTTCCTCCCACTATTTTCAGTGAAGAAGCAGTTCCCATCTAAGAGAAAAGCATGTATACATGTCAAGAGGAGAGGATGAGAAGGGAATATACATTTGAATAACCAATGGAGTTAACATTGGTTCTGACTCCATTTCCCAGATAGTCCTTCAAACGAGACTATAAACAAGGTTCCGTGTGTGAACGCATGCACAACATCTTGCACACATGTAAAATCCCATCACCAACTTTCGGAAGAGAAGGCCAGTTTGGCTGTTTGACTGGAATGAAGCGCCAGCAGGCAACTCTTCATCCGGCACTACCCAGGTAGGCAGCCCGTTGTGTACATGAGAGTGTGGATTGTTAGCACCTAGAACCTTTGGCAAGGTGCTTTATAAATGCTATGTTATCATTATTATTAAAATTCAACTGTGGTATTTTTCATTTATCCATCTTTTATGGACGGAGAGTCATGCATTGGGAATTCTAGTGCAAAGTTTTTCACATTCATTTTCAGTAATGTTATTGAAAATGTAAACTGATCAACAAAAAAAAAAACAATACAGAATAGTTAAAACCACAACTTAATGTTACCCAACCTTTTTGAGCTGGAGGTGGCCCAGACTCTTGAATTTCAGGCTCACTGTCATCAGTCCAGTTAAAAATCACTGGTCTCCCTCTCTTCTTGGGCACAGGAGCAGCTTTGGCTTTAAAAGCATCAGCTATTGAGGGCTGCTTGGGGTCTAGCAGCATAAAAAAAAATCGCAGAGATGAAAACTAGAGAAGTCATTCCAAGATGATGATAAGAATCAACTATCATAGTTACATTCAACACTTACTTCTCAGAATATATCCTAGGGAAGTGTCTTTCCAGATCAGAAAAGTATCCTCAAAACTGACACATCTAAATTCTAATTACCAACTGTCCCCTTGAGAAGAAAAGCCAGGACTATAAACACGTTAGAAAGTCAACATGGGGACTGAATATATCTGATCAAACTGTTTTGTCACACAAGTACAAGACAGTCTATCTATAAACTCTTGAAAGATGGTATCAAAGATTTGAAGCTGACAAACACCAACACATGATTTTCTCTTTCTTTTTGTTTTTTGTTTGTTGTTTTGTTACCCCAGCTAATAAATATGGTTCTATGCTTTAATACACAATGCACACAACAATTGAGTGTCACCTATATTTACTATGATTCCACATCAGTGGCGTTATATTCAGGCATGTTATTTAATTGCAATGCAGCATGATGCACAAAACACAACCGGTGAAGAAAAGAAAAGCTTACACAGAAAGTCTACACAAAAAATCACAACAAGGCAAAAGGTCAAACAACAACAGAACCATAAAGAGATCTACGACCATGGTTTACCTTTCTTGGGTTTCTTGGCAGCAGCAGGTTTGGCAGCAGTTTTCTTGGCGACAGGTTTTGCAACAGTTACCTTGCTGCTTCCATCCTTTCCTGAAACAAGTTTTTGGATTCCAAGCACATGGCAAAGTAAACATTGATGTCACAAATGAAATTATCTAGCCATTAGGACAGGGGTATTATTTGTGTGTCACTGAACTCTTGTGACTATATCTTGGCATCTGTACACATTTTGAAACATGTAACACACTCTCCACTCTAACGGCACCGGCTATTCTAAACAAAGAAAGCTGCCAGAGCCAAATTCATTCAGTACTGAAAATCATCTTAGAAACCCCTTCAACACTGTCTCTGATGTTCACCTTTCATCAGTGAAATAACAGTAAAACATGACAAACATCAGATGAAAAAACAACAAATCGCCATTCACCCAGTTATAGTTTATGTTCATCTGGGATTCGGAAGAATAAGGTTGAAAATACTGGAATTTGTCTCGATCTTCACTGAAAAAAAAAAAAAAAAAGAAAACCAGACGAGAAAGGACAGAGTGAAAATAGTGTTTCACCAAGAAAAAAAAAAGTTCATACCAAAAAATCATCACACAAGCAGTGGATCTGGTCTCTGTTGCTGATCTACAAATAACATGATTTGATATGAAACATTATTATGTTCACATATTACCTTTGGAGGGTCCTTCTGCACCTGGAGACGGTGCTTCTTCATCACTAGTAGCAGTGAGGTCCAAGATCACTGCAGGTTTGGTAACTGCTGGCTGTACTGCAGCTTTACCTGTGGTTCTGAAACATAACACCAAGGTTGATCACACTCTGCTAGGGTATAACCATTACACTGGAATCATTGAGTTGCAAGAGTGCAGTTGATTAGTTAAAGCTTCAAATTATCATTCCAGCCTCTTCCACCACTGCCAGTAAAACTACAAATGTGCTTGTCAAGGATGACCTTCCATTACACTCTCACGTTAGCTATTTTGGAAGTTTCAACCTTAAGACACGCTGTTTGAAAACAACTGTGTTTCATGAAAAGGGCTGCCGTTTACAAAGTGCTTTGATTAAAAAGCAGAAATATCTTAAAAAAAAAAAAAAAGTCAGCACATGTCAAACGTGACAACAAGTAACACAAACAGCGATATGGCATGATCTCTTTATCGTGATTGTGGACAGTTTGGGAGCCTTGGCAACACTAAATCAACACTTTTAGCCCAAGAAAGCTGTGAAGACTGCAGTCTGTGTGAGTTCACTGACAGCATGACACAACAAAGAATTAGGAGCTACCAGATGGATTCCAGATTTTCCATAATTCAGTGAATGGTCAGTTAAACATCAACAACATACACATCTATCGTGCGCAATACGGTTGTTTTTTTTTTTGACAGTCAGCAATTGGAATTCTGATAGTTTTTTGTAAGCATTTTTCTTTCCAAGGCGAGTCAGCAATTGGAATTCTGAGAGTTATTTGTATTTTTCTTTTCAAGGTGAGTCTCTATTATAGCTCAGTTTAGTTTCAAATTCAAACTGTGTTCAAAGTTCCTCAATTAGTGTGCACATTTTGTGCCTCCTGCGCTGTTTTCAATGTTAGCTGTTCACTTGGGGCCACACTTCAAATGCTGCAGAAATGGTTTGAGTGAGGTGCTACAGGGACAGTCCCGCTCGGCACTTTCCTCTACTGACTCTACTCTGAAGACTTCAGGGTCAAGTTAGAGCATTATCACATTATATCGGTCCTTTACCTTGGGCAAGAGCAATGGAAATCCTGGATGGATAACAAACTCTTCCAAATCCGCCTAAACTTGAAAGAATTTTCATCATGTGCCATGGGCAGCCATAAAGAAGAAATAGTGGTGCCATTTACATACAGGCCACTCCTTTTACACCCATTGGTATCTTTTGAAAGGTGAAGAAGCTCTCTGGTGTATTCCTTGTGATGCACCACTCATTGTAATACATGTTGTTGCTAGTGTTTTGCACATATGATGTCTGACACAAACACTTTACAGCAGATCCATAACGACCTTGTTCAGAGATGTCCCAGCCAATGTGCTTTCTGAATTTGTTGAAAAGGAATTCTTATCTAAGATTTTACAGCAGAAAAATTCAAATGAAAATCCAGTGTTTTTTCACAAATTCTGGTTAAATTAGTCGTATGTGCATTTTAAAAAAATCAACATTGAAAGTTGATTTTAACCCAGTGACAGCTTGGATATAGCCCTTTCGATTGGTTGTGCTGAAAGCAACATAAATTGATATTAAAACAGCACACTGTTATGTTGGGAAATTCTTTTGACATCCCTTTCCTTTTCTCATCCTTTCCATTATGGTCACAGTTTCACAAATCATTCCAAATAATTGTGAACATCTTTTAGGAAACTATCAAGAAATCAAATCAAATTCTGATGCTGAGTATGTTACTTTCTACAAAGGTGGACTTCAGAAGCCAAAGATTTTTTATTTCTTAAGAATGTGGATTATATTTTTTTTGTATCATATTTTCAAAAAAGTCTAAGGATGCAAGAGTCTGCTTTCGGAACAGCTTCTCCATGGTAAGGAAAAACCTAAAGACTGGACGTATAAACAGTAAATAACAAACAAGTAGGATAACTTTTGGGAGCAAGAGTTATCCTACTTGTTTGTTATTTATCCTAAGGGTCAACCTTGACTTCAGAAATCAAACCCTGCATTCCTCTGCCTTACATGAAGAACAGGTGGGCAGCCTAACAATGTTCTGGAACGTGTGTCATTGAAGTGACTAATTTAAGCAGTGGACCACCTGAGTGTTGCATCTTTGGTGTAAAGGTATGCACTGCCCCTGCTTCACACCAGAGGCAAGTCAAATGGAACAAACCAGCATGGCATTTGAAGATGAAAAAAAAAATTCTGTTGTACAATTGACGAACTATATTCACCCAGTCAGTCTGCTCGAAACATCTTTGTAAAACTGTGTGGTGGAGACAGACTGTGAATTCGAACTGTTTCCACCCAAGACATGGAATTTAGACTTTTTTCCCTACTCAAGAAATGGTTAACCTTTTCGCTCCTAAATGAATAAATGTTTGTAACGAAAGTTTTGAGAACAGTGCAGGTAAAAATAAATAATTCATGTTTAACAGGCCCTTTAGTAATAGCAACTTGGATATTTTGTTTATGAGCTCTGTGGTGTGTAGAGGTGTTTGACAGTGAAAAGATGTTATAAATTTGAAAACTGAAAAATCATTTATGTGCTGATAACTGGATGGTCCCTTCAGTAATACTTTGTTAAGAGACTCTGAATGTGAAATAGAGTGCAAGAAGAAATACCAAGTTTAAAAATAATTAATTATTTATGTGTTGCAAATCTCTGTCTGTATTTGTGTTATAGTGGGGAGATTTTGAAAACAATTCATCTTTCATTTTTTCTTTTCTGAATTCAACCCCTTTGCCAACACATACCTAATTACACAAAAAGCATGTGATAGACATGCAGGTTGTGTATGTGTGTGTGTGTGTGTGTGTGTGTGTGTGTGTGTGTGATTATATCATCTGCGTTTCAAAAGTTCAATTTAAGTTCATAAGGCAACTAAAACATTAACTTGATAGTTGCCAGAATGTTGTATAAATAATCCTGGGTATATAAAGATGGCTCATCCTTTCTATTTGCAAGATGTCATGTATGCTGTGTGCCTATGTGCTCAAGAATGCATAACTTAAGTATCGGAAACAGTATGTTATTTGATACATTTAAGGCAATACAAAAGGCATATTTAGGAAATATGCACCAAAGAGAGAGAGAGAGTCAGAGAGAGAAATCTTTAGTTTTTGTGTTAGTACAGTGTATGCGTGTCATTTGAGTTAAATTCTATGTGTACATAGTATGCACATGTGTGTACAGTGCTGTCACTATTTTTTCAGCATTTTGTGAATGCAACACCCATCGAAAAGTATCCATACCCTATTTCATATAGTGGACAGTCTGCTGAGAGAGGAAGAAAGCGCAGAAAAACAAAAGGCCCCTCTCTCTTCAACAGTCCGTCTTTCCATGCCCCCTTCTTTCTAATGTTTAGTAGCTGGTTGTCAATTGTCTTCTCTCTTGCTTGCTGCCCTTCCCCTCCCATTCTTTTCATTTCCTGTAAATGTATATGTGTGCACCAATAAAGCGACGTAAATAAAATGTGTAAAGTGAGGATTCCGTAGATGTAAGTGTCTATGCCTAAGCATGTGTGTGTATGTATGTGAGTGAGTGAGTGACTGTGTGTGTATGCGTGCATGTGTGTGTGTGTGTACATACATGTCAACGTATTTGTACGAGTGTGTATGATAGTGTGTACATAATATGGTGTGTGTGTGTGTGTGTGTGTGTGTGTGTGTGTGTGTGTGTGTGTGTGTGTGTGTGTGTTGGGAACATTAAACTGCAATCATTTATTTTTTTGATAAACCTACTGATTCATCTACTTATTTATTCATATTTATCGGATGATGCACTGTGATATGCCATAAAAGAAACACATTCTCTCCCTCCCCTTCTCTCTGTAATTTTCTCCATTTTCTTTTTCTTGTTTCTTTTTGTAGTTTTGTGCATTTTTTGTTTAATTGTGAGGTATCAATTTTCCACATTGCTCGATAATTAGCTGGAACATTTGTTTCTGTTTGATCAGCTGACATACTAATACTGTGCAAGTAGTGGTACAGTTAGTGGCCATGTGTTTTGCTTAGAGGGCTGCCCCAAATGGTCAGAGCCTAGTGTTTTGTCTGGCACAGAGTGAAGTCTTTTTCCAAGAAAAAGACAACCTTAAAGTTTTGTATTAATGCACACACACATACATGGACAAGCCAAACAAAAAGATTAGACAGATTCACTTTGTCACACGTAAGTAAAAAAAATTCCATGTTAGTAACTTACTTTTTGGCGGCAGGTTTGGCCTTGGGCTTGGGTTTGGCAGGTGGTTGTTCCAATTCCTCCTTAAAGGATTCATCGCTGTCAGAGAAGCTTGCCAATGTCTTCTGTACTGAAGCCTTTGCTGTCTGGACAGGGCTATCATCATCATCCTCATCATCTGAGAGAACAGCAAACTTCCTTTTGGGTGCTGCCCTAACAGGACTGTCTTCTTCCTCATCATCACCATTATCAAGCGTGGTGGGTGCCGTCTCTGCTTTGTTGACTGATGGCTTGGTGCTCTGTGGGCCGAAGTCTTCATCACTGTCATCCTCAATGAAATCATCCTCAGAATCATCATAGGTGAACTTGGCCTTGGAAGCTGCAAGAACAATAGTTCATTACAAATGTAATGATTTTATAAATGCTGGTTTCAGCCTCCCTTTCTCCTCCTATATGTATTACAGTGGAGTAACTGACAAGAGAAGGTGAAATACAGTCTTATATGAATATTTCAATAACTATTCATGCTGTCAAATTGACTGGCACAGAAGCAGTAGTTTCCTTCCATGGATGCGATACTGTTGCCATGAAACTGCCATCATAAACATTGTTGCCTGTTAGGCACTAAGTTTCGGCTGTTGTTATAAAGTGTCTAGGGGGTCCCTAACAATTTATTTTGGTTTTACTGTGACTCTCTCAATCAATCCAGTCACATAAACAGATCAATAAAAATTCAAAACACATTTAATTTCCAACATTTACCAGTGAAATATCAGACGATATACTGCACATCATTCACCCAATTTTCAGACCCTTCAAGTCCTCGTATTCGTATCTTTTCAGTCTCTTGAGAAGAAGATTGCTTACTACCTTGATCCTCTACTTCCCATAACTTGAGCATGAGCTTCTCGGTATCTATACTAATCTTGATGACTAACATGGGGAGTTTTTATTATACTCCTTGTTTGGCTAGTATACTTACCACGTCAGATCATAGCATTCAATGGCAGTTAGTCAGCTCTGCCAGGCCGAATTTTTGTGGCTAATGCAGTAATAAGACAGTCACGTGACGCCCACCCTACTTCTGCCATAGGAAGAAAGGCGGTGGCCGCTTCCTGTTCCTCATTCAGTGAGGCCTGCGCGCAAGGTAACCCCGAGAACCTTGGCACTAGAGGGGAAGGTAGGGCGAGCATTAGAGTCTGACATGGTAAGTATACTAGCCAAATGGAATATAATAAAAACTCCCCATTTTGGCGTCATATATTATACCATGTCAGACCATAGCAGAATTTAAAGGAATCGGAGGAGGGCTGAGTGCCCTAGTGGTTCTTGGGGTTAACCGATATAGCTGCATTAGCCGCCATAAAGGAGATCCCTTTAGAACCACCAGCCCTGGTCATGCAGATATCCCTTAAATAAAAGTTTATAAAGGGATTTTCCGAACGCCAGTAGGCTGCCTCCAGGAGATGGGCAAGGGGACAGAGTGCTGGAACGCTGCTTAAGTGGCCAGTGCTCTGACCTCATGGGCCCGGGGAGATAGGACGTGGAGATCCTTGTACGCCTGGGTGTAGGCAGATCTCACCGTCTTGGAAAGCCACCTAGAGATAGTGCCAGCCGAGATGTCTTCCTTATTACTGGGGTTGATAGAAATAAGGAGACGTCTCTGGGAGGAGTGCCTGGAGCGCGAGAGTTCCCAGTAGTGTCTCAGACACCTAGAAGGGCACAGATCCATGTCTCCCCTGCTCTCCCCTCCTCCTAGGATATCTGCCAGTGAGTGGTTGACGAGGGAGGGTGAGACAGTGCCTGGTTCCTGATTCTTAGCTAAGAATTCGGGAAGAAACATTAGAGAGACAGAGCCGTCCCTGTGGAGGGCAATGTCTCTGGGGTCCCCGCTGAGGGCATGAATCTCACTTCGCCTTGTGGCCGAAGCCAGGGTGAGGAGAAATATGGTCTTCAGGGAAAGTAGGTGAAAGGGAAGGGTGGCGATAGGCTCGAAAGGGGGTTTTCTGAGAGCGACCAGGACAATAAGGACGTCCCAAAGGGGGACGCGCTTAGGGGACTGGGACTCACGTAGAGCCACCCCCCTAAAGATCTCTCTGAGAAGGAAGTCATTCTCAAAGGAGGGTCCGCCGAGTTGGTGAATAGTGGTGCAGATAGCCGACCTGTAGCCCCGTATGAAGCTAGCAGAGAGCTTAAGAGAGGAGGATAGGTGAGATAGAAAGTTGCCTATCTGGGGATTGGAAGAGTGATCATGGGGAACAGAGTTGTCTGAGCACCAGGAGGCCCATCTCTCCCATCGGTAATCGTAGAGGGACTCAGTGCTGGCCCTGCGCGAGGCCCCCGCCCCCGCGAGTATGTTTCGGGCGGACTGGGATCTGTCCGTCTGGGAGGTAGAGGCAGGTACTCGCAGTTGGGCTGGCACAGAAGCCAGGCGTGAAAGCGGAGCAGCTGGGGGGGAGTGAGGGCGACCCAAGCGGGGTTGCCTGAGCATGTCCCACCTTTTGTGTGTGTAAAAAATAATAGCTGCAAAAGTTGCACTCTTTTTGAAAGGCCTTATGACAACTTTTGAAAACCAGTAATACCAAGGGTTTAAGATTTGTTGTTGTCAACACCTTTGCCTTTTGGTGAAGAACACAAACTGCTTATCCCCAGAGTGAACATAAGGGCACATGAGATCTGGTTTCTCTCCATCGATTCTGTTTGCTGGTGCAGCACTGCAGTAACAAGACATTGTTCATGTGGCAGGCTGGAAGTTTCAGACCACCTGTAGAACGTTCTATCTGAGAAGCATGACAGATCTGACAGCCCTGGACTGCTTGGGAAGGTTGATGGTTATCCAGATAGCAACACATCATGTACATGTTCCCATTCTGGTGCATATAGTGAAAACCTAATTGGTTTGAGACTTTTGTTGCAAATTCTTGTTTGTTATGTACAATGTTCATTACACTAGTTAATCTTTTCGAGGTAGAGCAGGGACTACAACCATTCACCTTGAACAAAATTGGTTACATTGGGCACATTTTTGCCCCCTCCCCCAACTTTAGGGGATCTTGAATCTGTAAGGTGTTGTTCACACCTAAAAGGTCTAAGGCATTTGTTTGGACAGGTAAGTACATGCAGTAACTACTTTTTGTAGAAACATTCCTTTTAAAACGCTACTTCTGCTAACAATTAGCAATGTTCTTGAACTCTCAGTCTGGGAAAATGGCAGAAAAGAAAAGAAGTCATGTTCCCTGGGACTCACCAGCAGCTCTGCGTGGCCCTCTGTCCTGTGGAACAGCACTGACGACCTCCTTATCACTGTCTGACAGGTCACTGAACTCGGCTTCATCCTCTGAGTCTGACCAGGGATTGCGCTTCTTGCCCTTCTTGTTTTTGTCTGTTGGAGCTGAACCTGCTGCAACAACAAACATAACCTATACTACAGAATGCAGCTGGGCCACTGCTGATTTGGCCCTTCCCCCTACTCATCTCGGTCTGAAAATGATCTCTTTCGTTCTAAACTATGTGCAACTGCAAGCACAGCTACCAATCTCTCAAGACCTGAGGAACATTTCAAACTCGGAGTGTGCATGTGCGTGTGCATGTGTGTTCTTATGAAGGAATATATGTGACCCACAATTCAAATCAGAAACACATCAGGAGAGGCTAACTTGATGAGGAGGAGAACGCAAAACAAGAGAGAGAGAGAGAGAGAGAGAGAGACAGACAGACAGACAGACAGTCAAATAGAAAGAGAGAGGAGAAAGGCAAAGACAGAAAGGGTGACAGAGATGGAAACTACAGAAAGTCTGTGACTTTGAAAATGAACTCAGACCACAAAAGACAGAGCTTCACTTCGCCACGTGGAAAATATCATATCTGCCCTGATCATTTTTGAAACTACAGGTCATTTTATTTCATCTTGTGTAGCCCAGTCAACCACATGGGGTCATGTTAGAGCTGTCACATCATCAAATTCCTTTTTTTTTCCTTTAAATCAATAATAAAAGAAGACAAAAATATACTGGTTTATTTCAAACATACCAAAAAAAATCTTGAAACTCTTTTTCACAAAATCTTAGATCAAATGAAACGTGTTTATCTCTCACATCTCAACTTTGGCCATGTGACACAGTCATTGCCTTCCCCTCTTCCAGACACATATTCTCACCTTTGGGTCGTCCTTGGCCTCTACCATTTCCTGCTGCACCAGCAGGTTTCTTCCCTTTGACAGGAACTGCCTCAGTCTTGTGTGTCATCTTGGCTATGTTGTTTGAACCTAATTTCAGACGTTCAGCCAGAGAAAGGGGTTCAGCTCCAGGACCACCCTCTTCCACATGAACTTCTTCAGCGTTTTCTGCTCCTCCTTCCTCAAATTGTAGTTTTCCCTTCCTGCCCTGTGAATCGGTAACTCAAGCTTTGTAAAAGTAACAGAAATCAGGATGGGGGTGGGGGTGGGTGGGTGGGTGAGATTTCTGGCTAAATTTCATGGATAAGCTGTAATAAGAGACAGTCAGGTGGGTGGGTGGGTGGGTGAGATTTCTGGCTAAATTTCATGGATAAGCTGTAACAAGAGACAGTCAGTTATCATCCTTCCAGTGCACATCAATGTCCTTTTTCCTTTTCCTCATTCCAAGGCTTATTGCAGACATGCATACCATTTCTTCTGTATGTGCATGTGTGTGCGCGTATGTGTATGTTTATGTGTGTGTGTGTGTGTGTGTAATATACACTTACTTATATAGCCTCAGTGAAACCTTGCACTTAAGACATATTGATGGCATTTAGTGTGTGTGTTCCTTTCTGTCTGGTGCCACAGAATGTGCAGATTAAGGACTGCACTGTCATCAGAAGGCCTGTGACACAAAAACATTTTCTCTCCCATTGATCTTCATATACAAAGAATCTCCCATCATTATCATGCTGTCTGTTTTCTTGTTTTCTACTTTTCTGAGTAATCAAACTTGAACACAAAGTGAAGAAAGACAAAAATGAAATCAATCTGCAAAAAGATATCAAGAAAATAACACAAATGCCCACAGACAAAGCTAAACTGATGCTAACCTTTGGCCCTTTCACCTTCTTGGCATCTGCTTTCTCTGCCTTCATTTTGGTGGCGCTGTCAATGCGAGGTTGGACCCGGCGGCCCACAGGGGAGGGATGTGTGGCCTCAATGGCTTTCTTGGACTTCAACTTTCCCACCTTGCCCACCTTGGTCGGTTTCCCTTCCGTCAACATGTCCAATCGTTCCTGTTGCTCCACCTCCTGCTCACACCAATGTCAGCAACGACTGGTGATTTTCTCCTACATTTCACAATCATTAACTACCAATTCCTACCTGATAGGATTATCATCATTATGTGACATCTTTATCTTCTTTCTCTCATCTTAAAGCTATGGATTCAGTTGTAAAGTTATAAACAAAGCTCAATTTTTACATCTTCACAATCAACATGAACTCGGTTAGTTTTTTTCTTTTCTTATTTAGTTCTGTACTTCATGATCAGCATAAACTCATAAAAAAAAAAGTCATTCTGACTTCAAAATAAGCATTAACTTTTTTTCTCATCTTTGTGTTCATGATCAATATAAGCTAATTTTTTTTAAACATCTCATTCTGCCTTTATGATCAACATGAACAAGCTTCCTTTACTTCTCATTTTTTTAACACCTTGCAGGGCTCTAAAGTAGCAATCCTAACCCATTCTGGTCTCCCAAAACCTTCACTGAGACCGCCCGAGTGGCCCATGCATTTTAAGCAACAAGATTCCATTGATTCTGTATTTCATAGCAATAGTCTTGCTCTGTTCCCTGCTTTCAATTTCCCTCTATTTTGTGTTGCTTGCTTTTGCTATTTTGACACAATTTTGTATTCCCATGATATTCACATTTACCTAAACAGACAGAGCTCATTTACTTCAAATGCTTAATCGACTGTCCACACATTTTCTACTAATTCACAATGCCATTAAAACACACACAAACAATTCTAAAAAAACGGATTTACCATGTCAAGGTAAAATTAGGATATTAGAGAGAAGGGGGTGAAAGGGGTAGAGGAATTAACACTTTCTCCTCCCATCCGTTATTTCAAAGTCTTACACCAAGCATGATGAGGAACTGGTCAAGGTCATCTGTCCACAAGTCACTGGGTGTTTTCTTCTGCAGCTCAAGTAGCTCTTCTTTCTGTCAAAGACAGCAGACACAAACATCAGCCATACATAACACATAACTGGACATCTCTCTAGCAAATAAAACAGATATAATAATTTAAAGAGTGAGCCTACATGTCTGTTGGCCACATACCATACACTCTTAAGAGTTTTCTGTTACAGAATAGCATTCATTATATGGCAAACCATGGAAGATATCTCTATACAATCTTTTGGCATCTGGTGGCACAATGTTCTGGTTCCTTAGTTTCAGGTGCAATGGCAAGATCAAGCTAAAAGCAGTTGCTGAAAAGGTGGCTTAGGCTAGCAAAGGTTAACATGCAGAAATGTTCACTGCTGATAACACAATGTATACAGGCATATGACTGGTCCATTGAGCTTGCAAGGCAAGCATCTCCTGGCCACTGATTCAGGGCATATGATGACAAAGTGTTCTGGCTTGACAGACTGAACTGCAGGGAACAGCACAGCATGCTAGACGGGTGGGTGGTAGGGGTGGGGATGGGGTAATTAAAGTATTTGATTGATTATCAATTCTGATTCCCAACTAAAAAAAACAACCTTTTTCCCCTTAGAGGAACTGTTGTATAATTTATAATCTATAGTAAGATTAGTGTTGTCATGAACTATAATATGTACATGATACAAACCTTGGATTCCCCCTGTTTGAGCAGCTCATCTTTACGTTCCTTGGTAAGACTCCATAGGGGCAAGTTGAGGATGTAGTTAAAGTCGGGTGCCCCCTTTTCCTCTGAAGCAGCACTGGCATCTTCCTCTTCCTCTTCCTCTAAGCCCTGTACAACACTCAACTGTCAGCATCCAGGTCAGTTTGGAGTCACACTATTAGCCATGCCAGTATAATTCTTTCACACTACATTTGTGGTAGTTTACTGTGTGTGGTTGTGCTGTCCATCTTCCTCTGTACATACCAATTATATCAGGGACTCTGACAAGCAGAACTGCAAAGGAAGACCCAAGCAGTGGAGAGGACAGGCTTCAGAAGAAAACTTGGCACTGCCTCCTGTATTGAGCATGTCACAACCAACCAAGTCCACAAGGCCTTTTGACCACAGGAAGTAAAAGAAAGCTGAAGTGGTTGGAACATGTAGCAAGATGAAGCATTTGTACCAAGCGCATCACAACACATGAACTCCACTAGACCCACTGACCACAGTAAGGAAAAGAAAGCTAAGTAGTATGAACATGTGGCAAGAGCAAGCATTTGTATTGAGCACATCGCAAACAACAAAATCCCCAAACCACCAACTGACCAAGTTGTGTGACCGTGAAAGTCACTGTGAAGACCTGTTTACCACAGCAATGAAAAGAAAGCTTATGTAGCGCAGTCATGAAGATCAAGCAGACTGAAGACCATCTTTCAAGGAACAATTCAGGGGAACAGGAGACTGGGCAGAAAATGAGATAGACCGACACTACAGAGTTGAGTGGGAGGGGCTTTGCAACAACTAGGCCCTTGCACACAACTGTGGGAGGTGGTTAGAACTAGTGCAGCCTTCATCACTGCACTGCCCTTACAGCCCTGGTGGACTCCACCACCATGGAACTGCATTTCTGCTTGTTTCACCGACTAAAACAACACACTAGATGCTCACATACTTAAAAGTTTATGAGACAGAAAAAGGTTTGATGAACATATGATGCATAAAATACCCTTTTAAAATGTGCTCCAGGCATCAGTCAGTCCTTTCAAATGGAAAAACAGCAGTCCCTTGACCCTTCAATAGTCTGCAGTGGGTGTATCCGCAACAGACAAAAATTTGCTGCACAAGCTTTCAAATCATTTAGTGTCTTTCCCATAATATGAAATAGAAGATGTTCATTTTTTGACAAAGCCAAAACCTGATAGCCATCTCGGGATTCTAGTCTATGTTGCTTTGAGAAATAACAACAGAAGCTTAATAATTTCCAAAGATATAACTGCTTTTCTCATCTCCAACCTGTAATACTACAACCACTGTAATTATGAAAGACCATGTCGCGAGTGACGGGCGGTGATTCCGGGTGCATCCCGTCACCCGTGCTGGTTCGGGCCTCGGCAAAGGTCCCCAGGAGCCAGAGGCCACGTCACACAGCATGATAGTGAGAAGTGTCACCGTGCGTCGGAAGGGAAGGAGGCAAGTTGTCCGGAGGGGAGGGGGAGGGAGAGTTCGAATAGGAACTCTTAGGTCGGCCCTCCCCTTTGAGGGGAGCCTTGCCTTTGGATTTTTTTTAGAAATCTCAAATGAGGGGCATTTAGCAGCAATGGTGGCAGCTTGCCTTTTTACCTTTGGACGCAGTGATCGTGCATCTGCCGGTCGGGTAGAGGAGGAACGGTCGCACGTCCCCTCCGCAGACTCCCCTTCTACACCGGTCGTACTTCTTCCACGGAAAGAACGGATTGCCCCAAGGAATCGACCGGCGGGTCCTCCGGGGCAGTGAGCGACTCCAGAAAGGCAAAGTGGCTCGACCCGTCGTTGTCCTTCGCCATGTTGGGCTCTGGCGGCAGGGCAATCACGGAACACACGACCACAAAGTGGAGACAAGTCGGTTGATCGAAAACTAATAAAATAAATTTGATCGACCTAGTGCTACAGCACTGTAAATAAGACACGACCACAAAGTGGAGACAAGTCGGTTGATTGAGAAATAATAAAATAAATTCGATCGACCTAGTGCTACAGCACTGATAAATAAAGCAATGATAATACTTGATCGAGAGATCGTAAGATACTCGACCACCTTACTAGGGGATTGAGAAATCAAATCGAAAACTCAATCGACGTACTTGTAACACTAATGATGTGCACTGGTAGATCGAGAGGAACTCGACCGATCTGCACTAGGACAAAGACAGTAAGATAAGGTGCTACTAATGGGGTACTAATAAGTGTGCACCAGTTGGTAGACCAAGAGATCGTAAGACACTCAATCTACCTGAAATAATGATAAATAAGGTACAGAAAAATGCGCCCGGGGAAGCCCCAAACCACCACACAAGGAGTGAGCGAAGGAGGACACCATGTGGTCAGGCAATATGGCGGACATGCCAACCGGCGTGGCACAATCCAAGATGGCGGATCGCTTGACCGGGATGGGATCGACTGCCGAGAGTGACGCGCAATGGCGCGCGAGAGTGAAATACCCCTGGTGTACCTTGTAATAGTGCTAAGAAAGTACTAATAAATATGCACAGGTGGTAGATCAAGAGATTGCAAGACCCTTGGTCTACCTGTGATAAATTAGGTACTAATAAATGTGCACCAGTACGTAGATCAAGAGATCGTACAGACACTCGCTCTACCTGAGGTAATGATATATAGAGTGCCACATTGGGTACAAATAAATGTGGCCTGGGCAATCCCCGTACCGGCAAGCATGTGCAACCGAAAGTGGGAACCATGCGGTGAGGCAATATGGAGGAGATGCCCATCGTTGTGGAAAATCCAAGATGGCGGATAAATAGACCGGTGAGGGTTCGATCGCCGAAAGAGAAGCAATGGGCGCGAGAGAAAATAGACTAACGCGCAGAAGATATGCGAGGAGGCCGAAAGGCGACTGAGTAGAGGATTTAGGATAACCAATGCTTATTATTGTCTTAAATGAGAGACGGGAGATCATAAGGCGAACTCTTCTTCTTCTTCTTCCTCTTTCTTAAAACATCAGCCATCATCATTTTGATGGCAGAGATATGCGTAGAAACCCAATCGACCGAACTAGACGAGCGATCGTAAGAAAGACGATCAGGAGTAGTAGAACAAATGAATGAAGGCGCTAATAAAAGAGGAGGAAAACCTCCACAGAGTGAACAGGTACGACGAAAGGACGACCACGCAGGGGTCGGCTGGAATGGCAAGAATAAAGATGGCGGCTTGAACGACCGGAGAAGATCGATCGTCGAAGTGAATTTACCGACAGAGAGTGTGGATAAACAAAGCGCCGAGATAGATGGAAATCGAAGTGGGAAGAGAATAGAGAGAGAGGGGGGAACGCGTTACTACCAGGGAGGACGCGTTCCAACACCGGCGAGTAAGGGCCGAATGGAGAACAATGGAGTAAAGAGAAATAGTGAGCAGTCATGCCGTAGAGCGTGAATAAAATGAAATAAAACGCCATCCATAAGCCTCACGCAGCAATGGTACCCATGGTCTAATGTAAGCCACAACAGAACAAGTAAAGAAGGCAAGCACACAAGCAATCTCTACAAAAACAGAAGTACAGGTGAGACAGAGCAAAAAACCTGTCCTTGTTAGGCAGGAGGCGAGGTTGAATGAGGAACAGGAAGTTTACGCCGGCTTCTCCCTGCCGGAAGTAAGGTGGGCGTCACGTGATGGTCTTATTACTGCATTAGCCACAAAAATTCGGCCTGGCAGAGCTGACTAACTGCCGTGGAATGCTATGGTCTGACATGGTAAAGTATATGACGCCAAATAATTTTTTGACAAAGCCAAAAACCGAAAGCCTTCTCGGGATTCTAGTCTATGTTGCTTTGAGAAACAACAACAGAAGCTTAATAATTTCCAAAGATATAACTGCTTTTCTCATCTCCAACCTGTAATACTACAACCACTGTAATTATGAAAGACCATGTAAATTCTTTCTCTTTCTCTTATACATATGCATACCAGCAACACACTAGCCACACCAGTTCTAGAAATCAAAGAAAATTTCTTTCTGTGATAATGTTAACAAATGCACAACCGTATAATCTTGAACTATTGATTTATAAAAAGAAAATCAAACTTTCCCATGAAAAAAAAAAAAAAAAAAAAAAAAAATGCAGAAGTCAAAACCCTGTAAAAACAGAAAATGAAAGTCTGATGACCCTTCAGAATTCTATCCTGACGTCAGTTGACTGTTTAAAAACAATAGACAACAGTTGCCCTGACATCTGAAGGAAGAAAAAATGTTACAAGCAAATTACTAATTCCACGCAGTATCAGTTCCTGCCAACATTTTCATTGTTTTTGGTGCAATGTCATCTGCTGTACTGCCAAGTAGTTATATGGAAATGAACCGATTTCACAAACACCCTTATCAGTCCTGCAATATCACGTGTCCATACAGACATGGGGCATGTAGGATGACCCATACAGTACCACACTCATAGTCTACCTTGTCACTCTTCTGGGCTTCCTTCCAGGCCTTGACTGGGTCCGAATCGTAGCCACGCCTCACAAGAGTCTGAATGATTTCACGCTTCGGCTTGTTTTCTGCAAGCACAAAGAACAGTAGTGCATCAGTCATGCTAATGAAGAATTATTCATCACAACAATTCTTACTAAGGACTAAACCAATACAAATGTGAGTGCAGAAATACCAAGTGACTACATCATTAAAAAAACCTCTCAAATGTCTTTCTACAAAGATTAGACAAATCTCAGGGTTCTGCTATGTTTGTGGTAACTATTCAATAAAAGCCTTGTGCCCAAATTGTTAACTCTTTCATTCCTGCCAACCGCTCGAGCGGTTTGACAAATCTTCTCCTTTCATTCCTGAAAACCGCCTCAGCGGTTCAGAGAAACATACTCCTTTCTGTCCGGCAACCTGCTGCAGCGGTTCACGCTTGAAATCTGCGCCCACCTGTCACATGGTTGGCGCGTCATAGCGGCCTTCGCCTTGTAACGGGACTCGCGGGATGTTTAGATAAGTCATGTCTGCTTACTTCTTCAGCGTGGGAAAGTGTCTGGAACCGAAATTTTATCTTGACTTGACCGTGAGAGCACACTGTTTAGTGCCTACTGAGAAGATGGAGAGTGAAGAAAACGCAGACAGCAATCACTTTTCTGACGACGAAATTTACAGCAATGTAGCCGATGACTTCGATCTGTTTGATCTAACAGAAGAAGAGAGAGCAGAACTTGCCAATGCCATGAACGAATATGACAGTGATACTGGCGATGAATTGGATGATGAAAATCTTCCACTTAGCTACAATTGGCCACGATTTGACTGGACAGGTGGGGATTTCACTGAACCACGCACACCTCGGAAAAACTTCGAACGGCGCCCCGGTCCTGTGCGCATACTCGATACGTCAACGAAGGCAGTGGATTATTTTCAGCTGTTCTATTCTGATACAGTCCTTTCAAAGCTAGTCAGTTTTGCAAACGACAATGCCAACACTAAACGGCAGACTGATCCAGAAAAAAACAGTGGCAGGTGTTGGAAAAGATCACACCTGTGTGGTATGTGTCGTGCGACACAAACAATATGAGTCAACACACCCTGGTGTGAAATACAGTGACAGTCCGTTCAAGAAAAGCAAGACAACGATGATGTGCGAAGAGTGCAATGAATATCTGTGTTGTAATAATCAGAAAGCTTGTTTTAAGGTGTACCACACCCGTGACTCCTTTGTGTGACACCTGGTTTCACGTGTGACACTCTGACACTGTGACACTAGCAGTGCATCATTTTCTAAGACTGACATGTTGTGTGTTGTTTGTTGACATAAACTTGAAGTGTGACTTTTGGACAAATACTGTGCAAAGACTACGAATTCGGTAAGACCATAGTGGCGAAGGAGTACTGTGGGGACATTTTATCATTGCTGTGCATTTTTCCTTGGACATGGTGACGCCGTGACAAAGACACTTGTGAAGCATTCTTTGAAGTGGATTTACCGGAGGACATCAGACTGTGAGTTACATGCATGGTTTTTGCTGCTCGCATGTTTTTGAGCACTGTATAACATTTTGTTTCTTTAAGTTTGAATTAATTAGTAGTTGTCACCAGTCTTGACACCTGTGTGTCACCAAATACGTGACAAAGGGTCGGAAAACCGGATCAAAATGTGCCGGCACCATTTCTGTACACAACGGTGTATGACATGCTATAGTCCGGCAGAAACACTAGTCATACAAAATAATCAGAAGTACACACCCTATTCTTTGTTTACTTTTTTCCTGGAAACCCAGGAATGAAGGGTACTGCTTGTAACTAAGAAACATAGGAATAAGGGGAAGTAATGTCCGGCAGATAACCAGGGATGAAAGAGTTAAGCTAATAATGATTAAAACCAATATATTAAAAATAGATGAAGTGGAGGAATGAAGTGAAAAGAAATTATATTTAGACCCCACATTCGTAAATCTGAATCTGATCAAACATGGTCAAGGGGAAGACTTACCAATGACGATGGTGCCCTCAATCTTCTCTAGAATGAAGCGGGCTATGTTGTCCAGCTTCAAGGATTCTGCACTCAACATGCCCTCAAGGTAGTCCTTGCGGCGTGTGTAGAAGTCCAGTCTCACCTCATAGAACTCACGCAGAATCTCTTCCACATGATTGTATTTCTTGATACAGCCATTGTTGTCAAACAGCACCTGTCCATACAGTTTAACATGTAGCACATGTCTTGATCACACAGAAAGCGTAACTGTCATTCAATTTAAAATCTAAGAAAAAAAACCCATAAAAAGCTATCATTGCCTGAATGCGAACCAACATCCAAGCTTTGCTAATTTGAGAAATATTTCATTTATAGTTTACCTTTCTGTAAAACAGTTATTGGAAACCCTGCTCTATAACAGCTGATCTTTGGGACGCAAAATTAAGGTGTAGTAGTCCTGGCAGGAGGCAGAAGAAATGTACCTGCCTCCAGATACCATGATGGTTGTCACCAAAGTTAGCATCTTTTCATTAAAGGGAAACAGCCCAGCACACATGCACAGTGAAAACCAATTTGACATTAGAACATGTTATGGCAATCAGCCACCGCCACTTGTCTCCATCCCCCTCACCCCACCCCTTCCTTTAAAAAAAAAAAAATTGAAATCACTTAAAATGAGTAATGGTTGACTCCAATGATGCCCTTACAAATTATCCCTGATAACATCAATAATCATAACATAAACAACATAAAAAACCTTTTTCCAAACCACACTGTGATCACAATATTAAGAAAATAGCAAGACATCCACAGGGTTCATACAGCCTTGGAGAAACAAAATTCCCAAACTTTTCCCAACCCCAGCACCAGTTTTCCCAACCATGTTACATCTCATACACATATGGTAACGGCAGGTAAATTTTCATTTTCTATACACTAGCTTGAATTAAAAGAAATGAAGAACAACACTTGACAACAAATGGTTACACTCCATGAGTACAGCAAATTGTCAGTCGTAATGTCTGCGATTTTCAGACAATTAGAATTTATTTGTTTGTGCCTTTGTTGTTTGGTTTTCTATCTCTGGTTTTGAAGATGCTTGTTTGTGTTTTTGAAGATGCTTGTTCAATTTTCCCAAACCTTCCCAACCTACAGATACCAAATGCCATTTTCCCCAAACTTTCACAACTGGGAAAAGGACCATCCGTTTTTCCCAAACCTTCCCAACCTGTGGGAACCCGGATACATATGCTCTGCAGCTTAAAGACATACACATGTATGTGCATAGAGCTCACTGACCATGTTGGAGGAGAGGTTGCTCTGCAGCTTAAAGACCTTGTGCAATCCAGTCTGTTCAGCCTGAGCCAGCTTCTCTGGGGACATCTTCACCACAAACCTCACTGTAGTGTCTGTGTTATACTCCTTGTAGTCCCTGCAGTACACACAGCACATATCTTCCATCTTCAGTCTTGTAGTCCCTGCAGTATGCACCCCACTGAAATGGGGATTTTTGTCCATACCATGTTCAACTAGATACACCCACCATGTGAAACTGAGCGCAAATTATACCAGTTTGCTAGTGCTGCTTCACACAATTTCCCGAATAATGAGTGCTGCAAAGACCATATCCTCACTTCCAATCTAGTACAAACTTCCGTTCATATAAGTGTTTTGTACTTTCGTTAGTATACACTTACGCTTAATAGATATCTTGTACTCCCTAAGTATATCCTATACTACATGTGCCTTGCAGTACATTTTGGTCATAACAGAAAGGAGACAATATGATAACAGTGTGTGTGTGTGTGTGTGTGTGTGTGTGTGTGTGTGTGTGTGAGAGTGCGCATGTGTGTCTGTGTGTGTGTGATCTGCCCCTTGCTGTACATTACAATATAACAGAAAGGAACTGACATAATCATGGGGTGCTTTTCCTGAGCCTTGCAGTACATTGTGGTAATAACAGAAAGGAACTGATATGATCATGGGAAGTGCATAATGTTAATCATAGAAAGAAACCAACCTGATCACGGGGGACATTTTTTATCAATGCTTTGCTGTACATTACATTAATAACACAGGACAGACAATTTTGTGGGGAAGTATTTGGCGTCATATACTATACCATGTCAGACCATAGCATTCAACGGCAGTTAGCCAGCTCTGTCAGGCCGAATTTTTCCGTGGCCAATGCAGTCATAAGACAGTCACGTGCAGTCACGTGATGTCACCCCACTTCCGGCCCCGGAAGAAGCCAGTGTCAACTTCGTATACGTCATTCATCTTCGGCCTGCCGTCAAAGCAAGATAAGTCTTGTGCTCTGTCTCGCCTATACTTGCCTTTGTGTTAACATTGCTGTGTTTTGTTTCTATACTTGATTCAGTTGTGGCTTGCACTAGACCCTGAGTTTTTTTGCCGTGGGAGGCTCTTGGTGGGAGCCTATTTATTAAAAGATTTGTCCCTTTTACCGGCACTCTCGCGACTTTGTTACTCGCGATCGTCGGCACCGCTCGCCGGTCGTGTTCCCCCACCATATTGCCGAGCCTCGGGTTCAGCACGCATTTTGTGCTGGTTCCGACTTGCACTAGACCCTGAGTAATTTTGCCGTGTGAAGCTCTTGGTGGGAGCGTATTTATTAAAAGATTTGTCTCTTTTACCGGCACTCTCGGGAGCGTATTTATTAAAAGATTTGTCTCTTTTACCGGCACTCTCGCGACTTTGTTACTCGCGATCGTCGGCACCGCTCGCCGGTCGTGTTCCCCCACCATATTGCCGAGCCTCGGTTCAGCACGCATTTTGTGCTGGTTCCGCTTATTAAGGTTTAGTGCTCAATAACTATCACACCTGTACTCTTTACCCTTCACAGGTAGAACGTGTTCGAGTAAGGGTGCGTGACACTGATCTGCTTATTAAGATTTAGTGCCCAAGAACTATCACACCTATACACAGTGATACTCCACGTGTAGAGATTGCTATTAATAGCCATACCAGTCACACGACCGGTGGCGTGTACGGGTAGTTCGAGTTTTCAGTCGATCTCTCGAGCACTTTGCACGACACCACACGGACGATCGAGATTAATTGATTTTCTCGATCGGCCACCTTGTCTCCTCTTTGCGGTCGTGTGTTCCGGGTTTGCTCTATCCACCTGTGCCCAACATGGTGAAGGACACCGCCGGGTCGAGCCACTCCACTGCTCGGAGTTCGCTCAATTTCCCGGAGAACCCGCGGGTCGATTCCATCTCGGAGCAATCCGTTCGCACTGATGAACGTACGGTTCGGGTAGACAGAGACGACTTCTCCGCGGAAGGGACGCGTGATCTTTCCTCGTCTACCAAACCGACGGACGCACGACCGCGGCGTCCCAAGGCTGATAGGCAAGCGGCCACCATTTCAAAATGCCTTTCATTTGATCTGCCTGCAAAGTCTAAGGGCAAAGCTCCCCTCAAGGTGCTGCCCAGAAAGTCTAAGGGCAAGGCTCCCCTCAAGGGGCCCGGCCGAGCAAAGACTAGCCAACGGAATTCGCCCTCCCCCACCCCTTCTCCATCGGCCAGCTTGCCCTCTAGCCTACGGACTCGCTCGGAGACTTCTAACTATCATGCTGAGTCACGCGAATCTCGGCCCCCGGGGCACCTTGCCGAGCCGCGGACCAGCACGGGTGACGGATCTGGGATGGAATCACCATCCGTCACTCGCCTTGATGAGTCACGTATCTCTTTTTCCCCCCAAATTGATACGTGCACTCATAGCGCTCGGCCCCACCGGGCACAGGTGCAGCCAACACCTGAGCTCGAGGAGCGCTTCGACTCCGGAAGCAGCCTTATGGTCACCCCGACGCACGACCTCGGTGGTGTCCATAATCCTGGGCGTGCGGGCACGCCGCGCCATGGGCCCGGCCGTGCCCATGCACAAGGACGGTCGACCTACCCCGATCGAACGTCACCTTCTTCCCTAGGGGTATTGGACGTTGGGGAACCGACCTTTTCGGATCCCCATTTGGGCAACGTCCGCGGTCCCGCTCCTCCGGGGGGAGGATCTACCAGCGGGACCAAGGGTAACCTGACATATTCCTCCAGGGGAGGAACACGGGACCGCATCCTGACCAATCCGCACTTTCGCGGGTTGGGGGCTCGACTTCCGCATCCTCCTCCGTACCATTATGGCCCTCCCAGGCCCATTCCAAGGACGTGTATGGTGCAGTGCACGGACCTGGACGGGGACGACAGGCCACGGCCTCTCAAGACCCCCCCAACAGTGATTCAGGTTACCCGGGTCCCCGGGGACTTTCTGCCTACACCCCAGGGCCGCCACAGCCCGTTTACCTCCCCGGGGACCGGTGGCTCTATGCCCCCGAGAGAGACCAGTGGCTTAACGCCAACACCCAGCACGACCAGCTACATGGTCGAATGTGGCACCCGGCCTCACTTGCCTGGGTCGACCTTGGTCTCCCTCCTCGGGCGCCGTCCGATCGGCAGGACGATGTCCCGGCCGCCGATTATAGGGCCACCGGGGACACACTACAGGCACCCCTCGACTTACCTCCTGAAGACGGGTGCTATGAACCCTCTCAGGACCAGTACCTCCCTGAGGCGGACGATACGAGGAGCTAGCCCCCACCTCATTGTACGATGTCCGCACGATAGAACGGTGGCGACCAGACCTCGTTAGGAGGGAGGCCGCACCCGCTGACGAAGTTCTCTCCCTCTCCCAATTCGCCGGTCCCCCCCCGGCCCAGAGATCTAGACCAATCTACCCAAGAACCCCTCAGTCGCCTCCTTGTTTACGGACAATCCCGTGACCAGGGAGATGGGCATTTCCCAGTCGGACCGTCGGTTGATCCCCCACCTGCCCCCCCTACTTCCGGCACCATCTCCTTTAAGAACCTAAAGGAATGGGACCGAGTAGCCAGGATGGGCTTCCTCCACACCACGGCGGGACACACCTACTTGGACATGCCCCTTCAGCGAGCGGAGGCTCTATGGCCGGAGGACGATGGTGCCATCCCAGTACCGGGGGACTCGGGCTCTGAGGCGCACCAAGAGCCTGACCCTCGCTTGTTCAGCGATCCTTTCATGCGACACCTAGTTAACAGGATTTCGCATCACCTTTCGGCTGCGGCGGACAGCGCAGCCAGAAGCCACTTCAACTGCTTGTTGGTCGCGAGAGATGCCATGCTGGCGCGGACCTCTCTCTCCCCGACGCTTAAGGCAGCCCTGCGATGCATCCCGGGCCAGGACCAGTCGCTCTTTGGCGACTACTCGGCTGACGTCATAGCACAAGCAGTTGAGGAACGCAAGCAGGCTGTGTCCTTTGCGCCCAGGCCACCGCCACGCCCTGCTAGACCCCCACTTCGTTCCTTCCCCAGGCACAGACCCTATCCCAGACAATCGCCTTCCCGCACCGCACGGCCCGCCAAGCGACCTAATCTTCTCCCAAGGCCTAAGCCAAAACCCCATCAGCAAAATTTTCGGTTAGGCCAACAGTCACGCTCCCGGAGCTGACTAGGGAGACAGCCCGAGGGGGACTTAGATCAGGTAGCACCCCCCCTCGCCCTATCCCCCACCCACCAGCCCAGACCCTCGCCCCCCCTGGCGGGCAGCCTCTCCCGGCATGCCCACCAGTGGAGACGCATGCGCCTCACCCCTGGATAGTGGCGGTGCTACAGGAAGGGTTTCGCCTTCCTTGGGCCCACGAGCGTCCCCCCCCTCATGCTATCTCCCCCTCCCTCCCCCAACGAACCCTCCCCCGCCAAAGCAGAAGCTCTTCGCACGGAAGTCCAAGACCTCCTCAAAAGAGGGGCCATCTCGGAGGTTTCCCACCCAAACCCCGGCTTCTACTCTCACCTCTTTGTGATCCCAAAAGCCTCGGGAGGATGGAGGCCCATTCTAGATCTTTCGCCCCTCAACAAGTTCCTCAGGCCCACCAAGTTCAAGATGGAGACCCCCACCCAGATCCGAGACTCCATCCATCATCGCGACTGGGCCACATCCATAGACCTGAAGGACGCCTATTTTCAGATCCTGATTCACCCGGCCCACAGACGATTCCTACGGTTCGTCTGGCAGACCCCGGAGAGGCCTGCACGCATAGTGGACCTCATCTCCTGCCTGTCACAGGCACCCCACACCTCGGCCAGAACCCTGTCCTCCCTCCTAGGAATGATGGAGTCCCTGTCTCCCCTCATTCCCCTGGGGCGGGTCCCCAAACGCCAACTTCAGAGGGAGTTCCGCCGACGTTTGTCACAGACCTCCGACCGCTGGACCAGGTCATTCCCCTCGGACACTGGTTCATTTCGGCGACGGAGGAGCGGCTCACTCCAGCCACTCTCTCCACCGGGGTCCCCATCTCCCTCCCAACCCAACCCAACCACTGGAACTTTATACAGACGCCTCCAACTTGGGCTGGGGGGCCCACGTGGAGGACAGTCTCGCCTCGGGGGACTGGGAGCTGGAAGCGGTCAG
The DNA here is from genome assembly GCA_033310375.1 of Conus canariensis. NCBI lineage: Eukaryota > Metazoa > Mollusca > Gastropoda > Neogastropoda > Conidae > Conus > Conus canariensis. The sequence continues at coordinate 73,057,202 of CM065715.1, read as the reverse complement.
GCTAGCCCTTCTCCAACTCCAGCACAAGGTCGCGCACCGACTTGTTCTCCTCCTCACGGACAATACGTCGGTAGCTTGCTATGTCAACAAAGGGGGAGGGTCCCGCTCCATAGGCCTCTCCCTCAGAACAGAGGCCCTCCTTCGCTGGTGTCGCGCAACCATTGGTTTGTGCCCATGATCGACCTGTTTGCCACCAGCTTCAACCATCACCTGCCCCTGTACGTCTCCCCCGTTCCAGATCCCCAGGCGGATGCAGTCGACGCACTATCCCTCCCCTGGACGGGCCTACTGACGTATGCCTTTCCCCCCTTCCCCATCCTACACAAGGTGATCAGGAAGGCAAGGCTGGAAAGACCCAGGCTGATCCTCGTAACGCCATGGTGGCCGACCCAGTCTTGGTTCCCGGACCTCAAGTCCCTCACCCACGTTCCCCCCCTCCGGCTCAGCCCTCGCTGGGACATGCTGAGACAACCCCGGTCAGGTCTTCCTCGCTCCAATCCCAAGATGCTTCGCCTACACGCGTGGCTTCTATGCCAGCCCAACTGCGAACATCTGCATCTACCCCCCACTCGGAGAGACCCCAGTCCGTCCTAGACACACTAGCCGGGGCAGGGGCCTCTCAGGGATTACGGGACTTCGCCTCGGCATCTCGCAGAGCCAGCACCGAATCCCTCTACAACTACCATTGGGAGAGATGGATAACCTGGGGCTCAGATAACTCTGTTCCCCATGACTGCCCCTCCAACATCCAGATAGGAAATTTCCTCTCCCACCTATCCTCTTCCCTTAAGCTGTCGGCTGGCTCCATTCGGGGCTACAGATCAGCTATCTGCACCACCATTCGTCAACTGGGGGGCCCTTCTTTTGACAATGACTTTCTCCTCAGAGAGGTGTCTAGAGGAGTTGCTCTACGGGAAGCTCAGTCCCCTAGGCGCATTCCCCTCTGGGACCTTTTTACGGTCCTCGATGCCCTCAGAAAACCCCCTTTTGAACCCATTGCTTCTATTCCTTTTGACCTCCTCTCCTTTAAGACCACCTTTCTCCTCGCCCTGGCCTCGGCCAGAAGACGAAGTGAGATTCACGCCCTCAGCGGTGACCCCACAGATATCGCCTTCCACAGGGACGGCTCAGTCTCTCTCAAGTTCCTTCCGGAGTTCTTGGCAAGAATCAGGAACCGGGCACCCCCTCTCCCTTCCTCGTCATCCGTTCCCTGACGGACATCTTGGGAAAGGGAGAAAAAGATGGAGACATGGACCTTTGCCCCTCCAGGTGTCTCAGGTACTACTGGGAACGCACACGCCCCAGGCGCTCCTCCCAGAGACGACTCCGTATCTCCCTCAACCCCAACAATACTAGAGATATCTCGGCGGGAACTATCTCCAGATGGCTCTCCAAGACGGTGAGATCTACCTACGCTCAGGCGTACAAGGATCTCCCTGTCCTATCACCCAGGGCCCACGAGGTCAGAGCACTGGCCACTTCCACAGCGTTCCAGTACTCTGTTCCCGTGCGCCACCTGCTGGAGGCAGCCTACTGGCGTTCGGAAAATCCCTTCATTAATTTTTACCTGAGGGATATCCGCATGACCAGAGCTGATGGGTCTAAGGGGATTTCCTTTGTGGCGACCAATGCAGCCATATCGGTCAACCCCAAGAACCATTAGGGCGCTCGCCCTCCTCCGATTCCTTTAAATTCTGCTATGGTCTGACATGGTATAGTATATGACGCCAAAATGGGGAGTTTGTGTTATACTCCCTGTTTGGCTAATATACTTACCATGTCAGACTCTAATTCCCTCCCTACCTTCCCCTCTGGCGCCAAGGTTCTCGGGGTTACCATACACACAGGCCTCGCTGAATGACGTATACGAAGTTGACACTGGCTTCTTCCGGGGCCGGAAGTGGGGTGACATCACGTGACTGCACGTGACTGTCTTATGACTGCATTGGCCACGGAAAAATTCGGCCTGACAGAGCTGGCTAACTGCCGTTGAATGCTATGGTCTGACATGGTAAGTATATTAGCCAAACAGGGAGTATAACACAAACTCCCCATTTTTATCCATTCCATACATTACAGTAATATGAAAGGAACTGACATGTTTGGAGGGGAAGTATTTTATCCATTCCATAATTATGAAAGGAACTGACACATTTGGAGGGGAAGTATTTTATCCGTTCCATACATTACAGTAATATGAAAGAACTGACAGATTTGAAGAGGAACTATTTTATCCCTTCCATACATTACAGTAATATGAAAGAACTGACAGATTCCGAGGGAAAGTATTTCATCATTCCATACATTACAGTAATATGAAAGAACAGACAGATTTGGAGGGGAAGCATTTTATCTGTTTGATACAGTACATTATGGTTATAGCAAACGGGAACTGACACGATCATGGAGGAGAAGTTTAGCTGTGTGTTGCAATTTATTACAATAACAGACAGGAACTGACATGTTAATAGGTGATTTATCTGTTCCTTGCACTATATTAACAATAACAGAAAGGAAACGACGTGATCATAGATGTTTTATCTGTGCCTTGCAGTGTGTTACTATAATAACAGAAAGGAAATGACGTGATCATAGATGTTTTATCTGTGCCTTGCAGTGTGTTACTATAATAACAGAAAGGAAATGACGTGATCATAGATGTTTTATCTGTGCCTTGCAGTGTGTTACTATAATAACAGAAAGGAAATGACGTGATCATAGATGTTTTATCTGTGCCTTGCAGTGTGTTACTATAATAACAGAAAGGAAATGACGTGATCATAGATGTTTTATCTGTGCCTTGCAGTGTGTTACTATAATAACAGAAAGGAAGTGACATGATCATAGATGTTTTATCTGTGCCTTGCAGTGTGTTACTTTAATAACAGAAAAGAGGTGACGTGATCAAAGGGGGAGTGTTATCTGTGCCCTGCAGTATATAACAATAACAGAAAGGAACTAGCGTGATCAAAGGGGTAGCTTTATCTGTGCCCTGCAGTATATAACAATAACAGAAAGGAACTAGCGTGATCAAAGGGGTAGCTTTATCTGTGCCCTGCAGTATATAACAATAACAGAAAGGAACTAGCGTGATCAAAGGGGGAGTGTTATCTGTGCCCTGCAGTATATAACAATAACAGAAAGGAATTAGCGTGATCAAAGGGGGAGTGTTATCTGTGCCCTGCAGTATATAACAACAAAAAGGAACTGACATTATCATATGGGGAGTTTTATCTGTGCCCTGCAGTATATAATAACAGAAAGGAACTGACATGATCATACGGGGAGTTTTATCTGTGCCCTGCAGTATATAATAACAGAAAGGAACTGACATGATCATACGGGGAGTTTTATCTGTGCCCTGCAGTATATAATAACAGAAAGGAACTGACATGATCATACGGGGAGTTTTATCTGTGTCTTGCAGTTATATTACGATAACAGAAAGGAAATGACATCATCATACAGGGAGTTTTATCTGTGCCTTGCAGTATATTTCAATAACAGAAAGGAAATGACATTATCATACGGGGAGTTTTATCTGTGCCTTGCAGTATATTACAATAACAGAAAGGAAATGACATTATCATACAGGGAGTTTTATCTGTGCCTTGCAGTATATTACAATAACAGAAAGGAAATGACATCATCATACGGGGAGTTTTATCTGTGCCTTGCAGTATATTACAATAACAGAAAGGAAATGACATCATCATACGGGGAATTTTATCTATGCCTTGCAGTATATTACAATAACAAAGGAAATGACATCATCATACGGGGAGTTTTATCTGTGCCTTGCAGTATATTACAAAACAGAAAGGAACTGATGTGATCGTAGGGTGAGTTTTATTTGTGCCTTGCAGTATATTACAGTAACAGATAGAAACTGACATTATCATAGGGGGAGTTTTATCTGTGTCTTGCAATATATTGCAATAACAGAAAGGAACTGATGTCATCATGGGGGGGGGGGGGGGGGGGGGGGGAGGGGGGGGTATCTGTGCCTTGCAGTATATTGCAATAACAGAAAGGAACTGACGTGATGGGGGGAGGGGGGGGGGGGTTATTTGTGCCTTGCAATACATTATAATAACAGAAAGGAACTAACGTGATCATAGGGGGCGTTTTATCTGTGCCTTGCAGCATGGCCTCCAGCACCTCCTCCTTGTAGCTCTGGGTCCAGGTGCGGACAGGTAGCTCCGTGATCTCCACAGTGGAGTCATCAATCACAGAGATCTCTCCGCTGCAGATGAAGCGGTTCTCATTCAGCTCCTCAATGGTACCACGGAAGTTCTTGAAGGCAGGTACCTGAAATACAAAATCAACATCAAGTGCTGATCTCAGTGAGGTAGAACATAGTTATGTATATTCATCACACATGCCAACCCAAAAATCTTTCCATCAAGAACAGATGATGTAAAAATCAGCAACAAACCATCATTTTCTAGAAATTTCTGGAGCACAGTATATTCTTAAAATGTGATGCTGTGCAAATGTACATGTATGCATGTTTGCACACTCCGATCAACACTCTACCATCACTGATGAAAAATCACAGAATGTGCAACTTGCAGATTGTGCACAAAACAGGCTTCTTTCTGTCCTTTCACACACGGCTGCAATTCATTGTATTATTATTTAAATAGTGGTGGGATTACTTAAACAGTTACATCCAAGATTAGTGACATCAACCTAAACTAGGATGGAAACTCATTAGGTTATCTTTCTGTAAGTAGATGATTTTCTCTATGCTTCTACAATGGATGTTTCTGCCACTGATCTAGGGTTTAGCCTCACTATTCAATTTCTTCATCAGTCACACACATTCTGATTTGCTTAGTATAACTAGCTATCTGTTCAGAGTTTCTCTTAATTTTGGCTCAGTTCAGCATGTTCCATAGCTGGTTATAGCTGGTAACTCAACTACTGTACACAGTTGTACAGTATTTGAGATACCACTTCCTGTCCTCCATCAGGTTTGTCCACCTGCAAAAAAAAAAAGGTGCTCCTATTTGTTTATGAGCAGAGGGGGTTTCCCCCCCAATAATATGTGAGCCACAACCATATATTATCAGGAATGATCATCAGATTTTTTTTTTAATTTTTCCTTCACAAATACGGCTACTGCAGGACAGTATGTACTACGGATTCGTGTATGCTTTTTGTTCATGTCACTTTGATGTACACAACAAGAAACTGCTGACAGGATGAGGCTTACAAGGTCAGTCTGTGTTAAATGCACAATTTAACCAATTATGATATAGTATAAGACAACGTGAATGCGTACAAAAAGAGGTAACTTGAATTACACCTTTGACACTACCGAGCATATAAAACTCAAGCAACCATTTTAGGGTACTGATGTGTGCATGAATGTAATTCAAGCCAGCAAATGAATTTTTTGTCATAAAATAGAGTTTTAGTAAAATGTATGCATCAACTGTCTTCAGACCAACAGCTCCCACAAGACATGATGCAAAATGTGCTAAGCAAGAAGCAGAACAAGAAACATTCAGCATACCATGGGCAGAGGATCCTGTCCCTCCAACAATCGTTTGAGGTTGGCCACCACTTCTCGAATGTCAAAATTTGGCACCTTTGTGCTCCAGCCTGTGCCGATGCCGTCTGCTCCATTGATGAGCACCATGGGGATGATGGGACAGTACCATTCAGGCTCTATCCGCTGGTTGTCATCAAACAGGTGGCACAGCAAAGCATCATCCTTGACATTGATAACATGGCGTGCCAGGGGACTGTAAATACAATTAACACAACAATAAGTTCAATGCTGAGTGGCAGAAGGCTGTGGAACTCAAAGATACAGAGAAAGAAATGAGTATGGGGGAAAGGAGAATTATAGGTTGAAGAAGTAGAACACAGAAATGAGGAGTGAGACAGACTAAAGGGCTGTGAAAAGAGAAATACAATTATTTGTCACAAGCAGCTGGGAACAATAATTATCCACTGATTAAAAACACAATGCACTCACGATGTCTAAAGACAATAAAACAAACAAAAAATTGTATCCGCAGATGTAAGCACAATGCTCTCATGACAATAACAACTAGTGACAATGTCTAACAATGTAAGCACAATGTCAACGACATACAATACACTAAACAAAATAAAGAACACCAACAAACCAGCACACAATGCTCTAGCTACTCACACATACTGTCACAACGTCAACAAACCTGAGCATGGTGAAGATGTATCGAGGGCTAGCGGCGTCCTTGCCTCCATGGAGGCGTGTGCCAAACTGCCCAATAGGCTGCAGCAGGTTGAGATTGTTGGAGCCCACGAAGTTCTGGGCCAGGTTGATGATGGTGCTCATCAGGGAACCCTGCATCAAACACCAGGCAGTGCAACTCCCATCTCTTAACATTTGCCACACTGGGTAAAACTGTTTCAACTTTCACACTGCTTGCACTTCAAATTAATCATTAAATGTTAACAAAATGGGGAGTTTGTATTATACTCCCTGTTTGGCTAGTATACTTACCATGTCAGACCATAGCATTCACGGCAGTTAGTCACCTCTGCCAGGCCGAAATTTTTTGTGGCTAATGCAGTAATAAGACATTCACATGACGCCCACCCTACTTCCGCCGTAGGAAGAAGCCGGTGTCAACTTCCTGTACCTCATTCGTCGAGGCCTGCGCGCAAGGTAACCCCGAGAACCTTGGCGCTAGAGGGGAAGGTAGGGCGGGCATTAGAGTCTGACATGTTAAGTATACTAGCCAAACAGGGAGTATAATACAAACTCCCCATTCTGGCGTCATATACTATACCATGTCAGACCACAGCAGAATTTATAGGAATAGGAGGGGGGCGAGTGCCCTAGTGGTTCTTGGGGTTAACCGATATGGCTGCATTAGCCGCCACAAAGGAGATCCCTTTAGAACCATCAGCCCTGGTCATGCGGATGTCTCTTAAATAAAAGTTTATAAAGGGATTTTCCGAACGCCAGTAGGCTGCCTCTAGGAGATGGCGCAGGGGGACAGAGTGCTGGAACGCTGCGGAAGTGGCCAGGGCTCTGACCTCATGGGCCCGAGGGGACAAGACGGGGAGATCCTTGGACGCCTGGGTGTAGGCCGATCTCACCGTCTGGAAAAGCCACCTAGAGACAGTGCCAGCCGAGATGTCTTTCTTATTACTGGAGTTGATAGAAATAACGAGACGTCTCTGGGAAGCGCACCTGGGGCGCGAACGTTCCCAGTAGTGTCTTAGACACCCAGAAGGGCAAAGATCCAAGTCTCCACCACTCTCACCGCCTAGGATGTCCGCCAGCGAGCGGATGACGAGGTAGGGGGAGGGACTACCTGGTTCCTGATATTTAGCTAGGAATTCGGGAAGGAACTTAAGAGAGACAAAGCCGTCCCTGTGGAAAGCAATGTCTCTGGGGTCCCCGCTGAGGGCGTGGATCTCGCTTCGGGGAACTGAGTTTTCTGTGCACCATGAGACCCATTTCCCCCATCTGTAGTTGTAGAGGGACTCCGCGCTAGCCCTGCGAGAGGCCATCACTAGGTCCTGGAGGTCCTCTGAGGCCCCCGCCCCCGAAAGGATGTTTAGGACGGACTGGGACCTGTCCGTCCGGGAGGTAGGGGCAGGTGCTCACAGTCGGGCTGACACAGAAACCAGGCGTGGGGGCGGAGCATCTGGGGGTTGGAATGAGGGCGACCCGAGCGGTTGCCTGAGCATGTCCCACCGGGTGTTTAACTGGAGGGGGGGTACATGGGAGAGGGACTTGAGGTCCGGAAACCAGGACTGAGTGGGCCACCATGGGGTTATGAGGATGAGCCTGGGTCGTTCAAGTCTCGCCTTCCTGATCACCTTGTGGAGGATCGGGAAGGGAGGAAAGGCATATGCTATGAGGCCGGTCCAGGGAAGGGAGATGGCGTTGATTGCATACGCCTGGGGATCCGGGATGGGAGAGACATACACTGGCAGACAATGATTGAATCGGGTGGCAAACAGGTCGACCATGGGCCTGAACCAATGTTCCCACACTGAGGTTAGTGTGAGCCTGCTGAGGGTCCATTCCGTGTGGAGGACGGACCTGGAGCGGCTGAGAGAGTCTGCCAGGATGTTGTGCGTCCCCGCCATGTGTCTCGCGCGAAGGGTGATTCCATGCGTGTGACACCAGTGGAGGAGGGCCTCTGTCCGGAGGGAGAGGCTGATGGAGCGTGCCCCCCCCCCCCCTTTTGTTGATATAGCAAGCCACTGAGGTGTTGTCCGTGAGAAGAACAAGTCGGTGCGAGACCAGGGTCTGGAAGTGGAGGAGGGCAAGTCTGACTGCCTCCAGTTGCAGGATATTGATGTGGAGACGGGCAGTCTGTGGGTCCCACACCCCTGAGGCATGACTGCTCTCCAAATGGGCCCCCCAGCCCGAGTTGGAGGCGTCTGTGTAGAGTTCCAGGGCCTGGGTTGGGAAGGAGATTGGAACTCCGGGGCTCAGAGTGGAGGGGCTGAGCCACTCCTCCGTGGCCCAAAGGAACCAGGGCCCGAGGGGAATGGTCTGGTCCCAGCGGTCAGCAGTCTGCGACCAACGACGGTGGAACTCCCTTTGGAGTTGACCCTTGGGGACCCTGCCTAGGGGAATGAGGGACGACAAGGACTCCATCATCCCCAGAAGGGAGGAAAGTGTCCTGGCCGACGTGTGGGAGGATAGGTGGAGGCGGGAGATGAGGTCCACTATGCGAGTGGACCTCTCTGGGGTCGGGGAGACCTGCATGGAGATCGTGTTGAAACTCATGCCCAGAAAGGAGAACCGTTGGCTGGGACTGAGTTCGCACTTGCTGGGGTTGGTGACAAACCCTAGTGAGGAACACAGGCGCAGAAGTTTGGATGTGTGGGCTTGACACTGGGCCTGATAGGGAGCCAGGACGAGCCAGTCGTCGAGGTACACCAGGAGGCGAATGTCCTCCTGTCTGGTGAGGGCGGCCATCTCCTTGACTACCTTCGTGAAAAGGAAAGGTGCCAGGGAGAGGCCGAAGGGGAGCGCCTTGAACTGGAACACCCGCCCCTGCCAGACGAACCGAAGGTATCGTCTGTGGGAAGGGTGTATGAGGATCTGAAAGTAAGCGTCCTTCAGATCTATTGAGGTGGCCCAGTCCAGATGGTGGATGGAGTCTCTGATCTGGGCCGGGGTTTCCATCTTGAATTTGGTGGGTCTAAGGAACTTGTTGAGTGGGGAGAGGTCGAGGATGGGCCTCCAGCCTCCCGAGGGTTTGGGGACCACGAACAGTTGGGAGTAAAACCCGGGGTTGGGATGGGATATCTCTGTGATAGCCTCCTTTTGGAGAAGTTCCTCGACTTCCAGGCGAAGAGCCTCTGCCTGGGCAGGAGGGGGATCGCTGGGGGAGGGAGGTGGAGAGGCTAGGAGAGGGGGGCGTTAGTGTGCCCGAGGCAGACGGAACCCCTCCTGTAACACTGCCACTATCCATGGGTTGAGGCCCATACGTCGCCACTTGTGGGCGTGCCGGGATAGGCTGCCCGCCAGAGGGGCCGAGGGGCCGGGAGGGGCGAGATTCCTGCCAGTTCCCGCTCCCCTGTAGGTGAGTCTGCCAGTCACCTCTGAGGCCTTGCCTGTTGGCCAAACCGAAAATTCTGCTTGGGGGTGGGGGGGGTGTGTGTTTCGGTTTCGGCCTAGAGGCGGTACTAGGGCGCCTGGCGGGCCATGCGGTGCAAGAGGGTGCCTGTTTGGGGTAGGGCTGGGGTCTGGAGAGGGGCTGGGCAGAGCGGAAGGGGGGTCCAGCAGGGTGAGGCTGGCGAGGGGGCTTGACCGCAAAGGACGCTGCCTGCCTGCGTTCTTAGACTGCGTGGGTGATGACCGCAGTTGAATAGTCGCCGAAGAGCAACTGCTCCTGACCCGGGATGCACCGCAGGGCCGCCTTGAGCGCCGGGGAAAGACTGGACTGTGACAGCACAGCATCTCTCACTGCCAACAGGCAGTTGAAGTGACTCCTGGCTGCGCTGTCCGCCGCAGCTGAAAGGTGATGCGCTATCTTGTTAATAAGAAACCGCATCAGGGGGTCACCAAACAGGCGAGAGTCTGTCTCTGGGTGTGCCTCAGAATTGTTAGCGTCTGAAGACACTGAGACAGTGCCATCCTCCTGTGACCAAAGCTCCTCCGCTCGCCGCAGGAGCATGTTGATGAAGGCATGTCCCGCGGTGGTATGAAGGATACCAGTCCTGGCAATCCTGTCTCACTCTATCAAGTTCTTGATAGAAACAGTGGTGGATGTGGGAGGGGAGGTTGGGAGCCGGCAGTCAGCAGGGGAAATGGCAATATCCCTGGTGACTGGACTGGCTGAGAAGAGAGAGAAGACGTGGGGGCCCTGCCGCGGGTCCTTGAGGAAGGATCCTACTGGGACCACGTTAGGGGCAGACAGGAAGTCAATCCTCGGCGGAGGGACGGCCTGTGCACCCTGGCAAAGGTTGCCGATCTGTCCCACAAGGAGGTGAGGGTGTGGGGGGCGACTATCCTCGGCCGAGATCGCTGGGCTGGGGGAGGGGCCCTGCGTAGCGGTCAAGAGAGAGAATGTTGTCAGAGGGAGGGGATTCCCTAACAACAAGTTCAGGTCGCCACCGTTCCATGATGGACACATCGCCAGACTGGGGGAGGGAGTCCTCTACCCCGTCCTCAGACTGTGGGGCAAAGTGTTCCTGAAGGGGTCGTTCAGATCCATCTTCAGGAGGCAACGGTAGGGGTGCGTGGGTGTCCCGCCCTAGCTGGGTAGTAGTAGAATGCGAGGGCGGGTCCCTAGTGGCTCCATAATCGGCGGGCAAACTAGTGGGGGAGTGCCGATCGGACAGCGCCCGAGAGGGAGGAGGACCCAGGTCGAGCCAGCTTGAGGAGGCTGGATGCCACATTCGACCGTAGATGGAGTCACCTTGGTGTATCGCTTCTAAGCCACTGGTCCCTCTTGGGGGCACAGAGCCACCAGTCCCCGAGGAGTACGGCGGGCTGTGGCGGCCCTGGGGCAGGGTTTCCTCAGGGACCTGGGTAACCTGAGGCACCTGGGGGGGGGGGGGGGTAGCGAGAGAGCGTGGTCTCTCATACCCGCCCCGGGGAGTGCACTGCCTCCTGCATCCGCGCTGGCCCCCTGCATGGCAGGGGGGATGGTGAGTGGCATGGTAGCCGAGCCCCCTGGCCGCATGAATGTGGACTGGGATGGCTGCGGTGACGTGTCCACCTCAAGGATAGATAGGTTACCTGTGGTCCCGCTGGTTGATCCTCCCCCGGAGGAACGGAACCGCGGACGTTGCCCAAGTGGGGAGCGGAAGAAGTCCACTTCCCAACGTCCTGTACCCCTAGGGGAAAATGCGACAGTCGATGGGGGTGGGTCGACCGTCGTGGGTCAGGGCGCAGATCCGACTCAGTCGATGCCTGCGGCCAAGACCCGGAGTTATAGTCAGTGGGTGGGGGGTGGGGGGGGGGGGGGTGTACCACCAGAGACTGGCCATAACTCCTCCACCTGAGTGTTGACGCCCCTCGTGTCGGGACACGGTTGGGGAGAGTGTGATGAGGCTGTGTGACGTTAGTGGGGGGAAAGCTAACGCCACGAGGCTCGTATGTTCGAGTGACGGGCGGTGATTCCGACCGCGAGTCGTCACCCGTGCTGGTTCGCGTGCCTCAGCAAGGTTCCCCGGGGGCCGAGGGTCGCGAGACGCAGCATGATAGAAGGGTGTCTCCGTGTGCGACTGAAGGCGAGGCGAGGTGGCCGGAGAAGGAGACGAATTTGGATGAGAAGTTTTGGAACGGGCTGGTCCTTTGAGAGCAGCCTTGCCTTTAAATTTTTTTGGCAGTGTCAAAAGAAAAACAGTTCGAAATAACGGCCGAATGCTTGTTCGCCTTCGGGCGCAACGATCGTGCGTCCGCCGGTCGGGCAGAGGAGGTATGATAGGGACTGTCGCGCGTCCCCTGCGCGGAACCCTCCTCCACACCGGCCGTACATTCATCACAGGTGTGAACGGATTGTCCCGAGGAATCCACACGCGAGTCCTCCGGGGCAGTCAGTGACTCCCGAACAGAGGAGCGGCTCGACCCGTTGGTGTCCTTCACCATGCTGGGCACTGGTGGGGAACAATCACGGAACACACGATTGTAAAGAGGAGACGAAGAGGTAGATCGAGGGATAAAAAAGAGCTCGATCGACCTTGTGAAAGGCACTGGTAATGGGAGAAGTAAAGAGTAAATCAAGCGAAAAAACGCTTGAATTACCAAGGGAACAGTACTAAAGTACTGTTAGATTGAGGATAACTCGATCATACCACGCACGCCGGTAATGGCCAGTCGAAATCAAAATGGCGGAGGAGACCGGCGAGGAGAATGGAGGCCGAGCGACCGACAAGAAAGATCGTCAACTCAAGGCAGTGTAGTAAATGGGATCGCCGAAAGGGAGCCGACAAAGACTGAATGGAGGGGATGGGTTCCAAAGAGGAACGAATTAGAAGTCCCGGCAACGAAGTTCCGAAATTGAGAACATCCGGAAAACAAAGTCGCGAGAGCAGTGAAAGAAACATGCTAACACGAGGAGCGTGGGATTAAATAAATAAATAAAACATGCAAATCACAGCCTCACACGGCGAGGGTATAAGGCTTCAGCACGCAAGCCACAACAAAACAAATAAAGAGCAAACACAAGGCAATCTTTACACAACGGCAAAGAAAAGACAAGACAGAGCACAAGACTTATCTTGCTTGGACGGCAGGCCGAAGAAGAATGAGGTACAGGAAGTTGACACCGGCTTCTTCCTACGGCAGAAGTAGGGTGGGCGTCATGTGACTGTCTTATTACTGCATTAGCCACAAAAAATTTCAGCCTGGCAGAGCTGACTAACTGCCGTGGAATACTATGGTCTGACGTCGCATAGTATATGACGCCAAAAGGAATTTTCATACACAAGATGAAAAAGAATATGCAGCATAGCATTACCAATAAAATCGTAGCATGCTACACCAAAAGCATGGTACCTGGCAGCTTTCAACACTGCACATAACTCATTCTAGAGTACTGTCCCTATACATCTAAATCAAAATTAATGCCTTAATGAATATAGAGTTCCAAAGCATTTATCACACATTTTGAGCTTGATTTTGTCCTTTTTTCTGTCTCTTCACATGTTCTCCACACAGTTAACACACAGCATTCATCCTTGTAGTAAAGTGCATATATCTATTAGTGTATTCAACTCCATCATCTTCATGTCTCACACCAAGTGATGAAAAACATAATTATACTGTAACATCAACACAAGAAACGGTTTGACAGGTTAACACTTAAAGAAAAAAAATGAACATCATGCACAGCGCCATGTCAAAAATGCATGAAAATAAGTATTCCATTGGCCACTACGAGTAAGAACAAAGGCCTGCATAGCCCAGCACTAACACACTTCAGCTGGTACCAGAAATTCAGTCTGGTCATGACAGAGGCACTGTTCTACTCTGTAGAATAGGTAAAGATGGCTGCAGATAGGTGTGACCCAAAATTCTATTTCTGTTGTTGTTTTGACAAACTCGTAGCACTGTAACAATAAATTGCAATGAATTCTGTAATCAAATCTGTAATCAAATACAGACAATCCACAATAATTGGCAGCTCTGCAATGGTCTCATATCGCACGATAAATGTCTGCCTAACAGGCTCATCTAGTTAAGTACTATGTATCATTTCCTAAAATTAACCCTAATCGGTCAGGCTCCCGTTAATGCCAAATCTTATGCCACAACAAACATCAATATAAGAAAATCAGCATATCTAAAATTGAAGATCTTTATGTAGCATCTGAAAAAACAATTGGTCAAATTAACCAGAAGAAAGTGATGTTGTCCTAAGCACAAGAGACCATGACAAACAGTAAAGAATATTGATAGCAGTCAAGGGTTAAAAAGAGAAAAAGGATGACCCACCTCCCCATGGTGATAGGCAGACTGCTCTGCTACAGAGCCAGCCAGCTGGGCCACTTTGATCTCTTTCTGAGTCAGGTTACGCTTGATGCAGGTGAAGATCACCTTGCGTTGCCCAGGCTTCAGGCCATCCATCAGGGAGGGAATGGAACGCACATTGTCAGCATTGCTGAACAGGATCAGCTCACGATTGATGAACTCATTGTAAGTGATGTGACGCGTGTCCTTCGTGTACAGGTACAACTAGGTAAATCAAAAAAAGAAAAAAAAAAGAAAAAGAAAAGAAAATTCAATGAAATTCAAACAAACAAAAAAGACTACAACAAAAATGAAAATAGCATCTGAGTGCAGTGTGGAAAATTATGTGCTCTACTTTGTTTGATGTACATCTTATTTAAAATGACATACAGAACCCACAACAATCCCCTACCCCGGACCTCCAAATACAGAGTAATTAAATTTGAAAAAAAAGAAGAAGAAATTGAAAATGGAAAGCATCACTCTAAAATCAAGCTCAACTTCCAAGTTTGTAAATGAAATTATCATGCAAGACATTTTTCCATATTTAGAGAAATACTTTTGGACAACTTGACAACTTATCTTGAAGACAGTTGCTAAGTCTAAGACAAGTTGCTAAACTGTCACATTATTTCTTCTTTAAGAGACATTCAGCTGTGTTCTTTCAATAAACATTGACACAGACAGCGGAAATGGCTGTTAAAATTTCATTCTTGTAACACTCATGTGTGGATTCATGTAGCATTAAACATACGCATCAACAAAACCAACAAGTGATAGGTTTTCTTGTCCTTTACCAACAAATATCTGTGTGCTCCTGAATAAAAAATCAGAGATTGCAAAATGCAAGCTATCTCTCCCTCTCCAGGCACACATAGATGAAGAATCTACCTCTGGCAGACCCATGTCATTGCGACGTTTGCGTTCCACCATGTAGTTGGTCAGCCACTCCTTTCTCTCCTCCGCCTTTTTCTTACTGAAAGCCAGGTTGATGGAAGTGTCATCCTCAGGGCCCCCGTAGCGGAATGGAATACGGTGACGTGGCATGTCAGAGAAGTATTCCTTGGCCTCTTTCGAGGTCGAGGTACCCAAACCTACACAGGCATCATTTTCATTTACATATCGGACTTGGACAGCAATATCAAAAACCATAAATTAGGTAACAACGACTTGAAATGCACTTTAAATCACTTTTTATCAGCTAATTTTGAATCAGATCAGGGCATTAAAAGAGACTTCATGCAAGAAATAACATGTAATGAGGTTACCTGATATTCTCATACCTAGCTACTACTTTACAAACTAAGCTGATCAAACTATGATGTTTTAGGATGCAAACAAATACCTTTCATTGCTATTTGATTATACGGCTCCACTGTTGCTGTTTGCTTTTTTGTTGGTGGTGGTGGTGGTTCTACTTTGGTTGTTTGTTAAACTGCTTTTCACTTTTGTTTGTTGTTTATTTTTTTCCCAGTTTTTTTTTTAAAGTTCTACAAGCTATGACCACAGCACGATTACCTCTCCAGAGAATAACTGCATATGAATCACATTATAAATTTTACAAATGCATCCATTCATGTGTGAGACAGCAAGCATATAATTCTAGAAAAAAAAAAATTGTAGTAACAGGCAGAAAGTGAAGACCTTTGTAGTACTTGATCTTCCATGTGTGCCAGTTGTTAGTGTTGCGCTTCCACTCTTCAAACTCTGGCAGACTGAAGAAGGATTCCTCGGTCTTCCCTTTAGTCACCTGAATATAATTATTGTACAATGAATTTTATGTACACACAATTCACTATCAATGGAAACTTCACAGAGTGCTGAGAAAGTAATCTGGCAAGAATTCAGTTCTTATTTTCTTGCTATCCCTTCATCCCTACCCCTATCAGTGGCATTATTCTGATACCATTATGATTTTCTGTTATTGAGCGTATAGATTTTATCCTCAGTAAGAGACCAAGCTCTGAGCACTTTAAAATCCATGCTCTCCTAACATGACAGGCTGCTTATCTGGGTAGAGATGACTGAAGAACTATCCGTTTGCACTAATCATTAATTTCCCATGTCATTCACTCGAACCATCTGCATGCAGTTTTTTTTTAACTCATTCTTTCAATTTTTTGTGGAGGATGCATGTATACTATACATGTCAGTCATGCTGATGGCCGAACCGGCTCTCTCTTCCTAATTTCAATGATAGGACTATACCTGTGTGCAAGGTTTTATGTGTATGTTCACACACAGCTCACTCATTCCTAGCAACTGCCAAATGATGTATAACAATGTGCTTTGGTTATAGCTCGTAAGGTGATATTCATAGCTGTACACAATGCCATGACCTTAATCACCAGACTGTGAAGTGTAATTTAAAAAAACAACAACACATACACACTTCCCTACAAAATGAAGATAAACTAGTTTGTTGATTTTTGAATTGTTCTATCCTTATTTCCAATTTTTTTTTCATCTATCGAACACACACAAACATGCACACTTCCCTACAAGATTAAGATAAACTAGTCAGTTGATTTAATTTTTCTATCCTTATTTCCAATATCTTTTCATCTATCATTGACTTTTAAGGCCACTTTTCTGTTCCTTCAACAACACAACTTTTATAACTCTTCACTCTTCTAACAAGAGTGCTAATATCTTATCAACTGTATTTTATTTTGTCTTCAATACGCAGACTGCATTTTCCAATGACATCAACACAATGTCATTCTGCAACCCGCGCCTTGGCACTGACCTTGACAATAGGTGTGATGAATTCCTCCACTACATTGTGATGCAGCAGGTTAGGCCAGAAGTGGTGGATGAAGTTTAACAACAGTCCCTTGATGTGAGACCCGTCCTGGTCCTGATCTGTCATTATCATCAGCTTGCCATAGCGCAGAGTGCGCAGCTGCTCTGCAGTCTCATACTTTTCCTTGAAATGCAAGCCCATGATTTTGATCACATTGTTGATCTCTGCATTGTCCATGATCTGCAATCGGAAGTATGGATAAAATACATTTGATAACAAAAACACGCATGCACACACAAAAAAGGGAAATGGATACCTTTAAACCGGTGTGTAAAAGTACTCTGAGAACACACATACATACTGCTTTTAAAACTATCTCTGTTTTCAATAATAAATATCAAACCAGGCAACATTCCCAGCTGCTGATCAACCACACACCTGTTTATGAGTAGCTTCCCGCACGTTCAGCAGTTTACCCCGTAATGGAAACACGCCATATCTGTCACGGCCAATGACACCCAGCCCTGCCACAGCCAGTGACTTGGCTGAGTCTCCCTCAGTGAGGATCAGCGTGCACTTCTCAGAGTTCTTGGTGCCAGCGTCATTGGCATCATCTAGTTTGGGGATGCCCTTCAGCTTGGAGTGCTTAGATGAGTGGCATTTCTTGTTCAGTTGACTCTGGGCCTTGAACTTCATCCAGCTCAGCACACTCTCCACTATCCCACACTTGTTTACCTGAAACACACATGCTCCACAATGTTATACTTCCACACTGAAACTGGTGTCAATTTGCTTGGAAAATATCAATGCTGAGGGGGAAGAAACACCCAAACAAAGACCCATGCTACAGTGCTTCAATTGCATATGAGTAAATGGTGAAAGTCAATTTAGGAAGAAAATATTACTTAGTATCTGGTTAGGTAGAAGAGTATTGGGTTGACACTGAAACCATGGTGGCTGATACAACCCAGCTACAACAGGAAATCATCCCTGCATCTGACAAGTTCTTTCCTACAACTGACCTGTTTCACAAAATTTTCACTGAGCTGACACTTGGACCCAAAGGACTTGGCTTGCTTGGTCATGTTCTCCTTGGTCTGAGAGTCAAAGGTGGGGTTCTCCACAAGGCAGTTGACAAACACCCACAAGTGGTTCCGTACCTGAGGAGACAACAGACTGTTTACATATATATATATATATATACAACAAATAATGAAGAACAACTGCAAGACATAATGGATTATCAGAGGTGGTCACAAGACAAATTGTGGTCTTAAATCTTGTAACTTGTATCCTTGATACTGCCATGGGGAAAAAGATTTCTGCCTGTGGGTAACCGTTCAAATCACATAGTCATCTCATTTGGAATGTCCATGATGAATGCAACCTCTTAAAAAGACTGAGATCAAAGTATGGAAGGCTTGCACATAGCTGTATTTTCTGTACCTGTAACTGTAGAGACAGACTGATTGCAAGACAGAGGAAGCACACTGAATAAAAAATGTATAAAAATCCTACCATGAAATGGGCAACAAAGGTCACTATGCCCATGCCATCTTTGCACAAGTGAAATAAAGTATGCTTTATTTACAATAATTGAAATCACAGAACAGTCCAGAAATACTCACTTGAAAAGGCATAATTTTGATGCCTTCTTTGTTTTTCTTTTTAATGATCTCAATGAGTTTGCTGACACACTGGTCAGCGACATAATCCACATGCCGACCACCCTGAAAAAAAAAAAGACAAAATAATAATACAAATTTCAGATGCCCATCAAACTCCAAACTGGGCAAGTATGATTGAAAGCTGCGGTCAAAGCAGACCATTTTACCTTATAAATGTGCATGTTTACCGTATTCATTACATTTGCACAAAATGTGTGTTTGTGCATGTGAGTATAAGATACACTGATATTATACAAGTAAATAGGTATGAGTGTTTTACAAATCTGATGACTACCTCTGAGTAACAAATCCAGATCAGTCCACTGAAATGCCTTATTTATTTAAAAAGAGAGTGGATATGGTTTATTCCATGAGAATATTTTCCATGTCAAGGGCATATATGCATGACATGAAGCAAACTGGAGATGTGTGTATTACCTTGGTGGTGGCAATACTGTTGACGAAGCTAACTTGTTGGAATCCACGGTCACTGAGAGTGATCCCCACCTCCCAGCGAGGGTTGACTTTCTCATATACCACCTTCACTGGCTGACCTGCCTCATCCGTCTTGTCCTTCAGGTACAGGTCCATGTACTCACGGAAATTTTTCACCTACAAATCACATCATGTCATTTATGAACACCATGAAGTATCTTTGATCCGGTTCATTTGCTAACATCGATTTCTTTTAAGCAAAGAAAGGACCTATTCTTAAATGCAAAACTGCACCCAAACTTAGGTTGACGAAACACATTCACAACTGTCAACAGTTAACTTTCTGGCATCAACATTAGACAGCCATGAGGAACCAGCAGAAATTGCATTTAAAAAAAAAAATCCTTAACCTCCAATATTTACATATATTACATTTCCAAATTTTGGATATTCACCAAATTTAACATTCTGGGAATTATTTCTAAAATGAAAAATTGCGAAAACTGCAATGAATTGGTAGCCAAAAACATTGCTGTGTTTACAAATGATCCATCTAAGTATCTTTCTGATAATGTAACAGGCATGAAATATGTGTCATTGGGACACTACTACACAACAACTTTCTTGATGTTGTCAACTTTCTTGGAGCTACCATTGTGATGTTACACATTGTAGGTTTACTCATCAAAATTTGAATACACTGTAATTTCTAACAACAGTTTGTTATTCCACAGAAAGTCTGTTAATAGATGCGAGTTACTCACAGGCAGTTTTTTCCCATTCAAAAAGACTCTGACACCCTCGGTGGAAGCAGCCACATCAAAGGCACGACGAGTGAACAAAGCAACAACGTCCCTGTCCAGACTGGTCATGCCAAATTTGCTCAGATCTGGGAAGAATGTGACGCAGGTGAAATCCTTCTCTTTGGCCTCTAAGATGGTTGGCTCTTTTGTCTTCCCCATGTTGTCAGTCCAAGTCTGCAACACACAATATGATAATCATCTGCCAAAAGGGAGGGGTGGAATGGGGAACAGCATACATGTAGCTCTCAAACAACGATCTTCCAAAATGCAGTTAATGCACTAATTATTACCTTTAGTTTAGGTTATTTTCCATGTGATTTGTCCTGTCAGTTTTTTTTTTTTCTGGCTGGTCTTTCATTTTAATTTTACCTGGTCTTTTATCTTATTTTCATCACGTCTGTATTTTTTCTACTAAGTGTCTGAATCCCCTTCGAGAAATGCAGTTATCTGTATCACTTTCACTACTACTGGAAATATCTTCACAGTTAATTCGTTCCTTTGATAATTAAAAAAAAAAAAAAGCTAGGGTCATAGATTCAGTTCCCAACAGAGCCACTTTATAGTATCGATTGGCTCCTATCCAGAGTTGGAATTTGCTGTTGGGTCAGCTGGGAAGATTGGGATCATGCAGTCAAGTTTCATTCACTTTATGGACGAGTCTCTGAGAGTGTTGCTCAAATTTCCTGACCAGCACTGCAGGTGTCTGTGGCTCTCGGGCCTGGATGAAGCCATGAAATATCATTAAAGTAAGTGCACAACACTGCCTTAGACCAGAATCATCTTCATCATAGATCAGCATAAAAAATGTCTCAAATTCTGTGGCTCTTCATGCCCTGCTGCGTTGTGACCTCAGTTTAATTTCCTCTACATCTATGATGTTATTGGTGAGGTTCTGTTGGTGTTATCAATATCAGCAAATTCATACGGACTGTCATTAAACGGACATGGTGGTGACCTTTGGAGGGAGAGTTCATTCAGGCTGGCTCCACGACTAAGCAATTATTGTCACCAACAGGGGGGTTTAGCAGGTGGTGTCCTGCATACGCTGGATTAGAACAGGCACCACTGGACACCACCAAGGTGACTCAGCAGCAGTGCAGTGTCTCCTCTGGTAGGCTGCCTTGTAATGACCTGACTTTGACTGCTCCCTGTGGATTGCCGGTGCTGGGGCTGTAGCGGTACAAGCTAGGCTATGGCTATGGACAGAGGGAAGAAATGAGTGGCATGGGTGCAATGCAACTGGAGTTGCACAGAAAATGAGAGAGCTAATAAATAAATAATTCTTTTTTTTTACATTGAATATTTAGGAAAAAAACAACAAGATTCACACACACACACACACTTATTCGAACCTGTTTGAATGCTTTCTTATACTCCTTTGAAGAGGTTTCCACAATGAACTTTGTGCTGAAAATGTTGCACAGCTTTGCACCAAAACCATTGCGACCACCTGAAACAGTTTAGAGAAACAAAAACAAAAAACCATCATAAACAAATGAAAAAACAAGATGGATGTACCAGCCAAAATGTTTATAATGTATATGAACAATCGAAGCCCACCAAATTAAACCTAAACCTTGTATTGATTTGCTGTAAAAGAAGCCAAGAAGTAATTAATACGTACATTTTCTCTCCACCATGGAATCAATAGCTCACCAATAAACCAACCTAGATATACAAGAGCTGTCTCTCAACTGTGAAAACTGGTTAGATATTTTGCTGCATGGTGATGATGGCACAACTGTCCTAGGAAAGGAGAAAATATGGTTCTAGACTGATGCTAACTGGCTTTTCCGGACAGATCTGGTTTCTGAATCTGGATAACAATTTGACCTGTTCAACACTTTTGTATGTGAGGTTGATATCGAACAACTGCTGAATACAGCTGATTCACAAGCAGTGCAGACAAGTGACTGACAAAACTGTATCCTACAGCAGACAAAACTCAATAATCACAAATCCGATCCACTGTGCTGCCGACTTTGTCTTTATGCAAACTAGTCCAATGATAGACTAGCCAATCTTGTGAACTCTTGATGCTAGAGGTCACAAAGAAATCTGCCCTTTGCTTTATTAAAGCTGTGAGAATCTAATGCTTTTGTGTTTATAAAATGCTGCTCAGATTCGAACCAGGCAGCTCTTGCTCTAGAGACTGACCAAACTGCGGAAATCAACAAATACACAAAGAATTGGCTAGGTGCCCACCTGATCAGTCACTGTGCTGTACTGTTGCTAAGCAAAGCTGAAGCTATCCCTAAAATTCCTCATCGAGGAATTCAAACCGATGAAAGCCATGCTGTTAATTGTTATTGATGTTTCACAAGACAAGATTGTGACAATCAGTAGACCATGCTGACGATTGGCAGACAACGGAAAGCTCAGGACGTAGTGGACTTGGCAATGGCAAGACTCAAAAGATCAGGGAAACAACAGGACATGCACAAATCAACAGACAAGGACTAGGATCAACAGATATGAACAGTGGTCAAAGACAAAGGTAAGGAAAGAGAGATACGGTTACACAAGAGATGAGAAAAACTAAGCATGCCAAAAGAATCAAGTAAACAGTCCAGCAAGGCTGGCACAGGCAGTGGACTGGGTGAGAAAGAGCACTCCAAAGAAGTTTCAACTGGAATGAATTGTGACATACAGATAATTTCACAGTATTTGTGGGACTCCTGCGATTGTCAAAGCTTTACTTTGAAGTCCTAAAATTTCCGTGTAGGTGGAAGAGATGAAATAATTGATTTTTTCAGGGTGTGTCCTTGTGTGTGACTGTGATGTTACCATCAACGCTGTGAATCAAACATGAAAAATGAACATAATCAAATAAAATGCAAAGATCATTAAAGTCATACAGTGTCAAATTTGGCAGATGTTAGAGAATGTTGTTCTAAGTATATGATCTCTTTCCCTCAAAACCAAACCTAGCAAAACAGGGAAATCAGATAACCCTACTTGCCCACCCTGACACGCCAAACAAACAGTGGAACCTGTCCTGACCTCGTGAAAACTACACCAACCCAAATGAGGTAAACATGGCCACCAAGAACTCAGGTCTAACAAGTGATTAGTACTGCCAGAGGAAAAATCATGCCAGTAGAAGTTCCAGCAACGTCATTCTATATGGCAGGTGGCAGCAATTCTTAGTTTTGTTGGATGGAATGAATGACCAAGTTTTAAAGAGATCTTTCAGAATGGAAAATATAAATTCCAGTAATCAACAGAAAGAACGAAATGAAATTAATATATTACTCCAGTCATGTTCAGACAAATGCTTCTCATTCAGATCGTGGTATCATATGGAACCAAATTGGAAGCAGAACATATCTACAAGAACCACAATAGAAGACAGAAGTATGTCCGTCTAGCCAGCAGCTGGGGGAATCTGGCTTCTATGTCGAATTCCTTGTAACTGAGGCTGGAGGAGCTAGGAGGGCTGTAGACACATGTGTCTATGATCTCATGAAATATCTTTTGATTTCTGGAAAAACAAGATCAGAGCTCAAAACAAAGACGTTGGCAAAGGCAGCTGAGAAGAATTCCTGTTAGATTTGGTCAAGGAGAAACCAAAGTAATCTTATAAGACTTCATTTTCCAAACTTAAAAAAGGTGTCTGAATGTCAAAGTGCTTAAGACATCCAGCCCAAGGCTAGTTGGGCTTTAGATGCCCTGTCATCCTGGAGGTATGAATTGAGTTCAGACAGATAGGGAAAAAAGGCAATAGGGTGGAAAAGGACAGCCAGGGGTCGTGATCTGAATGCGGCTCAGCTCCTTAAGCAGTTGAGGCCAAAACGCATGCCTAAAAGGTTTTCTTTTTCGAAGATCTGATGTCATTCAACTTTCCTTTTAGTTTCTTCCTACTAACAAAGGCAGATCTGTGGAACAGCAGAGAAGGGGAAAAAAACAAAATAGCCTGAATTTTTTAACAATTACCAGTCTATCATTCTGCGTTTAAAATTTCGAGAACATCAACATTCTGTATTCAGTTTTTGACAGAAGAATTTAACCCACCAGTAATGGTGGTAAAGCCCAGAGAGCAATGTACTGACCTGTGACCTTCTTTTCACTGTCGTCATAGTTACTGGAGGTCAGGAGATGACCAAAGATCATGGTGGGCACATACATTTTTTCAGTCTTATGCTCCACCACAGGGATGCCTCGGCCATTGTTCCAGATCCGGATCTTGTTGTTCTCTCTGCAAACCACAGAATCATCAACATTTAGCATTTATTGCAATCTTCCATTTTTTCCTTCAGTGTTTTGCAGAAATAAAATTTCTTTCTAACCTGCACTTTATCATCATTAAAAGTAATAATGACACCTTAATCCAGTATCTTGATAAGTGACATATGATTCAAGTAGATTTGCAAAAGATTAAAGTTGTTTATGTCAACACAGAAAACTTACAACTTTTTGCTTCAGTCATAAAGACTGAATAAACGTAAAAGGCTTTCTAATCTGCACTTTCTTGTCATTAAAATTAATTAAGACATACCTGAATCCACTTTCTTGATGTGACAAATAATTCAAGTAAATTTTCAAAAGATCAAAGTTGTTTAGATTAACTCAGAAAAACTTACATATTTTCTGCTTCAGTCATAAAACACTTAGCTGAATAAACTTAAAGAAAAGCTTGAGTCTGATGATCACAACTAAAACAGGAGATAGCAGACAGCAGGTCAACAACAGCAACCTAAAATAAAAATTACTGAAAAGATGAAAATGTTCAATATGCTAAACAATCTATCTTCTTTCTTCTTGGTCTGTTACGCATCAAGTGTGTATGTGTGACACACGTGTGTCTGTAGAAAGTCAACTGCCTCATGTCAGTAGTAAGCTTTCTCTCAGTCCAACCAGATCTAGAAGCTTGAAAAATAAATTACCATTGGCTTTCTACAAATAAACACCAATCGTAAGTCATGCGAAATGAGGGGACAAAATTTGGTTGACAATTATCACCTGCCTGGGTGGGCAAGTTCAGAATGAACTCACTTGCACATCACTGTGCAAAGCTGTATTCGGGAACCAGGGGATGAAAGGGTTTGGGTGGGATGAACAGAGGGCAGTTCAGCTTTTGACTGAAATCATTTCCAACTCCATTATGTTTCAGTTGACAAATGTGGATTTTGAAAAGAAAATGCAATTTCCATACATATAATTGCTTACATCCACATAACCTTTGGGATTTATTCGCACTACTGTGTCATCCCTATTAAAAAATGACCCCCTAAACCTCATATTTTTCCAAACAAAATTGTGATTTTGGATTTTCAGGATTTGGGGAATAATTTACTAATTTTAGAATTCCAGAAAACTTCGGGAGGCTTTGCAACTACAATAGTGATGCCCTTGCCTCAAGCATTCAGGCAATGGTTAGTGTTAAACCTAGTACTGATAAGACACTCACAATAACATACTGACCAGTAGAACTGGTTATCAAATTGTGTGGCCTAAACATGACAGTGAAGTTTTGCACACAATCACGCTGTTTGATAGCAAAAAATATGTCATGATCTGACCCATTAATTTTTCCAATAACAGGGTGTCCTAGGACTGAGCACTAAAGAACTTCATGTTGAGGTCCTGGGACTCTGAGAAAAAAGTCTCTGGGCAACCTATTTTTCAAGAGCTTCAGAATATGATCCACTCTTGCTTATTGCATGAATAACTAAGAACACAAGGCATGTGCAACAACAACAACAACAACAACAAAAAGATTGTGAAAGAGAGAGAGAGAAAGAGATACCAAGTAAACAAAAACTGAAATGAATAAAACAACCATACGAATCAATATCAATCTTGATGGTGTCCATGCTCGGGTCTCTGACCTTGTTGTCTGCAGCATTCACTGAAAACAATAAAATCAAACTGAATAATAAAAAAGTCTACACATGAATACAACAATCACAAATGAGCTCTAGCGTTTGATTAACAGTAACTGATCAGTAAGACAAAGCCCAACCACATGAATAATAATTTGATCAATGTGAACTCAACAGTAGTGCTGCATCTCCTCTAATTGGAGACTTCATTGCTGCCTAACACTAGTAACAGTAATCATTAAAAAATTTCCCATGCTGACGTCCAGTGAACCCAAGAATTACCCCTACTAACACTGTTAACGGAATGTTAAGCTAGGAGGAATAGGCCAACAAGGGGTAAACTTAGATATGCAAATCAATTCTTTTTTTCAGCAATGAATAAGGTGAAAATCCTGGGAAAAACAGACTACTAGCAACCCTTATTACAGTGATGTCACAACATAGGTAAAGTGTGCAGAGAATAATTAGAAGGATGTGTGGATAATTTTCCAAAGGTGTTCACGTAAAAATTGGCATTGTGCATGTAGTTAACTTGTTCTTCTTAAAAAAGTCATGTGCCTTAAAAATCTACTAAACATACCAATTATTTCATCAAAGATCTTGTATAATCCTGGAACAAAGGTGATCTCCCTCATTTCCATCTTGTTTGTTTCTTCATCCATGACCCACATTTGCTGAAATCACAGTAAAAAAAAGTATTGCAGATCTTTAAATCAACAAAAATACTGAAGCGCCAAATTTCTGAGTAGCTAAGCAAATGTGCTGAGTGATAGTTGGTTTAATTCAGAAACACTAATATTCAAATTCAGAAGATTTCTTTTATGTTTTCATTGCTCGCTATGACAATTCTATCAACATTTAAATCATTGACACATTACAAGCAGCTAGTTATACCCACCAGATGTTTTTCAAGTCCAGTTATGCAAAATTCTAAGAAAAACACTGACTATGATTCTATACTTTATACTAGTGTCTAACATTTGAAAATCAAATTAAAGAAATTCTCTGTTTCCTTTAGTAAAAAGAATGCACAGCACAATACAAGAACTCTGAAAAATAGAGACTGGATTGTTTGTGTTTTGTTTTGTTTGTTTCTCAAACTGACACATTTCCTTCCAAGCAAATCTCTGCAAGATCAATAAAGAACTTCACTGTGAATATAAAAAGGTGAACAAAGTTCAACCACTAAGAAGTTTTTTTTCCAAAGTATGTTTGCTACCACTAGACTTTGTTTTCATCAATTTAAACCAATGGAAAGATTACAATGGCAGGAGAATCAATTATTGTCAAATCTATGAAATTCCATATGATTACCTGAGTTACACTCTCCACAGACCCAATGTAGGTGTCAGGCCGAAGCAATATGTGCTCCAGCTGGGATTTCTTCTGGTAGATGCGCTCCACAGATAGACGCTTGTTGGCAGGCTTGGCCGGTTTGGCATCCCCACCATCCATACCAAAGTTGGGAAATACTTGAGGTGGAGCTGCATTCTTGGACTTCTTGGCAGCTGGTCCTCCATCTTCTTGCACCTGGTTATTCTCAAATAATGTCTGCAAAACGAAATCATTTGTGTACAATATAGAAATGACATGTGAAACCAGCAAAGGCCTGGAAACCATCCACATCATGTGGCATCCAGCATTAACACTATTTTACTAATTTAGACAGAAGGAAACACTGGCAAAACCTCACAGAACAAAATCCCAAATACTTCCGCCCTGGAGAAATTTACAGATGACTTACCTATGGTAAATCTTGTGTTGGTATTAATGGATAAATTCATACATGTTATTTTGACAGTTTTCAAAATACACAAAGTGTCCATCAAACCAATGGAAATAATGACTGGGTATACAAAGCAAATGGCTATGATGACTTTTGTCAACACCCCTAACAAAGCCTGTATCAGTGAAGGAAGCTGAACATTCTGAATGCTTGCTGTTACTTTTCCTGATTTGAATTGAGCTAGTTTCAACCATGAATCAGCAGCCAACTTTTTTAACCTGAAGGATGCCAACATTCCATGGATGTCATTAGGGTCCATATTAAAGCTATGGCCAAAGTTTGCTAGGTCCCATTTCATCATGTCTGAGTCTGCTTTCTTTCACTGGAAAAGCTTGCGACAGGTAGGACAAGGCCTGAAGGGAGCCAAGATGCAGTTGTGAAATGCAATGCCATGATCGCTGTTGCCAACGGACAGAAGAGATTTACATTTACAGAACTGTTTGAGACAGATGGAGCTGTGAGGATCAGATCCAGCATGACGTTCTTATGTGTAGACAAGTTCACAAACTGTTCAAAGTTTGTAGTCACTTGGAGATCTCATGGCTGCCACCTTGGATGGCCTGCACCCTGTAAGTAGGATTAGCGGCATCATGCTGTGGGCTGTGCCCAATGAAAATGTTCTTCATGAATTATGGTGATATGAAGTAGTGTAGGAATTTTTCCTGCCCATCTAGTGTCTGATGTTACAGTTTTGTATATATGCCTGGTACTTTCAGGTCAGTGCGCCCTTCTGTGTCCTCACTTCAACACCTTGGTACATGAAAATGGTTTGAATGGTCGGGATCTCTGTAATTCACAGGGGGCCTCAGATTTACCACTACTGCAAGTCTCCGCCAAATTTTGTAGTTCACGGTCACACAAGCTCAAAATCTTTTCCACAAAATACAAGGTGTTGAGGTGTCATGAAAACTACCCCTGAATATCTCTGAGACATGACCTCATTCCTGGGAATGCCTGGTCCTTGTTTTGTAATCACATGCCTAAACACATTTCAATGAGATAAAATTAAAAAAAGAAATTGAAAAAAAAAAAGGAAAAAGGAAAGAAATTCACACACAGACACATAACTATTTTCAAATGTCCAACCAACACACTTTTTGCTTTCATACCACTTCTTTGCAATTTTTTCCTTCTTTTTTTCCCCTTTCTGATGCTAGTGTTTGTTTTTTCAACTGGTATTTTTTTTTCCTTTTGGTCATGTGCCTGTCTTTGTGTCTCACCAGTTGACACTGTCCTTCAAATAGACTGTCCAGATTAAGTATGCATGAGTCCTTAAAGCTTTCTAAAATTTCTTGTTCACCCACATGACATAGGTGTCCATCTCATTTTGTCACCCTCACTTATGATGGTATGCATTCCTCCATACCTTTTTGCAACATTCGTTTCCATGCTTTCTCTACATGCATCTTGGATACAGCCATCCAGTTACGTTCCCAAACAATGTTTAGTTAAAGTAGAGTAATTGCCTTCATTTTGATTGTATATTTAACTTGAGGTTCTACTTCATGTCTGAAAATTACAACTGGAATGTAAAAAAAATCATGGTTAGTTTTACCAACATGATCTGTATACCAACATGATCTGTATGAACACCTTCTAATGTTAAGTTTCAAAAGGGAGTGACTGAGCATGGAAAATGAAGCAAAATTTGTCTTGTTCTGTACTTTGTCTATGTCTTGGTGGTAACTAACCCCCTCCCTTTCTAAATTTTTCTAATGTTTTTTTTTCCCCCCAACTTACCAATCCAGTTATCAAAGGTGGGATTCTGATTAGGTCTCCTAGCAGGCTTTTTTTTTCTTCTTCCATTTTGTGTTAAAAAATCCATCATGTATACATGTGTTTCACAAGCTTATTGTTTTTTTCACCTGACCATTCTCCATTCTGGTGAATGTTGGGATGATTACAGTCATCTAAAATACACATCTTATAACTTATTATGACATCTGACCAGCTGAACAACTTTCATCAGGTTCTTCAAAACTTATATAAGGACCTCTGTACTATAGACATCAAAACATCACTTTCTCATCGTTTCAGTATAAAAGGTGCACCATATACTTTCTTAAAAGTCATATCACTGAGAATCATCACACTCATGTGCATTCAATAACTTATCAATATCCAAACCCCTATGATGGTTGTTGTTGAGAAACATAAGGAATAACAAATTCTAATTCACAAAAAGAAAATAAGTTCTTTGGCTTTACTTCAGTTGAAGCTACTTTAATATAGTCTATTCTGGTAAACAATTTTTTCTTTTAAAAGTCAAAATTTCAATCGAAAACATTACACTGAAAATGATATACACTCTTTTTCTTTTAATGGCTAATTACACTATAGTATATACTGATTATTGTATAAATTTCAGAGTCAGCTGGATTGGCAAATGTGCCTACAGGCTGCTACTGGATTCTAGAATGTTTTGAAATGTCACAATTTTACCATTATGTATCACCAAGTTCTTTTCACCCTCTTCAGAGTAATAAATGTTCTTTTTAGCTTTGTCATTTTGTCTGAATGAATCAAACTAGTGGCAGCAATTCAAATATGGTTTTATGAGTCCTGTTCAGCACTGTTATAGGCAGAAATATGCAGCTGTTGTTGTTGACGTACCCTGGCTAGAAGTAGAACTGAAGACTCCAGGGATCATCCAAACAGCTGAAGTACTTGAACTCTATGGTACAAATGTATCAGCTAAGGATGAGAACATTACATGTGTGACCGTTTTTGATTACCCCACCACGTGGGCAGCCACACGCCGACTTCATGGGATTTTGGAGACTGATATTGATAATGTTATGCTAGGAGCTTGTCATGACAGAAGTCATACATGTAGTGATCCTTGGTTCAGTTGTTCTTGAAAAAACCTTCTTAGTAAAATACACATCATTAAAAACGTTTTCAACTTTCAAATTTAATTTCACTTTGCCTCACAACTCACGTCAAATAAACTTTGGGTTCCAAAAGTGGAGTTTGTTGTTGCTGTTGTGTCATGCTTTTTTGAAGCATATTTGATTGTTTACATTGTTCGACAAATACTGAAATCGTTAAAGTCGAACAAGTTCGGTCTGGACTGTGGACATCTGATTTAGTCACTGATAATTCAATGAATATCAAATTTTTGTGTGTAGTTGAACATCACAAACAGACGTTATCTGCTTGTGATGTTCAACTACACTCAAAACTGAACATTCATTACGCTGATTGAGACTGACTCTTGGATCATCGTCGTGATATCCATAGTCCACGCTGAACTAGTCAACTTCCATCATTTCAGTCAGCACATGAGATATGGTATTCAAAAATAACGTTTTAAAAAACAGATTTTCTCATTCAAAGTTGCACACCATACCTTCAATGGTCCTGCTGACATCTTGACAAAGTGAAAGATGATTGCCGGACACTTCGTAAACAACTTTCCTTGACGGTGAAACGGCAGCAGTTTGAAAACCGAACGCTAGCTACCCTTTTGACGCTACTTCGAATTCAACCAATGAGCTCCTAAGGTTTTGGCAATGACCTTTTGATTTGACCTTACTGCACGCCGCTCAAAGTAAATGCGCTCCCGTGAAAGATTCGAAATAATTTTCTTTTAACTCTTAAAAAGCTCACTACCGATGATCGGATGATTTAGAGCGGCGACAGCTGGATGGTGAGATTTGTGGTCTCCCGTAGCCTGCTGCTAAAGTTGTTCCAAGCCCGAGGTCAGTTTGTCCAGGGACCTTAGATGTCCTACTACACGACCTGTATGCTATGTTGACGTTGTAGCAGGCGACAGCTAGCTTGGAGCCTCAGCAGTGCTGAAGACGTTCCTTAACAAATTAGACCAAAAAGAAAAAAAAAAAAAAAAAAAAAGAGGGGGGGGGGGGGGTCGTTCTCGTCCCCAAGTTTGTGTCATAATCTAACAACATAAAAGAATACAGAAAGAAGGTAATTGTTGAATAACGAACGGAGAAGCTGGAACAATGTATAAAAGTGTACATTTATGACTTGACGTGATGCGAGTAACTAGGGAATATTTCTTTCACTATACTGCTTCTTCTTCCACTTAACGACCAAAATCAACATTTTGATGTTTCTGTTGTTTTGCAGAAGATCGCAAATTTGGATCACAAGTTCCGACCAATGCAACACCGTGGGGTGGGGGTGGGGGTCCCCGCCTGCAGTTCGGTGACCCGGCCGGCCAGGTACCATTCAGCGGGCGATCCTGACCTACCGAATCCTACCACTAAAATCCTGATCACTTTATCAGCAGGTGTAGCCTATCAGTGATTGAAAGAGCGCTCCTAGGAAAGGAGAGAGGGTGGCCGTGTGGGGGGGGGGGGGGGGGGTATTTAAAATGAATGACTGTTACTTTGCAGATCACAGGAACGCCAGTTTGGACCTGAAGCAGTCCAAAGACTTGACTCGTATCATTATACCTCCTGTCGCAGTTTGTTTCAGTCCGATTTGGTCCGAGGGAAGAAGGACATCTGTCTGTATTGTCCTACAAGATCATAAGATGCCGAACTGCAACATATTGTTTTCCTTGGAGCCTTTTCTTATATGGTCTTGGCATATAGTCCAAATTTATGGAGATGAGTCCATAATGGAACTTTATTTCCATCCGTCTTCCAGGGTTGCAGCTCTGCATTTGGATTACTCAACTACCAAGATTTCACTGACTGTGAAGAAGTCCCATACAACGGCTCCCTACTCAAATACAGGACAGAAATGGGCTTTGTGCTCAGTTTCCCTTGTCCTCTAGTCGGCTATCTTGAAACTGCACCGCGAGAAAACTGATGATCTTATTGGCTTTGTTGGTGACCAAGTTGAAATAGGATACCCATCACTGGTCATCCTGAATATTGACACCCAGGTATTTCACAGTATCAACATTTTAAAGTGTGTTATCATGTAATCTGTCATTTGAAACGACCTGTGTACGCTCGCGAGTGGCACTCAGGGTTAAGCATAGTTCAGCAGGGGTAGAATGTTATGAGCCTCTGCTTCTCCAGGTGGTGAGGGAGAAAAAAAATCTTCTTGGAGCACACGCTGGTCGTCTCCCTTCTTGATGACATTGCTGCACATGGTGATATCAGCGAACGATATTGCTTGGACTAGGTGGACTTTGGGAGATTATTGATGAAAAGGACAAAGAGGCATGGGCACAGGACTTGGGGGGTGGGGTGTGGGGAGGGGGAGGGGGGGGGGACACTTGAGCACATTAAAGTGAGTCCGAAGTTGCTCCTTCTACCACTGCCTGTTTCCTATCTAGAAAATCGTTCACCCAGGAGCTGAGGCGACTCTGATGTCATGTTTATGAGCAGGGTATGATTGGTCACATCAAAAGCTTTAGAGAAATCAAGGACTACCTTGTCTATTTGGTTACCTCTCACTAGCTCTCATGTGGTTTCATCAACGTACCTTTGCAGCTGCGACTCGCATGATGATTGCGTCAGAAGACATGCTGCGGGCAGGGAATGTAGGGCGTACTGTCTGCTTTTATTCGCAAGATGGGCCATTGTGTGGCTGGTATTGATATGTTTTAGCATTTGCACTGACACCATGCAGGTGAGGAAGCTGGAACTGTAGTTTACTGTTTTGTATTGCTCACCTTGCTCACCGCCCCCCCCCCCCCCCTTTTTTTTTTCTTTGTTGTTGTAAAGACCGGTGTGATGTGAGCCTGTGGCAATGTCTCTGAATTAAAAGAGGTTCAAAAAATTAGTGTGAAGGCAGGTGCAGAGTCCTCAGAACGTCTTGAGGACCGCAGCTTGGGTCTAATGCTAGTGATCAGGGCGCGGGCATTGCTGGGGTTGAGACTGAGCAGTAGTTTCTTCATACCTTTTTCTGTGACGTCGATGTCACAGCAGGTGGGGGGTAATTTGGCGAGTCAGATAGTTATGGACATCGCTGGTGAAGCTCTCCTGCTACGATATTTTCCTTGGGGAAGATTGAGCAAAACTGGTCATTAGGGATCCGTGCCTGTTCCTTAGGATCAGTGATGGGTCACACTCCCAGCGTCTTTCAGAGGAAAACATCAGCTCTTTCTGGTTTTGATAAAGCCACGGAAGTTTGAATGTA
Organism: Conus canariensis; assembly: GCA_033310375.1. Taxonomy (NCBI): domain Eukaryota; kingdom Metazoa; phylum Mollusca; class Gastropoda; order Neogastropoda; family Conidae; genus Conus; species Conus canariensis. Next base: position 73,023,941 of record CM065715.1, on the reverse strand, counting down.
CCTAGGATGAGGTCCTTTGTAGAACACCAATACAGTAAGTGCAGGCATTTTAAACAAGCCACTTTAGAGTCCTGAACCTTTTTTTTTTTCATCCTCTCATCACCAGATTCCTTCCTCTGCTTGGGCAAGCAATCTCTCCTCGGAATCAACTTCTTGGTTTCATAATCGACCCATGGACTGTTTCGTTTTGACTTTATCTGTTGGTGCCGGACATGTTCAGTGAGGGCATCGTTCAGTCCCCACTATTCAATGCTGCTGCTTTCATTGCAGGTGGGTTAGAGCTGGATCGTTCAGCCCTGACTACGTTCAGTCCAAATCTCTTCAATGCTGCTGTTTTCACCACAGGAGAACATGAACCGGTCGTTCAGGTTCTGAGCTACTTCTTTAAAGGAACCTTTGCATGCTTCTGTATGTATTGAGATAAGTCTCTGTGGCTTGCACTTGTTTTGAAGGTGGGTTTCATATAGACTACATCATATTCCAAAAAAACCGGGGACTGCTTTGGTCGAGGGACCACGTAGGGGTGGTTGGTGAGGAAGAGTTCCAAGAAGTTTTCTCCTCTTGTGGGGAGGGGGGGGGGGGGGGGGGGGGCAAATCGCGTGTGCGCGAGTTTAATCTTAAGGTTTTTATATGTGTGTTCAGTCACGGTGAATTCTCAGGGAGATAGAAGGCATACATGTCGAACTCCAATTCAAGTATGGAACTATTCTTCTATAGTACCCTGTTTGAGCAGTGCAATAGTCGCTTTGAAGCACAGTTGCTAGATGTTGTTGAGAAGTTTCTGCCCCGTCTTAAACTTCTTCAATGTGGCCAATAGTGCCTCGTGCCAAATCCTGTAAAACGCCTTCTTGAAGTCTATGAAGACATGGTAGAACTCCCTCTGCTACTAGATATTTTTCGCAAAGGGTACGTAGGTTAAAAATATGTTCGATGGTACGTCTGCCTTTACTCGAGCCTATTCCTCAGCAGTGACTGTATCCGCTTGCAGCTGCAATCTTCTCAGAATGATTTTGAGCACCACTTTCCTTGCTTGGCTTATCAAACGTACAGTGCGGTAGTTCTGGCCGTGTTAGAGATTTCCTTTCTTGGGTACAATGACGATTAGTGATTGAGTCCATGGTGTAGGCCACTCCCCAGTGTGCTAGATTTTGTTGCAGAAGGCAGTTTGGATATTGATTTCTGCATCTCCGCCATGTTTCAATAGAAAAGGAAAAGATAAAAATCCGCCCGAAAATGTTTCATGGCTTCGTGACAAACAACATCGTCACAAAATTCACATCAATCAACAGCTGCGGATATGTAGTCCCAGAGTCAAGCACCAAGCAGTACCAGCGCTCCTTCTTCGCATACCATCATGGACTGGAATGACCTGAACGAGCAAGTCATCCAGGCAGGCTGTGTGGCAGCGTTCTCTGCAGCAATCAGCAGAGTCACTATGTTGCCATCCTTGCACTAAATTGCAACAAAAATGTTTTTACCGTACACGTCAATCTTAGAATAAGATCCTGATCCTGGTCCTGAGAGTCTAGGTGGATGCAGCGCCGCAACAGGGTCCCATTGAGCTGAACTCGGGGATGGCCATTGGGGCATCGGTTTCATTGGGTCAGAATGTTTTTAAAAAAAAGGGAATAAAGCAAATATTAAGATAAGTTTTTATTTACCTGAAGAGGGCTGCTCTCTCTTTTTCCGTTGCTATTTAGAACCTAGGAAGGTTCCAGCAACGTACACATCCTGATCCTGATCCTGACCCTGATTCAAGAGCCTGCCTGGATGACTTGCTCGTTCAGTTCATTCCAGTCTGAATTTTTAGACTACAAATAATTTCAAGACAGTCTGGAAAAGCTGTGAACTGGTGTCCTTCCAGTAACTGGTTCATCATTGAGAGAAACCTCCAGTGAAATTCTAAGTAGCCTGTATAGGCTACTAAACGCAATACGAGGGAGGACGAATAGGCCTATAATTTAATTTTCACTTGCCCTTTGTGTATAGGACTAAGAAAAATGATTATACTTTGAAATTATCAAGCAACATAGCCAATAGGCAAAAATTCTGAACCAGGGATCCACTGAACACGTTTTGAAACTTGCAATGCATTTTTTCTTTGCCCTTCGCCAAGTTGCAATGAACGTGGACTAAAGCTTTAATGTTTTCTGATATTGAGTCTGTTCATGTGTCTGCAGGCTATCAAAACCGATGCTAGTCATTTCTGTCTTTACATGTGCGTAAGTGCCGGGTTTGTCGCTCTCTCTCTCTCTCTCTCTCTCTCTCTCTCTCTCTCTCTCTCTCTCTCTCTAACACACACACACACACACACACACACACACACTCTCTCTCTCTCTCTCTCTCACACACACACACAACACACACACACACACACACACACAC
>CM065715.1:72996556-73016556 GCA_033310375.1 Conus canariensis | reverse complement strand
GTTCCCCCCCCCCCCCCCCGGCCCCATCCCCACCCGTTTCCAACCTCCTTTGTCGTACAAGCAGGAGACTGTTCTTCTCCTGAAATGGGTGGTCAAGTATAGCCACAGAACCGTTAAAGCCTGCTCTGGGCTGGTACTTTTTCCTCTTCCTTATGCATTTGACCACCGAGGTTGATCTTCAACCTCTCCCCGTTCAATTGCTACTTGCAGAAAAGTCAAGTAATAGATGGACTCCCAGTCTCAGATCTGGGTCTCCATCCACCAAGACGACTTGGCGTCCTCCATCAGCCTGAAGGACGCCTGCTTCCAAATCCTCGTTCACACAGTCCATCGTCGGTATCTGAGATTTGTCTGGGACGTTATTATATTCGAGTTCCGGACCTTCTCCTTTTGGACTCTCCTGTGCGTCCTTCCTAATTACCACGGTAGCCAGGAAGATAGCGCTCCTAGAAAGGAGGGAATCGAGCCGCCTGTCTGTCTCCTTGGATGATTCATCCGGGCCCACTCGAAGTCGCTGTGCTTCCTCCACACGTCCCAGTGCCTGGAACTGTGCTTCTATCTGGAATTCACCACCGACCAGGCCTAACGCGAGCTCTGTCCTAGTCAGTCCTTACTTTCATTTGGATGTCATTCGACACCCAGTCCTTGACTATCTTCCCCTCAGTCATCTCTCAGAGCTTGATGGAGTCCATGGCCCTCAGCCTTCCACGCAGCCAGATTCCCAAGCGATCTCTCCAATGCAACCTCTCTGAAGGCGCATGGATCAAAAAAAGATTTACCGATGAAGCTGCTCTATCATTCTAGGACCCTGCTTTCATTGGGTGATGAATGAGTCGATGGACATATCTTCCTTCAAGAGTGGCATATCCATCTATGGTGAGTCATCCGAATGTCCTCTAATCCTTTAGGCAAATTCAGGGTAGTGTTTAAAGTGTTGGGAATTAGTTCTTTCGGGTTCTTCAAGCGTTCGTACTTTGATACCATATGTGGCGGTACCCCGACTTGCATGTTGAAGTATGAGGGTAAATTAGGCTGCAGTTCACATATCCAGGGGGTCTTTACAAGCGGCTCTCAAGCCTGCTTTCCTTGAAGAGGAATGTGTCCACCTCCATTAGCGGCCATTCTTGGGGTTCTCTAGTCGCACGTAGAGTATGGACAAAGAGACGTGGGATCGAAGCAGGACGACTGAAGTTGGGCGTCGGTTCAGCCCATGACCGCCAGCCTGCAAGCGGTTCTCGGAGATTGTTCACGCTTGTTGAACACCTTAGGGAATGGTTCAACCTATCAGATCGTTTACACCTGATGAGCGGCATGTCGAAGTAAATGATGTCTCGGCTTGTGGAGAGGCCTGAGCTACGGGCACAATGGATAGTGTAAGGGAATCGCACATGAGATAGAATGAGGTGTTATGCATGAACCACACGGTATCTAACTGTTTGTAGTGCGTGTATGAGGGTATAGGACTGATTCCATTGGTGGAACCAGAATAATTCAGAGAATCTTAAGTCAGATTCTCACAACTATCAGTGTTAAGTCGTTCTAATGTGTGTGGGTTGTTTGATCAGTTATTCCTTTTGATAAACTGGAGTACGTCAGTTTGAAATTGTTCGTGAAACAGTTACAAGACGCACGGAAAAACAGTTAGGTAATGACTTACTTATGAAGTGTGAAATCACCCTGCCTTGGTAAGGACTCAGAAGAAAATAGCGATTTAGAGTCAAGGCTAGAAAACTTTACGTATCCAGGTCTGCTGTAACCTCGTGAGCTGACGACAAACCAGACTCGACTCGGCTAGTCTGCGTGTTTGGGGGATGGAAAACAGTAAAGAGACTCAAACCCGTCGAGGCCTAGCCAATGAGGATATCTACTGCGACGGAAAACCAGTGAGAGAGGCCAGGCATGAACCCTATCGGTGGAGAGAGCGAATTGCAGCGGAGGAGTCCGGGGGACTCGATTTGAGGGAGACAGATACAATGCCAGCATTCCCCGACTGGGATTCTGTCAAATCAGGACTGAGGAAAGTGGATGGTGTCTTCAGGGAAGTCAACGTGATTGTGATGAAACAGAGTAAAAGAAGCAAAAAAACAAACAAACAAACAACAACAACAACAACAACAACAAAACCCGAGTTCAGCCAAGGGAAGCAATTGGCAAGATCCATTTTTTCCCTTTGTTTTCATATGCGCATGACTAGTAAGATAATGAGAATGTTATCTTTCCCTGGTAATGAAGAATTATTGAGATAAAGGAGATGCAACCATTGACTTATCTGTATGCTGTTTACATATTGTATGATACAGGTGAATGAGCAGTGCAGTGATGGGTGGAGGCTCGGAGTCAAATCATGAATAAAATGTTCAAAATTTTAATATTACAAGTGTCCCATCACATTCACTGTTGAAGGCCCGATTTTGGTGACAGGGTTTATGTGCCCATGCGAGAGAAGATTTATATGATAATGATACAATAAGGAGGGGAGACGTCGGGAGCCCCATCACATCATATTTTTCCCCACCGAACAGACATGTTTGATCACAGACACCTGACTGTCTGGGGCACCCACATGGGAACCACGAGATTGCTACAATGCACATCAACATCAAGAGATAGATCCTCTCCTTTCAGGATCAAGCCAAAGGCAAGCGCGTTTGCCTTGTGTACAGTCAGTACCATGGTGGCTTCTTGCTTGAACAAAGATGGGAGTGGGTGGATGACAGCAGTCGGGGAAGGAAGACACATTCTTTTAACCCCCACCTTTGGGCGCAGTCCCTCCTTCGCTGGAGCCAGTCACTGGATATCACCCGCACGACTACATATATGGCAGGGAACATCCTGGCCAACTCCCTGAGGAGCTCATCCACCGTTCTGCAGGCCAAATGTACCATCAATCAGACGCCGTGGGGGGAGTTTGGATTCACTGGTTTTTAGGTGGATGCTTTCGCAGGCGGCTTCAGTAAGTGCCTTCCAGTTTGTCTCTCCAGTTTTTTTTTATTTGGATAAGCGACTGATGCCTTGCCCCTGTCCCCTTCAGGACTCATCACTCAGCCTTCTCTCCCCCCTCTTCCGGATTATCCACAAGGTGATCTGACGGTCGTGGTTGAAAGGTCACCCCCACCCTCAGAGACGAGGAGCTAAGCACTCCTTCACCTTCCTTCCAAACCGAGGCTCTTTCTTTCTCCATTATCCTTGGATGGGAAGAAAGGCGGGAGAATGGGAGGGGGCATCAAGCTATGCCCTTCGAGGTGCTTCCTCTATTACTTGGAGAGGTCCAAGGCTGTCCTCCAGGTGTCACCATCCTTACCAAGCATAAGGATAAGGATATCTCCACAGGCACCGTCTCCAGGTGGCTCAGCAAAACCATCTAAGGGACATACTTCCAAGCTCAGGCCGACAGTAGTTCCCTCAGCCTGAGAGCGCATGAGGTTAGAGTGATTGCAATGTTGACAGCATTCCGATACTCTCCCTCTTCACCACCTCCTTCAGGAAGCTTTCTGGCGTTCAGAAAATCCCATCATCAACCTCTACTTCAGGGATATCCACATGATCAGGATGATTATTCTAGGGGTATCTCCTTCATCACGGCTAACTATGCCTTATCCACCCATACCCGTCACCCTGCAAACCGCTAGGGCAACTCGACCTCCTCTCTGTTACTTTAAATTCTGCGGTAGTTTGAAATTTTACTGTATGATTTTGGTGCCAGAATGGGGAGATTTTCTAATACTTTTTGTTTGATTAAATATACTTACTACGTGATGGTCGCAGTTCCGCCTGTCCTTCCCTTTGTTCTAGCAATAATCCACAGGGCTGTTTTTGTTTGGCCGTAGATGATGAGGAAGCGGAAGCGACTGTATACCATGTACTAGAGATGAAAGACGGTGACAGGGGTGTCTATTTACCGCGTTAATTATGGAAATTTGCTAAACAAAGCTTGCTAACTGCCGTAGCTTGCGAAGAGTTTGACATAGTTTTTTTGTTCTGTTTGTTTCATTGTTTTTAGTCAAGCAGGGGAACAATTGAATCTCTCCATACTTGCCTCCCTACTTTCCTAGTTTCATTCATTATTTCTTTACAGTTATTGTTCTTGCCACACACAAAAATCAGGCGGTGGAAAAAAAAACCCCCACTTCATACCAGATGGAGACTGACTATCCAACAAACGCACAAATACTTGCACTCACACACACACACACACACACACACACACACACACACACACACACACACCATACGGTTCCCTAAACACTCGCACCTACACACACTCGTACTTACGCACACACACACACACGCACACAAACCATACGGTTCTCTTCCTTATTGATCTGAACTTCAATGGGGAAAGTGTGCAAGAACAGACCCCTCCCCCCTTCCATCCCTATCCCCGTCCCCCCCCCCCCCCCCCCCCTCCCTCAAGTTATTATGATATAGACCCACGCCATGCAGACGTTGCCAGGTTCATTGAATCGATCAGTTGCCGACGGGCAGACGACCGTGAAGGGTGTGGCCATTTTTCAGAGCTCTGATTGGACCAACCTGTTGCACCTAGCCCAGCCATGGGGGAGACAGCACGCCGCGAAACCCGAGCCAGGGACGTCTAGCAAGCTCAGCGCTCGTAAATGACCTACTACGGTGCTCCAAGGTTGTGCCGATGGAGGGCCACAGCTGGTCGCTGGATGGTGGCCATCTTGTCAGTCTACGTCATCTTTGCGTTTCCTCATCCAGCGCCACCTAGCAGGTAGAAGGCTACCAGGAGGAACGTAAATCTCCTCCAAGGTCGAACGGGTCGCCCTTTCATTCGGCACTGAAGTGTATAGACAGGGGAGGTAATTGTAGTAGGCATGGATTGAACGAGCAGCTATCCATCTTTTTGGTGAAGGAAATAGACAGAGGAAATAATTGTAGGTGTGGAGTGAACGAGTAATTCTCCATGTTTTTGTCAAAGGATGCGATTTTCACATCGCTAGAAACTTTTTGATACTCCATAAGAACATATTATTTCAGGCACACTTGTCAAATCCTAAGCAGTGTGTTTCACGCTGTTTTGCACTCAATGGAAAGTTGGTAAATAATCTTGCTGACGGATCCTGGATCAGCCTTTGATCTGGATTAGCGCCCCGGATCCACAACACAATTTTATGGTTTTGTCCGTGGGCAAATTCAATCTTTCCATTAAGTTTCAGTAAGAACGGGTTCAGTGTTTTGTTGAGGAATCGTGCTGACAGATAAACACACACACACACACACTGACTGAAACCATTTACTGTCAGATTAACATAGTGTTGTACTGACATTTTAAAAAGAAAAACCTTAATGAATTAATGAGGTAACGAAAATAATACAAATAACATCTGAATGACATAAAAATCATAAAGGAAAATTAACAGGGAAACATTTAACATTTCTAAGTAACATAATAAAAATTCAGAAATTGTAACAAAAAAGCAAATTACATCTTAACTGTACTGAAAATCAACAATCTCTCTCTCTCTCTCTCTCTCTCTCTCCTCTCTCTCTCTCTCTCAGAACACCATAAAAAAAAAAACAAAACACACACACACACACACACACACACACACACACAGATGAAAACAACCCCCTTGACAAAGGTCTAAACGCTTCATGGAGACTGCTGTTGTGACATACCACCCAAAGAGTCTGATTCTGAAGATTTTTGCTCTCTGTTATGGAAAGGGAAGGGGGGCGTGGGAGGGGGAGGGAAGGTAGTGACTCGGACGAAATGTCACGTCATGTTTGTGTTATTATGCAACAATAGCGAGAAAATTACTTCAGAAATTGTAAACCGACAAGCCATGAAAGAGGGTGACCCTGAAATGTGGCGACCGAGGACCAACTGGCCGTGAACGAGTTAAGGTTCTTGTACACTCGATTTAAATCTGACCACAGTGGTCAGAATTAGTCGGATGAACCGCGCATTTTGAGTGTGTGTTGTGGATCAATGGTCTGTCCACAGACGTTGAACGCAAAAGATTTCGGGGGAAGAGTGCGAGTTCACCCACCCACCCATTCACACGTGCGCAAAACACACACACACACACACACACACACACACACACACACACACACACACATCGAACCGCGCTCTCCTTCTTTCGTAGGCCTTCTGAAATATCTGTCTCTTTTTTTTTTTGTCAGAAACACAGAATTTTCCCCCTAGCTCAATGGATGTTGTCACTTTTTTGTCTTCTCCCATCTTGATGTTTGTGTTTTTTGTTTTTTTTGTTTTTCAGTTTCGGCAAGTCCTCCCTCATTCCTCCCCCCCCCCCACCCCACTCGATGTATCCCCATGCACTCCCTCTGTACTCCCCGCCACCCTTTTCTCCATGCGCTCACATTAATATTTCTTTCAGAAACTGTGCACTTCCCCCTTAACTACTGACAATGATGAATAACACATTGATTCAGAGGAATTGATACCCCGTCAGAGGTGATACAACACATTTACTTCATAAATCCACAAATCCAGTAACATTAGCTTTAACATTTCTACCTTCCTCACCCCCTCCCCTCCCTCCCCACCACCACAAAAATCAAAAACAAAAACAAACCTTCTAACTGCGAAAACAGACCCACCCTCCACCCCTGTAGGATAGGGGAGGTGAACATCATCACCACCCAACTCTTTCCGCCATTCCGGAACCCCTACCACCCCTGTCCTCCACCTTCCCAGTCCCCCTTCAGCAGGAGATTGCCGGGTGTCTCCTTCGTGTGGTGGGTGGAGGGAGGCCTGACAGCCAGGAGAACTGTCGATCAGTCACGGCACTGTCTGGTTACCTAGGCAATGAACTGACTGTTAATCACTCAGGTGGAGGAGTCAGGCCAATAGCACCTGGGTTTTCCTTCGCAGGGATGGGCTAACCGTCGTTTGATTGTTGTTGTTGTTGTTGTTATTTTGTTATGCTTTCTTTCTTTCTTTTTCCTTTTTTTTTCTCGGTTAGAGTCTCATGAAAATAATGAAAACCTTGGTAGGTTTAATCAAGGAAAAAAGAAGAAGAAAGAAAGAAAGAGAAAGAAGAGGAAAAGGGAAGGGGGGGGGGGGGGGGGGTCACGAAGATCGCTATTCAAATTCAGATCACGACTGGTTATGAAAAGCTGTAATACTGTTTTGTTTGTTTCCTAAAGGTTCGAGGTAGTAAGCGGAAGAGGGAGGGGTAACCGGCGGAGGCGGGGTGGGGGGGGGGGGGGGGGGGGGGGGGGCGATATTAGATTTTTTTTGCTTCGGAATTCTATGTTGTAGCTGACTCGCTCTGCGTCAGCGCATGCCTCTCCTCGGCCCCTTGCCCTCTTCTTCCCTCCCCCAACTATTCTCCCGCCGCCTTTTATTTTTTTGCTCTTCTCTTTTTCTCTTCTTTTCCTTTTATGTTTCTTTCTTTCTCTGAAATTTTCTGGAATCCCAGCCACTCCGCTAAACCCGACGTACAGAAACAGTGGTGAAAGAAAAGCCAAACCACAAGTTGCGCTTTTAAAATGTGGTGCCATTCATTTTTGTTTTCCGTAACCTATAAACTGATCATAATAAAACTGAACAAAATGAGACACGTTAATGATTTAAATCTTTATGGTGTGCGTGACCTTTGATGCAAACTCTGGTCAAGTTCATCAGAATCATATCAGTCGATATGTCGACGAGTTGTTGGAAATAGTTTCAGTCTTTGGGTGTTCAACTTGTCACACACTCTGCCTTTCCACGATGAACAGCGAATAAGCGCCAAACTTGCATTTAATAGCTGACTTGAAACTTGCCCTTGAGTCGGCTATTAGGGCTGACGTCACTGTGACAAAGGTCAGCTCGGATCAAGTCGGACCATGTGAATTAGGCCTTGCCCACCTCACAGGTTTCCTTGATCTTGCAATGGACAGAGTTCTACCTGTCCCGCCTGTGGTTGTTACGTTTAGGTTTAACGTCCACACCCACCAGAAACCAATATGGCAGAAGGGGGGGAGGGGGGGGGGATAAACGTGCCAGAAAAGTGAGCGAAGGAGACCTGTCAAACACTACACGGGCAGCCCGAAAAGAACATCACGATGTTCACAATGAAAACGGTGGTGTTAATGTTGTTTGTAATACTCTGTATGTAGCAGTATTTGTGCTGGGTCCCAGGAGGGTTTAAACTGGCGATGACCGAGTTCGAATTCTGTGCTGTGTACCACTTAGCCAATCAAGTTTCTGCGCGCGCTCTCCCCTCTCCCCTTTGTGTGTGTGTGTGTGTGTGTGTGTGTGTGTGTGTGTGTGTGTGTGTGTGTATGTGTGTGTGTGTGCGCGCGTTGTGCGTGCGTGCGTGCATGCGTGCGTGCATGCGTGCGTGTGTGTGCGCGCACGAGCACGTGCGCATGTTTGTGTCTGTATGTGTGTGTGTATGTTTGCGCGTGCATGCGTGTGTGTGTGTGTGTGTGTGTGTGTGTGTGTGTGTGTGTGTGTGTGTGTGTGTGTGTATGTGCGCGCGCGCGCGCGCATGCACTCGTGTTCATAAGACAGCCCAAGAACGCACAGTTAGGCGGATCCGCAAGAGATTGTACATCACACTGTGTAGAGTCAGTAGTATCAAGAGGTGATTCAGTGCATTCTATTTTATGCAAGCCCGGCAAAATATGGAAAGAAAAATCGTTGGCAGAACGAATAATATAGCGGTTGAAATCCACCTGTTTCTGTTGATTCAGTTAGCTCTGGTATTGCTTGGCGTGTCTGGAAATTACAAAACATTCACTTGCAGTGAGGCCTCGGTGTTCCTAAGTTATGACAAACATATGACAAGCGAATGAGGCTTTGGTGCTACCAAGTTATGACAAGCCTCATACAACGAATGAGGCTTTGGTGTTACCAAGTTATGAAGAGCCTAATACAACGAATGAGGCTTTGGTGTTACCAAGTTATGACAAACCTATGACAAGCGAATGAGGCTTTGGTGTCACCAAGTTATGACAAATCTAATACAACGAATGAGGCTTTGGTGTTACCAAGTTATGACAAATCTAATACAACGAATGAGGCTTTGGTGTTACCAAGTTATGACAAATCTAATACAACGAATGAGGCTTTGGTGTTACCAAGTTATGAAGAGGCTAATACGAATGAGGCTTTGGTGTTACCAAGTTATGACAAACCTATGACAAGCGAATGAGGCTTTGGTGTTACCAAGTTATGACAAACCTATGACAAGCGAATGACGCTTTGGTGTTACCAAGTTATGACAAACCTAAGACAAAGTCTGTTTTAACACAGTTATGACAAAGGCTGAAATGTTACAAAAGTATGACAAACATGTGGCAAACGCTGCAGTATGATGAGGCTATGACAAAGGTACGACAGAGGTTGTGATATGATCCACATGTGACCAAAGGAAGCAGTATGACAAAGGGATGACAAAGGCTACGGTATGACACAGATTCAGTAAAGGCTGTGATTGACAAAGGTACGACAAAGGCCGTGGACAGACATTGAAAGGTAAGCCCAAGTTACAGCAACCGCGGCAGAATGACAAAGCTATGACAAAGGCTGAGGTATGACAAAGGTATATTAAAAAAAAAAGTTACATCAAAGGCTGAGGTGTGACAAAGGTATGACACAGTTCTGCCACCTGCAAAGGGTGTTATGACAAAGATATGACAAAATTACTGTAAAGGCGGTGGCAGGGTTTGACAAAGACTGCAGAATGACAAAGTGACAAAGGTTGTTGGAGACTAAAGGTTTGACAAAGTCTGCGGAGTAACACAGCTGTTCCTAACGCTTGCAGCATGCAGAGGGGACACAACCTGACCGCAGCAATGCCGCGGGTTTTTGTATAACCCACAGAAAGCTGACATCAGCCATGTTAGGGCAAATAGTCGGTCTTTGTTCAGCCTCTTCGAGTTCATTTAGGGGAGAGAGAAGGGAGGGGGATGCACGGAAGGGAAGAAGAGGTGGGGGGTGGGGGGGGGGCGGTTGCGAGGATGGGAAAAACCTTGCGGTGAGGGGTAATGGGAGAAGGAGGAATGGGACAGCTAGTTGAGGGGCAGGCTTTAAGTGTAGTGGGTCATGAAGTTTGAAAGCCGAAAGAGATTGTCAAAATCTTTCCGGTGTTGTTCAGTCACGATTCGCGTGAATACCCCACCTCTACCCTTCCTATCCCTTTGCTCATGTACGTGTGTGTGTGTGTGTGTGTGTGTGTGTGTGGTGTGTGTGTGTGAGTGTGTGTGTGTGTGTGTGTGTGTGTGTGTGTGTGTGTGTGTGTGTGTGTGTGTGCACTTGCTTGCTTGCCTGTATTAGTAATCAGGAAGGTATTTGAAAATAATAGAAGTTCACTCGGTTTTTGTTTTGTTTTGAATTTTGGCTGAACTTGTTTTCAGGACAATGTTTTTTTTTTTTTTGTTTTTTTTCCCAGTTTCATCCTAATGCTTGGTGACTGTGATCATCATTCCAGCTTGTTCTTCTTGTTAATAATACACCCTGCATGAAAAGCCAAATCCTCAAATTTCTCCTGATATCCACAAACGCGCTTGCTTGCGAACGGGCACATGCATGCACATACAGACACGCAGACTCACACGCATGCTCAGAGATAGCCCCATTCTCTCTCTTTCCCCTCCACACACATCTACAAACACGCTCACATATGCACAGACCACGCTCACATCCATGCACGCACGCGCCTGCGTGCACACAGACACACACACACACACACACACACACACACACACACACACACACACACACACACACACAAAGTTTACACGCAAAAACAATGTGGAGCACGTATTGCTGTAGCGTTGACCTGTCGTGTGGTTTCCTGAGAAATAACAAACTGTGGGGTCAGAGAGAGAGAGAGAGAGAGAGAGAGAGAGAGAGAGAGAGAGAGAGTACGTTGCCCTTATACCTAGTTACTTTCTTCTGTCTCTGGGCATTCTCTTTCCTTTTTTTTTTTTTCCTCTTCTTCTTTAAACCTTGCAGCACTATCCCTCTCTTTCCGCCCCTCTATTTCCTGACCGTGACAACAACAACTTTCAACCCCCCCCCCCCCAACCCATCCCCTTTCCTCTTTGCACCCTGCCGCCACCTCTGTGTCTAATCGCCAGTCCCCTGGGCCCATAGTATGACTCGAATGGCCGTCCTCCTCCCCATGTCCCGCGCTTGCACACCCTACATCCCTCCCATCCCCCAACCACTCTCCTTCTCCGTGCTCCTTTCACACCCTCCTCCCCTCCCCTCTTCACTATCTCACCTTGGCCATTTCCGGTGACGTGGTGAGTCAGAAGTGTAACCTGAACCGATGACAGGTAGCGTCAGCACTTCTGTGTCCCACATTCAACTGTTAGATCACCACCCAGACAAACTCCTAACACTTGCATGGCTACTATGACCGGGCTGTGTGGTCATTGGGATACTTAAGCCTCGGGTCGGACCGATATGTCACTCCAAAGACTACCGTGAATGAAAGACATGTCCCTAAAAGCTTTCGCTATGAACTATTTCCAATGTGTCACCGCGGATTGATACGTTCTTGTGTCTTCATGTCGGTTGACAAATGGCCTTGTATGTCTTCTTGCGACTGTTTGATGTCACCGTGTTTGTATATCCCCATGTCTGTGTGTCTCAACGTCTGTTTATTCCCCAGCTATGTACGTATATTTCCAAATTTGTATAATAACTATATCTGTATGTCCCGTCGTTTGTATGTCCCCTTTGTCTGTGTGTTCCAGTATCTGTGTGCTTCCATGTTTGTATATCCCCTGTGTCAGTACTCCCATGTCTTTGTATCCCCTTGTCTGTATTCCCATGTCTGTATATTCCCCTGCCTGTGTGTCACGTTGTATACCTCCACGTGTGTATGTTCCAGTGTCTATGTGTATCCGTGCTTGTGTGTTTTCATGTCTGTATATCCCCGCGCCTGTGTGTTCCTTTGTCTGTATATCCTCATGTCAGCATGTTCATTTGTTAGCATATTCCCACGTCTGTATATTTCCGTGTCTGTATATCCCCGTTTTTTATGTCTCCATGTTTGTATAGTCCCATGTCTATATGTTTTCATGTCTATACCTCTAGGTCTGTATATCCCCGTGCCTGTATAAACCGTCATCTGTACTTTCCCATGTCTATATTTCCCCAGGCTTGTACATCCCCGTGACTGTCTATCCCAGTATTTGTCCCGTGTCATCATGAGGACGTAATCACAGACACTGACATACAGACGCACGGACAAAGGCACGAAGGCATAATTACAGACACAAGGTCAGGTACACGAAGACAAAGATACAGACACACGGACAGAAATATGAGGACACAATTACAAACACAGTGATAGAGACAAAAGGACATAACCACAGGCGCAGAGACATTAGAGACACACGGACGGAGACATGAGGACATAATGACAGACGCATGGACAAAGACACTCACAGAAACGCGAGTCCTCTCTCGACTTATTTTTATTTCAAACCCGGGCCTAATTCAGATGTGTTCCGCTGGGGGCGGTTCTCGATAGTGTCACGGCTAGCACATGAATAAGCAGGGGAATCCCCAGGATCTTCCTGACTGTGGCGAGCGGACTGTCACCAGAGTATTTGAAGTGGAAGATCGAGTCATGAGTCACACAAGCCACAGACGCTTTCACCTCCAAGCTAGAGTTGTCGCCCTTCGCTCTGCTTGCACTCTTCACTTGAAAAGGTAAACAGGTGGGTTTGAGCAGACGACCTCCAGTCGTGAGCGTTTTCCGAATAGCCGTGTAATATTGTTCGATCTGCAAGCAGGCTACCTGACTGTTGCGCTAGGACGATGCAAAAAGCAACGTCAACATCTTGGCAGGGTTGCTGAGTTCGAACTTTTACACGGCTTTTCCTGAATATTCATGAAGTTGGAAGGGATCGGCCTGACTGCAGAGAAACAAACTGCAGTACTGAAGCAGTCAAACGAAGTAAAGGTAGGCGTATTTTAAAAAAATGGGTTGTTGATTGAATTAAAGTGGGAATGGGAAGGGGGTAAAAATGAGATGTTGAATGTTGAAGACTGTTGAGTTAATTTGGAGATTTACGCCACTGATCTTGTTCTTGTTTGGGACAAGAAGATTTAACGCAGAAAAAAACCCTGCACATTGTATTTCGAAATTCATGCATGTCACTTTGTTGCAGTATGTCATATGAGTGGATTTATGTGCATTTTATTGAGATTATTAGTATATTACTGTTAATGGTGGTATGGCCACAAGTGGAAGTAACAGTAAACAAAGGAAGAAGTAGGTGGAGGAGACGCTTATACTTAATTATGGCTGTGTTGGAAGGAGTAAATGTATTAATCGTGTTTGTTATTTTGTATTCTCGTGCTTCAACGAAACTAGCCCCCAGATCCAGTTCGTATGTTTTTTTTCTATTGTAGTCATAAACCATGTGTGTATGTAATTGCCGGAGCATTGCTTAAATCCAGTAAAGTTTAAAAAGAAGGTGACATCATTGAGCCTGTCTCTTTGGGAAAGACAACACGCGCGCATACATTCACGCAGGCACGCACGCACTCACACCACCATCATCAGCAACAACAGCAAAAACAAAGTAACAACAACTACTACAACAACAACTAAATCTGTATGTACATTTGTTAATAAAGTTTTTATCGTAAGATTATTATCAAGACTGAAGATGACACCGGCGGTACGAGATCTGGAGATCGTGATACATTTCACTGATAGGCCCACTGGCGATATTTCCTGTTGATACCGCTAGCTGTGCGCAGCACGTTAAGGCTGATAATATTATGCCCATGTACATTCATAGTAATCTGTACACACAAGTGCATACGAACAAGCATGAGCACATGCACACGCACACAATGTAAATGCACACACACACACACACACACACACACACACACACACACAAATCTTCGTCCACCCACCCGCCAGCATACACACAAACACGCACACGCACGCACGCACACACACGCACGCACATATGCACTCGCACACATAAACGCACACACTTGAACTAATACACACACGTGTCCACATCGAGGTACGCACACACGCACGCGCTTCTATACTGGAGTTCACGCGCGCGCGCGCGCGCGCGCGCACGCACGCACGCACGCACGCACACACACACACACACACACACACACACACACACACACACACACACTCGCCACACGCACGCGCGTGCACTGTTCACTGTTCGGGTTCGAGGGAGAGAAGAGTGTGCTGGCTGGCAGTGATTGACAGGCGCTGTGTCGCGCTGGTGGAAATTCCATCTCCCCGCCAGTCATCAGTCATGTCAGTGTCACGCCCGACAACCAGGCGTTGTTGATATATGATCGGAAATCGGAAATTAGTCTTACAATAATAATTATTCATAGTATACTTAATTTGCGGAAGTCAGTCATCACAGTATTGTTAACGCTAAAAAAAAAAAAAAAAAATTACAGGAACAGAGAGTACTTGAGTGTCCAGAATTACAGAATTCCTTCGGGATGTTTGATTGTCGGAAATTGCATTCTTACCGGATGCTTGAGTGTCGGAAATTACACATTAATACTAAATACTGGAGCGTCGGACACCACATTAATAAGGGATAGTGGAATGTCAGAAATCAAAGAAACACAGGATGACCGCTGGAAATCACTGCGACAGTAGTACAGTATACTGGTTGTCAATTACAGGACGCAAGGGTTAGCGAGCTTCAAGAATCCTGCCGGTGTCGTATAATATCTGGGAACCGTGATATCTGGGAACGCGTTCTCAGATTTACCTTGATATCTGGGAACGCGTTCCCAGATTTCCTGAACTTCCAATCGTGAAATCTGGGAACTTTGTGAAAATCATGCCAAGAAATTAATGAAAAAAAAGTGACAAGAAGGCCAAAGATCTCAACTGCACCTAAATAAATTGTTTCCTACCTTATCTCGAAAATCCGTTCTTTTTTCGTCTTCTTTCCGCCCTTCTGAGCTCTGAAAGACCACGTTCCCAGATATCACGGGCCTTCCCAGATATCACAGTACATTTTGGGAACGCGTTCCCCCAAAAATCTGTGATATCTGGGAAGCCTTCCCAAATATCATGTTCCCAGATTTCACGCGACACTGGGACGACTTGACCGTCTGCATGCTGTAATTCCCGAGCGGAGCACCTGAAATGACGCGGAGCCTGTCAGTATCTTTCTTTTCATCTACCCGACATCACTTCCTTTTCTCTGGGATGGGGTTGTTAAGTGAGCTGGCGAGAATCACACAGTAGATTGCTGGAGAATATATTTTTTTTAATCACGGAATATTTTAAAATCGGGAGTAACAGGAGTACGGGTTTAACCGTCGGAAGCCACAGTCATGAATAATACTGTATTGTTAGACATTTCTATGAATGAATACTTGACACCGAGTAAGACGGACTGTCATTGGGAAAGTTTGTATTTTGCGGAATACCACAAGCGCCTGACTGTTTAAAACTGGAGAATTTTCGGGTCTTCATGGTCCATTCGTTCTAGATGATCGGAGCTGATTATGGATGTTTATGCTTTTTTTTTTTTTTTTCAAACCTTCGTTAGTCGTGGAGTTGTTTTACTGTAAGGATAGTGGTCACTAGATTGACAGACCTACTGGTGTCTTCATCTCACAACGTTGTAGGCCTGTACTCTCGCACCAGATCAACACAGACACGCTCATCTCCTAAGCTCGCTTTTCGTCGAGTTGTAAAATCATGAACGTTATTCTACATGCTTTGCTCCTGAATACAAAACAGTGATTATCAGCCAAATGTAGACATTAAAATGAATACTTACAGTGGAGTGGGGAAAAAGACTGTTTATAGGCCATTAGTTGTTCAGACGGGGAAACGGAAGGTCAGCAATCAAAAGGCCATGTTTTGTACACACACACACACACACACACACACACACACACCACACACACACACACACACACACACACACACACAGAGGTTTATACACACACGCATCACATAGAGATGTGTTCACACACACGCACACACACACACACTCTCTCTCTCACGCACGCACACACACACACACACACACACACACACACACACACACACACACAATCTCTCTCTCTCATACTCGCGCACACACACACACACACACACACACACACACATGCACGCACGCACACACACACACACACACACACACACACACACACACACACACATACACACTCACTCTCTCTCTCTCTCACTCACACAAGGTGATCCAGAAGGGAACTGCCATATGTTTTGAACTGTCAGTGATGAGGAAGACAGGACAGACAGAAGTATTCAAAAAGCAAAGAGTGAGCAGTGAAGAATTAAGAATTCAGAGTTAATCGAGCCTCATCCTCAAACCGGAAGATCACCTTCACTGACACAGTGACGGCCTCCGTCTTTACTTGAAGAAAACTTTATGGCTCGCTACGCCAGCACGTGGCAAGGGGCCAACATTATTTGACTCTCTCTGTGTGTGTGTGTGTGTGTGTGTGTGTGTGTGTGTGTGTGAGTCGATTGTTGAGGCCGAGCGGATACCGCTTAAGGCGGAAGAGCTTCAGATCCGTGATTCGGGACTTGCGCAGGACGGACACCTATCTCCCCACAATCATCCCCATCCCTACCTTTCCTCCGCCTCCCCTTCGTTTTTTTTTTTTCTTTCCTGTTGAAGTATGGTCTGTGAGTACACTCCTAACGGGACATCGCTTTGTTGCCTCGTCCGAAGTACTTGCAGCATCCACCTCGAGGGTGACGGATGAACAGGGAGATAGGAGGGAGGAGATGGAGTGAGGAAACATGTGCCGTCACTTGCATGACTCTAACCCCGATCCTAAGGTCTATGTTGACGATATATGTAATTCCATGTCTTGTTCCCCACTGTAGATAAGAGTCGTTGAAATACACGTGCGCGCGCGCGCGCGTGTGTGTGTGTGTGTGTGTGACCTGTGAATGTGATTTTCTAGAAGCTGTCCAAGCAGACCGAAACGCCATCATGTTCGTTTGACCCGCTTACCATGTGTCTGATGAATAGATTGATCTACCGTTCATGTAAGCATTGGCTGTGCATCTGTGCATTCTGTTGTAACTGGGTGTAGTGTTTTCTGTGCTAGGTGTGTTTGTCTGAGTATGCATAGTTGCTTGGGTTTGTTTAGGTATTTGCCACAGTGTGCATTTCTTTTACGGTTGATTGTGAATGATCGATTGATTTTATCGGGTATTGTAGCCTGGTGATTTCCTCCTTTTTGGCCCCCACTTCTCATCAAATTCCCTCGTGAGCTTGTAATGCGCATATAAAGTTGTGCAGGATCTACGCTGTTTAAGTGGCCGTCATTATTACACACATGGGCCTACATCATGCAGATGGGTAATTGGTCTACATCATGCAGATGATGAAGACAGAGGGAGACATGCACAATGCAAGCCACAGACGCTAACCGCTCAGCTTCATGTCAAGCTAAAGTTTGAGAGTAGGGAAAGAGGAAGTGACAAACCAGATTTTGACGGAAGCTCTCAGAGCAAAGTGTATTCATACCATTTTGTAGAAAACTGCGGCGTAATTTACCTCCAGCAAGAATTTTGAGGACCACGAATTGAACTGAACATTTATAAAAGCAGGGGAGGGGGTAGGAGGAGGTGATAGGCGACTGCGACCAGACAACATCGTGTTCTTTTCACCGTTCCACCCAACAACAGGGATATTGTGAGAGTTTCGCTTGCATTGCCGTCATGGACACTTTTCACTCTTAGTTGAGGTGCCAGCTCTCAAAGGGAGCGTACGCTCATGGTCCTAGTCCAAACTGTTTTCATCGAGCGACTGCTGGTGTTCATTCGTGACTCGGTGACTGATAGTTACGTGGCTTTAATTCAAGTCTTATGAGCCTTATTGAGTTGAACAATAAAGTAGTGGGGGAAAACAAGTGCAGGCTAACAATTCTTCAGTCATTATAGTAGTGACTTGGCAAAGATTTGAACTTTTAGAAAAAAGAAAATTGAAGATGAAGAATATTGGGGGACTATATACAAAATATGGGAAACGCGTCACTAGTTGCCTGAGGGAACCATCGTAATCCCTCTCGAATGCAGATCTATTTGTATTGCGTGCTCCTAGGCCTTTCGTCCACTGGATCGCACTCATCAGGGAGACACGGCTGATTGTGTCTGTGCTCTTGGTGTCAAATAGAGACACACCACAGTCCATAATTCTGTGGTGTTTTCACCACCAAGGGTTCAAAAAAGAATCCAACAGCACCCCCAAAGCAGCCAGCGAAGGGTAATAAATGGAACAAAACAAAAGTGTGGAGAGGAAAAAAGTTGCTGAAAAACCAAAAGCATTATGCAAACAGTACCAAAAGTAGGGGACAATCTTTGAGCCTATGCTTGAGGATCCATTCAAGGATGCAAGGGATGCATTAGAGTCTTATTGAGTTGATGGAATTTTATTCAAACAGTCGATTGTCAGTATGTAATGAGATATATGCAAAGTATTCTAATACGTTTTCATATATCATATATGATATCACATCATGTGATATCATGTCATGTCATGTCACATCACTTCACATAACGTCACGCCATGTGACGTCGCGTCACGTCATGTTGTGTCATGTCATATCATGTAGGCAATAAAGGTTGAAAGTCTATTGCTAACTGATGAAGTTGCTAGTTTATAATTTAGAAATAATCGATCTTTTGTTGCCTGTGAAGTAGGCTTTGGTATATAGATAGACTCTTAAAATTTACTTGGATCGCCAAATTTGTGGAGTGCATTAGCTGTTTGAAATATTTGTCAATTTTGTGGTTAAATGCATTTGATGATGATTTAATGATATGGAAGACAATTCTACGCTTAGTAGAAATGAGTTTTGAGTCATACGAGTGTTATTTAATCTCTTTGTTAGTTTGTTGATGTTCTTTTAGTATCAAACAGGTCAGTAGATTGATAATAGTAATATGATCATACAAGTGATGGGGTATCTTAAATACTGAAATAAGATCACCTCGAAACCCTCTCTAGCTCAAGGCTGGCAACCTTAGCGATACAGATCTCTCCACATCTTTTTGTGCCTTCAAGTTTCTTCGTGAATTTCCGTAGGACACCGTAGGTCAAGTCAATGTGCTTTCAAAGATAAGAACTCGAAACGGTATTCTGTATTCCCAAATAGGACGTACTAACGCCTTAATCAAGGGAATCTTTACATATTTTGTAACTTGTTATTGTTTTATAAGCAGACTAGCAATGCCATTGGCTTTTTGACAACGTCACTTATAATTATGAGGTACGGAGGTCAAAGATGGGTCAGCAACTACTCCCAGCCTTTCTCTGCATTCGTACTTTTCATGTGTCCTCATATCATCGCCATCTTTCATAGAATAAGGATGCATGGGATTCTTTTTTCTCAGTGCATTACCTTGCATTTCTGACAGTTAAATTTCATTAGCTTAGTGTCTGACCATTTAACCAGTAAGTCAATACACTTCTGAATCTTTTGTCTGTATGCTAAACTGTCATCAAAAACGGAGAAGGCCTTTGTGTCACCTGCGAAAATTTGTATAAAACAATCAACACTCTCAGGCAAGTCATTTTTAGAATACACGAAAAGAATGAGACCATAGACGCTTCCTCATGTGAGACACCACTAGCCACACTTATTTTGTCTGAACAGAAACCATTGACATTTACATACTGAGTGCGTTTATATAAAAAGTTTGATATCCAATCCAAAAGACTGTCATCAACACCATATCCTTTTATTTAGAGAAGTTTTGAATGAAACACGGTGGCAAATGCCTTTTGCAGGTCTTAATACCTAGTATTAATAGGCACACCACCATGCAGAGAGAACGTCCAGTCGTTTACAGTCAAAAGCAATTGTGTGGTGCAAAGGCAGCTTTTGGTAAACCAGATTACCTTTATTAATAAATCTTAGTTATGAAATGCTCGCACAAAGCATCACGAATAAATCGTCCAAAAAGTTGCACACAAAGGATGTCAAACTGACAGGTCGATAGCTGCCTGCAGTACTCTTGTATCCTCTCTTAAAGATAGTTTGA
>CM065715.1:72989056-72991556 GCA_033310375.1 Conus canariensis | reverse complement strand
GCTATCAGGGCTCTCTCGCTTATTAAACCCTTCCTCTCACGGTTTACTGTACAACATCATTTATTCATCGTAGG
This sequence comes from Conus canariensis, assembly GCA_033310375.1. Lineage (NCBI taxonomy): Eukaryota > Metazoa > Mollusca > Gastropoda > Neogastropoda > Conidae > Conus > Conus canariensis. Next base: position 72,991,482 of record CM065715.1, on the reverse strand, counting down.
TAAGCGTAATGTTTTTAAAAATTTTTTTATAACAGTTATGCCTTATCAGTTAATGTTTCTTTTAATAATAGGATCGATGAAGAGACCTCACCATGAAACATTGTTAAGTTTGTATAAAGCAGCAAAGAATTAAGATACGAAATTTTATTCATCCAACGCTCGTTAATGTTTGCTGTACTGTTCTGAATAGTTTGCGTTTCAATCGACACTCGGACCAAAGAGCGGAGTCCACCAGAACTGGTTCGACGAAAATGACGATGCTATCGCAGAAATCTTTGAGGTCAAGCAGAATGCGTTCATAGATTAACAGAACGATCTGTCATCCACTTCCAAAGGAGACCGTTTCAAGCAGTCAGAGTGGGGCCAAAGCGGCGCTCCGCTGCAAGCGTGATGGGAGAAGCAGATGAATCCAGCACTATACTGACATTAAGAACTCCAACATGTTCTTTTCCTCCATCAGGATAGTGTACGGTCCGTCCAGACCTAGCATCATCCCTCTCCAATCAGCCACCGACGTGCTGCTGAAGAGCGCAGTCAGTGAGAGACAGAAGCAACACGTCAGCACCCTCCTTATCAGACTGTCTACTGTCAGACGCCCAAGATAAGATCCCATAGAAACCCGTGGTAGACAGCCTCGATTACGTTTCAGTTCTGCAGATGGTTAAGAAAGCCATCGGTCAAGGCAGCCCGGGGAAAATCTCCAGGGATGGACGAGACCCCGCGGAGATCCTCAAAGTCATGGAACCAGCGACCCTTGAAACCTCCCAAAACATTCTCGGCAGCATGGGGAAGGAAGAGGACAACCCCCTAGAATTCAGACATGCCACGATTGTCTCCCTCTACAGAAAAACGAGGAGAGAAAATCCGACAGTGGCTAGTACCAAGACATTTCTTTCCTGCCTGTTTCCTGGAAGGTCATGACACGCATCATCCTAAAGCGCCTGGCTTCTGCCATATTGAAGGAGAACCTGCTGGAGGCACAGCACTCAAAGAAAAAGGCAAGGAGAAGAATTTGAAACCTGTACTGCATGCAGTCTTCGTCTTCTTGACCAGGGCGTTAAATACTGTTAACAGAGAGCCATGTGGACAATTCCCATAAAATATCACCGTTCCAGGAAATTTGTGACCTTGATCCGCCAGTTTAACATGACTGGCCAGATTTGAAAAAGAATTATGAGTAAGTCCCCCCAACAACAGGGACAAACAAATGACAAGACAAGACACGACGCGTTTTGACCTCTTAGGTCTTTTTGAGTCAAGATAAACAACATACAGGACAATGAAAACGAAGAACGAGCAGTCACGTATCTCCTCAAATTCGGCGCAAGATGGGCGTTTTTGAAAGAACCGCCGTGTCAGCATCACAAAGGCCCGAGAAAGGAAGATGGCAGCTGTAACAGCAGTGCCGTACCCAAGGAGCCAGAATGGTTTCCGTGTCCACACTACGGGTGTCCTTCCGCATCAAAACGGGGACTACTTAGCCATCTGAGAGTCCACAACAGATGAACATTGTTTCATAGGAAAAGTCAAAAGCTTAGGACATATGTCCTGGCTCAATGAAATCAGACGTTGTGGAAATCCATTCTTAAAAAAATAAAAAACAAAAACAAAGAAAAGAATACCCAACAAACAAACTAACAAACAAAGAAAAACCAGTAATGATAACGACGTCGATGGTTACTGGCTGGTTATAAAGAACTGACACAAGTCAAAACCCTTTTTCAAAGTGATACTTCGTAATCAGAGTCAGATTTTAAACTGAAACGAACATCACCTGGCGCGATCAGATGATATAGATGGACTGTAAAGTTGTGGTTGCTGTGCCCAGCCGGTGATTGAACGAAAGAACAACTTGTCCCTAAAAGCTTTTGCTGTGAGGACGTGAAACTCAACCATTCAACGCAGCTTGATCATAAACGTTGACTGCCGTATCCAATGCGATTGAAACGATTCGGTCATCTTGAAGAGCGATCGCTCCAGCATCCGACATATGATGCTCAGATGAATGCCTGGATGAGAGTGTCTGGTCAGATGTCATTTTCGGGCAGGAAGCACAGCCAAGAGGAAAAAACTTTCCAGTTCAAGAGGCTACAGCCCGTAGGAGAAAATACCAAAATCTCTCTGTTCCTGTGTTTTTCTTTCTGTTTCTTTGTCTCTGTCATCATCATTATCATCGACCTCGTCGACGATACCGCTGTTGCAATCATCCTGAAAAGAAATATTCTTACTGACTGATTTATTACAAGGTTGAACCAGATGTTACTGAAATCAGTCTCCTCTGAGATAGGCCAGTGTGACAGCGACAGTTTAATGTCGACACACATACATTGTCTGAAGAACCTCACTCATGTAGGCACGTACATGAATGCCCATACACACGAATGCACACACACATATACACACGCTTTCGAGCGCGCGCGTGCGTA
>CM065715.1:72976556-72986556 GCA_033310375.1 Conus canariensis | reverse complement strand
GGGGTTGTAGTTGTTAAAACGAGCGACCTTCCCTCTGTTGACATGCCTGCACAGGATGGCGGCTGATAGAAGGAAGAAGAAGCTTTTTACGAGTTGAATTTTAAAAGTATTTTTTTTAATGTAACTCCGACGGTTTACATGGATAAACAAATCACAAGACAAAACACGACGCGTTTGGACCTCCTTCTCCAGGCAAGATAAACAAATTCAAGACAACACAAACGAAGAACGAGCAATCACTCATCTTCTCGAATTCGGCGCAAGATGGGCGTTGAATCAGCGACAGTCGTCATGAGCCAGTATCGTAGAGTTTAATAGGAACTCACCGCCACTGGCTTGGAGATATTTCGAAATTGAGGTCAGTATGAGAGCGGGGATAAAGTGCACGTAATGTGACAGCAAAGTACATGTAAACTTCTCAGAACAGGTTGTGAAAGTGATGCCAATTTTATGCTCAATGTGAAACAGACAAAATTTTTGACAAATGTGTCTTACTTGGTCGTTAAAAACAACAGACATGACAAATGCACAAAACAATACTCCCCGGATACAGATAAAAAGAAATGCACTTAACAATACTTCCCGGATACAGATATTATCATCAACATCAAGGAGGCGTCACTGCGTGCAGACTAGTCCATATACCCTACACCACATCCGCTAAGTTTTGAGACCACACTACGCATGATTTGAAGCTGATGGATAAATGAATTAACAACAAAGATGAGACAATTGAAGAAGAGGGTGTCGTGGCTACGACTCAGTGGATGTCTGACCTACGCATTAGCCCAACGCGCGAATACAGATATAAAGAATGCACAAAACAGTACTCCCCAAATACAGAATTAAAAAATGCACAAAACAATACTCCCCAGATACAGATATAAAAATGCACAAAACAGTACTGTCCAAATACAGGTATCAAACATGCACAAAACAATACTCTCCAAATACAGGTATCAAAAATGCACAAAACTACTCTCCAAATACAGGTATCAAAAATGCACAAAGCAATGCTCTCCAAATACAGGTATCAAAAATGCACAAAACTAGTCTCCAAATACAGATATAAAAAATGCACCTAACAATGCTCTCCAAATACAGGTGTAAAAAATGCACAAAATTACTTTCCAAATACAGGTGTCAAAATGCACAAAACTACTCTCCAAAGACAGGTATAAAAAATGCACAAAACACTGCTTCCCAGATACAGGTATCAAAAATGCACAAACAATACTCCTCGGATACAGATATAAAAATGCACTAAAGAATAAAAATGCACTAAACATTACTTCCCGGATACAGGTATGAAAAATGCACAAGACAGTACTTCCCAGATACAGATATCAAAATGCACTAAACAATACTCCCCAGATACAGGTATCAAAAATGCACAAACAATACTCTCCAATGCAGTTATCAAAAATTCACATAACTACTCTCCAAATACAGGTATCAAAAATGCACAAAACAATGCTCCCCATATACAGGTATTAACAATGCACAAAACTACTCGCCAAATACAGGTATCAAAAATGCATAAAACAATGCTCCCCAGATACAGGTATTAACAATGCACAAAACTACTCTCCAAATACAGGTATCAAAAATGCAGAAAACAATGCTCCCCAGATTCAGATATTAAAAAATGCTCAAAACAATACTCCCCGGATACAGATATAAAAAATGCACAAAACAGTACTCCCAGATACAGATGTAACAAATGCACACACCAATACTCCACAGAGACATATCAAAAAAGCACAAAACGATAGTCTCCAAATACAGGTTTCAAAAATGCACAAAACTACTCTCCAAATACAGGTATCAAAAAATGCACAAAACTACTCTCCAAATACAGGTATCAAAAAATGCACAAAACTACTCTCCAAATACAGATATCAAAAATGCACAAAACAATGCTCCCCAGATACAAACAGCAGACCTAATCAAAATGCACGAAACAGTTTTCCCAGATACAAACAACAAACATCAAATTGCACAGAATAATTCTCTCCAGTAAAAACATGTCATTTAAAAGAATGTACATAGTAATTCTTCCCACATTAAAACAACAGACTTTAAAAAAAAGTCACGAAATGATTCTCCCCAGATTAAAACAACACTGACATTAAAAATGCACAAAACAGTATTCCCAAGGTACAAGCAACAACAACAACAAAAACACTCTTCCAGATATTGCACTTTGTTTTGTGTGTTGATGTGCATCTTGCCTTGTTTTCAGACATGCCTCTGTCTGTTTCATTGTTGTCACGAATGAACATTTTGGTTTTGAGTCTTTAAGGCGAGACTTTAACTGTAACTCGACGCTTTCTTTCGTACGTATTGATGACATTAACGGGGCCAGGTCGTGATGGAAAAGAAAAGTGAGCAACGCTTTAAAAGATTTTTTTAAAAATATTTTGAGGCGTTTCCGGAAATGAATGAAACTCGTTTGTATGGTTGGTGTTTCTCTCGTTTATGGCCATAAGATCGTGCGAAAACCTCTTCTTTTCCTCCAAGCTAAATTTTGTGATTACCGTTCTTCTGATCAATAATGGTGGAAGGGGAAAACCATGGGAGAGGAGAGAAGAGCGGGATTTTGCTAGTTGGTATGAGAGGAGCGTGTGAGGGTGGTTGATTTTTTTAGAGACGGGGAACAAACAGAGAAATCTGTGGGACAGAGAGAAGGTGGATGAAAAGAGAGAAATGTGTGCTCACGTACGTACTTCAGCATGCATGGTATCAGTGGACAGATACGCAAGCACGCAAGCACGCGCAAAGGCAAGCACACACGCACATGGTCTTCTCTCTCTCTCTCTCTCTCTCTCTCTCTCTCTCTCTCTCTCTCTCACGCTTACACACACTCAGCGGGAAAGAGAAAGGGAGAGAGATATAGTCAGGGGACATAAGTAAATTTGAGTTATCAGGAGGTGTAATTCAATTGGAGATATAAGGAGATTTGGATAAGCTGGGTTTATCACGTAGTGTCAATCAGTTGGAGTTCTAGTGAACACAAGTCAACTGGAGTTACAAAGGCTAGGAGTCAGTCTGAGTTATCAGCGAGCGTTAAGTTAATTTGAGTAAAAGAGAATATAAATCGGTTGGAGTTATGAGAGAGTGTAAGCCCAGTTCAAGATACAGAGAGTGTAATTATATATGTCAGTTGGAGTTTTAGAAGAATGTATTTCAGTAGGAGTTATGGAGAGTGTGAGCCCAGTTCAAGATACAGAAAGCGTAATTACATATGTCAGTTGGAGTTTTATTAGAAGAATGTATTTGGACTTTTAGAAGAATGTATTTCAGTTGGAGTTATGGAGAGTGTAAGTCCAGTTCAAGATACAGAGAGTGTAATCATATTTGTCAGTTGGAGATATAGAAGAGTGTATTTCAGTTGGGGTTATGGAGAGTATAAGTCCAGTTCAAGATACGGAGAGTGTAATTATACGTGTCAGTTGGAGTTATAGAAAAATGTATTTCAGTTGGAATTATGGAGAGTGTAAGTCCAGTTCAAGGTACAGAGAGTGTAATTATATAAGTCAGTTGGAGATAATAGAGAGTGTAAGTCAGCTGGAGGTATAGATAGTGTAAATCTAGTTCAGGGTACAGAGAGTGTAATCATATATGTCAGTTGGAGATAATAGAGAGTGTAAGTCAGCTGGAGGTATAGATAGTGTAAATCTAGTTCAGGGTACAGAGAGTGTAATCATATATGTCAGTTGGAGATAATAGAGAGTGTAAGTCAGCTGGAGGTATAGATAGTGTAAATCTAGTTCAGGGTACAGAGAGTGTAATCATATATGTCAGTTGGAGATAATAAAGAGTGTAAGTCAGCTGGAGGTATAGATAGTGTAAATCTAGTTCAGGGTACAGAGAGTGTAATTATATAAGTCAGTTGGAGATAATAGAGAGTGTAGGTCAGCTGGAGGTATAGATAGTGTAAATCTAGTTCAGGGTACAGAGAGTGTAATTGTATATGTCAGTTGGAGATAATAGAGGGTGTAAGTCAGCTAGATGTATAGATAGTGTAAATCCAGTTCAGGGTACAAAGCGTGTAATTATCTATGTCAGTTGGAGTTCCAGAGAGTGTAAATCCAGTTCAGGGTAGAAAGCGTGTAATTATCTATGTCAGTTGGAGTTACAGAGAGTATAAGTCCAGTTCAAGGTACAAAGCGTATAATTATATATGTCAGTTGGAGTCATAGAGAGTGTAAGTTCAGGTCAAGGTACAAAGCATATAATTATATATGTCAGTTGGAATTACAGAGAGTGTACGTTATATGGAGTGTAAGCCAGTTGGAGTTATAGAGAGTGTAAGTCAGTTGGAGTTATAGAAAGTGTAAGCCGATTGGAGCTACAGAGAGTGTAAGTCAGTTGGTGTTATAGAGAGTGTAAGTCAGTTGGAGTTATAGAGAGTGTAAGTCAGTTGGAGCTCTAGAAAGTGTTAGCCGATTGGAGCTATAGAGAGCGTAAGTCAGTTGGAGTTATAGAAAGTGTAAGCCGATTGGACTTATAGAGAGTGTAAGCCAGTTGGGAGTTATAGAAAGTGTTAGCCGATTGGAGCTATAGAGAGTGTTAAGTCAGTTGGAGTCATAGAAAGTGTAAGCCGATTGGAGCTATAGAGAGTGTAAGTCAGTTGGAGTTATAGAAAGTGTAAGCCGATTGGAGCTATAGAGAGTGTAAGTCAGTTGGAGTTATAGAAAGTGTAAGCCGATTGGAGCTATAGAGAGTGTAAGTCAGTTGGAGTTATAGAAAGTGTAAGCCGATTGGAGCTATAGAGAGTGTAAGTCAGTTGGAGTTATAGAAAGTGTAAGCCGACTGGACTTATAGAGAGCGTAAGTCAGTTGGAGTCATAGAAAGTGTTAGCCGATTGGACTTATAGAGAGTGTAAGTCAGTTGGAGTTATAGAAAGTGTAAGCCGATTGGACTTATAGAGAGTGTAAGTCAGTTGGAGTTATAGAAAGTGTAAGCCGATTGGAGCTATAGAGAGTGTAAGTCAGTTGGAGTTATAGAGAGTGTAAGTCAGTTGGAGTTATAGAAAGTGTAAGACGATTGGAGCTATAGAGAGCGTAAGTCAGTTGGAGTTATAGAGAGTGTAAGTCAGTTGAGTTATAGAAAGTGTAAGACGATTGGAGCTATAGAGAGTGCAAGTTAGTTGGAGTTATAGAAAGTGTAAGCCGATTGTGTCAGTTGCAGTCATTGGTGTGTAAGTCAGTTGCAGTCATTGGGATGTATAAGTCCGTTGCAGTCATTGATGTGTGTCAGTTGCAGTGATTGGTGTGTGTAAGTCAGTTGCAGTAATCGGGTGTGTAAGTCAGTTGCAGTGATTGGTGTGTATAAGTCAGTTGCAGTCATCGGGGTGTGTAAGTCAGTTGCAGTCATCGGGGTGTGTAAATCAGTTGCAGTCATTGGTTGTGTAAGTCAGGTGTAGTCATCGGGTGTGTGGTCTTTCAGGTGCAGTCATCGGGGTGTGTAAGTCAGGTGCAGTCATCGGGGTGTGTAAGTCAGGTGCAGTCATTGGTGTGTGTAAGTCAGGTGTAGTCATCGGGGTGTGTAAGTCAGGTGCAGTCATTGGGGTGTGTAAAGTCAGGTATAGTCATCGGGGTGTGTAAGTCAGGTGCAGTCATCGGGGTGTGTAAGTCAGGTGCAGTGACTGGAGTGTGTAAGTCAGGTGTAGTCATCGGGGTGTGTAAGTCAGGTGCAGTCATCGGGGTGTGTAAGTCAGGTGCAGTCATCGGGGTGTGTATGTCAGGTGCAGTCATCGGGGTGTGTAAGTCATGTGCAGTCATTGGAATGTGTAAGTCAGGTGCAGTCATCGGGGTATGTAAGTCAAGTGCAGTCATTGGGGTGTGTAAGTCAGGTTCAGTGATCGGGTGTGTGTGTCTTTCAGGTGCAGTCATCGATGTGTTTAAGTCAAGTACAGTCATTGGGGTGTGTGGTCTTTCAGGTGCAGTCATCTGGGTGTTTAAGTCAAGTGCAGTCATTGGGGTAAGTCAGGTGCAGTCATTGTGGTGTGTAAGTCAGGTGCAGTCATTGGTGTGTGTGTGGTCTTTCAGGTGCAGTCATCTGGGTGTTTAAGTCAAGTGTAGTCATTGGGGTAAGTCAGGTGCAGTCATTGTGGTGTGTAAGTCAGGTGCAGTCATTGGTGTGTGTGGTCTTTCAGGTGCAGTCATCGGGGTGTGTAAGTCAGGTGTAGTCATCGGGGTGTGGAAGTCAGGTGAATTCATTGGGGTGTGTGGTCTTTCATGTGCAGTCATCGGGTGTGTAAGTCAGGTGAATTCATCGGTGTGTTGTGTTTTTTCATGTGCAGTCATTGGGGTGTGTGGTCTTTCAGGTGCAGTCATCGGGGTGTGTAAGTCAGGTGAATTCATCGGGGTGTTGTGGTCTTTCAGGTGCAGTCATCGGGGTGTGGAAGTCAGGTGAATTCATCGGGGTGTGGAAGTCAGGTGAATTCATCGGGGTGTGTGGGTCTTTCATGTGCAGTCATCGGGGTGTGTGGTCTTTCATGTGCAGTCATCGGGGTGTGTAAGTCAGGTGAATTCATCGGGGTGTGTGGTCTTTCAGGTGCAGTCATCGGGGTGTGTAAGTCAGGTGAATTCATCGGGGTGTGTGGTCTTTCAGGTGCAGTCATCGGGGTGTGGAAGTCAGGTGAATTCATCGGGGTGTGGAAGTCAGGTGAATTCATCGGGGTGTGTGGTCTTTCATGTGCAGTCATCGGGGTGTGGAAGTCAGGTGCAGTCATCGGGGTGTGGAAGTCAGGTGAATTCATCGGGGTGTGTGGTCTTTCATGTGCAGTCATCGGGGTGTGTAAGTCAGGTGAATTCATCGGGGTGTGTGGTCTTTCATGTGCAGTCATTGGGGTGTGTAAGTCAGGTGCAGTCACTGGGGTGTGGAAGTCAGGTGAATTCATCGGGTTGTGTGGTCTTTCAGGTACAGTCATCGGGGTGTGTATGTCAGGTGCAGTCATCGGGGTGTGTAAATCAGGTGCAGTCATCGGGGTGTGTAAGTCAGGTGAATTCATCAGGGTGTGTAAGTCAGGTGCAGTCATCGGGGTGTGTAAGTCAGGTGCAGTCATCGGGGTATGTAAGTCAGGTGAATTCATCAGGGTGTGTAAGTCAGGTGCAGTCATTGGGGTGTGGAAGTCAGGTGAATTCATCGGGTTGTGTAGTCTTTCAGGTGCAGTCATCAGGGTGTGTAAGTCAGGTGCAGTCATCGGGATGTGTAAGTCAGGTGCAGTCATTGGGGTGTGTGGTCTTTCAGATGCAGTATCGGGGTAAGTCAGGTGCAGTCATCGGGGTGTGTAAGTAAGGTGCAGTCATCAGGGTGTGTAGTCTTTCAGGTGCAGTCATCGGGGTAAGTCAGGTGCAGTAATCGGGGTGTGTGAGTCAGTGCAGTAATCGGGTTGTGTAAGTCAGGTGCAGTCATCGGGGTATGTAAGTCAGGTGCAGTCATCGGGGTGTGTAAGTCAGATGCAGTAATCGGGGTGTGTAAGTCAGGTGCAGTCATCGGAGTGTGTAAGTTGGTTGAAGTCATTGGGGTAAGTCAGGTGCAGTCATCGGGGTGTGCAAGTTGATTGAAGTCATTGAGGTGTGTAAGTCAGGTGCAGTCATCGGGTTGTGTAAGTCAGGTGCAGTCATCGGGGTGTGTAAGTCAGGTGCAGTCATCGGGGTGTGTAAGTCAGATGCAGTAATCAGGGTGTGTAAGTCAGGTGCATTCATCGGGGTGTGCAAGTCGGTTGAAGTCATTGGGGTGTGTGAGTCAGTGCAGTCATCGGGTTGTGTAAGTCAGGTGCAGTCATCGGGGTGTGTAAGTCAGGTGCAGTCATCGGGTGTGTAAGTCAGGTGCAGTCATCGGGGTGTGCAAGTCGGTTGAAGTCATTGGTGTGTGTAAGTCAGGTGCAGTCATCGGGGTGTGCAAGTCGGCTGAAGTCATTGGTGTGTGTAAGTCAGGTGCAGTCATCGGGGTGTGTAAGTCGGTTAAAGTCATTGGAGTGTGCAAGTCAGGTGCAGTCATCGGGGTGTGTAAGTCAGGTACAGTCATCGGGGTAAGTCGGTTGAAGTCATTGGGGTGTGTAAGTCAGTTGAAGTCAATGGAGTGTGTAGGTCAGCTGAAGTCATCGGGGTGTGTAGTGTAAGTCAGTTGAAGTCATCGGGGCATGAAAGTCAGTTACGATCATCGGGGGTGTATGTCTGCTGCAGTCATCGGGGTGTGTAAGTCAGCTGATGTCATTGCAGTGTGTAAATCAGTTGCAGTCATCGGGGGAATAAACAAACTGATCAAACTGCATTGCTGGTTGCTACAGCAAGACCCATATCCCCGTCTCTGCTGGTGAGCAAAACGGTTCCTCAGCTCCAGAAAGAAAATTCATGGAGTCAACGATCATCTCTCGTCTTCGCGCCACAATTCCTGACAGAGTCAATTCCCACAACTGACTTTTTTAGTTTCAATATTCCAGCTCTTTGCCCACGCTTTCCTTTCCCCCCAACCGCTCCTTCATCCCTCTCTCACTGCACCCCTCACCCAATTTCCCCATCCTACCATCTTTAAATTCACATCCCATCTACAGATATAACATATTTACAACATAACATACAGAGTAGAACATATACACCCCAAACACCATCTCCACCAACCAGGCATGCATACACATAGACACATGCACATGTTGACAATCCATGTAGACCTATTTTAATAGGAGTTTCTACACACACACGCACACACATGCACACACACACATACATAAATACACACACCTCGTTCCCGCGGTTTTTCTTTACTTCTTTTTAAATTTTTTTATCCCCCCCCCCCCTCAAACACACTCTCAAGCGTCCCCTTCCAAGCATGTTGTTCAAGCAAGATGTTCAGCAATGTCCTGAAAAATAAAAACCCAAACTGTTATTCACTGGAGTCCAACAAGTTTATTTGTGGACATGGACACTTTCTTGTTAATAAGAATCGTAACTTCAGTTTTGTTGGAAACAGTAACAGCAGGGACAAAAAATCAATCACAAACATGCAAGTTTCAGTGGCAGCAGGCAGTGTGACTGACTGACTGCCACTATGACAGTAACAATGTATGTTCCAGTTTGATGCCAACACTCAACAAAAACCAACAACTATCTTTACAACCAACCATACACTGAGAATGAAATGAAACACAAAAAGATCAACCACCCATTCCACAAACCTTACCTTCTTTACGTCTCTGAGTTTGGCTCTCTTGCTCCTGACAGAATCCGTGTCACTGTTGTGTTTGAGACTTGCACTTGCAGCTGGCGAATGAACAGAGTGTGCTTTAATACATTTTTCTGTTATAATAGTTGGCACAACATCCTCTTTCAGCTGTCTTCGGAGCCGAATTCCAGCTTCCACCTTTACCTTCCAGGTGTGTTGGTCTTGGAAACTGTGCTCTTCGAAGTGACGACCGCGAATGCCATGATAACTGTCCCGAAGAACAAAATCTTTCCTCGTTGTGGTGACAAAATTTATCCACAATCGCCTAAACTGGCTGGAAGCACCTGGAAAAGCATGAACGCTTACTCTTTGCTTATTTCCTGATGAAATTCTGCAACCAGACACAGCACACATTCGCCCCATCTCACTTCAGCCGAACACGAAGAGCGACTTGGCTTTTCGACGTCATCAATCGGGAACCCCCCCCCCCCCCCTTTTTTTTTTTTTTTTAAATCGAAATCGAGGCTCTCGTTCCTGTTTCAGCCTCTCGCTTTCCCAATCCGCAGGAAATGCTGCTCTCACTGCAAGATGAGAGCACAGGCGGCTGATTCGGGGCTGGGTTTCGCAATACAACCACATACCAAGACCGTGTATTTGGTCAAAATAGATTTGTAAAAATGGGTGAGAACCTCTTTAAAGATGAATAAATACGTATAGACAATGACGTATAAAAACATATACGTGAACTGACGAAAACGTGTTTAAAGGCGTGAGAGAGAGAGAGAGACAGAGCCAGAGAGTGTGTGTCTGAGTGTGTGCGCCTTTT
>CM065715.1:72961556-72971556 GCA_033310375.1 Conus canariensis | reverse complement strand
GGCAAACAAACAAAACACCCTTTGGTACGATAATGATTGTAGGGGAAACCGGGTCTAGTTGCCCCAGTTTGCCTCAAAGCAGTGTGAGAAATATTTCAACAATTTAAGGGTTAAATCGAGGGACAGTACCGTGCGAAAAAGTTCGTTGCATCAATAAATGGCAAAAACAGGGCAAGTATGTACTAGGGGCCCGCTTGCCTCCTGGCAAATGGGCCAACATAGACATGCTTATGTGGTCATTTGATTGGGTGGGGGAGGAGTGGCACGTACCCCTGACACTAGATAGAACAAACGCCTCATTTTTCAGAAACACCTCAGTTATACGGGTTTTGCGCACAGACGTGTCAGTCTTCACCGATACCATCACCAGCACTGAAGTCTGATTCGGAACATCTTCAACAAATTTACTTTCACATTGATCAAAATCAGTTTTTAGCACTTTCCTCTCCGGCAGGCAACATGTGGGCGCCACATTCTCGGTGCGACAGGGCAGGCGATCATGTAAGTTAACCAGGAGACCAAAGTGAATGACACTTTCGGGAGCTTCAAACACCAGCCAGTGCTCCGACTTACCCCGGGGTCGATGTGGTCCTGGTCTCCCCTGCTGCTGTTGACAGTTTTAGTGGTTTTGTTCTTAAAATCATTGTAGAGTGTTTCAAAGCCTTTTTACGGGTTTCTTTATACATACAAATAAAAATGATAATAATACGATTATTCTTTATCAGTGGGGAATGCAGAAAAATAAGAAAAACAAAGCCGTTCGTACGCGTGTTAGTAAAACAAACAAAACGACCAAAGTAGGATGCAATTTTCATTAGTGGCTAAAGCACCCTGGGGCTGTGTTTCATTTCCCCGTTTATATTTAGAATCAGTCCTTTCGTGTAGTGAATGGTGGTTGTTATTCGACTGACATTTATTGTTGTCTGTGAACGCTTATGTCCCTGTTATAAACACTAGCTTGACTTGCTTGATGTTGAAACAGATCGAGGAAGAAATTGGTGAACCAGTTTGTGTCGTAGTGCATTTAGGCCTCCCGATCTGTTCATTTCTAGGTTTTCTTCCGAATATCCGCAAAGCCTTGATGCTTCCTAGACTACTATGACATAGACGTCTATACTAATGGCAGTGGAAAAAAGATTTCTGCTCAGTGCATTATAGCTATCCGTTCTGTGCCTGTTTGTCAGCTTTACCTTTCTCACTGTCTGTCTCTCTGTCTCTGTCTCTGTCTGTCTGTCTGTTCATGTACTCAATTCCTGCAGAGCAGCAGTTTAGTTAAGGTTACCTGGTTCCTGTGCATATTCATGACATGACGTCTGGCGTCACGCGCAAGGACAAGTTGCTAAATTTAATCTGAACCGAGATTGATTGATGTGTCCGCTGCCGCAGGCTGAATATCATGTCTCAGAGGGATGTTGCAATCCCGCGTGTCAGCGGTGGATGTCAAACTGTGTGGAAGAGAGAGAGAGAGAGAGAGAGAGAGAGATTATACAAGGTCACATGGTATTTCAACGGGTGATTTTCAAAGACCTGTTTTGAGCGCATACTTGTCTGGTGAATCGACTGGTACATGCACGCTAACGCACGCACACACAGGTACACACACTGTCTGCTTTCTGTCTATCTCTCTCTCCCTCCCTCCCCACCCCCTCCCCTGTCTCTCTCTCTTCACGCAGACACACGCACGCACGCACACACGCGAGCACGTACGCACGAACACATGCACACGCACACGCACGCACGCGCGCGCGCGCGCGCGCGCGCGCGCACACACACACACACACACACACACACACACACACACGCGCGCGCGCGCGCTCCCGACTGAGCGCTTCGTGGTTATTGGAAAGGTCCACGGAGGCGAACGCTGAATCAGTACAAAACACCGGAGGCACGGCAAAGATGATCGTTATGTCTTTCTGGGTTAATGCGGGCGACTGAGATTGACAGCCAGGGGTGGAGAGCTAGACAACGGATTCAGCTCTATAGTTGGCGTGACAAAATACTCTTGTGCTGATGAGTCTTACGCAACGTAGCATGGCTGTAACGATGGCGTTTATCATCACGACCTCATTTTGTGTTTAGCTGATGCTGCAGAATTAAAAAGAAATGTATTGATTTGTATAGCTATTGCTGTTGTTGTTGTCTGTATCGTGCTTCGGAAATGCTCAGACTTGCGGCTCAAAACTTTTGAGCGTCAGTACAGGCAGGGTAGGATTTTCTTTCTTTTTTTTTCTTTATCTGGAAGTGTGTGATCAATATGTTTTTACCACTATGCACTCAGTCAGTCCCTCCCCTTGCACCCACCTGACACATCCCTGAAGCTCCATTTTCTCCTTTCCACTGATTTCCCCACCACTTTGTTTACCTCTGTGTATCTTTGTTTACCTCTGTGTGTCTCACACCACTCCAGTCATCCTCCCTCACATACACACATACACTGGATGCACGCGCGGGCGCGCGCGCACGCACACACATTCCCATCCATTATTTCTTGTCAACCACGAGTAATCCAATCACTACTGTATTTCGGGATGGCAGATTTTAAGATGCATATCCATGTCATGACCGTCTGCATGAAAATGGGCCATTGAAACACATGGTGAACAGCAAGAGTCGAGTCGTGGAACAGCATCTTTAGAGAGCAGAGAAAAGGGTGGAGGTGTGTTGGAGGCGATGGAAGGGGAGGGAGAATAGAGTGAAAGGTGGGGATGGAGGGCAGAAAGCGTGGGCGGAATAGTGAACGATCCCCGGGCAGCCGATTGTGCGCAAAATTACCCGTCTTCCCTCCTTTCGTTGTTCCCTTCGCCTGTGATGACGTCAGAAACGGCTCTCCGAACACGCTGTTTTTCACGGACTTCCTTGGAAGGGGAGAAGTATGCTACGTTATTGGGATCAAAAGATCAACATTGTACTTTTTTTTGTGAGGGGAAAAAGTCATTTTAATCATTGAAAGAGCAGTTGTACACCATCAATACAAATACCCATATTGTAAATGACAGTCTTTGTGGATTACAGGAATACAGCGAAAATTGTTTGCCCAGCGTCAAAATGGTGATTTTGACTGCCATTAACTAATTAATAATGCATCAAAAGTAAAGCAATTATCGAGAATCCTTATCTGTCAGAAGACATTGTACTAAAGTGAATGATAACTATGGCAGTAATTCCCATCCGGGTTTCACTGTCCTTCGGCATTATATTGTTTAGTGTGTGTGTACGAATCATAATAACATAATAACAGTTACAAATATTACACGAAATTGATAGTTAACTGTTATTCTTTTTCAGATTGAAAGTGACTCAAGGTAAAGTGTTTTTTTTCCAGAGGATAGACACATGTCATTTCGTGTTAAACATAATCTGTTTAGGATGGATGAAATAACTCTTTTAAGGGTTAACCTAGTCTTTTTAGGATGGACAAAAATTACCCTTTTCAGGGTTGAAGTAGCAATTTTTTTTATGATGGATGAAAATGATTCTTTTCAGGATAAACTGATTCTTTTTAGGATGAATGAAAATAATTCTGTTCAGGACAAACTTAAACTATTTAAAGATGTATGAAAATAATTCTTTACTAGGAAACCTAGACTTTTTTGACAGACGAAAATCATCCTTTTCAAGGAGAACAAAGTCTTTTGGGAATAAATGAACATGACTCATTTTTCTGGATGAAATTGGTCTTTTTAGGATGGACAAATGGGAATCTCCTTCGCTGTGAAATATAACTTACATTCTTTCCTTTTGATACCGCTAATGTGCCATAGGGATTAGAGACGGAAAGAGGGGGGGGGGGGGGGGGGGGGTTGGGGGGAGACGACAGATCCGAGTGTGATGCTGCTAGACAGAGTAAGAAAAAAGCACACAAACACGAATACAGCAAAATGCATGCGTGCACGCTTCAACACACACACACACACACACACACACACACACACACACACACACGAAGACATACACACTAACACACACACACACACACACACACACACACACACACACACACACGCACGCACGCACGCACGCACTCACACATACAAACACGCGCGCGCGCGCATGCACGCACACATACACACATGCATGCACGCACACACACATGCATACGCGTGCATACGCATATTAAACACACAGTAACAGACACAGATAGATAGACAGACAGAGACTTACTTAGACACACATGCACACACGTATTTACACACACACACACGCACGCACGCACGCACGCAAGCACGCACGCACGCACGCACGCACGCACGCCACACACACACACACACACACACACACACACACACACACACACACACACATATGATTCATTTAGTTTTGAGAGCTGTTCTGACCTTCAGTGAAGGATACAATGAGTTGAACATGTTGCAGCCGACCGTTGTTGTCACTAACCTTGAGTTGTGAAAAACAAAAAAGAAAAGTTACTGTGTAGAAGATAAAAGCGATGATCGGTCCATTTGGGCATACATACCTGGTTGATGAATTTAGCTTAATTAAGACACACAAGATGCGCAGGCACACAAAACAGCTCACAGACACAGACGCATACTAACAGATAGACAGGTAGACGTACAGACACATGTACACACACACACACACACACACACACACACACACACACACACACCACGCACGCACACACACACACGCACGCACACACACACACACGCACACACACTCGCACACACACTCGCACACACACACACACACACACACACACACACACACACACACACACACACACTCACACACACACATACACACGCGCGCACTCACGCACGCGCTCACACACACAGACGCATACACAAGCACGCCCCCTCCCCCCCTCCCCAGTCTCTCTCTTTCACACACACACACACACACACACACACACACACACACACACACACACACACACATGAGCATGCGCAGACACGCATGTTTTTATTGGGATGAGAATGGTAACACTTGATGAGTAATGATAGTAGTCGCTCGTACACACACACACACACACACACACGCACACACGCACACACACACACACACACACACACACACACAAACACACACACACACACACACACACACACACACACACACACACACACACACACACACACACATGTGCGCGCGCGCGCACAGAGAGAGAAAGAGAGGCTCAGAGAGAGAGAGAGAGAGAGAGAGAGAGAGAGAGAGTGAGAGAGAGAGAGAACACGAGAAACGATGAGAAATACTGGAAACAAGCGTAGAGCTGACGTCACTGAGGGCTCATGAGGATTCTGCCGCCGGCTCATGAATAAGTGCGTAACTGAAACGAGCTAATACTAATGCTGCTGAATAGAATACCACAGCCCAGTGGGATCTGCCGGGCTGGACTTAGGGATGATGTCAGGTCTGGTGCATTTGGGGAGGGGGATCTATATGGCATAAAGTCTGCCTGCAGGGTTGGGGGTGGGGAGACAATATATTAAAAAAAAAAGTCTACCCGTAAGGTTTGGGGAGACGACGTTTAAAACGTCTTGCAGGGTTTTTGAGTAGAAGAAATGTAAAAAGCTTGTAGGGTTCGAGGGGATGAGATCTTGAAATGGTCCATCTGTTGGGTTGTAAAACGTCCATCTGTAGGGTTGTACAAAGTCCATCTGTAGGGTTGTACAAAGCCCATCTGTAGGGTTGTAAAAAGTCCATCTGCAGGGTTGGAGGGGATGAGATATGAAAAGTTTTTTTTTTTTTTTTTTTAAATAAAATTTGTAGTCACTTTGAATGAGATTACATAACAATTTACATGCATACATACAAACGTACACGAATACATATATATGCACAATGAGTAAATATATCAATACGTCATTTGATATTAAAACATCACATTACATCAAAATGTATGTATCCATACGCATGTACATAGATATGAAAAGTTTGTAGGGTTAAAGAGGATGAAATGTAAAGTATGTTGGGTAACAGGAGATGTGATATAAGAAGTCTGTAGGTTTAAAGGAGAGGAGGTATAAAAATGTGGAAAGTTGGAGGAGACAGAATATGAAAATTCTGCATGGTTAGAGGTGATGAGAAAATGAAATACAGAAAGTCTAAGATGTTGGAGGAGATGAGGTATGAAGTATATCAGGTTGGAGAGGATAGGTATGGGTACATAAGGTTGGTTGAGATGAGGTACGACGTATATAAGGTTGGAGGAGATCAAATGTGAGTATACAAGTTTGGAGAAGATGAGGTATGACGCATATAAGGTTAAAGGAGATGCGGTCTGAGTATATGTGGTGGGTGAAGATTAGGTATGACATATCTAAGGGTAGAGGAGATGAGGTGTGACGACAGATTCGAGTGTGATGCTGCTAGACAGAGTAAAGAAAAAGAACACAAACATGTATACAGCGAAACGCATGCATGCACGCTTGAACACACACACACACACACACACACACACACACACACACACACACACACACACACACACACACACAAACGCGCGCGCGCGCGCGCACACACACACACACACACACACACACAAAGACACACAAAGACACACACACACTAAGATACACACACGCACACATAAGAGGAGATGAGGTATCAGTGTATATGGTGGGAGGAGATGAGGTATGAATATATGTTTGGAGAAGATCAGGTATGAATATGAAAATGTCGGAGGCGATGAGGTAGGAAAAGTCTACGGAGCTGGAAACGATAAGATATGAACAGTCTGTGGAGTTGGAGAAGATACGTTCTTTCTGTGAAGATCGGAGGTAAGGGGCGAAAGGGAACACAGGTTGTACGGGGAAAGGGGGTATCTAAGACGACACTGAAAAACCAGCCGAGAGAAACGTCAAGATGGGCAGCGAAAATTGCCCTTTTTACATTGGATGCCGACGGGATTTGAATTCGATTCTTGTCCACTGAACCACAAACCCCTCTTCCATTGTAGCATTGTAGGTGCTTGACCTCTGAGTCAACCGTGCACTCAGAATATCCCTCCCTTTGCTGCATGGTATCACTATCTAAATAGATATCGTCTGCCCTTCGGTAGCCCCAGTGACTTTTACATGATAACACCGAGGGCGGGTCACAAACCATTACGGGAACTGTGATACGACGTTTTATGACCCCCTCTCTCTACAGCTCAGATCACTGTTTAAGTAATGATTTGTTGCCTGCCCTCAGACAGAGAGGGCAGCCTGCACGCGATGGTCACAACTTGCTATCTATCCATCAGGTCTTTTTATACACTATTTTTGTACTGTCGCGCCCCGAGTCACTTCCTCTGGCTCCAAAACCTCTTTGGATTGCCCATCACTGACTAGGAGAAATAGTACAGATGTGTCCTGCAGTGACCACCCGCAGTATTCCTTAAATACCAAGTCTTTGAAGGGACGAAATCTTTGTTCAAAAGTAAACCTGATAAAGTCGAAAATTGTCCAGAAAACTCTGCAGGGAAGAAGCTTCAAAGGGAGCAGCTCTGACAAAGAGTAAGATTAAAAATGCTTAAGAAAAACACGAATCTTTAAACCGAGGGATTCTGTTTTGGAATGTCCATTTAGAATATGTAAAGTTTAGAAAAATTAAGGTGCTCCAGAAAAAGTCTTTAACAGCAGGGTGTCTTTTTTGGAGGTAATTCTTGAAGAGATAAAGACAAAAATGCTTCAGAAAAAGCAGGTCTCGGTTAGGAAGGGGTCTTCAAAGGGAGGTAAAACTTGAATATGCAAAGATTAAAACGTTTCTGTGAAAAGCCTTGAAAGGGATGGTGTCCTGTTCTGGAGATAAAGACAAAAAGACAGAGGTATTCCAGAAAACAATCCTTTTTTTTTATTTTAGAAAAGGGGTCTTCGTGAGAAGTAGATCTAGAGTAGACAAAGACCAAAATGTTCCAAGAAGAAAAAAGCCTTCAAGGAGAGGAGATCCCTGTTTAGAGGTAAATACATTATTATGCAAAGAAAATGTCCCCAAAAGTCTCAAATTGGAGGGGTTTTTTGTATGGAGGTAAATTTGTAATTGACGGAGGCTAAAATGGACCGTAAAAGTCTTTAAAGGAAAGGGGTCTTCGTTGATAGGTCATTCTAGTATAAAAGAAGATTACAATAGTCCAGAAAAGACGAAAATTTCTAAATGGAGAGTTTCTTTGTTAGGAATTGAATCTAGTGTAGATGAAAGCAAAAATGTTCTTGAAAAAATTCAAATGGAGAAAGGGAGAGAGTCTTTGTTGGGAGATAAATCAAGTACGAACAAAGGCTGGACTGTTGCGGAAAAAACGTTTTTAAAGGGGTTTATTTGTTGAGGTAACTCAAGTAAAGACGAAGACAAAAATGTTGTAGGGAAGATTTCTTTGTTGGGAGCGAAATCAACAACATGGACAAAAAATGTTGCGGGAAAAGTCTTTAAAGGGAAGGTTTTCTTTGTTGGGAGGGAAATCAAGTACAGGCAAAGACAAAAATGTTGCAGGAAAGAAGTCTTTAGCAGGGAGATTTCTTTGTTGTGAGGTAAATCAAGTGCAGATGGACTGAAGTCTGGTGAAAAAATCTTAAAGGTGAGAATATATTTGATGGGAGGTAAATCAAGTACAAAGACTAAAGTGCCACCCCCCCCCCCCTCTCTCTCTCTCTCTAGTTGGAATTGAAATTGAAAGGGGGTGTATCTTTGTTTGGAGATAATTGAAGTGAAAATATAGACTAAAGTAGCAGGAAAAGGTCGCTAAAGGAAAAAAATATCTTTGTTGGGAGGTAACTACAGAGAGCGATTTAATATTGCAGGAAAAACATGTCCGAAGGGAGGGGTTGTTTGTTGAGATTTAAATTAAGTACAAAGACTAAAATGTCGCATTTTTTTAAAGGGAGGGTTACTTTGTTTAGGGTTGACACATATGCAAAGACGAAAATGTTACGGAAACACGTCTCTGAACGGGAAGTTTCTTCGGAGTTAAATCAAAGACAGAAACTAAAATGTCACAGGAAAAAGTCGTTAGAGGGAAAGCCATTTTTTTAGGTCAGTCTAGTACAGACAAAGACGAAAATGTCGCAGGGAAAAAAGGTTTTATAGGAGAAGGTATCTTTTTGGAGGGAAAATCTAGCTCAGAAAAAGAAAGAAATGTGAAGGGAAATGTGAGTCTGTAAAGGTAGGTTATCTTTGTTGGGTTTGTCTGTACTAGATTTACCATCCAAATGTAGGATATCTTTCAGACGCTTTTTTCCCTGCAACATTTTACTTTTCGTCTAGATCAAGTATAGACAAAAAGTAAAATGTTGCAGGGAAAAAAATCTTTATAGGGATAGTATCTTTGGTGGGAGTGAAATCTACTGCAAAGATTAAATGTTGCAGAAAAAATCTTGAAAGGGAGGTTTTTTGTTTGTTTTGGAATTATATCAAATACAAAGAATAAAATGTTGCAGGGGAAAAAGCGTCTGAAAGATATCCTACATTTGGATGGTAAATCTAGTACAGACAAAGACTACACTAAATAAGAATGTAGGTTTCAGGATTCTGGATTCAACGTTAGAAAAGTAGTTAAGGACTCAGAATCAAAACTTACTGGAGAATATTTCGACAGGGTCGCCCTGTCTTCATCAGCTCACTGTTGCTGTTGTGGCAGCGAGGCCTGGTGGGGCGACTGTTGTGTGGGGTGAACGGTTGTCAGGATCTGATTATAGATCAGGGGAAGTTGAACGCCTTGATCCCTGTTCAGGGGATCCCTGTTCAGGGATCAAGGCTTTGAACTTCCCCATATCTATAATCAGATCCTGACAACCGTTCACCCCACACAACAGTCGCCCCACCAGGCCTCGCTGCCACAACAGCAACAGTGAGCTGATGAAGACAGGGCGACCCTGTCGAAATATTCTCCAATAAGTTTTTGATTCTGAGTCCTTAACTACTTTTCTAAAGACTAAATTGTTACATTAAAATGGCTTGAAATGGGTGGGTATCTTTATTGGAGGGTAAATCAAGCAGAGAGAGAAAAATCTGCTGCAAGAAAAAGTAAGTCTCTAAAATGAGGGCATCTTTGTTAAGAGTT
>CM065715.1:72944056-72951556 GCA_033310375.1 Conus canariensis | reverse complement strand
TTCTTCATCTTCTAAATGATAATGATCTTGTTGTTGTTCTTCATCTTCTAAATGATAATGATCTTGTTGTTGTTCTTCATCTTCTAAATGATAATGATCTTGTTGTTGTTGTTCATCTTCTCCCTGTGCTCCGTGGGTAGTCACTGGGGCACGACTTTGAAGGATAGTTCACCAGGTTCCTCCAGTTCTGTCGGTTGCGAGTGAAAGTTTGGGTCTCTGGAAAGTGTTTCCCTGTCCATTTTGCAATGTTGTCAGTCCTAGTGTGTGTGTGTGTGTGTGTGTGTGTGTGTGTGTGTGTGTGTGTGTGTGTGTGTGTGTGTGTGTGATCCTTTCCATCTCCCTCCTCCCTCCTTAAGGAATTTTAGCAAGGCCAATTGGATCTTTTTACAGGATCATATCGACGTAGTTTTATTTTCTTGTAACTGATATCATTAGATGTTTGTATAGTCTTGCGTGGTGCTTGATGGTTTTCTGCATGTGTTCGTTGGTGACATGATTAGAAAGGGGAGAAGGGGGTGGGAGGGGGCGGGAGAAAGAAAAAGAAACACGCGAAGGTGCACATGGGACCCAGAGAAATACTGTCCTCAACTGCCAAACTAACCGCCCAGGAGCAATCCTGCACTGCCCTTGGAAGCCTGCGCTATGTTTGCACAGGGTGCAGGCATGCACAGTGCATTCCATTACGATTTCAAGGGATATAACTTCTCCCTGGCAGATGACATTGTGTGATCACCAAACGCCACACAACAGGACCTAGATGGAAGTGCTCACGTGCGTGTACCAGCCTGTATTTCATTACTGCAGAGCCCTACGGCGAAAGACGCCACCACTAAGCGGACTGTTGCACACATCCACAACCCCATCGCTGTTTCGCCGACAGGTGAAAACAGTACAACTCCAGTCACAGGCAAGCTTTCTCCACATTGTCCTGAAGAGGATACCGGGTCGCAGTCTTTCCCGCTGTCAGCAGGACGTTCCCTATAGTCAGTGGGTCTTTCCGTTCCGCCGGAGTCGGCCAAAAGGCAGACAGGAAAGACCAGATACTGTGTACATCTAATGTATAGTATCTTGCTGTAACATTTCATACCCGTGGCCTACATTCTTCTTTCCAGATCCACTGTGAGATTTTATATCTCGCATGGATACAGGAAGATGGAACACAACAGTGCATGCAAGAGCCTGATCTTGTGTTTCATGCAGATGCTATTGTTCTTCCATGCAGGTTCTTGTTCTGGACAGTGATGACGTTGTCTTTGTTGCCTTTAAGAGGATTTCATTGCTAATATAGTAATAATGGATCCAGGTAAGGGTACTCTTACACGGTTTCTTATTTCCATCAGTGAACAGTCATGTCAGTTTTGAGTCCATGCCACAATTGCTGATGTTTCATCCAGTCTGTTAAATAGCTTGGTGAGTTCTTGTACATTGCTTTCCAGAGCATCACGACGGTTGCAAAGCGATGCTTCGTAATGGTTCTTACTCCAAGGTGACAGCGCTGACATGATCTTCAGGTACAGCAGTGATAATACGTTCCACGAATACGCTGAAAAGAATGGGGGATGGAAGTTAGCTTTATCTCTCACTTTTGTCTATGAACAGTTATATTAGTACTGATTGTGACGGATGGTGGATTTTCACGGAAATCAACTTGCAATTTATTTCGTTGAATACGATCAGATCAAGATGATTTTCTTAGCACCATGAAGAGAACTTTTTAATTTCATTAAAATACTATCAGAGTTGGAAAGACCTTCAGTGACAGCATTGTAAGAGTGTTTAATGATAGGTAGTTTGTCCGTTCCACTACGATCATTGGCACATAAGACTAAAATGGATGGTAGACAGCACTGAGCCTTGAGGTGCACCCGTGGAAGCAGCGTGTTGAGAGAAGATCGCAGATTTGGAACCGGACAAACTGAGTTCTGTTGGGCAAAAATTTGACTCCACGCAGTGTAAACTTCGGATTAGCATCTAAATGAAGCAGTTTCTTAGGTAAGAGGTGAGGTTTATTGTGTTAAAACCAGAGGAGAAATCAGTGAAAAGAATACGAAGAAATAAGCCTGGGTTGTTTAAATGGAGGAAAACATTGTGATGAAGGATCAAAATACCATCACCATCTGTGCCCCTATGCGGATTGTAAGCAAAGGGGTGAGGGTCAAGGTGCTGGTCTGTAAAGTTTAGGGGGTGACGAAGAATGAGCTACAAAGCAGAAGTCAGAGCTATGGGGCGGTAGTTATTTAAAGGTGTCGGACTTTTTTTCTTTTCACGATAGGACAGAGAAAGGGATTATTTCCATGTACAGGAGACAGAGCATTCCTTAAGTTATGGGCTGTTGCTTAATTACGTGACTTGTGTTTTCTACAGTAGTTTGATACTACACACACACACGCGCGCGCGCGCGCACACACACACACACACACACACACATACACACACGCACGCACGCATGCACACACGTACGCACGCACGCACGCACGCACACGTATCTATAGTGTTGTAATATAATTATATTGGACAAACTGTGTAGCTTGATGAATACATTTTACCATGGTTATTTGGCGCATGTTGAATCCTGTACTCTTGATTTCAAAGAAAAGAAAAGAATCCAGCAAAGCAGGAGGATGGGGATTTAAATTGACAGAGAGAGAGAGAGAGAGAGAGAGAGAGAGAGAGAGAGAGAGAGAGAGAGAGAGAGAAGAGTAGGAAGGAGCAAATAGGCATATGAAGATGAATACAGACAGACAGACAGACAGACAGACAAAAGAGACGGAGAGAGAGAGAGAGAGAGAGAGAGAGAAGAGAGAGAGAGAGAGAGATACAGACTGAGAGACAGACAGACAGACAGAGAGAGAGAGAGAGAGAGAGAGAGAGAGAGAAACACGGACGTATTAGGTTTCTGATTTGGTCACAAAAAATCTTAAGAACGTTTAAGTCCTGGCATGCGATTGGATTTCACATCTTCAGTATTTTGATGGAAAGAAGACCAGAAGTAATGACATACACGAACAGTTACCAGAACAAAATGTTTACGGGAGAATGCCCACCAACCAGTCAATCAGTTTTCCCGATGATGCCGAGAGATGGGTGGATAGGTTTCAGTTTAGCTGCATGTAGCAATCATGGCAGTCTGCAACAGTTACGCAAGGCAGCCAAAGTGACTAGACAGCTCTTTTAGGAGAGCACTAAACAAGCTTTCTAAATGTTGTGAGTTCCATTCCCCGAGCCGAGCGCCCCAAAAACTAACGTTCTCCACCCCCCCCCCCCCCCCCACCCATGCCTCCCAGCACTAATGTCTTGTTGCTTTAACTATGTCAGGCGTATCAGGTCGGCCATTTTGATCTGAAGTGGTTTGATCGACGTTGGTTAAACCGACATCACCCAATCTAACCTAACCGCCTAAGTTATGATCGACGTCAGTTAAGCCAAAATGTCAGCACCTAAGCAAACAAGCTATCTACGCGCCATCTTATTCTAACCTAACCACCAAAGTTATCTGAAGTGGTATGATCGACGTCAGTTAAACCTACGTGCCATCTTATTCTAATCTAACCATCAAAGTTACCTGAAGTGGTATGATCAACATCAGACCTGAAGGTCACCTTATCTTACCTAACCACCTAGCGAAAGTTACCCGAAGTTGTGTAATGGACGTCCGTTAAACCTAAATGTCATCTAATCTAACCTAACCACCTGACATGAGTTAAATGAAGTGGCATGATCAACGTCAGTTAAACCTAAATGTCACCTAATCTAACATAACCACCTAACACTAGTTCTCTGAAGTGGAATGATCGATGTCAGGTAAACCTAAACGCCACCTAAGGTAAAACACCTAACCTGAGTTATCTGAAGTGGTATGATTATCGGTTAAACCTACATGTCACCTAATCTAACTGAACCATTTAAGTTCGCGCCCCCCCCCCCCCCCCCTTCTCCCCCTCAAAGAGCAAGAAGCGTTGTTGGGGAGGAACTTGACCTAGAACTGCAGGGAGTGAACACGCTGATCCGGCACAACAACCTTCCATGGTCTGACCTGTGTCGGTCGCTGGGCCACCCAACAACAAGTGTCGGCATGGAGTGCTGACACAGCACGGAGGCTCCGTCCAGTAGCCGATGGGCGCGGAGATGTTGGAGGGGCGTTCGCTGCAATGGGATTTGTCTGTCTCTTGTTCGTCTCTTCTCTGCCTTTTCTCTGTCGCTTCCCCCCCCCCCCCCTCTCTCTCTCTCTCTCTCTCTCTCTCTCTCTCTCTCTCTTCAGTCCCTGCCTGGGCTTCTCTGCCCTCAAACATGGTCCAGGGGTTTGGGAGGGAGAAAGGGGAAGCAGGTACGGTAAGGTGGGGCGGAGGTAGGGGGGGGGGGGGGGGGGCTGAAGGAGAAGGATGCAACAGGAAATGGAGCAGAGATGGGATTAAGCGGAGGGAGGACTGGATTGGAGGAATAGGGTAGGGGTATGGTGTTATTGGGAGGATGGCGGACGGGGGAGGGGGGGGGGGATGGTCTATATTCAGAACTGAATGGCACACATTTTGTGGTCTTTGCCTTAGTTTCGATTTTGAGTATGCGTGCACATACCACTCCCCCTCACTTTCTCTCTCTCTTACTCTTATCCCCCCCCCCCCCCCCCCCCTTCTAGCCTTTCCACACACACACACACACACACACACACACACACACACACACACACACACACACATCCATCTTCCTGATCGCTGTCTTTCCCCATCCACGATCTCTCTCTGGTGTTTTAAGTCTCAGCGGAAAAAAAAAAATCAATGCCTTGGCAGCGTCCCTTTCCTTTCTCTCCCCCCCCCCTCCCCTCCCCATCCTCTCTTACGTCTGATTGGTTGCCCGTGGCCTAGAAAACAAGATGGGGATCGATGGCTGCCTGGCGTTGCCATGGCGCTGCTTTCGCACCACTTCCATATATAGCAACTGGTGGCGTCCATTGATGCCCAGTATCGACTGGACAAATACAGAGAAGAGGCTGAGGAAATGCCGTTATAGACTTGAGTGAGTGTCGGCTTAAGCCGCGCGCGCGCGCACGCACAACTCAACGGACGCACGCGATCCCCCCCACCCGCTTCACATACAGACACATACAGAAGCTCTGGCGCTGGTGCCGTTGCTCCGTCTCAGGCAGAGCGGCAAGTGCTTGCGTGCCGTTCTGTTATGTCTTGGAGTGGTTAATAGAGGCCAGGCTCAGTGACGTATGGCTCGTGCTGCTGCTGCTCGTGCGGCAACGTGCTATGCTGTGTGTGTTGTGTTGTGCCTGGAGTGCTGTGTGCTTGAGGAGGATGGCCTTGAGCGTTTCCTGACACCTCCACGCTGCTGACTCTGGGCAAATGTCCCTCCCTCTTCGGCAACAGTGAGTGGTCGTCGCTCCTCCGACTTCAGCGCCGAGTCGTTGGCAACAGCGAGTGTTCTCAGTTCTCCGTCCCCCGTCTTCCGTCAGCCCCAGCGTAAACAACGGACAGGCGATGGTTGCTGAGCTTGCGTGTTCTGTGGGCCTACCTACCTGTTTCCCACCGCTTTCTCACGGCCTGTTTGCGTCACTCAGCGTGGCTGTCGCAGCACAGTGGTGACCGACCGCGCTCCGGGGTCAGGGAGTAACAGTGACACAGTGGAGGAGGTTGAGGCGTGGAGGCAGTGGTGGTGTCTTGCCTTTGTTGTTGTTGTTTTCCTTGGGTTGTCAAAACTGCTGTGTCAGTGGCTGTGAAGGAGGAGGACCCGTGTTTTGATTTTGAAAGTGTGCTCAGTGCCCCTCTCCTCCTCACGATGGCAGAGATACAACGAGTCCTCGTGCTGAACGACAATAACGGTAAGATACCCTGTCCTTTTTAGGGAGCCGTTAGTTGTTTTTTTTTTTACTCACCTAACCCAAAAGAAAAGACTATAGATATAGGCTGTCCGTTTTGTCCACCAATTATGGGATAAGGACTGAAGGAACAGGGAGACATCTTCTTTCTTCTTGATGTCTAGCTTTATATTCCAAGCTCTGCCTTTGTTTTGTGTTGCCTTTTTTCATGATTAGAGTGATTTTGCTCTCTTTTATGTTTTACATGTGCGGACAGTTTTGAAAGGACCGTGTGCGGTCGGTGGGCCATAGTGAAACTGTTTACCTGTGGTGTGTGTGTGTGTGTGTGTGTGTGTGTGTGTGTGTGTGTGTGTGTGTGTGTGTGGTCAGAAACATTGTGACATTGCTATAATAATGAAGCTAGAAACTAAGGACTAAGTCGAGAGTGATGATCGATGGCTTACATCATGGGTTATATAGCACATGGGTAGACAATTCGTACATATATACACGCATATACACACCCACCAACCCAAGCCTCCCACCCCCTCACCTGTTCTCACATGGCGCGTGCGAAAGCACCAAACAGGCTGGGAGACACAGCGATCTGATTTGAAGTGGAGAAAGATAAGTATTTCTAAAGAAAACAATGTAATGAAAACTGCATTTGATTTTTCATTTAAACAAAAATCCTTTGAATGTCATGTGTTACTTACTATACAACATCATGATGTAGGCCACATTTGACTTCTTACTATGAAAGCAATTTAATGAAGTCACTTGTATTTCTCAGTAGTTTTTTTTTTTTTTCTACCTCTTATTCTTACTTTTAAAACATCGTCATTAACGTCCCGTTTTACTTCGTAAACGTTCACGTTTGACTTCTTACTTCGAAAACGTTATCATGAACGTCATGTTTGAATTCTTACAACAAAAAGTTGTCATGAATGTTATGTTTGAGTTCTTACCACATAAACGCATTTGTGAACGTCACGTTGGACTTCATTCCAAGAGAATGCCAGGCCAGGCTACATTCTATGCAAATGACCAAGAACATCTTTGACTTCTCACTATGAAATCACTGTCCATAACAATATTAACAAACCGTTCTAATATTTACTTACGAAAAATATTGTCAAGCCGATTGTTAACATTTGACTGCCTTTAAGATACATATTATGATAACATCACGTTTGACTTGCAGTGAAAATACTGCCAATAACATAACGTTTGACATCTTACTATGTAAGGATAGCTTGACGGAACTATGGACTTCTCGCTTGTCTTCTATAAATCAGACAACTTCTCGTTTGTCTTCTATGAAATAAGCAAACTGAAACAAACAACATACAAACAAACAAACAAACTTACAAAAAGCCCATAATGTTTGATTTAAGATTTGTCAAGACTGTCGTTTGGGATCTCTTTTTAGGAAAAAAGTGACTTGACACTCCATAAGTGATGGTAAAAAACGTCATTTTTTTTTATATATCAGAAACAATATATCAGACTGCCTGCTATGAATATAATGATTTCCCCTCTCTCTCTCTCTCTCTCTCTCTCCTCTCTCTCTCTCTCTCTCTCTCTCTGTCCACACACACACACACACACAAACAAACACACTGTCATACACACACACACACACACACACACACACACACACACACACACACACACACACACACACACACACTGTGACACACACA
>CM065715.1:72939056-72941556 GCA_033310375.1 Conus canariensis | reverse complement strand
ACAGGTACTGACAACAGCGTCTGACAACAGCGTCTGCCTGTTTCCTTTCTTGTGATCTATTCATCATTTCACAGGTACCGACAACAGAGTCTTCCTGTTTCCTTTCTTGTGATCTATTCATCATTTCACAGGTACTGACAACAGCGTCTGCCTGTTTCCTTTCTTGTGATCTATTCCTCATTTCACAGGTACTGACAACAGAGTCTTCCTGTTCCCTTTCTTGTGATCTATTCATCATTTCACAGGTACCGACAACAGAGTCTTCCTGTTTCCTTTCTTGTGATCTATTCCTCATTTCACAGGTACCGACAACAGAGTCTTCCTGTTTTCTTTCTTGTGCTGAAGTAATGGTCTGTTTATTCCCCAGGTGCTGGCGACAAAGTTTTTTCTGTTTTTATTTGCTTCACCAGTAATAGTATTACCACCCAGTTGCTCACTACGAAGTTCGTTCAGCCTACAAAGAAAAATAATTCATCAACAACAAAAAAACAACATCAGTAACAACAACCGTCCAAGAAAAAGAGTAACAGCGAAAACAATCAAGCAATGAAACAAAAAAGCAATAACGAAATCTCTCTCTCTCTCTCTCTCTCTCTCTCTCTCTCTCTCTCTCTCTCTCTCTCTCTCTAAATAATTGACTCTCTCTCTCTCTGTATGTGTGTGTGTGTGTGTGTGTGTGTGTGTGTGTGTGTGGTGTTTGTGTGATGTGGGGGGGGGGGGGGGGGGGATCACGCGCGCGGATGTGAGTGTGTGGTGGTTTTTTATTTGTTTATTTGTTTTGCCCTGACTAAAAGTATTGACTGTTTTTGAGGCGGTTTTACATTCGTGATGTAAACTATTGAAGAATAGATTTTGATTCTGGTTTCTTTGAACTAATAGTTCAGGAATTCTTCCCATTCTCGGGCAAATGAGACCAGTTACGCCAATACGTGCAAAATAATGTTACCGACCATTTTTCTACGCGTATACTCCACATAAACTCACACCACACACACACACACACACACACACACACACACACACACACACACACACACACACACAGACTTGCGCAAGGAGCTGACGTCTTGGTACCCCCTCCCACCCTTCACTCCTTTTCCTCTCTCTCAAATCCTTTGCCCTTTTCCCCTCCTCCCTCACACACAATGTGTCTAGTCCATAGAATGACGATAATGTGGAGGCCAGGAACAGTGCATGGTGAGGATAGTTAGGTGAGAGGAGGAGGGAGTGTTTGGCAGTCTGGAGTTAAAAGAGAGAGAGAGAGGAGAGAGAGAGGATGAGGATGGGATGTTTGGTAACCTTGATTTAAAGGAGAGAGAGAGGGAGAGAGAGAGAGAGGGGGGGGGGGAGCTTCCTCCGTGACTTGTTCCCACTCCGAAGTTCCTTTCATCCAACTCCAACATTTTTTTTTAGAGAACTGTATTTATTTATGTTTTGCCGAGAGTATTGCATCAGCTATTTGGAAGCCAATGATAATCTGTTCCTAATGATTATGAGAAGTCGGTGTTTCATTGACCAAGTCAAAATTAGAAAAGGGAGCGATGACAAACAACATTGATAAGAGGTCACCGCTTTTCCTCGGCTGCCGAATCCATTTCCCAGGGATACCTAGTTAGAGAGAGAGAGAGAGAGAGAGAGAGAGAGAGAGAGAGAGAGAGGAGCAGACGACGTCACCGCCCACGCAGTGTCGTAGAGGAAAAAAAGAAAAAAAAAAAAAAGAGGGCGGTCGTAGGATGGCGACGGAATGGCTTTGGCAGAGTGATCGATCGTGTTTGGCAGTGGTCACACTCCGGACCTGTCAACCCCCATTTAGGTTCGAGTGCATGCGGATTTGTCTTACGTTTTCATTTGTTTTGTTTTGTTTGTTTGTTTGTTTTTAAAGCTTTTTTTAATCTAATTTTATTTAATTCCGTTCTATTTTATTTATGTTTGTATGTTTCACAGTTTTCAAATTCTTTTATTTTAGACTTTGTTTTTCTAAAGAAATGAAAGTGAGCGAATCTCTCCTCTCCTCCTCCTCCTCCTCCTCTCTCTCTCTCTCTCTCTCATCTCTCTCTCTCTCTCTCTCTCTCTCTCTCTCTCTCTCTCTCTCTCTCTGTATATCTCGCTATTTCTTTCTACACAACGTACATAACCATGAAAGTCGAATTTAGATTAGTTTAGAGGTGGCTGTTTGTTACATTTCAGTTTACGTGCCATGTTAGAGTTACGAACATTTCAGAAGAAATGGCCCATAATTGTTATACAGTTTATATCTTACAGGGCGCCCCCAGATTTTAAACTACTTTACTGGTTCTGTTTCGTAAATGAATTCGTCAGTTAGTGTGTTTCAGCCCGAGTGAAACAACAACAACAACAAACAACAACAACAACAGTGCGATGTAGTTTCATTGAAAAAACATGACCTACTCAAAAGTGAAATTACATGATAAAGTCGCAAAAATTTTGAAGATCGTGACCCCGAGATCCCTTTTAATTTAGGTTGCTTAAAGTAGGTGCT
>CM065715.1:72916556-72931556 GCA_033310375.1 Conus canariensis | reverse complement strand
TTCGCCATTGCAGTTTCATTCTTTGGTTGAAATATCAGTCGGTAAGTACTTTTTAAAAGTATGCTCTGCTTTTTATTCGAAGTAGAAAGTTCTCTCTCTCTCTCTCTCTCTCTCTCTCTCTCTCTCTTTTATATATATATATATATATATATATATATATATATATTCTTCTCTCTTCGTTATCCATCTCTCTCTCTCTCTCTCTCTCTCTCTCTCTCTCTCTCTCTCTCACACACACACACACACACACACACACACACACACACACACACACACACACACACACACTTTTCGTCCCTCCCTTCCTCCTTCCCTTCCTCCTTTTTCCTCTCCCTCACTCAACCTTTCTTATCTCTCTTTTTGTCTTTTTCTCTCTTCCTCCCCCCCCCCCCCCCCCCCCCCCCCCCCCCTTTCTCTTTCTCTGTCACTCGCTGCAAAGCAACCCGATAAGTCCTGCGGTTCAATATTGCTTTCAGGAGATGTGGCTTTTGACGTTAGGCAGAAGTTAAATTTGAAAAAAGCCTTTCTTTCTTTCTTTTTCCTTTTTTTCTTCTTCTTTCTTTCTCTTTATTTTATTTTATTCAAAGATTTGTGTGTGTGTGTGTTCCTGATACCGTATTGTTCACTGACAGACGCCACGACATGCACAGTTAAATGTGTACATGGCACTGTCACTGTTGAGTTACCTCTCCCCACCCCCCCCCTCTCTCTCTCTCTTCTCTCTCTCTCTCTCTGTTTATATTCGTTGTCGCATATCGCAGAAACTGTAAAGTCACTTCTCTTCTCTCTCTCCTCTCTCTCTCTCTCTCTTCTCTTCCTCCTCTCTCTCTCATTCCCCCCTCTCTCCTTCCCTCTCTGTCTCTCTCTTTCTCTCTCTCTGTGTCTCTGTTTCTCCCCGCTCCCTCCATACCTCCCTCCTGCATGTCTTCCGTCTGGATGGAGATGCGGAGAGATGAGAGAGGAGAGAGAGAGAGAAGAGAGAGAGGAGAGAAGAGACACACACAGCAGACCGTGAAAGCAGCTGAACGAGGCGAAATTCATTTGATATCAATTTTTTTTCCTGCTTTGGGATTCAAGAGAAACGCCAGTTAAACCAAGGTCTTACCGTAGCCCTTGTAGCTTCATATTTATTTTGCCCGTAGATCGTCAAGAAATGAAAATCCTCTTTCCCTCCTGCCAGTAATAAACTCAGAAAATATCAGATATTAAACCCACATAGCTTGTCCACACAGTTTGTTCAAACGATTTCAGTCGTATCTGTAACTGATGTTCATATCTATTTATAGGTGAACATTACTGAGTGTGTGTTGCAGGAACACAAATCTGTATTGTTTATTTTCTGTGTCTGCATCCCCATCACTCGGTGCATTCACTTCCAAGTGATGAAACAGTCAGATTCATATTCTCTGAGTCGCGTCTTCCATCCACATACCCTCTCTTTCTGCGAACTTGACCCCCCCCCCCCCCCCCCCCCCCCCCCCCCCCCCCCCCCCCCCCCCAAAAAAAAAAAAAAAAAAAAATTCTTTATCATAAAGTAAGCTTAAATTGGACCCACGTACTTCTTTTCTTGCTGGAGGAGAACCGACCCATTTAGCTGTTGGCTCGATCTTCGAACGTAATTTGGACACGGAAATACCCATTTTTTTTCTCCCGGTGGCTGGAGGTTTGCGAGGGCGTTCGGAGGGATAAAGGTGGGGGGGACAGGGAGGGAAAGGCGTGGGAGTGAAGAGATTGGTGGGAAGGAGGGTGGGTGGGTGGGTGAGGAGGATTAATGTAATGCTGTGCATGTCACGAGAGAATGCCCCATACAGAACAGAAGGTTTAGGACACTATTCAATGAATAAAACATATCCCCCCCCCCCCCCTCTGTGTGTGTGCGTGCGTGCGTGCGTGCGTGTGTGCGTGCGTGCGTGCTGCATGTGTGTGTGTGTGTGTGTGTGTGTGCGCGCGCGCGCGCGGATCTTGCTATGCTGACCGAGCAGTAATACTAAGCCTGAACGATTACAGCCATTGATATTGGCTTTATTTAACATATATCTCTTTATATATTGGTCTCTCTGAATGAATGATATGTGCAGCAAGTGATTATGTGGTGGTTGTGCCTGTGGCTATTTGGTTGTTTATGTTGTTGATCATGTGATTGTTTGTGGCTGTTATTATGTGGTGGTTTTGTGGGTGTGACTATAGTTTTTTTATGGCTGTGACTATAGTTTTTTTTATGGCTGTGACTGTGTTGTTTTTGTAGCTGTGACTGTGTTTTATTTGTAGTTGTGACTGTGTTGTTTTTATAGTTCGACTGTAGTGTTGTTTTGTGGTTTTGCTTATGTAGTTGTTTTGTTGTTGTTGTTTTAACTGTGTGGTTGTCTTTACGGCTATGACCATGCGGTATGGTGTTTCTTTGTGGTTGTTGCTGGCTGTGTAGTTGTTCGTTATTGTTTGTAGCGGTGACTGACTTTGTTGTTATTTGCGTGTGTGTGTGACTGACTATGTAGCTGTTTGTGCGTGTGGCTATGACTAGCATACACACACATATACACACATACATATACACGCGCGCGCGAACACACAAACTTACAACACACACACGCTCACACACACGCACGCACGCGAACGCGCGCGCGCGCGCGCGCACGCACACACACACACACACACACACCACGCACGCACGCACGCACGCACGCACACGCGTGGCGCGCGCGCGCGCGTGTGCACCACACACACACACACACACACACACGCACACACACACGTGTGTATGTACGTGCAGAATACAAAGCCAAGTCGGGAAGGTTGTTGGTGGTCTTAAAATCTACGAAGGAAAGGAAGACTGGGAACATCGCCGGCGTCTTTATCCGTCTTCGGATTCTCGACTGTTTGGGTCCATTCTGCTGACGGGCTGTCCGCATTCCTACGTATTCCCGTGTCTGTCCCTATGGCCTCTTTGCTTTGGGAATGACTCGTGTGAGGACATGGAGACTCTGTATTGTGTAAGGCAGGTGTATGCTTGTACGTATGTTTGGGTGTATTCTTCTGTTGTTTTGCTTGCTTATTTGCGCTCGCGCGCGCGTGCGTTTGTCTGTATGTGTGTGTGTGTGTGTGTGTGTGTGTGTGTGTGTGTGTGAGAGAGAGAGAGAGAGAGAGAGAGAGAGAGAGAGAGAGAGAGCTTTAAAACTGGCATTAGGCTTATCTTGATTATTTCAATAATTAAGTGCTAATAGAACCAAATATTACAGAACGGCGAATATCGACGAGACTTGTCCAGCCATCCCTGTCATGAAGATGTCACCGAAGAAGAAAAGGCATATATCTAGGCCTATGTATTCAACACACGCACGCACGCACGCACACACGCACGCACGCGCCGAAATCCACTTTCGCCTTACGTTTTTTTCTGGGCAGTGATTAAAACTGAACTCGGATTTCACACGTGTTTGTGCGTGTGCTGATACGAATCTCTTCCTGGGTCTGCTACCAGACCGGGATGATTGGTTTAGATCCACTTCAGCTGTTGCTGCTTTCCTCTGTGGCGTACACAGTAACAGAGCAAACGGGTCTGTTGTCTCCCGCACTTTGAAGACGCCAGGGACAACCGACGATCGATCGTTTGAATGTTCAACGATTCCAAGCTCATTTTGCGCTTCCGTGAATTAATTTCTCACACCTTGGCCGTGATAACCTGCGTAGGAACTCCACCACTCCTTCCACAGTAGACCTGTTGAAACTGCATGATGTCCGAGAGGAACGTTTTGAACGACGAAAAGAAAATCGCCTCTGTCCACAGGTACAGTGACGCACAAAGCGCCACATATTTTAACAGCTTTTTTTAAAATTTAACATAACCGTTGAAAATGAACTCTCACAAACAACGATAAAATGATAGATAAGAATTAAAAATTGACACATTTCAGCCGTTCAGGAGAATATCTAAAGCATTTCAACGGATACAGAGTTTGAATGTAGAGCGCCAACGCGTTGTGCTATAAGACAAAATGCCTACACGCTGTGCTCAGACTCTTGCTTTCTGAATGCTGTTGATATTTGGCTTATGCCTTTCCGGACTGCTCCACCCACCCTTCGCTCCTTATGATCCTTTTCCATAATTCATGTAATTTATATATATTCATTTATTCAGTTGCGAGTCGAAAATGCAACTTTCCTCTTTTGGAAAAGGCAACTTTCCTCTTTTGGAAATTCAGGCAACTTTCCTCTTTTGGAAAAGGCAACTTTCCTTTTTTGTTGTATGGTATTCTCCTCTTCCATCCGTTCCGCTTCTCTCCCTCCCCCCCCCCCCTCCCCCCCACTCCCTCCTCCTCCCGTCTCATTCCTGAGTTTGTCATAGTCTCAGAATACTTCCTTCATTCTTTTGTTCAAAGGCTGCGTTATTGGCGTCCATTTTACTTCTACGAATGAGGTTTCACTTGTAAGGCTAGACAGCACAATTTCTACTTCTAAACGACTGTCAGTGTGTGTGCAAATTATGGCCGTTTTGTCGGTTTGCCCGTTAGCCTTCTCTGGTATTAGGTTCAATCTCAGCGCCAGAGAAGACTTTTTAACCTACGCCTGTCTATCTGTGCGCGAGTGTGTGCAAGTGGGGAGAGAGAGAGAAGCGACACATAGGAAGTGACGTTTTACTGGGAGTGAACCGAACATCAGACAGTGTGAAAACGAAAGAGAAGAAGAAGAGGAGTTCGAAAGAGAGGGAGAGAGGGGTTAAAATAAAATAAAAACTTGAAATCTTTGAAAAGGGTGGGGAGAGGGGGAGTTTGGAGATAAGAGCAAACGAGGGGTAGGAGGAGGTTGGCTAATGAATCTGATTCCATGAAGAAAGAAAGACGTAATGAAAGATAACGGTGTGTGTGTGTGTGTGTGTGTGTGTGTGTGTGTGTGTGTGTGTGTGTGTGTGTGTGTAAGAGAGAAAGGGAGAAGAGGGAGGGAGGGAGAGGAGGGGATGGCGAGAGAGAGGAGTGGAGGTGGGTGGGAAATGAAATCAACACCATGAAAAAGACGGTTGGGACAAAGAGACTGGAAGACCGACCAGTCTCCTCGATTACGATATGAGAGAGAGAGAGAGAGAGAGAGAGGAGAGAGAGAGAGAGAGAGAGAGAGAGAGGATGAGGAGGTGGAGGGGATAAGGCGGGGGCTGATGGTCGTGGTTGTGGCGTATTGTGTAAAGAACCTAATTGACCGAAAATGGGATAATTAGATCAGGGGGGCCGAGTGATCGGCATGCTAATGAGCTCGTGGTGGTGATAATGAGTGTCTACGTCACTCCAATAATGGGTGCGTCTGTCCCAGTCTCGCTCCCGCAGCAGATCTTCCACTGCGCCACCGTGGGCCTCATCAGATGCAGTTCTTCCATTGTGTCCTTCTCCTTCTTCTTCTCCCCCCCCCCCCGCCCCCCCTTTTTTTTTTTTTTTCCTTCTCCATCCCTTTCCTTCCAGCCTGTCATTTTCCTGTTTTGTTTCGGCTTATCGCCTTTAGCCCCCCCCCCCCCCCCCGGCCTCCTCCCTCCCTCCCCCCTCGTCTGTCTCTGTCTGTCCGTCCGTCTGGCTGGCTGTCTCTGTCTGTCTGTCTGTCTGTCTGTCGTCTCGGTCTCTGTCTGTCTGTCTGTCTGCTGTCTGTCTTCTCTCTCTCTCTCTCTCTCTCTCTCCTCTCTCTCTCTCTCTCTCTCTCTCTCTCTCTCTCTCTAGCTGGCTCGCTTGCTCGTTCAGTTTCTTTCTTCCTTCCTTATTTCAGTTCTTGGCCTTCCGTTTGTTGGAGTTCCTGTTGCCATTCCTTTCTTCCTGTATTCAAGCAGTACCTTTTTCCTCCCCCCCCCCCCCCCCATTCTTCCTTCCTTTCTTGTTCTATTCCCACAATATTTCTTTCTTTCCATCCCTTCTTCCTTCCTTTCTTACTCTGTTCCCGCCATATCTCCTTCCTTCCTTCCTTTCTTTCTTCCTTCCTTCCTTTTCCTTCTTCTTTCTTCCTTCCTTTTCTTCCTTTCAATACTCTGACACAGAGATGATCTATCACCGGGGAAATGGTTGGCTCGGCTTTTAGCGGCGTGATTAGTTGATCAATCTGTGGCTTTCTTTTCTTTCTTTTTCTTCTCTTTCTTTCTTTTTTTTTTTTTTTTTTTTTTTTTTTGCTTTCTCTTCCTTGCCTGTCGGCTTCTTCTTGCTTTAGCGTTATTACCCAGCCAGAGCCGCAGATTTTTGAGAGAATATCTTTCTTCCTTTCATTCTCTCTCTCTCTCCCCCCCCCCCCCCCCCCCCCCCCCTTTTTTTTTTTCTCTCTTTCTTTCTTTCTATGTTTCTGTCTTCATTTCTGTAGCTCTGTATATTTCTTTCTTTACTTTTGTTCTTCTGTAAAAAAATAGTACGCCCTTCTTTTGGAAGTTTTGTGCCCGCGCTTTTCTCTTTCCTGTCTGCTGGCTGGCTTCTTTTTGTTTCTGTCGTGTACTTTTTGTACTGTTGTAGTCCATTCTCCTGTATTAGTTGCTGAAAGTAACACTTCCTTCTTGCCACAATTTATAGCATGCCAGCTTTTTTCTCTCTCTTTAACGTGGTGACAAGGAAGTGAGACAGTTCACCCAGTCTACAGTGGACAGTAGCTGTTCTTAATGTGATTAGAGGTGCTCTCGGCACATTTCTGTAGGAGAAACGAGGTTGACATACAAAGACGTGTGATATATTGATACAAAGAAGAAACAGTGATTGCACTGAGGGAAGGCCCTCCTGCTGTTGCCCGTTTAGGCGCAGTGGCCAGGCACTGATCTTTCCAATCACCGTAGTTGATGCGGTTCAACTGTCGGAAAATGTCCCTCGGGGCAGTCAAAGGGTCTTAAAGTTTTGCTTGTATTGCAGTTTATTTTCAACCATTCTTAGAATCACGAACTATTGTCTAACAGAACAAAACTGGCGTGTATTTTCCTTTCTTTATTTCTTCTTTCTTTCTTCCCTCTCTCTCCTTTCTCTGTTTCTTCTCTCTCTCTCTCTCTCTCTCTCTCTCTCCTCCCTCCCTCCCCCCCCCTCCTCTCTCTCTCTCTCGTAAATGTCAACAGCAATTATACCGGCAGATCGGGAGGGGGAGGGGTTTGGAGGGGGAGGAGGGGGGGGGGGGAGAGAAGAAGAGGAAACTGAAAGAAATACTATACCGGTCAGCCGAAACTGCACAAGGGGAACACAAACTTTGTTCTCACACAAGTGACACAACGCAACACGAAGACATCACAAACGCCGTGACACAGGCACAAAGTTCCCCACCAAAGACCCGCCACAACACCACGGCAAAACAACGGACAGAAGAGGGGGGAAAACCCCTAGGAGACGTCATCGTCATCCGTGCCGCGGCTAGGTACCTGCGATCCAACAAACTGAACTGCCGCATGGAAGGATCGAACTCCCGACCCGTGACCCAGTGGCACGGTTCAGCCTTTAAAAAGAAAGGCCAGAAAGGGAAGCAATCGGCCTATTCAGTGCTGATCAGCCGCAGATGAAAGGGAAATTCGCCTGAAAGGAATCCGATTTGGCTGGCAGGAGGATGAAATGGGGAGGAAGAGAGGAGAGGGGAGTGTGTGGGTGAGGGGTGGGATGGCGGTGGAGGGATTTTTTTTTTTGACGGCGCTGGACTGCACTGGAGGCCAGCTTTGTGAATCATGAAGAGAGTGACAGGATTGGGGGGGGGGGGGGGGGGGTTGAGTGACAGGGAGGAGGAAAAGGAGAGGGGGGGGGGGGGGGGGGAACAGAGAGAGAGAGAGAAAGTTTTCTTTATTTTGCAATGGTGGAAGTAGTGTTGGGCTGTCGTCCCGATATGTCACGCACGCGCGCGCGCACACATAGACACACACGCATAGACGTTCACACACATTCACACACACACACACACACACACACACACACACACACACACACACACACCACACACACACACACACACACACACACACACACACACACACACTCACACGCACGCACGCACACACACACGAACACATTCACACGCACATTCACACACACAACACACACACACACACACACACACACACACACACACACACACACACACCACGCGTGCGCTGTTTCATCGTGATAACACGAACGATTGAACCAGGAAACACGCCGTGACTGCTAACAGATCAGTGTTGCTGATTGGCTGCAGGGCAGAACACGACATCGTTTTCAGTGTTTTGTCAGTGTGTCTTGCTGTCTGTTGTTTTTTAGCTGTCAGTTTAGCTGTCTGTCACTTTGTCGGCAAGGTATCTCGAAAACAGTTGTTAGGAACCTTGATTTCACAGGACTTTGTCGGCAAGGTATCTCGAAAACAGTTGTTAGGAACCTTGATTTCACAGGACTCTTTAAGTTGCATATTGAAGTCCTTGACAAGCAAACTGACAAAATGTCGAGGTCTTGGGGGGGGGGGGGGGGGGGGGGGGGGGACAACAAACGAAAACGCCCCAACCGGCTACTCGGGATAGCTCGAACCTCCATCAAGGTCCAACGGAGCCTGGATCCGCACCAAATATGACTGGGTCTGGCCCTTAGCTACACATCAATCTGTCCCGTATGTTCAGTGAAGATCGGTTGAGTTGTATCTTGCTGAATCGATCATGGGTCTGCCCCTCTGAATCCGCTTCCAAATTTAACGGAGTCGTCATAGGGTCATTTTTGGTGTTTGCACCGAGTTCCGTTAGAACCGGTTCAGTAGGTCTCCACCCTGTCCCGACATAATCTTGCTAACAGACCAACACAGGAAAAAAAAAGGAAAAAAGAGAAACTGTACGTACCTGGGTGAAAGTATAACCTTCTAAGCGGAAGTTCTCGGGGAGTGGGGTGGGGGGGGGGGGGGGGGGGACAAAAACAAAAGCTCAGCGATTTTCCTTTCAGTGCTGTACTTACAGGCGACTGACAATGGTGAAAAACAGTTTCCACTTCCTGTTGTTGGATTACCTCTGCACGCGCAGAGATTTGGTTGGGGGGGGGGGGGGGGGGGGGGGGGGCAGGCATTTTTCATTTCTTTTCGTGCTTTTCTCATTTTCGTCTCCCTTGTCATCCGTTGCATCATGTTTGTTCTCAATCCCTGTGTTTGTGAACGTGAAGTGTATTTGCTCATGTTTTCTCCCCTGCTCGCTAGTGCGAATGGCACTCCGTAATCATACTGGGTGTTTGTTTTTGTTCCCCTCGCTTCGCCTCGGGCCAAACTGTCTTTTCTGGACAGTTCAAGCGCGGGGAGGGAGGAAGAGATGGAGGGGAGGGAGTCGTCGATGTTTGTGCCTGGCGGTTGTGTTGCTGTGTTGTTCTCATGTTACCTGTGGTCGGTGTAATCAGTGCGTCCTATTAGTATCGGTGTAGTTGCTCTCAAATTCGTCTCCGGTCTTTGGGGTTCGGTTGGCAGTTGGGTACATGTCCTCGGTTCATGCAAAGCAGCGCTAACCCAGGGAAGGTACACATGGAGTCACGAGTGCTTAAGGAGATCGCACATGCGATAAGCGTTGCCGTGCACCAGAAGCTCCAACAACGTTATACACGGCAGGAGGCCGCAGTTCATGGTCTGGAACAGCTGTGACAGAAGTATGGAATCGGGGTTTATTGGCCAGAGTGGAAGACTGGAAGTGCACAGCAGGCCTGCCAAAATGGGTAAACCATCCACAGATCATGAGGAAGAGTGGGATGAGACCGGGTATTGTATTCCACCGGGTCATCCACGGAGACCGGGTATTGTACTCCACCCGGGCGATCCACAAGATGGGTATTGTACTCCACTCGGGTCATCCATAAGACCGGGTCTTGTTCTCCATTCAGGTCATCCACGAGACGGGTACTGTACTCCACCCGGGCCACCCACGAGACGGGTCTTGTACTCCACCCGTGCCATCCACAAGACGGGTATTGTACTCCACTCGGGTCGTCCATGAAACCGGGTCTTGTACTCCATTTAGGTCATCCACGAGACGGGTACTGTACTCCACCGGGCCACCCACGAGACGGGTATTGTACTCTACTCGGGTCATCCACGAGACCGGGTATTGTACTCCTCCCGGACCATCCACAAGACGGGTATTGTACTCCACCCGGGGAATCCACGAGACGAGTCTTATACTCCACCCGCGCCATCCACGAGACGGTGGCCATCCACGAGATGGGTATTGTACTCCATTCGGGTCATCAAACGAAATTTTTTTTTTTTTTATTGAACTCACTGTGCCATATTTCCGCAGAATGGAGCAAGCTGTCCTCTACAGAGTGAAAAGTATGCCTGTCTGGCCAGCAGCTAGGGGGAATGCAGCTTCCAAGACAAAGATCTCAGTTTCAGCAAGGGGATGTGTAGGCTCATCAGCCTACGATCTCGTGGAACAGTTCAGAATTTCAGGAAAGAAGAGGACTAGAACCCTTGATGATATGAACGCATGCGTGATTTAAAAGAAAAGTGCACTCATGTCAAATCCCGTTCCATTTTTCAGAGCAAGGACAAAGCCGCCGTGTACCGGCTGCATGGATGACACGATAACGGAACACATGCACACTTGTGTTGTGTTTAGGCAGCATCCCTGAAGATGGAATGTGGCAACCCAATTGGTGGGATTTAAACACACGCATAGCTGTAATCTTACCTGGGGTGAACCTCGGAGTTTTTGCACAGGAAGGGTGCGGGGATGAGGAGAGAGAGAGAGAGAGAGAGAGAGAGAGGAGAGAGAGAGAGAAGAGAGAGAGAGAGTCTGTTTTTCCCATATCATTCGCAAGCCTGATAAGTTTGATTTCTTTCTTGTGTATCTGAGAGCCTCTCTCTCTCCTTTCTCCCCCCTCTCTCTATCTCCCCCCCCCCCCCCTCTCTCTCTCTCATCACAACACATCAGTTAAACAGAACGTCATTTTTTTTTTTTCAAGCACGAGTTTCCTTCACTTCGAAACAAAAGAAGGTAGTTTTGAACACTCCTACGCGATCCCGACGGCTGTAGCTTATCGATCGGCGGGTGTTCGAAGGAACAGGCATCGCGCGGGTTTCTCTGTCATGGTGGTCGTCATTTCGCCGAAGCCGAGAAATGACGTTCAACCCCACGACTCGGGCGCCTAAACGAGGGCAGGAATCGATTGTGTCTGGGACTATAGGGTGGAACGGAAGGCGGCGGGTGACCACCGCTGGCGACCGACCGACCGACCATCCCTGGAACACGTGGGCGGACAGCAGGATCAGGCCACTGCTTGTAAGAAAAAAAAAAGGGCATTCGCCTGGAGATGTCACTGGCCCGCACTGGCCTTCGTCGTCCTGTTTTTTTTGGGGAGGTTTTTGCTGACTTTTCTCTTTCTGTTGCCTCCCCCCCCCTCCCTCCGCCCCTGTATTTCATACCCCTGTACTACTTTTGTTTTAAACCATGTTTGTGGTGGTGCTTGCACCGCGCTGGAGAACTGTCGCCTGTCCACCCTCACATACGTTATTTGATTGTGACTGATCCTGGGCGTAGGAAATAGCACTGTAGAATAGGATGTCACTTTGGACCTGGCCGTTTTGTTTTGGTGTGTGTGTGTGTGTGTGTGTGTGTGTGTGTGTGTGTGTGTGTGTGTGTGTGTGTGTGCATGCGTGCGTGCGTGCGTGCATCTGAGATTATATTCCTCACCATGTCAATTTCAGCGTCAGCTGGTTATTTCATCAAGGGTTTATAGTGCTTTTCACGGAGGCTACATGGTAATCCTACTTAATTCGACTTACCACAAAGCATTCTGATGCTGTAATGAACGAGGAAGGCAAATGTAGCGATGCCACCTCATCTGCTCTCGACAAAATAAGTTTTACCAGGATATTCAGAACATAACGGAAAGCTCGCCTCTGTATCAGCCAGATTTTTTTGTGGACCAATTTAGGTATAATTGTTTTCCCTGTTTGTACATTCTATTTACAACGCTATTTACCACGCGCATGTCCATCTATTGCGCCATTTTTCTATGTGCTCGTCTCTGTAATAACGCCATTTAGGACGTGCCTCTCTTTTCAAACTACCATTTTACCTTGTGACCGTCTCTTCATCACGCATTTGCCCTGTGTCGGTCTCTTCGTAACGCCATTTGCATTGTGCATGTCTGTTTATAGCTCTATTTAGTAAACGTGTATCTCATTATAACGTCATATCATTGTGCATGTCTGTTTATAACGCCATTCATCACAAATCAGTTAAACTTTATGCAAACTGAGACCGATTTAATTAATGGCGTGGAATCTATGTAGTCTAAGGAAAGTTCTTTCCCTCGTTATTACGGTCTTTCCTACATTACATATCACAACAACAAAAAATGTGTTGTATTATCAAGGGAAAAGGTCTTAGAAGTGTTGTATCTTGCGACTTACCATCT
Source organism: Conus canariensis (assembly GCA_033310375.1). Taxonomy (NCBI): domain Eukaryota; kingdom Metazoa; phylum Mollusca; class Gastropoda; order Neogastropoda; family Conidae; genus Conus; species Conus canariensis. The sequence goes on along the minus strand of CM065715.1, from coordinate 72,919,233 downwards.
TCTAAGCTAACCTTGTCTTTTCGTATTGTTTTTTTTTTTTCGTGAAAATTTGGTTTTATAGTTTTTCGTGAGCAAACTTCTCGCAAGTTTAGCACAATTTCAAACTTCATGCTAACAAAAATAAAAGCAGAAGACGAGTTTGCTATTGATGACTCTGTTTTATTCACGTATCCTTTTTCTGCATAGTGTGGTTCTTTGGAATAGTGCACGTGGTACACGCACGGCAGCCGAGTAGGCCTACTTCGCTGATGATGATGAGATGCTTTGCGGAAGAAATTATAACACGGTACCTGAAACAGTTTAAAATCGATTTCTGTGGAGAAACGCAGATGATTTCAAAGGTTGGTTTTGGGACAATGTGTGCATACTATCTGCATCTGAGCCTCTTTACCTCACACACACGCACAAGACACAAACGAACCTACACACACACCACACACACACACACACACACACACACACACTCACGCGCACACGCACACACACACACACACACACACACACACACACACACGAACCACTTCACAGCATCAGTGACATCAAATCAACAAACAGAAATACGCGTATACACACGGGTACACAAAAGCGGCTAAGACAAAATCTGCATCGCTGGTTTAGATCAGGAAAGACGCCGGGGAAAAAAAAAGTTATTTCAGAACGCTCGGCCACCTCGTTTCCCTCATCTCTGGCAGTTCGCTGCCGGTGCCAGAGATGTCCCATCGATTGAAGGCGGTGTGCTGAGTCAGGAATTGTGCTGGCGTCGACACAACTATCGACAGTTGACGCGAGAGCTCCACTCGTCACTGGCTCTAAATACAGCTCTCCACGGCTATTTCCAGCGCTCACGTTCTCACTCGGGACGCTCGTTACCGAGATGGCCGTGTTCGGATTCAGAACGATCCGAATAATTAAGCCACTCTTGCGAAAGGCCAGAGGACTTCCTGTTTGGAGTCGCGGGTCAGATCTGGAAGAATGTTTTTCGGCTTTACAGCGATTTCCAAATTAACTGTTGCTTTTTTCGTGAGGTGGCAGAGGTTTTTTTTTTATTTTTTAAAATTTTTTTTACTATATTGAAAATAGGAACGTTTTCCCGATTGACCGTTGATCAGAAATAGCTTGTTGGAGCGATCAGTTTTCTCTGAATGACTTTTTGCTGCTTATAGACAGAATTGTCGTTAATCGAACATGATATGGTGGTATTGCTTCCGTGTCCAAAGGCAGATTGTAAACATCTGTTTAGCCACCTATCTCTCTCTCTCTCTCTCTCTCTCTCTCTCTCTCTCTCTCTCTCTCTCTCTCTCTCTCTCAGAGTGTGTGTGTGTGTGTGGTGTGTACATCTTTTTAGCCACCTCTCTCTCTCTCTCTCTCTCTCTCTCTCTCTCTCTCTCTCTCTCTCACTGTGTGTGTGTGTGTGTGTGTGTGTGTGTGTGTGTGTGTGTGTGTGTGTGTTTACGACAGTACAGATGCTGCGGGAGGGCATTATCATCGTTTTTATGCGAGCGTGCCAGTACCGCACTTTCTGATGAGAAGGATAATTTTTCTATAGACATAAACGTTACGCTTTTCACGATAGAAACGTCCTATTTAAGGGGTGGGGTGGAGGGGGGGGGGGGGGGGGACTGCTTTTTGGAACAGAACCAGTTTCTCCAAAACGAAAATCTTTGTTCGCACAGAACATCTGTTCACGCTAAAAACTGATGCTTATCAAGAAAAACGCTTTTCGTGATGGGTTTTTTTTTTTTTCTCCAAAAATGAAATTTACGATTTTTGTGGCAGAACAATGTCCATGATTAGAAACAGCCGATGAACTCCATAACAGAACCATGCTGTTCATAACGGAATTTGCGCTTTTCAGGAACAAGCTATTTTTGTAGACCTGTTCAGGCAATAATTTTCCGCCATAAAGAATGTTGGTTGTAGGTTTGGTAGTGAGGGATATCTTTTTCCTCATGCATGGAATGATCTTCGACACGGCATTTCCAGCGCCTTGGACATGCCGCGCCTTGCTGCCTGTCGTTCGCCATCTGTATTGCACTGACGGATAAAGCCAGTGCGCGAGTCCTCTGTACAGGCCCTGAGAAGGAGAGAGAGAGAGAGAGAGAGAGAGAGAGAGAGGGGGGGGGGGAGGGGTTCACATACCTATACACACATTCACATGTACTTACACGCAGGCAAATTCAGCTTGCTGTATGACCAAGAGTGAAAATTCCAATTATGTCATGCACCAATGAGAGGAATTACTGTGTGATGCATGGGCTTAAACTAACGGCGGTATATATTAAGAAAATCTTTCCTTTCTGATCTTTTGCCCCAAAAAGCAACGTCGATCGTGTTTGTATGGTGAAGGATGAGTGTTTTAAATGCGCAGAAAACGGAACCACAGGCTGACGTCGTCTTTTGTATTTCAATTCTGTTGTTGGTCAGTCAGCGTTACGTACATTAGTTTATATGTCGGGCGGCGTATTGATCAGCTGAACTGAGTAGATCTGCTTGCCCTTTGTACCTGACGAGACTTCGGAGCACCTGCTGTGATCCGATGGATCGGGTCTGCCGTGGATCAACATCTGGTGATGATCCATCCTGGTTCCTCCCGACCACTTCAAAGTGTGCCTTAGTTTCTTTTTTGTTCTGTTCCTGTGCATGTGCCGAATGACTTCGCGGATATGGTATAGCACAG
>CM065715.1:72911556-72914056 GCA_033310375.1 Conus canariensis | reverse complement strand
TTTATTTCATTTCGTTTTTTTTTTTGTTGTTTTTGTTTTTTTTCTGTTCGTTTAACGATCGGTGATGGTGTGTGTGTGTGTGTGTGTGTGTGTGTGTGTGTGTGTGTGTGTGTGAAGCAGCTGGTAGCTGGTTACTGGTCTAAAGCATTCAAGTTGTGTTGTGGGGTGGGTTGTTTTGGTGTAAATACCGCCCCTCCCCCATTCCCACTCACCTAACATTCGTCGTGTATGGCTGGATTTTTGATTACCTCAGCAACTTTACATTCAGTTTATGCTGACGTCTTCGTTACCACTGGTGGACTGAATAACGTAGGCATTTAATGACACGGACAAGCAGGATCGTTTGGGCTTCATCGGTGGTCAAGGTCACGAGGTCAGAGAAACGTTTATAACGATTGTGCTTATTTATTTTGTCTGAAGACCTTGATGAATCACCGGACCGATGACATCACATAGTGACGAAGATACCCAGTGATACAGTTTCCCAATGACATCACATAGTGACGAAGATACCCAGTGATACAGTTTCCCAATGACATCACATAGTGACGAAGATACCCAGTGATACAGTTTCCCAGTGACATCACATAGTGACGAAGATACCCAGTGATACAGTTTCCCAGTGACATCACATAGTGACGAAGATACCCAGTGATACAGTTTCCCAATGACATCATATAGTGATGAAGATACCCAGTGATACAGTTTCCCAAGTGACATCACATAGTGACGAAGATACCCAGTGATACAGTTTCCCAATGACATCACATAGTGACGAAGATACCCAGTGATACAGTTTCCCAATGACATCACATAGTGACGAAGATACCCAGTGATACAGTTTCCCAATGACATCACATAGTGACGAAGATACCCAGTGATACAGTTTCCCAATGACATCACATAGTGACGAAGATACCCAGTGATACAGTTTCCCAATGACATCACATAGTGACGAAGATACCCAGTGATACAGTTTCCCAATGACATCACATAGTGACGAAGATACCCAGTGATACAGTTTCCCAATGACATCACATAGTGACGAAGATACCCAGTGATACAGTTTCCCAATGACATCACATAGTGACGAAGATACCCAGTGATACAGTTTCCCAGTAACATCACATACTGACGAAGATACCCAGTGATACAGTTTCCCAATGACATCACATAGTGACGAAGATACCCAGTGATACAGTTTCCCAATGACATCACATAGTGACGAAGATACCCAGTGATACAGTTTCCCAATGACATCACATAGTGACGAAGATACCCAGTGATACAGTTTCCCAATGACATCACATGGTGACGAAGATACCCAGTGATACAGTTTCCCAATGACATCACATAGTGACGAAGATACCCAGTGATACAGTTTCCCAATGACATCACATAGTGACGAAGATACCCAGTGATACAGTTTCCCATTGACATCACATGGTGACGAAGATACCCAGTGATACAGTTTCCCAATGACATCACATAGTGACGAAGATACCCAGTGATACAGTTTCCCAGTGACATCACATAGTGACGAAGATACCCAGTGATACAGTTTCCCAATGACATCACATGGTGACGAAGATACCCAGTGATACAGTTTCCCAATGACATCACATGGTGACGAAGATACCCAGTGATACAGTTTCCCAATGACATCACATAGTGACGAAGATACCCAGTGATACAGTTTCCCAATGACATCACATAGTGACGAAGATACCCAGTGATACAGTTTCCCAATGACATCACATAGTGACGAAGATACCCAGTGATACAGTTTCCCAATGACATCACATAGTGACGAAGATACCCAGTGATACAGTTTCCCAGTGACATCACATAGTGACGAAGATACCCAGTGATACAGTTTCCCAGTGACATCACATAGTGACGAAGATACCCAGTGATACAGTTTCCCAATGACATCACATAGTGACGAAGATACCCAGTGATACAGTTTCCCAATGACATCACATGGTGACGAAGATACCCAGTGATACAGTTTCCCAATGACATCACATAGTGACGAAGATACCCAGTGATACAGTTTCCCAATGACATCACATAGTGACGAAGATACCCAGTGATACAGTTTCCCAATGACATCACATAGTGACGAAGATACCCAGTGATACAGTTTCCCAGTGACATCACATAATGACGAAGATACCCAGTGATACAGTTTCCCAATGACATCACATAGTGACGAAGATACCCAGTGATACAGTTTCCCATTGACATCACATAGTGACGAAGATACCCAGTGATACAGTTTCCCATTGACATCACATAGTGACGAAGATACCCAGTGATACAGTTTCCCAATGACATCACATAGTGACGAAGATACCAGTGATACAGTTTCCCAATGACATCACATAGTGACGAAGATACCCAGTGATACAGTTTCCCAATGACATCACATAGTGACGAAGATACCCAGTGATACAGTATCCCAATACCATCACATAGTGACGAAGATACCCAGTGA
>CM065715.1:72904056-72906556 GCA_033310375.1 Conus canariensis | reverse complement strand
ATCTGCTTCGATGATTTGTATTTTCTGTATATGGTTGACACAGTCAGACGTTTGACAATTTGGAATCGTCAGTTTAGTTACTGAAACTTGAGTATTGGCCTTGCCACTCATGTAACCAGCATTCCTTCTAGGGCAGTATGTCTCCGTGTCGCAGTTCACTGCAATGTCCCCGATGTAGCATTTCTTCCATTGCAGTCTGTCTCCTTGCCTCAGTTCACAACAGTGTCTCAGATGTAGCATTTCTTCCATTGCAGTCATGTCTCTTTGCCTTAGTTCATAAGTGTCTCAGGTGTAGCATTCCTTCCATTGCAGTCATGTCTCTTTGCCTTAGTTCATAAGTGTCTCAGGTGTAGCATTCCTTCCATTGCAGTCATGTCTCTTTGCCTTAGTTCATAACAGTGTCTCAGGTGTAGCATTCCTTCCATTGCAGTCATGTCTCCTTGCCTTAGTTCATAACAGTGTCCCAGGTGTAGACAGTCCCACGTTACCTGGCACTACTACATTTTTTTTTCAGAATAAAGACTGATTTAAAAAAAAACAAAAAAACTTGGAGCTCAGTCATGCTGGAGGTACATCCCACATAGCACGTAGGCCTGCTGCATGATATCGTAGTGACGTAGGCGTCGGGGTCAGCAGATACAGCCTGAGGTCAAGGTGGAGTGGTAGTTTTTGTCATCTTGTCAGTACCAGCAGATTGCCTGACTGCTGTCTGTCTGTCTGTCTGTCTCTGTCTGTCTGTCTGTCTGTCTGTCTCTCTCTCTCTCTCTCTCTCTCTCTCTCCTCTCTCTCTCTCTCTCTCTCTCTCTCTCTCTCACCAGTGTTGAGATGTCTCCATTTGGTGGAGAAGGAGCTAGGTTATCTTTTTCCAAAGTGATCAGTAGCTGTGTCATTTTTTTTAAAGCCCACTCTTTCCACGTTACAAAAGATGAAGCAATTCCGTAGGTCATGCCGTGTTGTTGACACTTTTAAAGACAAAAGCGATTTATACGAACTTTTCTTACCTGAATCAAGTAAGCGCGTACTGTTATGTGGATACATGCTGTACAAATGTTCTTTATTGTCGTCATCTTCTTCGGTATCATCTTCATCATCATCGCCATCGTTTTCTTCCTCCTCCTCCTCCTCCTCCCCCTCCTCTTCCTCCTCCTGATCAACATCATCATCATCATATCATCATCACAAAGAAGAAAAGTCATTTGTCTTTAGTCAGAACTTTTAACTCTAGATAAAAGTGTTTAAATCAATATGAAGGAAAGAGTCTGTGTACGGACGGACCACTGTAAGTAGTGTATGCTGCTGAAAAAAACAACAACAAACAAACAAAAAACTGACCCAACTCTCGACAGACCACGTTTACACTCTCCAAAACGATTAATTCATGCTGGATGTTAAAAACTGTGTTGTCACTTTTCTCAAAATCATATTTTCTCAAAATCATATTATGTCAGCCCGAGTGTTACGTCATTAATGTTACTTATTATTCCAAGACGTTTAAGGACTCTTTTGCTTCCTGTGTGACTGAATATCATTCGGTGAGTCTGTACGACTTCGAACTGCTATGCCAGCGTGTGCAAACCTTCTAGTGCTTAAACCCCTTCATTGTGTATACGCAGTAAGTTCAGATAGGCACGTCTGGAAATACAGTATAGCCAGCATACCCCTGATCACGTAGAGGGGAGATGAGTACCGCTAAGGTGTACTTTGTCCATTGAATTACTGGTATGAACACCCGGTAAAACCGCCACTGGTCACTTGGCTGTCGTGACATTGTTACGATATGTTGGTTCGGTGATGATTCAACATGTCCACAAATATGAGACTTCTTTATTTGACAAGATTTTAACTGGCCTCCTGTTCAGAGAGCTGACAGAGAGAGACTACGGGTTCGTAATTTCACTCCACCATTGCCAAACGTTTCAAACAAACCAACATTCCTCACTAAAAGATGGCGCTCTTCTGCGATCTCCTGCTGCATCGATCGTCTTTTACCGTGTTTCCAGATTGTTCAAGAGGTTTCAGAAAGCCGAAAGTAAGAAACTGTAATAAACAATAACATAGTGTGTGTGTGTGTGTGTGTGTATGTGTGTGTGTGTGTGTGTGTGTGTGTGTGTGTGTGTGTGTTTAACATTCTCTTACCACGTAAAAGATGGAGAAGTTCCATAATGCATACCATGAGATGAATACACGGTTTTAAATATCGTTTTATTGAGATTGGGATTTACACGGTATCAGTTCTACTTGATGTTTTTCGGTTTGAGAAACTGATGTTTTTCACTTGATCTGATGGACACATGAATTGTGAACTAATGGCTGTTTGTCAGTCTTTCTGGTTTCAGGAAGCACTATGAGTCAATGTTTTAAGTTTGGTTATCAGTAGTAACATAGTTTATTTTTTCTTTTTTTCTTTTCTTTTTTTTTTGGGGTGGGGGGTGGGGGGGGTGGGGGGTTAATTTGATCTAGTTGTGTGTGTGTGTTTTTTTTAAATATTAACCTGCATTTG
>CM065715.1:72856556-72899056 GCA_033310375.1 Conus canariensis | reverse complement strand
GTCTGTCTGGAAGAGGAAGAAATATATGGTAATTCGGCTGTTTTTAAAAGTAGCATGTTTGTTGACAAATCGGTTGTTTTTTTAAAGCAGTTAGGATTTTTGTTTGTTCGTTTGTTTTTTAACCAAAGGCCGGAGCTCAGGGAAAGATAATAATACTTAAAGAAGTGGACAAAATTTGATTTGATCAAGTTATTGATCGGTCGTTATTAGCGTAGCTGCGTTGTACTCAGGTGATTTGTTTCCGCATTGCTGCCAGTTTGGTAGGTCAGCAATCGAACACAGTTTTGTTGAAACCAAGTAGGGGAACAGCAACGATAAAATGAACGATAACGGAAAGAGCCGCGAGCGAGCAACCGAGCGAGAGAGAGAGAGGGTCACTGGGGACTGTTCAATGTAGAAGGAATGGAATAATTCTATCCTGACTAAAGCAACTGCACCTTAACGCCCAGTACCTGTTTTCATTTAAATGTCGTGTAGTACGAGGCTTTTATCAAGGTGCCAGCTCAAGAAAGTGGTAAAGCCGTGAAGACTGAGGAGGGAAAAAAACCTGTTGAACACGGGCACTGCAGGCGGTTGGATCAGCAGAAGAGTTCTGAAGAGAGAGAGAGAGAGAGAGAGAGAGAGAGAGAGAGAGAGAGAGAGAGAGAGAGAGAGAGAGAAAGAACAGACCAGAAACGAGAGCGGTAATCCCGGCTGTCAACGAGTCGAGAAAGACTGAAATAAGTCTTACAAGAGAGGCCATTGTTAGGGTGGTCAGTGGACATGAACGACTGGAATTATTCTCGATATGTAACACTAGTGATCATTGGGGACACAAACCATTCTGAAGAAAACAGACAGCCGGGACAGACTGAAATAATTCTAAACAGACATGAAAAGCAAATAATTTTCAGCCTGGAAGGAACTGGCCTGATGGTATCAGGGCAGCTTTAAAACATTTCTTTTTAAGAGAAAAAAAACAACCCCGAGGCATTGAAAGATTTCGTTGTAGAAAAAAAAAAGTGTAAATGTATATGTCATCAGCACAAAAAGAACTCACGTTTTCAGCAGTGGAACACAAGCGTCAAACAATTTTATTGAATAATATCAACAAGTAATGAAATGATTTCAAGATGACAATCAAAGCAAACAGACGACCGCACAAACTGACGATCCACTTCAGGCAGACAATGATCGAACCAAACTGGCTGGTAAAAGACAGGCAAACGCGAAACAGACCCAGACCAAAACGCCCGGTGCACTCGCTTCCAAACCCCACCCTCTTCCTGTCTCACACACACACACACACACACACACACACACACACACACACACACACACACGCACGCACGCATGCATGCGCGCGCGCGCTCACTCACTCACTCACTCTCTCATAACACACACACACACACACACACACACACACACACACAGTGAACGTGGATCAACAGTGGCTGATAACGCTAACGGGCAGAAGCCGCGGTCAGTCCGGAGGCAGAGAGAGAGAGAGAGAGAGAGAGAGAGAGAGAGAGAGAGAGAGGAGGTGGGGGGGGGGGGGCTGGCAGTGTGCTAATATTATGGATTTGGCATCGCTTTTCTCCTCACAACGTTACGGATCTCTGAGTCTTAGGCTGTTCTCCGCAGACACCCGGCGCCAGAGTTGTGGTGGGAGGTTTGCCGATGGCCCCCGCACTGTTTTTGTCCCCCTGGGCATTACGTCTGTCGTGTAGGTTCGTAGGCGTTTGTTGGAAGTTGGTATGAGACATTGCCGTGGCACAAAGATATTTTAAAAGAAATTTCCTGAACTACGTGGGCATATGCGTATTGACACATGTAAACACACACGCTTGTGCACAGATGCGCATGTTCATGTAGATATACAGAGTTCTTGCACACACGCAAAGAATCAGTCTCCAAAAAACGAACTATAATGCAGAGCTATGATGTTTGAAAAACAGAAAGAAGGTACTGTTATCTTCCAGTTGTTGCCTCCCCACACCATTCCGACCTCCATCCATCTCTTCTACACCCCCTCCACTGTTCTTTCCATTACACCTAGTTCTGCCCACCTGCTGAATGTCAGGTGAAATAATGAGGCTGCATGGGATATTGACTAAAAGACATGTGCAGAGAGATGGTAAAGAAAGAGTCAGAGTCTGACCTTTAGCAAAGAGAGACAAAAGGCATTGTGCATGCATCTGCGAAAGTGGTGTGTGTGTGTGTGTGTGTGTGTGTGTGTGTGTGTGTGTGTGTGTGTTTGAAAGAGAGAGAGAGAGAGAGAGAGGGGGGGGGGGCAGAAATGGACAAGATGGTGGAAATAGACGGGAGTGGAAAAGGGATACGTGAATGACAGGATTGGAACGTGCTGAGGTGAGGAATACTCGATAAAGAATGTGAAGGGTGAGGGAAATGACTGGGAGTTGCTGACATGAGGGGACGGAAGGACAAAGTAAAGGTAGAGGAGGATAAGATAAGATAATGTTGCTTATAGCCCAGCCGACCGCAAGGGGCCACATCAGGGCTGTCACCACGTTAAAATCAACTCACAAGTCATTTAAAAAAAAAAAAAAAAAAAAAAACAAACAAACAAAAACAAACCTTTCACACATCGCTTTAAAAGACATCTTCTAGAAACGCCCCAGAAACTTCGTTAAAAATCTTTCATCCGTAAAATCTTAAATCAGATGAAAAACGTTAATCTCTCTCAAAAACTCAAAGATCACGTCAGGCAGGACATCCCTGAACAGGATTTTCATGGACTCTGCTGTAAAATGTTTGTGTCTCACATCGTGCAAGTCCCAACACTCTAAAAGAATATGTTTCATTGTGAGTGGCACATGACATGGAATGCACCACGGAGCTTCTTCACTCTTTAAAAGGTACGAATGGGTAAAATACGAATGGCCGGTGTGCAGCCGGCACAGAACTGTTTCTTCTTTACGACCACCAGACGCAGATGGGAGGAACTCCTTAAGGTTTGGACGGATCTGAAAGAGTTTGTTATCCGTCTGTGTATTCCAATCCTCCTGCCAGAGGTCTCTCACATAATCGTTAATTTTGGGTTTCAGATCTGAGCAGGGGATATATAAGGTAGAGGAGGAGGACAGGGGATTACTGACATAAGGAGCAGGACAGAGGAAGTCATGGGGAGAGGGAGGGGTAGGTGGGGCAGGACTGGGTATTGCTGATGTGAGGAAGTGAAGGACAGACTGAGAGTTACTGAGAGGAGGGGCAGGATAGAGGAAGTGAGGGGGGGGGGGGGCAGACTGGGAATTACTGAGAGGAGGGGCAGGATAGAGGAAGTGAAGGGGGGGGGGGCAGACTGGGAATTACTGAGAGGAGGGGCAGGATAGAGGAAGTGAAGGGGGGGGGGGACAGGACTGGGAATTACTGGAGGAGGGGCAGGATAGAGGAAGTGAAGGGGGGGGGGGGGGGGACAGGACTGGGAGTTACTGAGAGGAGGGGCAGGATAGAGGAAGTGAAGGGGGGGGGGGGGCAGACTGGGAATTACTGAGAGGAGGGGCAGGATAGAGGAAGTGAAGGGGGGGGGGGGGGACAGGACTGGGAATTACTGAGAGGAGGGGCAGGATAGAGGAAGTGAAGGGGGGGGGGGGGACAGGACTGGGAGTTACTGAGAGGAGGGGCAGGATAGAGGAAGTGAAGGGGGGGGGGGGGCAGGACTGGGAGTTACTGAGAGGAGGGGCAGGATAGAGGAAGTGAAGGGGGGGGGGGGGGCAGACTGGGAATTACTGAGAGGATGGGCAGGATAGAGGAAGTGAAGGGGGGGGGGGGGGGGGACAGGACTGGGAGTTACTGAGAGGATGGGCAGGATAGAGGAAGTGAAGGGGGGGGGGGGACAGGACTGGGAGTTACTGAGAGGAGGGGCAGGATAGAGGAAGTGAAGGGGGGGGGGGGGGGACAGGACTGGGAATTACTGAAAGGATGGGCAGGATAGAGGAAGTGAAGGGGGGAGGGGGACAGGACTGGGAGTTACTGAGAGGAGGGGCAGGATAGAGGAAGTGAAGGGGGGGGGGGGGGGGGGACAGGACTGGGAGTTACTGAGAGGAGGGGCAGGATAGAGGAAGTGAAGGGGGGGGGGGGGCAGGACTGGGAGTTACTGAGAGGAGGGGCAGGATAGAGGAAGTGAAGGGGGGGGGGGGGGGGGGACAGGACTGGGAATTACTGAGAGGAGGGGCAGGATAGAGGAAGTGAAGGGGGGGGGGGGGACAGGACTGGGAGTTACTGAGAGGAGGGGCAGGATAGAGGAAGTGAAGGGGGGGGGGGGACAGGACTGGGAGATTACTGAGAGGAGGGGCAGGATAGAGGAAGTGAAAGGGGGGGGGGGACAGGACTGGGAGTTACTGAGAGGAGGGGCAGGATAGAGGAAGTGAAGGGGGGGGGGGCAGGACTGGGAGTTACTGAGAGGAGGGGCAGGATAGAGGAAGTGAAGGGGGGGGGGGGGGGGGACAGGACTGGGAGTTACTGAGAGGAGGGGCAGGATAGAGGAAGTGAAGGGGGGGGGGGGGGACAGGACTGGGAGTTACTGAGAGGAGGGGCAGGATAGAGGAAGTGAAGGGGGGGGGGGGGGGGACAGGACTGGGAGTTACTGAGAGGAGGGGCAGGATAGAGGAAGTGAATGGAGGGGGGGGGGGGGGGGCAGACTGGGAATTACTGAAAGGCGGGGCAGGATAGAGGAAGTGAAGGGGGAGGGACAGACTGGGAATTACTGAGAGGAGGGGCAGGACTGAGGAAGTAAAGAAGGGAGGGGGGGGGGGGAGGACAGGACTGGGAATTATAAACAGGAGGGGCAGGTTAGAGGAAGTGAATGGAGGGGGGGGGGGGGGGGCAGACTGGGAATTACTGAAAGGCAGGGCAGGATAGAGGAAGTGAAGGGGGAGGGACAGACTGGGAATTACTGAGAGGAGGGGCAGGACTGAGGAAGTAAAGAAGGGAGGGGGGGGGGGAGGACAGGACTGGGAATTATAAACAGGGGGCAGGTTAGAGGAAGTGAAGTGGGAGGGATACACCTGGGAAATATTGAGCTGAAGGGTAGGATGGTAGATGAGAAAAGGGGGGGGGGGGGGGGGGGGAGGAAGGAGGAGGGGCACAGAACTTGGAATTGCTGATGTGAGGAGCAGGATAGAGGAAGTGAATGTCAAAGGACGGAGTGGGAAATATTTAGGTGAAGAGCTGGATGGTGGATGTGAAAGGGGGTGGAGGGCAGGGGGGCAGACCTTCTAACTGCTAAGATGAGCGGCAGGTTGTAGGAATTGAAGGAGAAGGATAGGACCTGGAGTTAATGATAGTGTCAAAGTCAGACGACTGCAGGCAGATATTGAAATAAACTGGAAATAAAAATTACTGTGCCACTGAATGAAAGAAACAAAAGATTACAAGACAAACATAACGCATTTCGACCTGTTTGGTCTACTTCAGACAAGACAAACAACGTTCAGGACAATGAAAACGAAGAACAAACAATCACCAATCCGCATCCATTTTGCGCCCAATTTGAAGAGATTGTTTGTTCTTCTTTTCATTATCTTGAATGTTGTTTGTCTTGTCTGAAGAAAACCACCAAAGAGCTTGAAATGTGTCGTGTTTGTTTTGTAATTTGTTTCTTCCGTTCGATGGCATTGTAATTTTTCTTTCACGTTTGGAGTTATTGAGTTCAAGCAAGATAGAGGATGGTAAGGTGTAGAGAGGACCAAGCAGAGAGGCAATGGAAGATGGTGGACAGGATAGTGAGGTGTAGAAAGGAACAAGCAGGGGGCAGTGGAAGATGGTGGACAGGATAGTGAGGTGTAGAGAGGAACAAGCAGAGGGCAATGGAAGATGATGGACAGGATAGTGAGGTGCAGAGAGGAACAAGCAGAGGGGCAATGGAAGATGATGGACAGGATAGTGAGGTGCAGAGAGGAACAAGCAGAGAGGCAATGGAAGATGGTGGACAGGATAGTGAGGTGCAGAGAGGAACAAGCAGAGAAGCAGTGGAAGATGATGGACAGGATAGTGAGGTGCAGAGAGGAACAAGCAGAGGGGCAGTGGAAGATGGTGGACAGGATAGTGGGGTAGAGAGAAAAAGCAGAGGGCAATGAAGTGATGGACAGGATAGTGAGTGCAGAGAGGAACAAGCAGAGGGGCAATGGAAGATGATGGACAGGATAGTGAGGTGCAGAGAGGAACAAGCAGAGAGGCAATGGAAGATGGTGGACAGGATAGTGAGGTGCAGAGAGGAACAAGCAGAGAAGCAGTGGAAGATGATGGACAGGATAGTGAGGTGCAGAGAGGAACAAGCAGAGGGGCAATGGAAGATGGTGGACAGGATAGTGAGTGCAGAGAGGAACAAGCAGAGGGGCAATGGAAGACGATGGACAGGATAGTGAGGTGTAGAAGGAACAAGCAGAGAGGCAGTGGAAGATGATGGACAGGATAGTGAGGTGTAGAGAGGAACAAGCAGAGGGGCAATGGAAGACGATGGACAGGATAGTGAGGTGTAGAGGGAACAAGCAGAGGGGCAATGGAAGACGATGGACAGGATAGTGAGGTGCAGAGAGGAACAAGCAGAGGGGCAATGGAAGACGATGGACAGGATAGTGAGGTGTAGAGAGGAACAAGCAGAGGGCAATGGAGTGAGGACAGGATAGTGAGGTGCAGAGGAACAAGCAGAGGCAGTGGAGATGGTGACAGGATAGTGAGGTGTAGAGAGGAACAAGCAGAGGGGCAATGGGACGATGGACAGGATAGTGAGGTGTAGAGAGACAAGCAGAGAGGCAGTAGGAAATGATGGACGATAGTGAGGTGTAGAGAGGAACAAGCAGAGAGGCATGGAAGATGATGGACAGGATAGTGAGGTGTAGAGAGGAACAAGCAGAGAGGCAATGGAAGATGATGGACGATAGTGAGGTGTAGAAGGAACAAGCAGAGAGGCAATGGAAGATGATGGACAGGGTAGTGAGGTGCAGAGAGGAACAAGCAGAGGGGCAATGGAAGATGATGGACAAGATAGTAGAAGGGCAATGGAAGATGATGGACAGGGTAGTGAGGTGCAGAGAGGAACAAGCAGGGGGCATGGAAGATGATGGACAAGATAGTAGAAGGGCAATGGAAGATGATGGACAGGGTAGTGAGGTGCAGAGAGGAACAAGCAGGGGGGCAATGGAAGATGATGGACAGGATAGTGAGGTGCAGAGAGGAACAAGCAGAGGGGCAATGGAAGATGATGGACAAGATAGTAGAAGGGCAATGGAAGATGATGGACAGGGTGGTGAGGTGCAGAGAGGAACAAGCAGAGGGGCAATTTTTTTAAAAGACCCCCAGCACTGACTCCAGAAATTTCACCTAATAACATTGTGCCTAATGTGACCCAAGGAATAAATATTGCTGAAAATAGTGATTGTAATAATAATAAAGATAGTGATAACAATAATAATAATGATTGATATTTGTTGTACTTAATGTATGAATAGTCCTAAGTTCAAAGTTCATGGACCTTGCACATACTCACATACACCCACATGTGCAGGCATACAACGGCACACACACATGCACATATGCACAGGGACTTCCATACGCACTCCAACGTGTACCACCCACCCACTCCCCACACACACTCACATATGTATGTACGCTTGTGCACACACACACACACACACACACACACACACAGAGGACTGGGAATTATAAACAGGAGGGGCAGGTTTGACAATCGACAGAACCTGAATCGATGCTGTTGAAAAATATTGCCAAACACAATTTTCATCAATCCAAGTGTGAAGAAATATGACCACCATGAAAAAGAACTGTGTGCATAAACAATTTTATGCGGTAAGTGTCGGTAGATCTGTTGGCATTTTCGACAGTTGGAATCTAGCATCTAAGTCGGTCAACGGATTCTCGGGAGCAGTACACAGAGGCTACGAATCGCTAGAAGAAGCCAAAGACGCTATGAGGCAAGCAGGACATTTGAACCCCCAAATTATACTGGAAAAGAAAAACAATGACTCAAAATGTATGTTGACAAATTATGAGGTCTCTGATAACGAAACAGCAGATGATCAAACAAAAGAAATAACTGAAAAAGAACAGCGTTCTAAAACTACACAAGACAATGAAAAACATGCATGTTTCTGTGAAGTAAACAAAAAAGAAAGAATTCTAAAGTGTACCGATTGCCATCGAAGAGTTCACTGGTCCTGCTCCAAGCTCCCTCACTATCAGATTTGCCTTTTTTTTTTTTTTAAAACACAAAGAAAATTTTCATGCCAGCTGTGCGCGGAACCACATGTTGACGACAAAATGATGGAAGACTTCATGGCCATGCACCAAATGACGTCACATGACAACACTACAAAAGAACGAGATGACACTGCAGGACACAGTGACTATTTACAGAAAAAAGTTTTGCATTTCAACAAGACATAAACACAAAAATTGATAACTTGGAGGATGCAATCACCTTGATGAAACTACAGATTCAAGAAAAACAGGATATGATATGTACAGAAATTGGAAAAATGGCATCAAAAAGGATAGACCTAGCAGGAAAAGCGTCATCTGTGTCACCTTCCCCATCACCGAAAGAAGACGTAAGAACTCTGTGTCAACTTCCATGTTGACCCAGAAATCAACTGATACGTCTCAGTCAGTTCATCTGCACAAAAAAGACCTCCCAAAATACCAGAAGAAAAAAAAAATGCCACATCTCAGCATTCACAAGGTAGTGCCTCTCTCAAAACGACACCAAATCCTAGACCTACCATAGAATCAACTGTGTCGCAAAACGAAACTGATCTGAAAGAAAAAGAAAAACCAGCCCGTTCCTTATTTTTTGATACAGACATTGACAAAAACACAGACACCAACAACAGTGACACAGACATGGATTGTGATGAACTGCCCAGTCTGCTCAGTTTACATGATTCTGTGTTAAAATGGGGTTGAGGCTGAACGGCTTGGAAATTCATATGGCTTAAAGGTAACCATGAAAAAACGACCAAAAATCACAGACTGTGCTACAGAGATAGAAACTTTACACGGCAAACAGCCAGATGCTGTTCTTCTTCACGCTGGAATTAATGAATTGAAAACATTATCACCAAAGGAAGTGAGTGAAAAGATCATTACCTGTGTGAAGACATGTCAGTCCATGTGCAGTAAAGAGACCAAACTAATTGTAAGCCATATTGCACCAACAGATGAGGAAGAACTGAATGCAAAGGGGAAAATCGTCAACGCCACTGTGTTTGCCGCTCTCTACCAGGAGAAAAGTGTATCTTTCATCGAACACAACAATCTACAAAAATCTCCATACCATCTAGCAGACATCATTCATCCCTCAAAAAAGGGTGCCAGTATTCTGGCAACAAATATCGGGAGGCACGTGCACAGTCTTTTTTGGAAGAAACAAAGACCCCGACCATACAAACGCTTCCCTAGAGACAGAAACTCTCCACAAAAAAACGAGCACAACAGGCAACGGAAGAAACGAAAAGGGGACAAGACGTCAAAATGACTTCTCCTGAGACAAAACTCTGAGAATAAGCAACACCAGGACAGAAGTCGGCAACAGTTCTTCATACAAAGACCGGACAAATCCCACACGTCACGTCGACAAGCGGAACCCCACCAGCGCTTCCAGCCAGATGCAGACAGGCAGGGACGTTACAACGACTACAACAGACCTTACCACAACCGATACACGGCGAGACGATGCAACGAACGGGACAACTACACGGATCTCCAGGCAGACCACAGCAACTACTACCACACCTGGACTGACCGCAATGACTATCAAAACAAGCACTTAAACCAACAACGTGACCACTACAAGGACTTCCGGGCAAACCGCAGCAGCTACTAATACGACTGGAACGAGTACAAAAACAACCGTTATTGGGACTATGGATTCTGGTAACCAGAGCAACTGAGAACTAAAACTTCTTGAGACAAATTTTCATCCACACACAAAAAAAATTGCGAATTCTTTATTTGACATTATGATATGACAGTGTCAGTCTACATACATAGCACCACATGAGATGTGCTTCTTTGAACTAAGTGTTTAGAAATGTTCACTTTATTCCTTTTCACTTGAGTTTTTTAAATCACAGTATGAAATTGTGTTTGGATA
The DNA here is from genome assembly GCA_033310375.1 of Conus canariensis. Classification (NCBI taxonomy): domain Eukaryota; kingdom Metazoa; phylum Mollusca; class Gastropoda; order Neogastropoda; family Conidae; genus Conus; species Conus canariensis. The sequence continues at coordinate 72,888,945 of CM065715.1, read as the reverse complement.
ATATAATTTTAATAACATTGCTTGTTCAATATTAACACATATGGTACTGAAAAAAGTTAAGATATTTTCGTGGAACATTAAAGGATTTAGGGAGACAATCGATGGTAGTATGATTAACAAATACTTTGAAGAAGAAATACACAGAATATGTTCTGATTATGACATAGTAATATTACAAGAAACTCATCTTGAACGAGAAGATATTAACGATATCTTTATACCAGGATTTGCCCCTGGTGTTCATTACTGCAGGAAAAAACGGAACAAGGCCCCCAGTGCATCAGGGGGAATATCAGTTTTTATCAAGAAGGAACTACGAACACTCGAACGCTAATCAAGTTTCACCCAACGAGTAATTCTGACATTGTTTGGTTAATTCTTTCTTCCACAAATGACGAGCTTGATACTTTCATCGGTTGTATATATATACCACCTGAATCGTCGTCTTATGGACGTGATAATACGGTGCGCATTTGGGAAGAGTTGGAAAGACAAACAGAACATTTCTCTACCAAAGGGAATGTTATATTGTGTGGGGATTTTAACGCAAGAACTGGACAATTAATAGATTATATTGACACGGACGGTGAAAACAACTTGTATGCATATCCTAATGACAATCTTTATAACGTTATTCACAAACGATGCTCTCAAGACAGCGTTATACAAAAGAATGGAAGAAAATTAGTAGATATTTGTTTGGAAAATAATATGTATATTCTTAATGGTCACTCACTTGGTGATCTTCAAGGAAATTTTACTTGTTTCAACACAAAAGGAAGTAGCGTTGTAGATTATTTCATTATATCACAAGACCTAATGAAAGATGTTATTGCATGCAAAGTTCATAAACTCACTGTATATTCTGATCATTGTCCTATAGAACTGTCAATTTTACTTCCTACTGTTAGCAATGATAGACCTAATATGAAAACAAATGCGCATGCTGACAGTGCTCCCTTATGTAATAACACGTCAAACAGAAATGACACAAAAGTTAACACAACCATTACGTCATTTATTTGGGATGACGAATCTGCAGTAAAGCTGAACATTGCTTTAAATAACCCTATCATGAAGAGTCGTATAGAAGAAATAGAGAAACGTATGGAGAAGACACAAGGTCATGATACGGAGACCTCGGTCTTCATTAACAACATGATTAATGATCTGACCCAAACAATAAAAGACGCAGCATCCTTATCACTCAAACAAAGACAAATGCGCAAAAGAAAGAAAAAAAAAAAGAAACACAAAAAATGGTTTGATGAAAAATGTTTTCTTCTAAGGAAAGAAGTAAGATCACTTTAAATGCACTGAACAGACACCCTTTCAATCGATACCTACAGGCAAAGTACTTTAAACAGTGAAGGCATACAAAAGTACTTAAGAAAGACAAAAAATATATACAGAGACAAACTTGTTAGAGAACTAAATGAAGCCTTTGAAAAGGATCCAAATCAAATATGGAGAACACTAAACGAATTAACAAACATGCAAAATACGAATCAAAATAAAAGGAAGGAAATCCATGAAGACAAATGGATATCTCACTAAAAAAAATTAGTTAGCAGGAATATTGAAATAACAGAACAGAGGAAAAAACTGATTGAGCAAAAAATTGTCTGAAGCAAGAAATGCTATATATAATCCAAACGTTGATGAACCAATTAGTATATCAGAAATCCATAAGACATTTCGAAATTAAAAAATAAAAAAGCCACGGGAAAGGACGGAATCTCAGATGAAATAATCAAAGCCAGTTTGCCTAATATAATTATACCTCTTAAGAATATATTTAACTGGGTACTAAGATATGGCCAGTATCCCACACTGTGGAAACATGGCATTTGTGTGCCCATTTATAAAAGCGGCGATCCTACAAATCCTAACAATTATCGTGGAATTACTTTAAACTGCTGCCTGAGTAATGCTTTCTGTCAAATATTAAACAACAGGATAACAAATTACATAGAAAGCAGAGATTTATTTATAAAAGAACAGGCAGGATTTCGAAAATCCTATAGAACAACAGACCAGATATTCATTTTAAAAAAGATCATTGATAGTGAAATAAGAAAAAAGAATGGCAGACTATACTGTTGTTTTGTAGACTTAAGAAAAGCATTTGACAGCATATGGCATGACGCTTTACTTCTGAAACTATACAGTATAGGAATCAATGGCTATTGTTATCGGGTTATAAAAGATATGTACACAAACGTGATGGTTTGTGGAAAATCAAATAATGGATTTACAAGATCAGTCCCGGTCAAACAAGGACTTCTTCAAGGCAGTTCGCTTAGCCCGACGCTGTTTAATATCTTCATAAATGATATCTCAAACTATATTGATAACAATGATTCTCCTGTTATAAACAAGCTGAAAGAAACACGAATATTGCATTTATTATATGCTGACGACATAGTTATGTTGTCAAACACAAAATCAGGATTACAAACCAAAACTTAATCGACTTCATAATTATTGTACAGAATGGGGCATGAAACTAAATAAAGATAAAACAAAAGTTGTCATATTCACTAAAACTGACTCAAAATTTTCAACCGCATTTACATGTGGAAACGATTCTCTTGAGACAGTAAATGAATTCAAATATTTAGGAATAATTCTTCTTAAAAGTGGAGAGTTACATAAAGCACAAGATCATCTAGCAAAACAAGGTAACAAAGCTGTACACTCCTTACTACATAAAGTAAAGGGAGAACATGTCAATGTATCATCAATAGCAAAACTCTTTGATGCTTTGATTTCACCAGTTATGCTTTATGGCGCAGAAGTTTGGTTTCCATTTACAGAAAAGATAGGACATGTTGAAAAGCAGACTACAATGTTCAACATTTATCACAAAATACTTATTATCCAATAATCCGATCGAGAACATACATGTAAAATTTTGCAGACATATATTAGGCGTACACAGAAAAGCAATGAAATTGCCAGTACTAGCTGAACTTGGAAGATTTCCCCTGTATCAAGAAATAATGAGTCAAGTAGTCATGTTTTGGATCCATATAATGGAATCAAAGGAAGACTCATATCTAAGAGAAGCGTATGAAGATCTTGACCCATCATTTTCATGGAAATCTTCTGTAAAGAAGATCTTAAGTAATATTGGAATGACACATGTATGGAATAACCAAAGTACACTTAACCCTCAAAAATTGCGTTATGCAATAGAGAGAAAGTTACAAAGTGAATATATACACTTTTGGGAAAAAGAAAAAGAAAGAGCACCAAGGTTAAAATTTTATAATGACATCAGTAATAAATATAGGCTTGAACCGTACCTCATCAAATGCACAAATAAGCATTACAGGAAAGAACTTTGTAAATTAAGAATTAGCGCACATGACCTCGCAATAGAAAGAGGTAGATATTCCCATATTAAGCGTGAAGACAGGAAATGTACAACTTGCAATATAATAGAAGACGAGGTACATTTTTTAGACTCTTGTAAACGTTACGATAAAATCAGGAATACGTTTAAAAAACGTATCATAAACAAAATGGATACATACGACGCTACCTCATTGAAAGTAAGTACTTTGATGTCTAATGATGACCTTCAGGTTGAAATTGTAAAATATGTATATGACTGCTTTACATAATGACTTTTTGTGTAAAAAGAACAAATCATTATTTCTTTGGACGATGAGTTGTTTAATCATCGCCATCTTGTGTCCATAAATCCTTTGATGGTGTTTAGTGACAATTAAAAAAGTTTCAAGTTTCACACACACACACACACACACACACACACACAAAACACACACACACACACACAAACACACTGTCTCAAATTCTTGAAAATTTATTCAGTTATGTATTCTGTTGAACTGTGTTGTATTGTATTGCATTGTGTTTATGATAGATTATGTTGCATTTTCTCTCATGTTTACCTCTTTCTGTCTTTCCTTGTCTGTCTCAAGGCTCTTAAAAGTGGTTTTTTTTTTTTTTTTCAATTCCTTCAAGTGCAATCGGTGCTATCACCAGGCAGCATCTGGATGTTGTTCTGCGTTTAGTTCAAGGAATGCTTTTTTTTGTTGTTTGTTTAACTTTTCTTTTATTGCTGCGTTCCCTTTTCCTTCACCAGTAAAGAAATGTAAAATCAAGCAGTGATTCAGGTCACACAAAGATCCAGATGTGTGTGTGTATGTGTGTGTGTGTGTGTGTGTGTGTGTGTGTGTGTTTTGTGTGTGTGTGTGTGTGTGTGTGTGTGTGTGTGTGTGTGTGTGGCGTGTGCATGCACATACATGCATGTAGTTTGTGTGTGTGTACGCGCATGCACATGTTTGTTTCTGTGAGAGGCGTAAAACTGATTCACTTTATTCATCAGATGCTGCCTGTAACAAATAAAAACTGCACACACAATCCTGATTTGCATGAGTTTACTATTCATGACTCAGGCTGTGAGTTCTTGAGCTTTGAGCAAGGAGCATACATAAAGTGTTGGGTTCAGGTAAATATCAGACCATCTTGACCATCTTCATCATGTTTTCTAATTCTGCCCAGTTATCAGTTTCTTCGCCCACACATTCACATGCTGATCCATTGTATGATTGGTGTAGAATTTCATCTCCACAAGATATGAATTTCCTAATGGGTCATAAACTGGGCGCAAGAACCAGCTGCTGTGCTGCCATGGTTAGCCTCACTGGTTTGCAGTCTGGCAGATCATGGGTTTGGCTTCAATGAGAGGCATTTATTGGGGGAATTTTCAGTGCCTGTTGACCTATACATAGAGTTGTTGAATGTGCTATGCTTAAATGGGAAGACTGAAATCGCATGGTCAAGTTTGATCCACTTAGGAGATGCGTTACTGAGTGTATTGCTCTAATTTCCTGACGAAGTGTAGGGTATCGTGCAGTCTCAGCCCAGAACTGAACAAAAAAGCGTCATGTTAATCACGGTCATTCTCATTGACTGCCATGAAAAAACTCTCAAGTCCTGTGGCCCTTCGTGGCCCGCTGCTGTTGTGCTGTCAGCGTCCATTTCCTCTCCATGCTGGTGGCATGGTGAGCTTGTATCATGGTCATCACTGCTGTCAGGTTTTCAGAGACCTCCGTTGTATGTGCAAGTTGCAGTCCCCTGGAAGGGGATGATCACTCATCTCGGCTCGGCGAGTGAGCAGTAGTCTATGGTGGAGCGGTTGGTGGGTGATGTTCTGCATGTGCTGGATCAGAAAGCGCACCATGAAGTACCTGTGACGTGATTCATCAGCAGTGCCGAGTTCTTTGGCTGGCTGCCTCAAGACAGTTGGATTGTTCCTTGTGGCCTTCATTGCTGGCCATGGGATAGGACATGTCTGGTTGTGGCTGTACATGGTTGAATGGGAATGAGTGGCTCAGGAATAATGCCGCTGAGAGGACCCAGAAGATGAGAAAAAAAAAGGGTAGGAGCTCAATTCTTCCAAAGAAATTATGTGGATGTTCAAACAAAGGATGGATTTCTGTGTCATCACCATCATCACCCTATCCTAACTGCTGTTTGCACCTGCCCACCCCCCTTCTTAATATGCCACGTGTTTTTTTTGCTAGTGTAGAGTTTCTTGAACACAGGTCAGTTTTCTCTCCCAAGAAATTGCCTTTGTATAACAGCTGTATTGCATGTTCAGGGCTTCTTTTAAAGCCTCTGACTTTAAAAAGAAAAAGGGGAAAATTAGCAGCCAGGACAAATTGAATGAAAATTTAAAGCTCATCTGTTCATGGAATCTCTTATTGAAGAGAAGAATGGAAATGTAAAAATAATCTGTTCATGAAATCTTTGATTTAAAAAAAAAGTGTGCTGCGCAGTTGTTGGCAAAATGAATCAGTTGACCTTTCTTATGTGGGAAAACGGAAGACCGGGGAGGGTGGAGATGGGTGGTGGGTCAGTGAGGACTGTGTCTTATTGCGTTGTTGATTAAAGCTGCCCTGAAGAGATGACAAAGATTTGCGCATTACACAATGCCAAGGGTGAAATGGCAGGAAAAGCCCAAATTTCTTTCCTCCTTTGGTTATTTTGGGGTTTGATTTTTTGTCATCTTCTGCGGCCAGTGCCATGTGGCTCGTTCTAACTCCACCCATACACTGCTGCATTCAGGCTGCACACCAGCAGTTCAGCATATTTGTTGTTAGCAATATCTCTTGTATAATGTCAATTGTAGTAATTTTCCCTTTCACAGGAATCCTATATTGTTGCTGTTGTTCTTGTTTTTTTTATTTCAAATTCTTTCTACGCTGAATGTTGAATGCTGTTTATCATCTCGATCCTTAATTTTTCAAGCACAGAAGTTTGTCACATTCTTTTATATTGTTCTGCACACACACATACTTGCACTTGCACACACTTATACACACACACACACACACACACACACACACACACACACACACACACACTTACACAAACATGCATACACACACACACACACACACACACGCATACACACACACACACACACACACACACACACACACACACACACACACACACACACACACATTTACTATCTCACTCATACATACTGTGAAACTGATGTCTGTAACAGTGTAAGTGACACTGATGCCTGTAAACTTATAAACTTCAAGATGATATTCAGAGACTTGTAGATTGGACCCAGCTAAATCAGCTAAACTGTATATCCATAAGTACAAAACAAATAAAGAAACAATTAAACAAATAAAACATGCAAATAGACATGTTTAAGATGAAGAATGATCTTGCAGTTCAAACAGTTTATTTTATGTGATAACAAAGTTGACAGGGTTGACTTGCATAGAATGCTGGGTGTAGATTTTGACAAAGATTTATCTTGGAGTGACCACACTGCCAAGTCGAGTGTCTGTCAAGTGAAATGTTTCAGTTTGTTAAAATTGAACATTTTCTTGATGTTCATTCCCGCAAGCTTTTCTTTTGTACTCATATTCTGTCAGTTATTGATTATGCTTCAACCTTATGGGACTTGGCAGGGATACTAATTTGAAGCTGAACCACTTACTTATAAGACAGCAGTAAACTTAGTACTGTTGAAATCAAACTCCTTAATTGCTGAAGGTTATAGATTACCTAATATTTTAACTTTCCACCCTGGACTTTTCTTCAGTCAGTCAGTTGGCATGAACAATTGTATGAATAGAACTCCTAAAAAAGATAGGAGACACATTGAAAGCTAATCATAGACATACACATTTGATATCATTTCCTATACCAAGAAATAACCTATACAAATACATTTTTCTAATATTCTGGTTATAGATTGCAGACTTTAGGGACAATATTAAAAACATAAAAAAACAAATGCCAGTATAAAAAATATATGAAAATTCATACAGCAAAGAGCATCAAAATGTAGTATAAAACTTTTAATCATTGATGCCTCTTCTGAAATACTATGTATTTATACATTTCACTTATTCACTTAATATGTTGTGTAGAGGGACAGGGGAGGGAGGGAGGGCTAGAGAGTGGGAAAAAGGGGGTTGTGTAGTGGGGGGTGTGTGTGTGTGTGTGTGTGTGTTTGTGAGTCATGCAACTATTTAACAGCATAGTTATCTATGTATTTCCGTGTGCACAGTTGTGAGTCAGTTGAATGTATATTCTACAGATGTCTGCATGCATTTTTTTTTTCTATATAGGTTTCCTTTTCTTCATAGATGTTTGAGTCAAAAAGCAGACCAACTGCTTATTCAGTGTACAACCTCAGAGCAAAATTTTGACGTTGACTTCACTTTGACTCACACATACACACTCACACACACATGCACACACACACATGCATGCACATACGCACACATGCACCCACTCATACACATGCATGCATGCACACATGGACGCGCACGCACACACACACACACACACACACACACACACACACACACACACACACACACACACACACACACAGAGGCACGCACCCACACATATGCACATACACACGCACACACTTACTCACGTATGTGTGCCCTCCTCCCGCCACCTATACACACACACACACACACACACACACACACACACACACACATACCTGTGTCCGAGCTCTTCCCCTCCCACCCACCACACCTGTGCTCCCTGACGGTATTCACTTGCACACATGTGTATTCACACAAATAGGCACATGCCCTTAACACACTCACATGCACATGCATGTACGCATGCATGCATGCATGCACACACAGTGCTAGACATGTACAGAAATAATTATGTATTTGCCACCAAACACACTAAAGATTACCATAATGTATGTTTACCACAGTTGAAAAAAAAAACTATCTACCTATCATTACAAAAAAATGGAACATTTAGCAATTTCAAAGATGCTTTCATTGAAGTTCAATTCATGAGCTTCCTACACGGTGTTGACTAATAATAACATTAGATGACTTTTCTTTACACATTTTCAGAATCATATGTTTGGATTCAAGTACAAGTAATCTTTAAATGTATGTGAATGTTATTTCGTGTTCCTTCCTTACCCCTTCTCTGTCTGTTCAGATGACATACTCTCCACCTGTCCACCTGTCATTGACGTCCTTCACTTCTAAGTTTTTTTAAAAATGTATAAGCAAAGTTGTTTTCTTTCTTTGTGAACAGTTGCTCGTCTTAATTTTGGATTGCTTTTTGTATTTCAGTCTAGAATTGTTTTCACTATTTAGATAGTTCATTTACTTTTGAAGTTGCATATTATCATTTTTTTTTTTTCTACTTCATTGAGGGCAAAATGTGAAAAAGTCTGTATTGTACTTATTCTTTTCCCTCATTAAAAAGATGTGTTTGTTCGTCCTTTTGTTCTCTCTCTCTCTCTCTTTCTCTCTCTCTCTCTCTCTCTCTCTCTGTCTCTCTCTCTCTCTCTCTCTCTCTCTGTCTCTCTGTTCATTGTTGTTTGGCTTTGTTTCTTTATTGTGAGTGTTGTTTTGTATCCTGATCCCACATACTAGTAGGGCAAGGTCTACATGCCTGCCAGTCTGTCTGCTTGTCTCTGTCTCTGTCTGTCTGTCTGTCTGTCTTCTTCCCTCCCCCCTCTCTCTCTCTCTCGCTCCCTCTCTTTCTCCATGGTGGTGGTGTTGTCCAGATGATGGAAGGAGACACATATCTCAGATGTAACCAACACATCATCTTGTTTTTTTGTTTTTTTTCTCTTCCCAGCATGCTTCGCCTGGAACATGACCTGGACCAGGTCAGTGTCACCGACAAGTCGGACATCTCCTCCAGCCCTTCCCCCACCACCGCCCGCTCAGCCCCCGTCACACCCACCCACAAGCATGGGCAGAGTGTGGACGTGGGCTACAGGGACGGAACCCAGCGAGGGTTCTTTGAGGGTCTGCTGGGCTGCCTGCGTCCTGTCTGGACCATCATCGGCAAGGCTGCCGCCGCCGAGTTGAAACAACAAGGTCAGTGTGAAGTTTGAGCCTGTCTGGTTGTGTGGGGGTGCTGTTAGGTGGTGTGAGTGTGTGTGTGTGTGTGTGTGTGTGTGTGTGTGTCACTTTGTGAATGTGTTTTGACTTCATGCCTATTTTTGTGTTTTGTGTTTCTTGTCATGTATGTGTGTATGTCTTATCTTGTGTGCGAGGTATGAATGACAGTACAGGTTTGATTTTTTTGTTTTTCATGGTGGTCATAAGACAATCACAGACATGCGTTTGATATTTTTCACAAGACAGTCACTAAAACACAACTTTGATTTTTTTTTTTTTTTGTAGTGGTCATAAGATAAACACTAAAGCGCAAGTCTGATTTTGTCCTGGTGATCATAAGACAATTGCTTAAATACAAGTTTTTTTTCTCCTGGTGGTCATAAGACAATCACTTAAACGCAAACTTTTTTTTTTCAAAATTATGACGGAAACACACGTACGATTTTCCTTTTCCCTGGGGGTCATAAGGCAGTCACTAAAATGCAAGTTTTATTTTTTCCTGGTGGTTATGGGACAATCAGTAAATGCCTTGGTACTGGTTTGATTCATCTGCAGTTCTCACATAAATAGGTTCATAAAGTGATTGACATATTACCCACTTCTAGCCTGTTTTATGTTCTCAAAAACATATTGAAGATTGCACAAAACTCACATGCACGCATGCAAGTACGAACGCACGTATGCATGCAAGCATGCAATCATGCACGCACACACGCACGCACGCATGCACGCACGCACGCACGCACGCACACACACACACACACACACACACACACACACACACACACACACACACACACACACACACACACGAATATTCATATACCTGCATGCTGTCACTCATGCACAAATGTGCACACACATGCACGCTTGCCCACATTCACACAAACACACACACACGCTCACACACACAGTCACACACACATACACACACACACACACTCACACACACACACACACACACACACACACACACACACACACACACAGAGTACAGATATCAGCTGACCTGATCATGGTGTGTGTGGCAGACGACTGGGAAATCCCCTTTGAAAGCATCACAGACCTGGAATGGCTGGGTAGCGGGGCACAGGGGGCTGTCTTCCTGGGAAAACTCTGTGCCGAGGAGGTGGCTGTCAAGAAAGTCAGAGACATCAAGGAAACTGACATCCGCAATTTGCGAAAGCTTAACCACCCAAACATCATTTCCTTCAAGTGAGTGAAGTGCCAGTCTGTCTGTCAGTCTGTTTGTTCATTGCAGGAAGTGCAGCTGGCCGCACAAAGTGGTGTGAGGGTCTTCAGTGAGTGAGGAGAGATTGTTACCTTTCAAGAATATTGCTTACACATTGGTCTTCTCATACCAATTTTTCAGTAATCAGTTGCATATCTTAAAGAGCAAACTGGGAAGCAAAACCAGGCGAAATTTGACAGTTTTGGGGGTTGAAATGAAGTGTTCTTCCCAGCCCAGAACAAGGCCACAGGGTAAAAGCCTGGCTGATAGAAAAAGACACTGGTTTAGAGTGTGTGACTGTCCCTAAAAAGAAGTTTAGTTAAAACCAAACATATGAAATCTTTAAAAGTGAAATGAGGATGATTTTACATATGATATTATAGAGATAGTCAAAAATAAACATAACATGTTACACATTGCACAGTTTTCTTGTCAGTTGTATATATGAGGAAACATTTGTCATTCAAGTGTTTTGGAGGGTATGTGTCACCAGTGCTTTGTTTCTGTGTGTTCAGGGGAGTGTGTACGCAGGCGCCATGTTACTGCATCATCATGGAGTACTGTCCCTATGGTCAGCTGTACGAGGTGCTGAGGGATGGCAAGGAGATTCCCCCTGCCCTCGTCCTGGACTGGTCCAAGCAGATCGCCAGCGGCATGAACTACCTGCACTCTCACAAAATCATCCACCGCGACCTCAAATCACCAAAGTCAGTTTACTTCCTGCACTCTCACAAAATCATCCACCATGACCTCAAATCACCAAAGTCAGTTTACTACCTGCACTCACATAAAATCATCCACCATAACCTCAAATCATCAAAGTCAGTTTATTACATTGAATGTGCTTGCAGTTAGTGAGAGTATAATTTACTTTATACCTTTCTCTGTATGATGATTGGGAAAATCATGTGACAGGTATTCACTTTTTCTTTTCTTTGCATACATCTTTCAAATTTTGGAGGGGGGGTGGAGTGTGTGTGTGTGTGTGTGTGTGTGTGTGTGTGTGTGTGTGACTGATGCATATATTTTCAACTGTAAATTTTTTGGGTATTCTGTTGTATTTTTAGTCAGTTCTGTTGCAACATTTCTGTATCATGAAAAAGAAAGGAGAACAGAAAAGTTCTTTTATATGAGAAGTTTTTTTCATCCACAGTGGATTGAATAATTTTTGTTTCATGATTGTCTGATAAAAATCGTGTGATCTTGTTCCTGTTGAGTCACAAGCTTAATTATGTTTTCTTTTCATTTCTCCAGTGTGCTCGTTGCCAAGAACGATGTGGTGAAGATCTCAGACTTTGGTACCAGCCGGGAGTGGAACGAGAAAAGCACCAAGATGTCTTTCGCTGGCACTGTGTCCTGGATGGCGCCCGAAGTCATCAGAAATGAGCCGTGCAACGAGAAGGTGGACATATGGTGAGTGAAGCTAGCTGGCTGTTGGCAAGTTCTACTTAACTTGTAGTGGTTGGTCAGTTAAAGCAGTTTACTGTTGGCAAGACATGCAAAACCTTTATTGATGTTGTCAGTGTTTGGGGATTGCAAACATTTCATCATTTTTTTCCCCCAACACAATTCTTATTCACACAACAGTATTAAGACTCACAGATACAGGACATAAATGAACAAAATGAGAACTAAAGAAAATGGACAGTAAATGATGACTTTGTGGGGATCAGAGCTTACAAATATGTGTTCTCCCCCCCGAATCAACCAAGCACTCACATGCATGTACTGGAAAAAGTATGCATGCATGGAGTGGTGTAAGATTTCACACTAGTACACAAATCCAAATATGCTCAAATGTACGAGCTTACACAGCCTTTGAGACTGTCTAGAATATTGATAAATTGATAAGGCATAAATATAGAGAACGAGTGTTGCATGTTTGAGTTTTCTCTCTTGCTTCATGGTATATCGTGCATACATACATGTATGCCCACTCACATGCACTCACACATTCTTGAGTACAATTGTGCATGGATGCAAACACACTCTTATGCATTCACTCATATGAATGTTAGTGCATACACACACATGCATACCCCCCCCCCCCACACACACACACACACACACACATGCACACATGTGTGCATTTTCACACATTGCATACACCAGATTCAAATTTGACATTATTCTTTGGCACGTCTGTGTATTCATGCATATAGATGGCTAGAGCAATGATCAGACACATGACAGAAAGAAGCAGACATGTGGAAGAGAAGAGGATTGTGAGGACAGTGTGCTGTGGCCCTCTGCAGGTCATTTGGCGTGGTGCTGTGGGAGATTCTGACCAAGGAGATTCCCTACAAGGATGTGGATTCCTCCGCCATCATCTGGGGTGTGGGCAGCAACAGTCTCCACCTGCCTGTCCCTGAAACCTGCCCCGAAGGGTTCAAACTGCTCATGCGTCAGTGCTGGTCAGTCTGTGTGTGTGTGTTGTTGTGTGTGTGTATTGGTCAGTCTGTGTGTGTGTGTGTGAGTGTGTGTGTTTGCGAAAGTGTGTGTGTTTTATGTGTGTGCATGCGAATGTGCATTTGCTGGTCAGTCTGTTTGTGTTGATGTACATATGTATGTATGTGTGTACAAATACATGTGTCAGAGAGAGAAAATCATTCAGGTCTTGGATAAATTGACATGTCTGTTGTTTATAATTGATCAAGGAAGTAAACTTATGTTTTCACAATTCTCAGTTTCAACTTAGCTTTATCTTTGTGTTCATGTCTAACTAGTTCACCAACTCTTATGGTGATATCAATTTTGTGAATTATTTTAAACTATTATCAACATTATCATTGTCATAATGTTATTACTGTGACTTGTAAATTATTTTTTACTATTACCAATGTTATCATTGTCATAATGTTATTACCGTGACTTGTCTTGCAGGAATGGTAAGCCAAGGAACAGGCCTTCGTTCCGTCAGATTTTGATGCATCTGGAAATTGCCTCCCCTGAACTGCTGAACTGCAGCCGAGAGAACTTTGCACAGTGCCAGGTAAAGATGGTCAACATAATCAGGTGCTTCAGTTTGATCACAACTGTTTTGCCTCACATACTGCGTGGTCATTAGATGTGTCATGGTTGTGTTTGTACAAATGCCTAAATTTGTTATTTTATCTTTGTTATATTGTTCCGTTGTTTCTTTCTTTTTTTTTCTTAAATACTATGAGAGAGGAACATAAAAACAAATTTAGTCATGTGTGTGTATGTGTATGTGTGTGTGATCCTGAAAGAAAGTGATTAATACTGTTGCCATCTGGAAGCAGGCTGAACAATACATGCAATAAAAAGTAGCTGAAAAAAGAAAGAAAGTGATGGTAACTGAACACATCTGTGCTTCACCTTTGTGTGATCTTGTGTACCTGTGTGTAATTCTGCATACATGTGTGTGACTGTGTTCATGTAACTGATCCTATGTAGCTGTCTATTATCCTGTGTACTTGTGCGTGATCCTGCAAACCTGTATGTGGCAGTGCAAGATCCAATGTAGCAGTGTAAGATCCAATGTAGCAGTGTAAGCTGCAATGCACCTGTATATCACCTTGTGCGTCTTTGTGTGTGTCAGGACCAGTGGCGTGAGGAGATTAAGGAAAATTTCCAGAAGATGAAGGCCGAGGGCTCACACTTGCCACAGTTAGAGGAAGAATTGGTTCGTCGTCGCAAGGAAGAACTCAGGTGAGGAATGAAATAACATTTATCATTGCATAACAATGAGTAATATGGCTGGTGTTTACTTTGTCAGTTTGCATCAGAGAGAATATTTAGGCTGTTCATTTGTTTCTATTGTGTTTTGGTAGCATTTTTTTTTTCCTTTCTGCTTTATTCCAGTAATCAGTTTAACTACTTAACGTATAAGGAATGGAATGAAGAGAGTGCCACAGAAGCTCAGTAGGTTGCACGTTTCACTTCTGTCTGCAAGGTCCTGGGTTTGAATTTTGAATCCCAGTGTTAAGTGCATGAGAAAGATGAAGATGTTACATAATCTACCAGGTCATGAAGTTTGCAGAGAAGATCAAAGGATGGGTTGGGGAACAGCATTGATCTAGTGGCCTCTTGTCGGGGAGGTTTTGTCCACACTTTACAGATAAGCATGAGGAATTGCTAATACACTTGGAATGCACAGACAAAGTGCATAGTGCTCATGTGCACTCATCTACAATGTAACACAACACATCATGTGACTCTGTCACGAAAGGAAAGTCCCTTATGGTGTATACAAGATGTAATTTCAAAAACATGACAAAAATTACGGAATGGAATAACATTTTGGGGCAATATATGTTTTTTTTTTTTAGTGCTGTTTTCTTTCAACTGAAGCTGCATTATCCCCCATGGCATGATTTCAGACATGCCCAAGATGTGCGGGAACATTATGAGCGCAAGCTGGAACGGGCCAACAATCTGTACATGGAGCTGACTGCTTGTATGCTGCAGTTAGAGAAACGAGAACGGGAACTGATCAAGTAAGTGTAACTGGACTTTTATGTGTCCTCTGACTCAGTCCATATGAGTGATAGATGCATATTTTCACAATAAACAGTATCTTTTTATTTGTTGCTGAATGTTCATTTTCATGAGGCACTTTACATGCAGTTTAGATATACACCAATTCTGTTGCAGTAATCAGCTGACCATGTCACTGCCATGTAGATCTTAGATTGTACAGAACTGCCTGTTTTTGTCTTTATAGCTAAAACTCAGGTAGTAGTATTACATACAATATTTTATTCATGACAAAAATGAATATAGAATAATCAGTGGCGGTCAGTTGGTGGAACAAAGCAGTATAGCATAAAACCATGGTTTCCAAGTGTACGACAGTGTGTGTGCATGCTTCCTGTGAACTTTGGTTTGCTGATTGTGGAACATGTATGTATGTGGCCAGGCGGGAACAGCAGCTGACATTGTACAACAAACGCAGGAAGTCCATCGTTCGACCCATCATCAAAGCTCAGGAGCGACTTGATCGCCTCAGCAAAAAACGACCTCACAAGACCAGTTCTGACCTCAACAGGTATGTATCACGTGGTGGTTTGTAAGACTGGATCTTGTGGGATATAGCACACCTGCATTATATTATTATTACATATTATTTCAAAAGGAGAAATATAATGGAGAACTCAACACGTTCAGCATGATAATTCACAAGCAGGAGCAACACAAACAAACATCTGAAAAGAGTTTTGTTATTTGTGTTTTAGCTCTTTTTCTCCTTTTCTCTTTTCATATAGTAACCGTTGTTTTTTTGTTGGGCAGCCCTGATTCCATGAAGACGGAGATCACAGGCAGCATGACCACCAGCTCAGAACAGGTGCTGCCCTCTCCAACCAAAATCCGCGCCCGCAAGAGCAGACACCGGCGCAACAACAGTCGCGGTTCTTCCAAGGACGTCATGTCTCCGGTGAAGAGCCCTACACGCGATGTGAGCGGCGCAGGTGCAGAGGGCGACAGCATCAAGGGCCTGCATCCCCACAGCATTGTGGTCAGTTACGCTTACCAGGAGGACCACGTGTCCCCAGCATCGTTTCGCTATCTGGGACCGGCCACTGCGATCCGGGAGCACCACAATGAAGACGAGCAGGAGACCGGGGACAAAGTGACTCATTCCCCGAAACTGTTGGGGGATTCCCACGGCAACATGAACGATGTGTGTTTTGGGTGCGACGGAGGGTGCAGTGACGCTACGTGCAGCAGTAGTAAACGCTCCAGTCGGAACAGTGCGGATGTGGAGAGCTCCTGTGACTCCCCGGCCAGGAGTCCCATGAAGCCCGGCATGCACACAGACTTTGTTCCCACGTTAGGGGCGCTCATTGACGATCCCACCACTATCTCACCCTCCAATTCAACCTCTAACATGTCCGAGTCACAGACGCTGGCTGTGCGAGAGAGAGACTCCAATGAGAATTTGAACTGTCCCCCTAATGACATGATGCATGAAGCACCGACCAACGATGACTCACAAGAGATGGGACAGAGTAGGAGCCCCTCCCAGGCTGACCTGTGTGCGGCCAGTTTGGCTGTGAAGCGAAGAAGTGATCAGGAGGAAGCTCCCAAGAGAGCTCCGTCCCAGGTGCTAGGAGGGGAGAGCCTGGACGCCAAACCTCAGCACAACAAACGGGTAGTGGGGGTCAAGTTCAGGAATGTCAAGGTGAGGGGGAACTCAGTTCAAGGTAGATAGTGCATATTGATTATGATATGCAAAGACATAGTTCTGCCCAGAGACAGTCAGTGAAAGAAGTTACTCTACAGATTATTTCAGGAAAACTTTGTATCCTTTTTTTTTCCTGGTGTCCTCAAAGAGAGTTTCCATGGAAGTATTTAAATAGTGATCAAGAATTGTGTAGAGGTTTTATCATTCCATTGTAACATCAGAAGAGTAGCAGTACAATCAAAATTTTACCCCTGTCTCAAATTTAATCATTGACAACGTCTGGCTCAATATCTGTAAAATTTGTCATGTTTTAAGATGCTTTATTTGGTTTGGTTTGGATAGATCTGGGAGGGGGGAGGTGATGAAAGGGTCTGTTCAACAGGGTTTTACCTCACAGACAACATAATTTGTGGTACATCTCTGCAGAAGTTGAAGTGTGTGTGTGTGTTGTTTTTGTTTTGTTTTCCTTTTTTTTCTTAAAGTGCTTCAGTTTCACTTAAATTAGTCGGTGCAATGACAATGATGCCATTTGTATATGTATGATTTTTTAAAGTTGATTTTTTACTTGTCGTTTAGTATTATGGAAGACAGTTTGTTTTTATCATACACGTAATTCTGAGATGAAGTGTACATGTTGGAAATGTACAGAAGTAGGACAAATATTCAGTCGGTCCCTCACCATTTGATTCATGGCTATGACTACGGCAAACATTTTTAACAAGAATGAAAAGCTGTGATTTTTTTTTTAAAGCGCATTTGTATGCATGCATTTCCTTGATTTGCATTTGCGCAACAAGGAAAGGGAGACTACTCTTATCTTTTTGTAGTTTTATGACATGCATAGGCACATGTGTGTGCGCCCCCCTCCCTTCCCCCCCCCCCCCCCCCCCCCCCCACACACACACACACATTTGAAGCACAAGGCTGTGAAGAACTAGATTTCAGTTTACACTGTCTGCCTAAGCCACTACATAATGAAATGTTTCAATTCCTGACTATAAATGTAGTACAACATAAGGCTGTTTTGTGGAGAAAACCTCACTGACTTTGGTGGCTATGTGTCCCTTACTTCACGTGGGATATATCTAGATTGAGAATTTTGCTGACCCAGACTGTTGCCCCCATTTCCGACCCCTTTTCCACTGTTCGGCATTGTAGGCAGCAGATTCTTGTGATTTCAGTGCACACATCAAGAGGTTTATGTTCTTTTTTGCTGTTTAGTTTTGGTGGACAGGGAAATTATTTTGCTGACATCCAAACAGACAATACTTTACAATGTGCATCAACAGTTCTAAAGTCAGAAGACGTGTGGAAAATTAGACACTGTGTGTGTGTGTGTGAGTGTGTGTGTGTGTGTGTGTGTGTGTGTGTGTGTGTGTGTGTGTGCACATATGTGCACGCATGTGTGTGTGTGCTTGTGTGTTGGTGTGTTATTTTTGGTGACCAACAAAACTCATTAAATGTGTTATATATATTTGGTGTTTTAGCAATTGCAAGTCAAAAAGATACTGTGTTCTTGCCCTGTGTGCTTCCTCACTTATAAAATCAAAATATTTAGCGTTTCAACTTTCACAGGGTGTGCTATAGTACCCACAGTTACTTCGGGGGACACTCTCCTTTTGCTTGATTCTGAAAATCGCCAGATGACAATGTTTTAGAGGTGCACTGGTGTTGTTTAAGTATGAAAATTTCAAGAAGAAAGTGTATTGGGGACAAAAAAGATATGTGATTTGTTGCTGTAGTAATAGATCTTTAAAAAAAAAACGTGGATTAGAAACACAGAGCTGACTGTTAACAGAGGTAGCTTTAGAACAAATTAATTTCATTGTAAAAACCAGTTACAGTCAATGACGATTTTATGACATGGTCAGACCTAACATCATTGCCTGCAGACAAGCATTGAAATATAAATCCTCTGTGCCACAGCATTCCGAAGATTCCTGGTCAGAAGAGGAAGGGGATGTAAGCGAGGATGAGCACCAGCACCGTCGACGCACACGCTACTCCACCCTCAGCTCAGAGGGTGCCTTATCTGAAGAGGAGAGCAACATGAGTGAAGCCTCCCACGCCACGCCTGATGGAGGTCTGTTGTCAACAGGCAGTGCCGAAAATCTGCAGCAAGAGCTGGCCAAGTGTACCTGCATCTCAGATGGCTTATCTGACAAAGAGAGGACTGTCAAGCGCATGCGTGACCAGGTCAACTCCCCAGAGCGATCATTCGAGGTATGAGACAATCATCAGATTTTGGTGTATAGTGCATATGAAATTGTGCACTCTCTCTGGCTTAGAAGTATGGAAGGAGGAATGTTGCCAGATTTAGAACTTTTTTCACTTTTCACAGGTGCAAGTTTCACAGAGAATTATTATTAATATGATTGTTTGTATGTTTGTCATACTTAGCATTGTCCTAATCATTGCTAAAGAAGTAGCAGTGGGAGGAGGATTGTTGATATTTCAAGTGATCTCTATCGTCATCATCACAGCTTCATTACATTTAGCTTCTGTGGAATCCAAACTTTGAACTGCCACTCTGTAACTTAGATTTCTCTCTCTCTCTGTCTGTCTGTCTGTCTCTTTCCCTCCCTCCCTCTTTCTCCCTCCGTCCCCCTCTCTCTCTGCTCCAGTGTGTGTGATGAGTGTTGAGCATTGAGTCATTCACCTGTTTGAGTAGAATTTGTTTGGATCTGGAAAAAAGATTCGAGGGACATGGCTGTTTGGGGTTTGTTCTCTTCCACAGATTGTGTGTGTCTGCATGTGTCAGGGTGGAGTGTGATAGTCTGTTGTGTATGTCAGTGTGTTTTATAAACAATGTTTTATTGTGTTTACTGGAAATCATGCTCTTAAAGAGAAAATGTTTATTAGTCTTAAGACAGTTGAGGCTGCTTCAAGTGTGTTTGTCTTTCCGTTGTGGGTCTTTGTATGCGTCTTTTGACTATGTAAGGTAGTGCTGTGTTTCACATACTGAAATACAACAGACAAAGTTTTTTTTTAAGGTAGCCGTGTGTTTTAAAACACATTACCATGAAAACTGAAAACTGGTGTCCAACGCAACCGTGTTTGTGTGTGTGCAGAAACATGCCCCTGACTCCAGTTCTGACTCGGAGGGTTGTTCTGACATCAAGGTGTCCACTTCAGTGCAAAGGACTGGGTCCTCTGAGAACAGGGACATTGCCTGGTGACTGTGATGGACACGCCCCATCCTCTCACCACCTTTGTTTTTGCCAATTGTGTGCCATGTTGTAGGTCTTGTTGCTCCCCAGACTAGAACATGCCCTGGGCTAAAAACTCTGTCCTGTTCTGGTTTTTTGTGTGTGTTTCCCCTTGTATCAACAAGGTGTATAGTTTTCATTTTATGGCGTGGTTTTTTTTTTTCCCCCACTGGATATTCCTTGAGAAATGACCAGGGATGTGAAGGAATTGTGACTGTTTCCGCTGTCGGTTGTTAGTCCACGTGGGACCATTTGAACCTGCTGACTGTCACACACTTGTGGGAAGAGAAATTTGAGTGTTTGTTCCTTCGTCTGTGGTGGGTGTTCAGCATTGTTGAAGGAATCACTGATGAACGATTCTGTAGATTGTGTCTGGATAAAGTGACAAGATGAAGTTGATAGGACAGATTTGTTCTGTGTTGACGTTGTTCCATGATCCATCACAATGTTACAGTGTTTGTTAGAAGATCAAGTAGGTTCAGTCATTCACTCAGTCCACACTCTTGAAAGCTGAAGCAGAGCCTTGCTGGAAACCACGTAGCAGAGTACGCACAGAAACAGATGTGTATCGTGTCTTGTAGTTTTGGAGCTGTTGTTGGAATTTAGTGTCACCTTTCATCAAAATGAAGTTGCGTTCTGTCAGATGTTCCGTGACTTTCCTGCCCTGTTTGGAAACAGTGGGAAACACTCTACATTGTTGCACTTGTTTACACTCATGGTTGATTGGGAATGACACACATGCATTCCAAATATTGATAGCCCATGGTGTGTCTTAATGATGACTTAATTGGTTATTGATCCTCCATAGAACATACCGTAGGCCTAGTTGCCTTCGTTTTTTTTTTTGTTTTTTTTTGATGACGAAAAGCTCAAACTTTTTGGTGCAAAATATTTAATGATATGTGAGGGGGTTTTCAGCCTGTCTGTATTTGCATCTGGACCTAATTCTTTAGGCACAGATTCTTTCGATTTACCCTCACACCTGAAAGGGCTGCGCATGGATCAAGGGAAAAATTTTTTTTTTAGCAGACTTGTATCTCTCATTTCCATAACTTTATCATTACTACGTTCAAAATACATGGTGTAATGCCATTACTGTCTCAGATATTTGTAAAACTCATTCAGTTTGAAAGAATCTCCTCCTTTTTAGCTTCAAGTCAAAGTCAACATTGTGACTTGTAATGGAAGGTGTGTTTATCGCCAGAGTTGTGACATGGAAATTGTATGGTTTTGCTACAACCTTTTATCACTTGTTGGAGAGCGTTCTATATTTCATGATGAGTGTTGCTTGTTAGTCTTTGTATGAGCAGATGTAATCGAAGACTTGGAAATGGCACGGAATTTATTGAATGTTTCTTGGACTTGGTGAAACCACTGTATGTCCTGTGTTATGAAAGACAAAAACTTCACTGGTTTGTAGCTGGATACATAACAAAAATGTTAGATGTAGGGTGTTAAGACATGAAAAAAAGCATGCACCCAACTCATGTACAAACATTCCAGATATTTGATAAAGAAACATATCAGTCTGTTACATGTCTGAAGTGTCACCTTCGTATTTATTTTCAAACTTCAGGGTCTTTATTTTGCACAGCAATCACATTCAGTTCATATGACCAGAAACCAAAGAGATCAGCCCAAAGGAAAGCTAAACTAAAAGATAACATTTATCAAAAGTGAAACAGGCAGAAAGGCAGAGTAAAGGAAAACTCAAATCCCCCTTTCGTGCCCCTATCAGCTCTTTTTTCCTCCTACCACTCCAGTCCCACCCCCTTGAGATCTAGGATATTTGTGGATAGCTGGAGACATGTACATATGTGCATGTGCCCCTCTCCCAAGTCTGTGTTCATGCACAGTGCATACACACACACACACACACACACACACACACACACACGCACACACACACACACACACACACACACACATACATGCAAGTCTAAGTGAACTAATCTTTGTGTATTTTTTACCAAACTTCTGTAGATTGATAGTTATTTACTGTGTTTCCTTTCATCGGCAGTTTCTTATTAAATATTATTGTCGCAGCTGATGTTATATTCATGAGCAAGATGGTACCTATATCTTGAGAGAAGAGCTAACTATTGAATCAATCTTTTGCTGTGGGATTCTAAATTTCCTGCTGCTGATCAGACGAGAAAGCAGCCAAGGTCCATGGTGCAGTGGCCAGTGATTGGGTGTGGGCTGGGAAGTCCAGGGTTTGAACCCCATCAGAGGTATGGAGTTTTGGGAGTAGTTGATTGTGTGGTGGGCTCAGATAGGAAGAATGAAACCACACAGTCATGATCTTTAACTTAATGAACATGTACTTGAAAGTTTTGCTCAGGTTTTCTGACCAGTGCTGTCTACACACTAATGTTTCTTTTTGGCGTGGTTGACATGGGGATACATACCAATGAAAGAGACTGTAAAGTACAGCCCTTTAGTGTAGTCTGTCACCACAATTTAACACCACACCATCACCTTCATGCTTTTAATTGATTATCATTGTGGTGGAGAAAAGGCCAGGTTCCTGTGGCCTTTCGTGCTATCAGCCCTGCTCATATGGTGACCTCAAGTTTGATTTGCGCTCCAGGTCCATGTTGGTGGTGATGTTACAGCAAAGCCTGTTATGTCAGCAAGCTTGAAGGGACCATTGCCGGAGGCACTTAATTGTACCTACCACAAGGGGCTACTAACTCACTCTAGTTCCATGAAGAAACGATTATCAGTAGGGATCAGGAAAGATTGTGTCCTACATGTTTCATCCATACAGGCACCCTGAACACCACTGAAGTGACTATGCAGCACGGTTGCTTTGTGGCGACTTCATATTGACTGCTCCTTGTTGGCTGCTGCTGATGAAATGCCACAGAATGAGTCTGGATGTAGCTGTAAATGAGGGATCCAGTGTGTGCGATGTGGGAGGAAGGTGACTCAGAAGACTTAGGAAAGGATACAGCAAAAAAGAGAAGAATCCATGAACCCTAAAGAATGAGCTATAAACCTTTAACATGGACAGACACACACATTGCACACACTTTATACACAGTTATGTACTCCACTCATATGTGCATTCTGGAATTGTTTAGTGTGTTCATGCGTATGTTTGAGAAACTCAAAAGAAAAAGATTAAACAGAGTGTAAGCATGTGTTGTCTGTGTGCATATGTGTGTGTGTGTGTGTGTGTGTGTGTGTGTGTGTGTGTGTGTGTGTGTGTGTGAATGTTTTTATGTAAATGTGTAAGCGAGAGAGGGTGTGTGTGAGTGAGAGAGAAAGAGAGAGAGAGAGAGCCAAAATTTAAAGAGTATGTAAGCATATGTGCATGCATACATGTGTAGTGACAGTGCTTGCATGTAATATGTGTAAACCTCTTTGTGAGTGTGTGTGTGTGTGTGTGTGTGTGTGTGTGTGTGTGTAAAAACATTTCCTTTATTGTTGTTTGGATTTTCTGTTTTTTGAATTTGCTTTGTGAGTTCATCTGTCTGGCTCTATTTGTTTACATTTCTCCATCTCTCTCTCTCTCTCTCTCGCTCTCTCTGGCCCCCCCCCCCCCCCCTCCCACTCTGCGTGTGTGTATGTGCATGGTAGCCATAAGAAATCTGAAATCAATAACAGATTTGATGAAACAGTACGGAATTTTGAAAATGCAGATCAGTGAAATTGTTGTTACTCTATATGTGACTTAATCATTCAGCTTATGATATTTAAACACATTTATTCAGACAATTTTGTTTCTTTAATGTGATACATACAACTAACAATACAGTTATGTCATCATCTGAAAACTGTGTGATCTTGTCTTTGTGATAGACCTTGCAGTATATATTCCTTTGTGATCTTGGTGGATGAATAGACAGGGGAGCATTCAAACAATGGTGGTCATCCTTTTCTTGTTGGCTGGGGTATATACAATAGTCACATGGCTTGGTTTGATTGGGGATTATGCGTAAATGACAGTTAAAAGTATGTTGAGATGGTTATTAACTGCTGGAAGTTTTCCACCACTGGACAGGAATAATTGGATGGTAGAATGTGTAATGAAACCCTAAATGAGTCGGAGAGATGCCAAAGGAAAGTTGCAAACAAGAAAGATAACTTCTGTTCTCATGACGTGACAATCACGTAGGTGACACCAAACCTGTCAGCAGCATTTGTTTGGAGTTACGGGCCTGTAAGCATATCTCGGTGGGAGAACGAGTTGTCAGTCATGTTTGTTATTTACTTATAGAATGTGTTGTTTACGTATCAACAGGGGTGGCTTATGTCATCATAATTACTTTTTTGGCATTCAGCAAAGGGATCTTCGTCAATGAATTTAATCATTTTATGCAGGTGTTCCCGACTGATTGTATTATTTATGATTTTCTAAAACAACCAGATAATTATGGAAATCTTGGGCTATGATGAATAATTCTGATTACTGCATTATAACGTTATTGGACTATAAAGATTACTGTTATTGAAAATAATGAAATTGTGGTTGCTCAGTTCTGACAAGCTAGTGAATACAAAGCTAGGCTGGTGGAATCTCGCCTTCATCTGGACCAGAATAATACCTGATGGAATCATCTGAACATAAGACGATATGGATATTAGCCTTGAAATGTTTCCATTCTGACTTTGAAGAGCATTCTCCCTTTTTATTTATCAATTCTGAGCCATTTTCTGAGAGCTAATTATCATGTCTAAGTTATCATTGCAACATTTGTGACATTTATGTTTCATGTTGGTTTTACCTTGCTTGGGACCAACAGCCTAGTTTTGTTTCATGTTGGTTTTACCGTGCTTGGGACCAACAGCCTAGTTTTGTTTTGGCTGAATCTGGGAATTGTTCTCTTGGCACAGTGTGCTTGACATTTCTTCATGAACAAGAACTATACGGGCCTCCTTTCCCTCCCCCTGTCTCTCTCACATTGTTTTCTGTTCTTAAACCACCAAGTGATATATGAGAACAGCATCAGACAAGACGGCCCAGGGTGTGGCAGCCTGTGGAGTGGGGGGGGGGGTGGGGGGGAAGGTTGGAGTGAGTGATGGGACAGAGTCAGGACACAGAAGATGGAATGGAAAAGAAAGTTCCATGAGATCCGATTTTGGGTCAGTTGTTTGTCGAAATATGTTCAGGACAGGCCCTTGCTACAGCAATATTGAGAACATTGTCATTGGTTCCATCATTTCTTTCAGTCATGTTAAATGAAAACAGAATGTACGCAATCTAATAAATAATTAACAAATGGATGAATGAATGGAAACCAAGAAAAAAAAGAAATATTTCCAAGCATTTTCTTTTCTGACAGTCAGGGTGACTCATGCTTTTGGAAAGTGCAATCAAAATTTACGGTGTCTTGTAACAGCACTTAAATTAGTTATTCGTATTTCATTTTCTAAAAAAGAAAAAAATAAGATGTGAAATCTTTATTAAGATGTTACTTCTTCTTTCATTCAGATCTGTCTATGTGTACATGTAACAAAAAATTGGATTCTTTAACAGTTTTTAAAAACCGTGACTTCAGCCTGACAGCAGCATTGGGGCTGTGAGACTGTTTGTCTGTGTACAAATGGGCAGCGTGAAACTGACCTGGTTGTTTGTTTGTCCATGTGTAAGTGGGCAGCCTGGAGTTGACTTGTTGTTTGTTTGTCCATGTGTAAGTGGGCAGCCTGGAGTTGACTTGTTGTTTGTTTGTCCATGTGTAAGTGGGCAGCCTGGAGTTGACTTGTTGTTTGTTTGTCCATGTGTAAGTGGGCAGCCTGGAGTTGACTTGTTGTTTGTTTCAATGCCAGACGGATGTGCCTGTGTCGGAAAGTGGTGTCTGTTTTGTTGGTGAAGGAGTTGTCCATGTTGTTGTCCTGTCTGTTTCACCATTGTGTGGCGGTTGTTCCTGTTCCCCAGCTCTGCCCTGTGGGGGAGGTCATGAAGGGACCGCTCCCTCTCCCCCCAAAATGTCTGGTCCCTCTGTGCATTTCTTTGCTTGACAGGAGGACATGCACGGCCATTTTGATTTCATTTCTTCAGCATCTAGGCAGCCACATTCCATCTTCAGAGCGTTGTGTCTCCTTTCCAGGAGACTTCAGGTTGATATGCTAGGAGCTTGCCATATTTCGAGGCGGTCCAAATAAAACTGTTTACATTCTATTGTAAAGTAGGATGGTGAGTCCAACTTCCATCAAAACACCAACATAGGTTAGACCAGGCCACTTGACAATGAGCCATCCGATCTGATCCACACTGCTCACCTCCTGTTTACAGCGTAGGGCCACCAACGTTTAATCTATTTTGTCTATTTGTTCTGTCGTCAGTTGTGAGCTTGACGTTGTTTGATTGCTCCTAAGAAGTTCATAAGAAAGATTGCTTACTGCATACCAGTGTAGTGAGGTGCCAGTATTTTTTTCTCTCCATTTATTGAAGAAATAAGGTTGAATCTTAAGAGTGAACGATAAAAATAGATAAAGATGATACCTCCTCTTATTATCAGATCCTCAGTGCCGCCAACCGCTCCCATCTCTCTCTCTTCTCTCTCTCTCTCTCTCTCTCTCTCTCTCTCTCTCTCTCTCTCTTACACAGACACACACACCACACACACACACACACACACACACACACAACACACACACACACACACACACACACACATGCAGACTCTCTCTCTGTCAATTTTTTTTCAATTGTTTTTTCAAAATATAAACATTTCTAGGATTGCAGTTAGCCATCACTCTTAAATTAAAAACAACCTTTTTATCCATTGAAACTTCGTTTTTGTTGTATCAGTACCGGAATCATTGTATTCTGTTTCACATACCCTTGAATCATGGTTTATCATTTTTATCTACTCATTGAGCATTATCATTTCCTTTCCTGTTAATCAGAAAACTGGATCATCGATATAATTTTACCAGTGTATATTATGGGAAGTATGTTTGTTATTTAGATCACATATCATGTTTTATGGCACAATTAATAACTACACCCAAAGACCATTTATTGAGACAGTGTCTGCAGATGTTAAATGCAGTTTTCAGGAATAGTTTCGTTTGTGTCCATTGACTTAATGTGCAGATTTGCCATTTGTTCGTTTTATTATCATTTTTACTGTACACCTTAGTTTTCCGGGTTGTATAAGTCTTTTCAAATGTAAAGGTTGATATTCATGTGGTTTTCTTTATTTCAATGTGTTCAGTTGGTGAGTTTTTAGCATTCAATTTGTTGACTGTCTGTATCATTGTGTTGAACTATTTGATGCACATTTCAAATGAGCACATTTCTCAGTGTACATGTTCTCCCAAACACACTTAAACATTTGGGGTGTACTCAAGTACACACATGCTCACACACATCCACATGCACACAGGTGTATCCATATGGACTAGCATGCATGTACACGCGCACACACACTTACACACACACACACACACACACACACACTCTCTCTCTCTCTCTCTCTCTCTCTCTCACTCACACACATGCACACACACACACAAACAGACTCACACAAGATATGCACCCATGTATGCACACACAAATACACACACATACAAAGATGCATGCTCACATGTACACACATTGCGCACACACACACACACACACACACACACACACACACACACACACACACATCGCGCACACACACACACACACACACACACAACACAACACACACACACACACACACACGCACGCACACACACTTATATGCACACACAGACATCACCACCGCCAGCATCACCACTACCACCACCCTGATAACCATCCTCTCATGCTGTGTGTTAGCAGACAGCATGTACATGTGAAGATGTGTCTACCTCTGGAACGGATTCTTCAGAGACATCTTTGGTCTGATGTCGTTCTGAGGCATGATCTCCACACAGGGACATCAGCTTTCTCAGCTAGAGGGAACCGTACAACGTATGTTCCAAGGGAACGCTACCCTGAATGTCCTGTGCATGGACGGTTATATATCGGTTGTAGCATGCCTCAGTGTTTGTTCTGACTGGAACAGAGATGGCAGCCTTTGATCTCATACTGTGTGTACAGTTGTCTCCACTTTTAGTGTTCGTTTGATTTGTTTACACAGAAAATAAGTTTCTGTTTGTCTTAGAAAATAGATCAATTTTAATGTTTCTGTTCATGTCAGATGTCATTCTTGAGGTGTGTTGCCGTGAAACGTCCCAGGGAAGACCCACCGAAATGAAGACTCATCAGATGTTTGTTTTTTTTCTGGGTCACGTTTGTCTTTGTCAGCACTAAACTGAGCTTGCAATTAAAACTGGCACCTGTTTAAACCTCAGTTACCACGGAGAGGTCCCACTGTAAGAGGGTTTGTAAGGACAGCTGGATTCCTTATTACCCTTCAGAAGAATGCTGGGAGCCTTTGTAATACAAATTGTACTTCAGACTCGATGCTAGTGATTTCCTTTTGCCTGCATGCACTTTGACTCGGCTGTCTTCTGTTTCCTTCTTTTGTTGTTGGCCTTTTTGTGTCTGCTGTCGTCCACCATTTCTCTGCCTTTCTGTGCCATCTCGTCCTTTTTGTGTCTGTTGTCGTCCACCATTTCTCTGCCTTTCTGTGCCATCTCGTCCTTTTTGTGTCTGTTGTCGTCCACCATTTCTCTGCCTTTCTGTGCCATCTTGTCCTTTTTGTGTCTGTTGTCGTCCACCATTTCTCTGCCTTTCTGTGCCATCTCGTCCTTTTTGTGTCTGTTGTCGTCCACCATTTCTCTGCCTTTCTGTGCCATCTCGTCCTTTTTGTGTCTGTTGTCGTCCACCATTTCTCTGCCTTTCTGTGCCATCTCGTCCTTTTTGTGTCTGTTGTCGTCCACCATTTCTCTGCCTTTCTGTGCCGTCTCGTCGTCAGTGTCACTGCAGTGTCACGCCTCTCATTCCATCTCCCCGTCACCAGCCACATTCTGGCGTGTCCTGCTTCAGCCCCAACGCCTGCCATCCACAGGGAGTAATCGGTGTGAAGTCGTCACGAGGCCATCCACTAGAGGAGACACTGCACCACCGCTGCTGAGTCACTTTGGTTGCGTTCAGTGATATCTGTTCTGATCCAACATCAGCAGGACATAGTCTACTAAGCCCCTTACTGACGACAATATTGGCGTAGTCTACTAAGCCCCTTACTGACGACAATATTGGCGTAGTCTACTAAGCCCCTTACTGACGACAATATTGGCGTAGTCTACTAAGCCCCTTACTGACGACAATATTGGCGTAGTCTACTAAGCCCCTTACTGACGACAATATTCGCGTAGTCTTGGAGCCAGCATGAAAGAGTGCCTCTCCTCTTCCCTCCTCCCCCTCCGGAGGGTGCCACCACGTCCGCGCAACGACAGTCACCATGAACTTCCCGAAACTGCTCACTTCGACATGAAGTCATCAAGGGCATCTATGGTGGAGAAGAGATCAAACACTGACGTCACCTCGAGATTAGGTCATGAAGGGCCATAGAATTTGAGACAGATATTTTATGCTGATCAGTGAGGATGAGGATGGTAAATATGATGCTGCTGAGTTCCATTCTAGTCTGAGACTGCATGACAGGGCTGTACTGTACGCTTATTTCATGATATATCCTGGCGTCAACCAGACTCGAGAGATACAGACACCTGCAGTTTTTGTCATCAAAATTGTGCAACAAGTCTCAAAGACATATGCATTAAGTGGGTGGAACTCAGGTGTGTGGTCCCAGTCCTCCCAATCCAGCCCATTGCAAACTTAAGTCTGTGTAAGAGCCAATCTGGGTATACAAATCCGACAAACGAATGGCTGTGATGGGAATCGAACGCAAGACCTCCCAGCCAGGAATTCGCAACGCTAAGTACTACACCATGGCGGCTGGTATTTCTTTGCCTTTGTGGCCCATTATCCTGTCTTTGTTCTAGGTCTTTGCATTAACTACTTTTGTTTCTAGGTCTTTGGAGTTTTTTTCTTTTGTTACAGTTGATGGCCTGCCATTTAAATTTATTTATTTATTTAACATGGGACTAGGAGTGAGACTATTCGCACTGCGGACTGTAGCTTTCCATTGTGCAGTATCAGTTTGTCAGTGTGGCTTTTTTAATTTAGGTTTTGTTGCAGTTTCTGTTTCTTTTCTTTGTTTTTTGTAATGAAAAAAGGTGAAATTTTAGAAGGAAAAACGCGTGGCCAAGTATTATGTACCTTAGGGATGTGAGTAGAGTAGATGACATGCATTACATTTCATGTACATAATTTGTAAACAGTTATGTTGAGTTTATTTTTGTTGTTTTCTGTTAGATGGGATTCTTTTCCCCTCTGGTTTGACAGCCCTGAAAAGATCCTGAGAGTAATTAAAAAGGACCAACCAACCAACCAACCAACAACAACTGAACTGAAATCCCTACTTGTTGCTCAAGCACTATATGTCCAAGTGTTTGCAAGTAGTCAGAAGACTCGAGTCTTCTGTTTCTGATGCCGTCAGTGTGTGTGTATGTTTAGGTGTGTATGTCTTCCCCCCCCCCTCCCCCTCACATTCTGCACGTTTACATACTATTAATACTCTTTCTGTCTCTTTCTCTCTGCCTCTGTCTGTCTCTGTCTGTCTGTCAGTCTCCTCTCTCTCTCTCTCTCTCTCTCTCTCTCTCTCTCTCTCACACACACACACACAGAGGCACACGCACGCATTCTTGGTCTGTCTGTCTGTCGTACACACCTGTCCTCTCTCTTCTGCGCGCACGTGTGTGTGTGCGTGCGTGCGTGCGTGTGTGTGTGTGTGTGTGTGTGTGTTTGGGCTGTCGGTGTTTTTGTAGTCTGTGGTGTGTGTGTGTGTGTGTGTAAGAGAGAGAGAGAGAGAGAGAGAGTGTGTGTGTGTGTGTATGCGTGTGTGTATAGGAGAGAGAGAGAGAGAGGTGTGTGTGTGTGTTTACCCGACACCTTTCCTTAAGCTGGTCACCTCTTCCTAATTCACAAAACGAGGTTCAGTTCCCATTCAGTGTAAGACCCAATATTCATCCATATTTTCTAAGGCCTCTTTAACCACAGTTTGATCTCACAATGGAGTTTGTGTACTGTATTATTTGCACCTTTTTTGTATTCTCCTTCATTGTGTCTGGTTTTCTGTAATATGGTTTCTTGTTTTCGTTTTCATGAATTGATTCGACAACACAGCGACTTTTTTTCTTCAAGTAGAATGTGTTGAGCTCTAGTTGATTTTCCTGACCTCTCAAGGATTTTTTTTGTACAGACTCAAGGTTGGAATGTGTGTGTGTGTGTGTGTGTGTGTGTGTGTGTGTGTGTGTGTGTGTGTGTGATGCTAATTATATTGAGTAACAATACTGAATCTGTACTGCTCTTACGCTCATTTTCTTGGTTGTATAGTTTGAAACTGATTTGGACCTGTTCTCAAGAAAAAAAGAGGAATCCATTTTATTCTCCTTTTACGAACGCGGGTTTTTTTTTCAGTTCTTTTCAGGGACTTCATGATTTGTTCTCAAGAGAAAGAACTGCTTGGGTGTCGGGTGTTAGAGACGGCGGCAAGGAGCATGATGTGGCTGGGTGGGTCAAAGGGACGTAAATCTGTGTCGGATGTTTCAACCATGATGTGCTGGTTCATTGAGTTCTAAAGCCTGTTCATCTGCAGTGATGGTTTTTAGACTAAATCAATCAGGCTATCAGTCTTTTATCTTGACGAAATTGGGTATAAGTCGACCCTCAATAGTGTATACACGTGTGAGACAGAGGTTTCCTAAAACAACTTTTTTTTTCTTTCAGAGTGAGATGAGGTTGACTAGAAAGAGGGGAGAAGCATGGAAAGGGGTGGGGGTGGGGCTTAGAGTATGTAGCTGGGTAGATTTTGATGACAGGCAGCATCGAAATGCTTCAACTTGCGCATTTTTGGATTACTTTTTCTGTTTTCACGGCTTTATCTATTTCGGAGGCTTGGTCAAGGTTGGTGTGTATAAATGGAAGTGAAACTAGAGGTTTGTTACTGGATCGGTCCCAGTTTGGATGAAAATCAGGGCCAGCATAAGTGGTTCTGCAGGGAGTTCTGTGAACAGGATTGCCTGGTGCTAAGTGCGTTTGATCAACAACTCAGCACTGGTAGGACCAGGATGAATAGTGTAATGAATTGGACTTTATTTTAGTGCCACAAACAGCGATGGCTGAAATGAAGGAAGGGAGCAAGTTGTTCATGTGAGAGGAATATTTTAGTGACCTTATGTACGATGAAAATTATCAGTGCTCTATTGTTCGATTCATCACAGTACGGTGGTCTTTATTTATTTATTTCTTGATTTGATCATAGAAGACGAGTGAAGTCCATACCTTTGGTATTCATGAAAAGAAGGATTTTCGGCATGTTTGGTTTACTGTCTCCACGAAGGTGGGATTTGTCAGACTACGGGCGACCATACTATCAAAGTTGTGGCGCAC
>CM065715.1:72836556-72851556 GCA_033310375.1 Conus canariensis | reverse complement strand
TATAGATACCGAACGTAGTGTCGGCATAGAAAATTTCCAGTTGCTGGTAGATTCGAAGATGGTTTACGTAGAAGAAAAATTGCAACCAAACTGCATAGTCTTCTCTGTGAACAGTTTACTGTCAGATAACACTGAACACGCGCAGCAACAGAGTGCAGAAAGCCTCAACATTCCCGTACAGACGCCACGACAAACGTTAGTCTTAGGCTGTTTGCTACCAATGGCTGTGTTCAGTTCGTTTCTTTACGATTTAAAAATGATCAATTCTTTCCTCATCGGACATGTTTTGACTTAAGGAAAATTGTGTGGTGAAAAGAATTCGCAGAAAAAAGAATTCATGCCCAAGGGTATGACTCAGATGAAGAGGAAGAAACGGATTTTTTTTACGAGATAGAAATGACAAAACAAAACTGAAGTAGCAAAAGAGAAACGAATCAAAGCACCATCCATCAATAACAAAATGCTGTTCGAACGCATTGTTGTTCAACAAAATAGCAATATGTGCTCTGCAGTGGAAGAACTCACATTTTCAGACGACAGAAATTTTCTAGCTTCTGAATTTTCTTGCGCCTAAGACCTTGCTTATTTAGCGGGTGAACTCGTTTCAGGACGTGTTTGGTCTTACTTACCTCAAAAAAAAAAAAAAAAATCCTTCCCCCCCCCCCCCCCTAGCTTCATTACCCAACGAACTACGTTGTTGGTAACCACGTGACTCTGCCTCGCTTGACAATCAACTAGCAGACGAGAACTGGACAAGCAAATTTCCAACATGATAAAACCTTTGTTTCGGATTGAAGATGGAAAGAAACACACACACACACACACACACACACACACACACACACACAAGGCAGGCCGATCTCACTGATAATTGATGTGCACCAATCGAGCAATCAGCAGAGCAGCGCAAAGAATGAAATGGGTGGCATTTTCCTGCGGGCGAGTCGTGTATGACACGCCGGGTTGGAAAGAGCTTCAAAATTCTCACTCCTGTAAATATACTACGCACAAAAAGTTAAGGATCGGTATGTGAAAACAGGTGCGTAATAAACTCAGTTCGCTACTGTTATTTATTTCTTAGTCCAGCCAAATTGTCATGAATTCTTGTTCAGCTGTAAGTGGGCGATGTTGTGTTAGTGCGAAAATTGCACGGGATTCTCTACTACTGAGCTGGGCCGCAAACGGAAAAGCGGAAACTTGCGAAAAATGACCTTGTTTTGGACCGTTCTGCCTGAACACATTGCACTTGCCAGATGGAAAAACCATTATGCACGTGCAAGCACTGCTGTTTATGTGTGAGATGCTGTCGCTCGCTTGGCTATATAAGAAGACATTCCACCAGTAGTAGGCCTGATCTGACAATGCCTCCACGATGAAAATTAAGCGAGTTGGATAGGGGACGAGCTGTTGAATGGTTCCAAGATGGTGTTGCCAAGCGAGAAGTGGCCAGGCGACTTCATGTGTCCATTTCGGTCATTGTCCGACTGATTCAACGCTTCACAGCCACTGGGATTGTCCATGAAAGACGCAGATCTGGTCGACCGAAGAAGACAACCCCACGTGACGATCGTCTCATTGAACGACAAGCCCTGCAGACAAGAACAGCCTCTTCCAGCATAATTCAAAGGCAGTTCAGGGTGGCTACTAACATCAACATCAGCCAGCAGACCATACGGAACCGCCTACATGGGTTTAATCTCCGTTCTCGTCGCCCAGCAGTACGGCCACGCTTAACTCCAGCCCATAGGGCAGCACGCCGCGCCTTCTGCGCACGTCACGTGAGGTGGACACGTCAGCAATGGTCCCAGGTCCTGTTCAGTGATGAATCACGCTTCACCCTTCACCACAACGACAGCCGACTGAGGGTCTGGAGGCGCCCAGGGCAACGCTTTACTGACGCCACTGTCCAAGAAAAGGTGGCCTTTGGTGGAGGTTCTGTAATGGTCTGGGGGGCCTTCAGCCTTCACCACAGAACACCCTTGTATCATGTACAGGGTAACCTGACTGGCATCCGATACCGGGATGAGATCCTTCGACCGCTGGCTGTGCCTACACTGCAGCAGATGGGACCGAGGGCTGTCTACCAGGATGACAATGCTCGCCCCCACAGGGCAAGGGTGGTCAACGACTTCCTGCAGCAGTCTGGAGTCAACAGAATGGAGTGGCCAGCATGCAGTCCCGATCTCAACCCGACTGAGAACCTCTGGGATGAGCTGGATCGCAAAGTGAGGAGCCACCCCCCTCCCAGGGATGCCCAACACCTCTACCAGATGCTGCAGGCTGAGTGGCAGTCGCTTCCACAGAGGATCTTTACCAGCCTGGTCAACTCGATGAGGACTCGCTGCGTCGAGTGCCAGAACAGCCATGGTGGTTACACGCATTACTGAGCTTTTGGGAGCATCAGTATGCCCTGTCTTGTGATTTCAATGACTTTGGGAAATCAAATTTGGATACGTACCCACTTTAATCAAATGTACACACCAAACGATTGCTCGAGATTGAAGGCAATTGTGTATCGTTATCACTAAAGAATGGAATTAAATGTTGGCCAAACTTCAACGCATTGACTTTCTTATTTTGACAGTTATGAATGTTTGTGAAAGTGATCCTTAACTTTTTGTGTGTAGCTTAGCATGGGCCTCTTTGGAAGGGATACCACCAGGAAACACTTGTATGAGACGGACTTTGTTTTTTCAAAGTTCAAATCTCTTTCTTAGTAAGGGATACGCTGAGCTGTCGAGAACGACAACTGAATTCCGACCGCTGTCGACCCAATCAGATGGAAGTTTACAGCAATCGGTAATGACATTTGTAAATGAAAGAAAATGTTAGACGAAGTTTGTTTATATTAGCTTCTTCCTATCCACTTCATCAGTCTTCTATACAATGGCAAAAAGGAATGTTCTGATGTTCAGCTGTTAATTCTCTCTCTCTCTCTCTCTCTGTGAGTGCGCGCGCGCGCGCGCGCGCGCGTGTGTGTGTGTGTGTGTGTGTACCCGTATATATATATATATATATTTCGAAACCCGATTGTTTCTCCTCAGTGACCGCGGAAAGTGGTAAATTGACTCGCATTGCATTGAGGGTGTGATTAACGTCCTATTGGCCTGAGGCCCTTAAGGACAAGGTTCATGCAGACATAGGTCTGCATATTTGTGGCAACTGTTGTCGCCTGGCAGTAGTGGGTAGTTTCAATGAGGGTCGTCGCATTTGTCTCCCAGAGCTCGTGTTCCTCTTGAACATTGGCTCAATTCTGGTCATCTTGAATGTTGGTTCAAGTTCGGTGGAGTTGGTCTTCAACGTTGGTTCAGTTTCAGGTTCTTGGTCGACCGACGGTAGGCGTCGGTGTGTGTTGCCTGCTGTCCCCCAAACATCAGGCTGTCTTCAGGACCACCGGGCGGCCTTCTTCATGCTCGGGTGGCGATGGTCCTGTGCCGCGTGAGGCCGCCTCAAGGAGGAAGCAGGACGAAAGTCGCTGGAGCGCTGCACGAGTCCCTAAAACTTGGCGGGCACTCGCTGACTGCGGCCGAGAGGGCAATTTTTCAGCCCAACCCCGTAAGGAGTGCCCCCATGTCTGTCACCCCTTAAAACAGCACGGTATTCCAGGCCACGGTAGTCGCAGTCAGGTAGCGCTCCTTCGCCAATCGCCCCACATCTCCAGGAGCCGTCCCCCGGCGACACAGGCTAGACCCGTCATCACCCATATGGCTGGAAAGTTGTCTGTGCCGCCCGACGACGCTGATCTCTCACATCAGCATCCTTCAAAGGAGAGCTGCCACCTCTCCCTGGTGTCTACTGCTATGCCACACTCGCAGTGTAAATTGATTCGGCTGCCTTTTCGGTCCTAAAAAGAACGCTATCCCAGAAAAGGCTGGTGTGCAATACCGTAACATGTTTGTTGAGTTTTCCAAAAAAACAACCAAAGGTGCCACCTAAGAAGCAAAAGAGCAAAAAGAAAGAGCAAAACAAGCTACATTTTCTTGTGAAAAGTAGAAAATATAAAAAAGATAACCTCTTAAGACACAAGTGCTGAGGGCCAGTTCTTGGAATGAATCCTCAAGGGACTAAATTACAATAAACTAATAAATTCCAAGGATAAGTACCGAGCACCATTCCAGCAACTTACAGAGCAGCTTGGTGTTGCAATGACTGCAAGAAATATTGAATGATAAACAAAGCTTGCTCTTATGTCTTAGATTGAAGAAATAGGGGGAGATAAGCATTCATATCTGCAGTGGTAGATAATTCTGCCAAACTAACAGTATGTGCTTGAGTGGGTGAATGGGGAAAAAATAAAATAAAGTAAATGCTTCTCAAAATGAACCTTCAGCAAGCTTATAGTCTCCAAGGGGGAGACAATCTCCAATAGGGAGGAAACCCACTAACATATAACTCCTAGTCAGATACCGATATTTCGAAACCTGATTGTTTCTCCTCAGTGACCGCGGAAAGTGGTAATTTGACTCGGCTGCCTTTTCGGTCCTAAAAAGAACGCTATCCCAGAAAAGGCTGGTGTGCAATACTGTAGCATGTTTGTTGAGTTTATATATAGTCCCTTGAGGATTCATTCCAAGAACTGGCCCTCAGCACTTGTGTCTTAAGAGGTTATCTTTTTATATTTTCTACTTTTCACAAGAAAATGTAGCTTGTTTTGCTCTTTCTTTTTGTTCTTTTGCTTCTTAGGTGGCACCTTTGGTTGTTTTTTTTTTGAAAACTCAACAAACATGCTACG
The DNA here is from genome assembly GCA_033310375.1 of Conus canariensis. Classification (NCBI taxonomy): domain Eukaryota; kingdom Metazoa; phylum Mollusca; class Gastropoda; order Neogastropoda; family Conidae; genus Conus; species Conus canariensis. The sequence continues at coordinate 72,846,824 of CM065715.1, read as the reverse complement.
GTATTGCACACCAGCCTTTTCTGGGATAGCGTTTTATATATATATATATATATATATATATATATATATATGTGTGTGTGTGTGTGTGAGTGTGAGAGAGAGAGAAAAAGAAAAGGCGGGTACTTAAATTGCAACCACAGAATCAGTATGTTCGGTTTCATGGAAAGCACAGCGACACGGTCGACGGGCTAAGGCTGCCCTTCTTCGTTTCGCTCATACTCAAAGCAGACGTTATCTATCTTCACCACCCCTGCCATGTCACAACCCTAAGGGCATCGTCATGACCTGGCCTTCCTAGGCACACTCACTTCCGCCATCGGTGGGTGATTCGTGCTGTGTCAGTGGAGGCGGAGACGTGACACATGCTCGCCGCGCATCACACATCCACTTTCGTTCAAGCCGAAAGATGAAGGGGCGAGTTCACGAAGCTTTACTTTTCCCTGCTTCATACTACTTTTTACTACATTTATCGTTCAGCCGGTCGGAACCCGCTTCCAAGGCGGAAACGGCGGTCTACTATTCTAGTTTTGGAAGTATGGGTTGTAACCTGACGATGTAGCAGACAGCGCAACTTAGAACAGCAGTGATCGTATTGTATGTTTTCCCCCCTCATCATCGTATCTATCACATGTGGGGACAGCCGAAGCTTCTTCAGTGTAAACTGTCCCCACTTGGAAATTCTCGGTAGAAATTTTCCCTATTAGTAGATTTGCTTTTTTCTGTCCTTTCTTCGTACACACACACACACTCACTCACTCTCTATGTATATATACACACATACATATATACGTATGTATACACACACACTCTATGTATATATACATATGTACACACACACACTCACTCTCTCTCTATGTATATATATACACATACATATATACGTATGTATGCACACACATACACATATATATATATACAATAAACTAATAAATTCCAAGGATAAGTCCCGAGCACCATTCCAGCAACTTACAGAGCAGTTTGGTGTTGCAATGACTGCAAGAAATTTTGAATGATAAACAAAGCTTGCTCTTATGTCTTAGATTGAAGAAATACGGGGAGATAAGCATCCATATCTGCAGTGATAGATCATTCTGCCTAACTAACAGTATGCGCTTGAGTGGGTGAATGGGGAAAAATAAAATAAATGCTTCTCAAAATGAGCCTTCAGCAAGCTTATAGTCTCCAAGAGGGAGACAATCTCCAATGGGGAAGAAACCCACTAACATATAACTCCTCGTCAGATACCGATATTTCGAAACCTGATTGTTTCTCCTCAGTGACCGCGGAAAGTGGTAATTTGCCTCCTCTGCCTTTTCGGTTTTAAGAAGAATGCTATCCCAGAAAAGGCTGGTGTGCAATACCGTAGTATGTTCGTTGAGTTTTCAAAAAACCAACCAAAGGTGCCACCTAAGAAGCAAACGAAAATCATGAAAGAGCAAAACAAGCTACATTTTCTTGTGAAAAGTAGAAAATATAAAAAGATAACCTCTTAAGACACAAGTGCTGAGGGCCAGTTCTTGGAATGAATCCGCAAGGGACTAAATTACAATAAACTGATAAATTCCAAGGATAAGTCCCGAGCACCATTCCAGCAACTTACAGAGCAGCTTGGTGTTGCAATGACTGCAAGAAATATTGAATGATAAACAAAGCTTGCTCTTATGTCTTAGATTGAAGAAATACGGGGAGATAAGCATTCATATCTGCAGTGGTAGATCATTCTGCTTAACTAACAGTATGTGCTTGAGTGGGTGAATGGGGAAAAATAAAATAAATGCTTCTCAAAACGAGCCTTCAGAAAGCTTATAGTCTCCAAGAGGGAGACAATCTCCAATGGGGAAGAAACCCACTAACATATAACTCCTCGTCAGATACCGATATTTCGAAACCTGATTGTTTCTCCTCAGTGACCGCAGAAAGTGGTAATTTGACTCCTCTGCCTTTTCGGTTTTAAGAAGAATGCTATCCCAGAAAAGGCTGGTGTGCAATACCGTAGTATGTTTGTTGAGTTTTCAAAAAAAAGCTTTGTTTATAATTGAATATATATATATATATATATATATATATATATATATATATATATATATATATATATATATATATATATATATACTAACGTGATAAGTTTTCTCGTTGTGGTTGTCGTTCATTTCTTTATCTTTGTTCTAAAAGCCCACTCTCCCTCTTTTGTTCTCTTGTTACAATAGATACTGTGACTTTGTTTCTTTTTTTCTCTCTCATCGTGACTTATTTGTCTGTCTGGGTTATAGAATGTCCGCCTCCCCCCCCCCCCCCCCCCCCTTTTTTTTTTTTTTTCGTTTGTTTGTTTGTTTGTTTTCTTGTTACAATGTGTGCCTTGTCGGCTTCGTTTTTTGTTGTTGTTGTTTTTGTTTTTTGTTGTTGTTTGTTTTGTTTTCTTGTTACAATGGATGCCTTGTCAGCTTCGCTTTGTTTTATTTTGTTTTTGCTTTCTTTGTTTTTCTTTTTACAATGGATGCCTTGTCAGCTTCCTGTTGTGATCTACCACCTATTGCACTACTAACTATTGCACTGGTCATTAGTTGTCCTCTCAGTAGTATTATTTACATGTAAAGCCTTACACATCCACGGCCACATTCACGCCTGCAAGTTTTGTTTTATTTTGTTTTGTTTTGTTTTGTTTTGTTTTTTTTTTACCGAATACACCACAAAACGAAATATGTAGTTAAAAAAGAAAAAAAAGGGGGTGGGGAGGGGAGTGGGGGGTGGGTGGGGGGTACTCCCCGAATGCTCCTTGGTCAGACTTGCAGCACAGAGTAGAGTTCATTGAGTGCACTCAGAGCCACGTGCATAATACGAAATACAGAAAAGTAGCAGTCGTATGATAATGACCCTACAGATAGAGTCACACGTGTAGTGCAAAGTAAAGAAAAAATAAACGCTCGTTCGTTGAATGCACCTCAAATTGACAGAAGTAGGGAAAAACAGCGGTCGCTGAATGTACCTCAGAGCCACACGTGTAGCACAGAATAGAAAAGAGTAGTAGTCGGAGGCGCCTGAAAGTTAAATGCGCAGCACAGATACTAGAGAAAAGTGGTGGTCGTTGAATGCACCTCACAGCCACGCCTACGGTACAGAATAGAGATAAGTACTGGTCGTGAATGCCTGTCAAAGTTGCACAGCACAACAAAGGAGGAAAAAGAAAAAGAAAAAAAAAGAAAGAAAAAAGCGGTGAATGAAAGCACATTGGAACCATACGTGCAGTACGTAGCACGAAAGAAATATTGTTTGTCGAATGTACCTAAGACCTAAGCATGCCATACAAAACGGACGAAAGTGAGGGTGAGTGAAAACACCTGTTTCAGTACAGAGAAGATCAGAACTAATATGTGACACACAATACGAGGCCTTGCATGTGACTCGACTTGCAGGAAAAGGGGAAAGAGCAGGGGAAGGGGTACTGGGGATGGGGCGGGGGGGGGGGGGGGACGGTGGGGGGATAAGGACAGAGCTCTCAGCTTGCTTCTTTGTCTTCCTGCGGTGTACCCTCAGTGGCTGTTTTGCCCTCCTCGCTGCTGTCTGGTCCACAGTAGCGATGATTCAGCATGCAAGCCAGACGAAACTACTTCGGATTGTGTTGTGTTGATGTGAGCAGCGAACTGACGTGACCGACCGGTGTTTTTTATTTGTTGAGCATTCGGATAATCTAGGCTTTGGACGTGAAATCCACAGAGCAACTTACGCTGCGCCCGCCTGCAGGTTGAAAAGGTATCGGACTGTATGACCGGAGAGAGAGAGAGAGAGAGAGAGAGAGAGAGAGAGAGAGAGAAGGTAAGGACAATGTTGCTTATAGCCCAGCCGAACGCAAAGGGCCGTCACAGAGAGAGAGAGAGAGAGAGAGAGAGAGAGAGAGATAAGGTAAGGACAATGTTGCTTATAGCCCATCCGACCGCAAAGGGCCGTCACCGCGAGAGACAGACAGACAGACAGACAGACAGACAGACAGAGAGAGAGAGAGAGAGAGAGAGAACAATGAACAATGGTTTATTATCTTTAGGCCACCAGCCCCTAGATACAAGGTCAAGAAACAGAATAACAATGGAATCTAGTATGACTAGACAGGACTAATAGCAACAGTATTATTAATACAACTTTACTTTCTTTCATATCTAAACTTTTATAGTTATCACCGTGTAATCATCCTTCATGACTTTCGGTCAACAGCCTTCTTTGTCGAGTTGCATAAAAGATGAACAAAGCTAGATTTCGAGTCAATTTCATGGATTTGTTCCTCAGAATAAAAGTATAGTGCTGATCAATTCCAGACAAATACTTCTTTCTAATATCATCATATAAAGGACAAACATGAATAAAATGCTTTTCATTTTCTATTACTTTACAGAAAGGACACAGAAAGTTTAGCGTTTCACTAAAGGTAGTCCTAAAAGAGGAACCGTTTATTGAAAGTACCCCGGTTCTTAGTTTAACAAAACCATCTCGAAAGCATCTGATATCAAGGTATTGGAAATACGGTTCGCTTTCAAACACATTTTTAAATAGCCGGTACGTGCAATATATGTCATTGTTCATTACTGAGCTATCCCATTCCTGTAGATAATTATCTTTCAAACGTTGCTTGAACAATGATACAAAAGAAATTTCACATCCAACACCTTGGTTAACCCAGGCATATCCAAACCCTAAACGAAACAAAGTATTTTTAATCGAACTTACCCAACATGCTTTACCTTTTTCATCCAAGTTTTTTAACATGATATATGCTAATCTTGGTAGCCTTGACTCATTCATCTTCAAAATCTTTAACCAGTATTTTATGCATCTCACAGAACTGTTCATATATAATGGATATCTACCCAGTTCGCCAAACACAATTTTGTTTGGTAATTTTAATGGTACTTTCAAAAAACGTTTGCATGCAAATGTATGAATTTTTTCAATGTTTTTCAATCTGTTTAGCCCCCACAATTCTGCAGCATACATAATGACAGGTTGAACTTGTGTGTCAAAAATTTTAAAGAAGCAGGATTTAGATATATCATGAAGACTGCTAATATGTTTTACACAATGCATACATGCTCTTTTACCCTTTGCTGCCAAGGCATCAACACCTTTACAAATACTCATTTTCGTTGTAAAAACAAAACCCAAGTAATTATACTCGTTTACCACTTCCAAGATAGTTCCGTTTAAAGTCCATTTATCATTTGGCGGTGGACACAAAAATCACCAGGATGGCTGTCCACACCCCAAAACGACCTTGCCTACATCCCGGTTCAGTTCGCTGGAATCGGACACTCTGACAACAGAACATGTCTGCAGTCAGAGTAAAAGTGAGAAAGTGCTTTTCCATCCTGGCCACAACACCACAATGCCAATGAGATGTTTGACACAAGATTTCTTTCGAAGTATGTCAATTAGCACTGAATGGAACTTGCCTGTGACTTGTCGGTGCTGTTGGAGACACGATGGCATAGTGCTGGTTTTCCAAACCTCACCGGAGACAGCGCTATTTCATTAATTTTGATTTTTGAACCTCAGCAGACAAAACACGTCGCCATATTGTAAGGTCGCGTCCTTGGCCCCCGAGAGAGAGAGAGAGAGAGAGAGAGATTGAACGATTTTCAACCGCAAGGTCAAACTGGCTACAAACCAAACCCCAACTTTCAATTAGGCTCACAGTATAATGTAGGACATGTTCATGGGTCAAAGCTTGGTGGCCATTGCTACTTTCATGCAGTTCCACTCTAGAATATCAAGCTTTGTAGGCCGACGAGTTTAAAAGGCAAAAGAAAGGAAGAACAACTATGAAGTAAAAAAATAAATAAATAAATAAAAAAAGGCACGACTAACAGTTCCGTGTCGTGCAGATCTTTTTCTTTTCTGTGAAAAAAGTTGTGTCTGTGTCGTGAGTGGAGAAGAAGTGCGGTCGCTGTGGTTGTGCTCCCTGCCTGCCTTCCGTCTTTCCTGTCCCAGTTCTCTTACTGAGTTCAACGGGTCACGGAGCGACTGTGTGCAGCCCACTTTGTTCGTTTGAGCCCATCGACGTCACAAGCGGTCCTGATGTAGCAGGATGCTTTTTGACTGCGTGAAGAAATAGGGGAGTGGAGGGGGAAAGGGACTGAGGTGGCTATAATTTTTCAAGTGTGCCTTTCTCTCTGCAGAGGATGAGCTCTGACAGATGTCATACAGCTATAGCTGCCTCCTGGCTGACTTTGGCCTACGAGTGGCTCGTTCTGACAGTTTGTTGAAACAGCGCGTCTGAAGCGTTAGGCAGCTGTCTTTGGTTTACCCCTGACCTCAGGTTACCGGAAAGAAGGTACGCTCTCTGTCTCTGTCTGTCAGTCTATCTGTCTGTCTGTCTGTCGCTCTGTCTGTCTGTCTGTCTGTCTGTCTGTCTGTCTGTCTCTCTCTCTCTCTCTCTCTCTCTCTCTCTCTCTCTCTCGCTCTCTCTCTTTGTCTCTGTTTCTGTCTGTCTATCTGTCTGTCTGTCTGCCTCTCTCTCTCTCTCCTCATTGAGAAGAGAGAGAGAAAGATTAATAAAGGCCTTGCAGACCGGAAAGGAGCAATCCAAATAGTGAAACAAACGAACAAACTAAAACAGACAGACCGAGCTAGAAGGGAATGGGACGAGGAAAAATGAGCAACATAGAAATGGTTCCACATGAAGTTCGAATCGGGAAAACAGTCCAAAGTGTCAGATTCAATACAATACAGAATCTGTTCCGTACGAAGTGGGGGCTGGGAGATGAGCTGGCTGCATTTCCGAGTGTTTTTGTGACGGGCGGATTGGGGGAAATGTAGGCTACATTTCCGAGTGTTCTTGTGACGGGCGGATTGGGGGAAATGTAGGCTGCATTTCCGAGTGTTCTTGTGACGGGCGGATTGGGGGAAATGTAGGCTACATTTCCGAGTGTTCTTGTGACGGGCGGATTGGGGGAAATGTAGGCTACATTTCCGAGTGTTTCTTGCGGGAGAAATGTAGGCTACAATTAGTTTTCCGTATCTGCATCGGACTGTGACGGGGGCAGCCCAACGGAAAGGAGGCTAACTTGCCCAGGGGATGGTCCAGAAAAACCGAGGAAGGATTTGGAATCCCCTCCTCCTGCACGTCTGTTCTGAGCCAACGAGAATGGCTTACTACTTTGCCTTTTTCCAAATCGCCGTACTGCCCCCCCCCCCCCCCCCCTTTTTTTTTTTTTTAATTTTCAGATGCAAACCAGTGCGAAATACTATTTGTGGAGACGGGGGAAGGGGGAGGTGGAATGTGTGTGTGTGTGTGTGTGTGTGGGGGGGGGGGGGGAGGGGCGGCGTTGTGTTGGAACACACTTCTGTTTCATACCGCTGTTAATGAAGAAAACATTGAATGATAAAAAAATAATACACACACAAGCCCGACCAACCAACCAACCAACCAAACACACAGACACACACACGCGCGCGCGCGCGCGCGCGCACGCACGCACGCACGCACGTACGCACGCACGCACGCACGCACGCACACACACACATGTAGACACACTCACATACGTACTCGTACCATCACTCACACATACACACACTCACACACACACACACACACACACACACACACACAGAGGCACGCACGCACGCACGCACGCACGCACGCACGCACGCACGCACGCACACACACACACACACACACACACACGTAGACACACATACACACACGTATTATCATACACACACGCACACACACACACACACACACACACACACACACACACACACACACACACACACACGAATTATCACACAGAAACACACACACACACACACACACACACACACACACACACACACACACTCACACACACACACACACACACACGCGCGCGCGCGCGCTTCCCCTGAAGTTGAAGGACTGGCTTGAAGAAGGAGACAAGAACTAAGAAAAAACTGCTTTGCTCATCGTTACTATTTTAATCCAAATTCAGCAGACGATTTCTGGAAGCCAGCTACTTGATAACAGATGAAAGATCTGAGTGAAGTGAGGCAAGATGCGGCCTTCTCCTTCTCGAAGGCCACTGGCAAGGCTGGGATAGTCTTACAATTGAACCCCTTATCAGCTTCTCTCTTGTCCGACAGCCTCTGGAGACAAATTCTCGACCTTTTTGTTGCTGCTCGTGATCGCTGAGAATGTAATTTACGCAATGACACAGGCTGCACAGATCAAACAGTTGTAAAAATAAAGGTTCCACAACAACAGCAACAACAACAACAACAACAACGACGACGACGACGACGACGACGACGACGACAACAGAATCTGATAATAATAGTAGTAATAATAATAATGATGATGATGATAATGACGATAATAATGCTTTCTTTCTTCTCTCTAGTTTTGTTTTTCCTTTATTATGCTATTAGACAATTTTTTAAAGTAATTCGTTCCATGACTGGGTAATAAGAGAGGCACTTAAAATGATATAAGCAGATGTTCCACGTAAAGCAAAAAAAAAAAAAAAAAAAAAAAAAAGCAGCAGGGGCGGGCAAGGACGGAGGAAGGGTGAGGGTGTGTGAGAATCTCGTCTGTGGTGCGAAGACAATGTACACGGAGAGAGTATTTCACTTCCTCGTTTGTTCGTGTCTTCAGTTCCCCAACTGACAACATCTCCGTGTTTACTGAGAGGTAATATGCGTATCACGTTCACAGTGACTACAGAGACCAGCGGGGGTAGAAAGACACTAATAACCCCTTCACTCCAAGGACTGAACACACTTTTTACGTATGCACGTCACGGCTGTTGTTTCGTTTTGTTTTGTTTTTCCATTTCATTACAAAAATCTTTAACTGAAAACAAGAACGTTTGAGTGCGTGTGGTTACAATGTGTGTGAGCGCGCCCACGCGCGCTAGCGTGTGTGTCTCTGTGTGAATAAATTTAGTCTATCATGATCTTGTGGATGACGATTTGACGACATTATTGTGATGACAGAACTTTTTTTTTGTTTTTTTGTGATAGTTATAAAAAGTACGGAAACATCGAAGTTAAAGCAAAACCAAATGTAGACGAGAGATATTAAGCTCATTAAAGGTGCTGTGCAAAGATAACGTGTAGAAGAGGTGCTCAGTCATAGGAATGAAGTGAAAGGAGGTTCATCTATGAAAACAAGGACAAATATTTTACAATAATTAGAACTTGGAGTAAAACCAAGTAAGGTTATGAGAAAGTTAGCTCATAGAAAAACCGAAGAGACAGTCAAAAAGGTGTTATTATGTAAAAGATGAAATAAGGATTATGAATGTAAGCTGACATAGAAGGAAAGTTGGATGGAAGTAAAGGGGATAGAAGGGGAGGGGGGAACACACGTACTCCTTGACCGATACTCACCAAAAATAAACCTAATTAAACATATGCTGGAAGTCACACACACACTTAACATTAAAACTAAAGAACCTTCAGTGGCTATAACTAAAACTAGATAAACAATAAATCTCACCAACTTGTAAACTAACAAACTACCCTATAAGTTGCGCATGTGACCAACCCTTCTTGGACTCACTGACTGGAGAAACGGTGTCGTAACCAACAAACATACGGACTGACTGACTGACCGATTGATTGATTGACTGACTGAACGACTGACTGACTGAATGACAGACAAGACGGCTGAATAACTAATTCGCTAACTAAGTAACCGACTAACCTATTCACAAACCAAGTCACTCACTCACTCATTACTAGAGGACCAGTGACCATCGCATACATTCTCAGTTAACGGGATGTCCACCTTGGTAAAGCCGAATCACATCGATCATTCCTTTACAAGGCATGAATCAGTCACATTATCATTCAGTCAGTCAGTCATTTTTCATTACGGAGCCCTCAAGCGTTCGTCTTACAGGATGTATGCAGGTTATTTCCGTGTGTTTTCAACCCTTCGGTCCGTCTACCATCAACCCACCGGGGTCTGACACAATACAGAGACGAAATGCTTATGTACTTGGAATATGTGTTGTTTCAGACTCTCAAACATAGAACCTGTTGTTACGTCACATAAACACACACACACACACACACACACACACACACACACACACACACACACACACACACACAGAGAGAGAGAGAGAGAGAGAGAGAGAGAGAGAGAGAGAGAATGTACGATCAGTACCCAAATCTCCGTGATAAGAAATGTGCTATCAAGAACTTGTTATACCCGAGGTGGGTCTCTTCTCATCAGGAGACCGTCGTGGGAAGAACGCGCTCCTGCTCGATTTCATCAGGCTTCGGGGTCTTGCCGC
>CM065715.1:72819056-72824056 GCA_033310375.1 Conus canariensis | reverse complement strand
ACTAGACACACAACCCTATCCTATCACACAACCCCCCCCCTCCCCCCACGAAACCCCCCCCCCCCTCCTTTTCCTCTCCCATAATCCCCCTTGTAATTTCCGCCTAGCGGCTATTCTCCCCACTACATGGACTAGCAACAGATGAATCATTTTCGTTCTTTGTTTGTACTGTCTTAAATGTTAAATGTGATTTATTTTTTCGCCTGAAGAAGACCCAAGAGGTTGAAATGCATCGTGTCTTGTCATGTGCTTTGTTTGTCAATGTCATTGGCGGTAACTAACACCCTCTCTAAATTTTGTATATATATATATATATATATTATATATATATATATATATATATATATATATATATATTGAGAGAGGAGAAGGTATGACAAATTTTTTTTTAAACATTTTTATTTGTTTTTATTGTTATTCCACATACAAAGAGAAAAAAAAACCCACACACATACATGAAGAGAACAGCAAAAGAAATAAACAGCAACATTCATAACTAAAAGTTAGGTATAAAGCAAGAAAAACAAATAAACAAACTAACATACACAAAGAGCCAAACCACACACACATGAAAAAAAAAAAAAAAGAAGAGAGAGATAGACAGTAGGAGAGAGAGAGAGACAGAGAGAGAGAGAGAGAGAGAGAGAGAGAGAGAGAGAGAGAGAGAGAGTGTGGTGTGTGTGTGTGTGTGTTTCAGTATAGCATTGTCTATGTAAAAAAAAAAAAAAAAAAAAAAAAAAAAAAAACCAACAACAACAAACATGGTTACTTATTGACAATGACAAAAATAAAAACTACCTGGGCCCAGATGATTTTTTATTTCCAGATAGGGAGTGGAGCAAACGTCAAAAACCCGCCCCCCCCCCCCCAAAAAAAAAAAAAAAAAAAAAAAGCACACACACACACACACACACACACACACACACACACACACACACACACACACACACACACAAAACTACGTGCATTCTGCAACCCATTCGCTGCTGTTTCGCTGATAGGTGAACATAGTACAACTCCAGACACAGCCAAGGTCTTGCCACACGGTCTAGCGTCCCCTCTGGAGAGTGTCCCTGGTTGCAGTCTTTCTCGCTATTAACAGGACTTTCGTGTGGTCTGTGTGTCTTTCCTCACCGTCACTTGGCCTTTCCCCAGAGTCAACCAAAAGGCAGACAAGAAAAGATAGTTGCCAGTGGGACCCAGCACTCCATCCTATCGGTAGGAACAGAGCGCCTTTGGTCACTGTGAGTCGTCCAAGAAGATGACCCACGGTGTCCAGTTCCGGAACTGGAACCGGTTTGTACATTCAAAACCACGTCCAACACTGTACATTAGACTATGGCTTGACCCCCCCCCCCCCTTCCCCCCTCTATATCTGTTCATTTCGGTGAAGATATTCTATCGCATACGATGTCAGTGTTGGTGATGCTGGTCATTCGTCGTTGTCATCATTAATATTACTGTCATTACCATCTTCCTCACCATCTCATATCATTATCATCATCATCAACAACAGCGCCATCATCATTATTTTGACTCTTAGTGCTGTGAAGGTCAGGCGAAGGCGAAGAGGACACAGGGAGTGAGGGAGTCGGGGCCAGTGACCAGGCCTCGTCACCATGGAAATGAAGGAGATAGAACCAGACGAACAGTCCCGGAACCCAGTCCGTTCCAGCCAGCCCAACACTGACCACAGCACGACGTCCAGTCTCCAGGGTAATGCGTGGAACTGCAGCGTTGGAATCTTGGACTGAACAGTTTTACTCTTGTTCGTAAAGACCTGATTCAACGTTACTTTCGGTTTTTAAAAGATCAACCATTCATTTTAAAGTTGTTGTTTTGTTTTAGCATTGTGAGAGGTCTGAAGAGGAGAGAAGAGAGAGAGAGGAGAAGTAGGTGGAGGTTAGGGCTCGGAGGGTGGGGCAATGTAAAGATAAAAGCAACAGAAAAACAACTTTAACCTTTACACACATGAATGGTTTCCTTACAACAACAACAACAACAACAACAACAATAACAACAACACGAATAAACAGTCAGTGTTTTTGTAAAGATGTAAACGAAACAGTAACTTCAATCACGACTTGTGTTCCTTTCAGATCGAGGGTAGTGTTTTGGAGAGAGAACAGGAGAGAGGGCAGGATGGGGTGGACGTGGAGAAGGGTCAGACGTCAGTGCGTCGTCCACTGCCAGCAGTCTTGCTCATACCTGGCATTTGTTGTCCCCTGGAATAAATCTGGCTAAGTTGAAATTTCCAAGACGTACCGAGGATATCTTTTGCACGTGCATCCCTGCACTATGCTATGGCAATACTCCACCTCTCTCTCTCTCTCTCTCTCTCTCTCTCTCTCTCTCTCTCTCTCTCTCTCTCTCTCTCTCTCTGTCCTGAATGAATCTTTCCTTCTTTAAGTTTCAAACTGTGACCGTTACATTTGAAACAACATGGATGTATGCTTTGTGTTGCATAGCATTAAAAAAATTGCTTTCAGTTTCAACAGACGGGTTCCTCCCTGTGTGTTCAGGTTCCAGCAGTCAGCCAGAGATGACCGTGGGTCCAATACACAGCTCACAGACGTGTCAATCTCTGTTTGACTTTTTGGGACAGGATGTAGCAGACGACACCTTTCAGGCAGAGGTGAGCGGGTTTCTGAACGACTAGGGGAGAAGTGCTGATCAGTATCTCGCTTGGCTTTCCCACTATTCTTCTTTGTCGGACTTCCGTTTGCTGGTGTAGGTCACCAACCGCTTCCACTCACCACAGTCACCACACACTGTAAAGGAATTATTCAACTGGCTGGGCTACCCTCTTAGGTTGCCATGTATGACAGTTTGGTGTAGTCCATATTCAACGAGGGCGGCCCATTATCTGCACGTAGCTTTTACCCGCACGCGAATCACCATGTGTGTGCTTCAAACTTGACAGTTCAACGCTATCAGTGGTGAACTTTAGCGAACAGATAGCCAACCCATGATCAGAAAGCAGACAGAGAGCCAGTCAAAACAAGAAGAAGTTATGATAGTCTAATGTGCGCAATGGAACTCTATTCAGCAAAAACAAAGAAACAAAACAAAGATATGTATTGTCTCTCGTAATCCACGGCTGATTTTAACCTGCGAGAGTTTCGCCACATCAGTCTGTCACATATTCAGTCTCCTAATGAAAAGCTGTCCTGGGAGTACTACAACGTGCACCTTTTGTGTTATGCTTTTTGTGACAACTGAACAAGACATTTGTCGAACATGAACTTGTCTGCTTCGTGTTGTTTATTACATAAAACGTCGGTTCGCGCTGTGTTTATTTGCAGTGTGGCTCGTTTTCGGTGACACTGCAGACTGTTTCCAGTTTGAGAAAGCTGGGTTGTGAAAAAGGCCTCTCTCGCGTCCAGACTTGCCAGTCCGCCATCACGCGGATGTTCAAAATGAAATATTCGTTATCAGTCACTCCTGTTCACTTCACCGTTCTGTAGTTCTGCTGGTGACGGTCGTGACACGCGAACCCCCCATTCTACCCCTCCTATACACCTATCAACTCTAACTCTCTCTCTCTCTCTCCCTCTCTCTCTCTCTCTCTGTGTGTGTGTGTGTGTGTGTGTGTGTGTGTGTGTGTGTGTGTGTGTGTTTCCCCTTCACAACCCAGCCCGTATTGTCATAAAATGCATACTTTCGATTGTAGTTGTCGAAGGTGAATCGGAAATAATTGACAATACAGATAGGGCTACGGATGTTTTCGTCAATATAGGTCATGGTCCTTCATGGAGAAAGTATAAGTCACGCGCCCAGGGAAGAAAAAAAAAGGTTAAGAAAAAACACATAAATATATTGCACTTTGAATTCACATTGAAAACTCACCTTTGCGGGGTGCTTGCTCCTCGTTGGTTATTTTTTCCTAGTGAGTAGTGGTTTGTGCTCTTGGGAAAAAAAGGGAGATCGCACGTCACTTTTGCGGAAGCAACGTACGAGAGAGTACAGGTTTGTTAGAGAAAGGAAAAGATTGGCTAGAAAAGGAAGAAGTTTAAAAGATAGAAGAGAGAAGAGAGAGAGAGAGAGAGAGAGAGTTGAATTCTCAACCATTTGTATGATTAAATATTGTTGCTTCTAGGGCGAGTATGGGATGTGTGAACATATTTGATAATTTTCAATACAAGCTTTCATGGCAATTTTGAATTTCAAATCGCATATTTTCATTTGGATCGTGATCGGAATTAGTTCCAAATTCTACCCTGTGCACACAGTCGATAGGTAGGATGCGGATCCTGTGATCGATCATCAAGTAAGTACTTCATTTAGTTCACTAACAGAGTGTCTTGTCTTTCTAGGGCAAGCACCATGCACTGGAACCTTGTAACCCCGTCTCGGCCCTTGGGATGATGATGTCCGCTAGGAAGATGTTGATTCTTTTTTGTTTCAAATTGATGAGAAAAATGAAGCATTTTGAATAAATAGAATTGGGGTCTGTGAACCCAGAATATTTTCAATGATAAGAATTGGGGTCTGTGAACCCAGAATATTTTCAATGATAAGAATTGGGGTCTGTGAACCCAGAATATTTTCAATGATAAGAATTGGGGTCTGTGAACCCAGAATATTTTCAATGATAAGATTTGGGGTCTGTGAACCCAGAATATTTTCAATGATAAGAATTGGGGTCTGTGAACCCAGAATATTTTGAATGATAAGAATTGGAGTTTGTGAACCCAGAATATTTTGAATGATAAGAATTGGAGTCTGTGAACCCAGAATATTTTGAATGATAAGAATTGGAGTCTGTGAACCCAGAATATTTTGAATGATAAGAATTGGGGTCTGTGAATCCAGAATATTTTGAATGATAAGAATTGGAGTCTGTGAACCCAGAATATTTTGAATGATAAGAATTGGAGTCTGTGAACCCAGAGTGATTTGTTTGTGTGGGGCAAGTTCAGCATCTGTGACCCAAACGGAAGGAAAGAAAGTGAAAGATATATAACGTGTGTGTGGATTGAGATCGGTGTTTGGCATAA
>CM065715.1:72806556-72811556 GCA_033310375.1 Conus canariensis | reverse complement strand
AAAAAGAAAGAAAGAAAGAAAAACAAAGAAAAAAGAATAGAGAAAAAGAAAAAAAAAAAAAAAGGAGAGAAAAAGAAAGACGAGATGTCTTTTATTCTTAACAGCGTTTATTGTTTAATTCTCACCTTAATCTTTAACCCCAAAGTGAAAAGTACGAACATTTTTTTTGGCAAACGGAACTTAAAAAAGAAAACAACTACAACAACGGTAAGTAGGCTACATCACAGGATTAACAAATATTACATCAATATAAAGATGATACTTATAGCAACGATTATGAAAGCTATGAAAATAGTAAACAAAGATAGGGATGATCATGGGAAATATGATGACTATGAAGCAGATGGTGAATATGACATTTGATGGTAACAATGATAATGATAATGATAATGAAGTTGATGATGATGATGATGATGATGATGATGATGATGATGATGATGATGAAGAACAAGAAGAAAAAGATGATGATGGTGAAGATTATGATGATGTTGTTGCGGTGGTGGTGGTGGTGGTGGTGGTAGTGGTGGTGGTCTGCTGCTGCTGCTGCTGGTGCTGTTAATGATGATGATGGTGATGACAATGACGAGGTCGACGACGATCAGTATAACATCAATGATGATAATGATGATTTTGATGATGATGAATAAAATAACATCAATAACAATGATGATGATGATGATGAAGACGATGATGATGATGATGATGATGATGATGATAACAGTAATAAGAAAATGATAATATATAACAATAATGATAATATAATTATTACCAGCATATCAATAGCAGCATAATTCTGTACCTTGTGATTTTTTCCCCATCTCTTCATGACTAACAAGAAGATTCTTGTACGGCAGTACTGTCGGGTGATAACTGAATCATCTGTGGTCTGATGGTTTCTTCGCAGTTCCGTTATGTTCTGATGGTTCTAACATGTGCACCACAATGCTGTTGTCTGAACTGCAACACTCCTCCGAATAGTCACACAAGAAAGGGTCATTGATATGAAATTCACTGCAATATGGTGATCAGACGACACCAATTTACTTTCAGCTGTTGTTGCTGCTGCTGCTGGTGACGATGATAATGACTGAACCAACACCAGCACCAATGTCAACGGCGCTACAATCATATTCATAGTCATACCGAAATTCCAGGTACCAGGTATTATTCTTCCCAAAACTGCCTGGAATATGTTAGAAATAACATTTTAAAACGTCGTTTCATGGATGGGTAGTATGGCGGAAGAAAGTGGCTGCGAATGAGGTAGAAAGCTGTTGTAACACTGTTATGTGCCCCGGAATGTTAGCATCACGAGGAGTCTCGGGGAGGGAAGGGAAAGAACTGAGCAGGTGTGGAAATGACTTCCCGTTCCTTGTCCTCTTTCCACCCGCTAGTTTCATTATCTGATTCCCTCCACCTCTTCAGAGACGGGGAAAAAAGAACATGCCACACAGGCAACCTCGCGTCCAGTCGCGCGTGTGATTGTGCTGCGCGTACGTTTCTGCCTCTGTGTGTGTGTGTGTTGTTGTACACACACATACACACATACATAACAGGGCGCTCGGGCCCACACACCACCCACACTCACACTTATTCAAGCACACACGCATACGTGTACCTCCCGCCCCCCCCCCCCCCCACACACAAGCACAACGCACGCACAAGCGCGCGTGCACATGCACACACACACACACACACACACACATACACACACACACACACACACACACACACACACACACACACACACACACACACATGTTCACACGTTCATGAAAACACACGCATGCATACACTTACGCATGCGCATATACTTACACCCTCGCACGCGCGCGTGCATGTACACACACACACACACACACACACACACACACACACACACACACACACACAGGCGCGCGCGCGCGCGCGCGCGCCCCACACACACACACACACAACACACACACACACACATGCCATGCACACAAGCGCTCGCACACACACACACACACACACACACACACACACACACACACACACACACACACACACACATTCACATGTACACTTGCGTACGCGCGGCACACAAATACATGCAGGCTTGCGCGCATGCACACACGCGCGCGCGCGCGCACCACATACTCGCCCAAGCACTCGCTCAGACACCCACTCACAGACTACACACACACACATATATATATATATATATATATAAATGCAGGCAATACGTGTGGACAGGGGGAAAGGTGGACATGCACTAGATTACAGAGGGAGTCACTGGCTGACTTGAGTTTCGGTATTGAGTGGTTGATTGATTGGTCCCTTTATGATACGGTCACAATAAGATCAGGGAAATATCATCGAAGACTCTAAATATCGTTTCGACGAAACCAGCTTATACTTCACCAAGTTGTCACAGTGGCATTGTAATTGTTATTGTTGTCGTCGTGGTTGGAAGCGCAGGTGATGGCACTCCTGCTGCGGTTGATTTTGTTTGTTCTCGTTGATAATGATGATCGTTGTGTAGTTATTGCAGTTGTTGCTTCTGTCGCAACTGCTGCCTAGTGGTATCTTATCAACAATGACAAAAAAGCCTTCTTTAGCCATTATTAACGATGGTGATGAGTAAGCTAAGATATACGACTGACGATCTTCTAGCACAGACAGGAAAATACCACTTTTATACATTTTCACCTAAGTCTGTTCAATAAACAAGGAAACTAATATTAAAAGTCAGCCGCCAAAAATTTTCCGAAAAAAGCATATTAAAGTTCCAAGTCATTTCATACTAAAGAAAGAAAAAGAATAATCACTCCCATGTAGTTTTCTATTTCATAAAATGTTGAGTAAATTAAGAGGAAAAAAATGTTTCTTTACTGTGTATATTTATCTTACAATATGATCAGACCAAGCTCCCCCTTCCTTTTTTTTGTATGCACCTCTCTCTCCTCTCTCTCTCTCTCTCTCTCTCTCTCTCTCTCTCTCTCTCTCTCTCTCTCTCTCTCTCTCTCGATGGGAGATGTCAAATAATAAAACCGTTGTATCCTTAATATGATGCTGACAATGTTGGTGATTGTGATGGTAATGGTGTTAGAAATAGTGGTGATGATGATAGCGATGACGTCGACGACGACGACGACGACGACGACGACAACGCGACGATGATAATGATGGTGTTGATGATGATGATGACGACGACGATGCTTACACATACGTGTTTTTCTTCCTTTCCTCTTCTCTCTCTAGAATGAACTGTTTCCTCTTCCTGTTTACACAAATGGCGTTATGCTTCTGTGCCGTGACCTCCACCATGACCACTGACCCCACTGCCTACCTGGGTGGTTTGCATATATTGCGTGCTGTGCTGGAAACGTGGTCCGTCATCGTTGTTTTCGTCACTTTTCTCCTGGAACTCAATCAGATGAGGAAGTAGGTACAATGGTTCTCTTGTTTGTCCTCTACTTTCTCTCTCTCTTACTTCGATCCCGCGATCCACCTCTCTCTCTCTCTCTCTCTCTCTCTCTCTCTCTCTCTCTCTCTCTCTCTCTCTCTCTTCTCTCCCCATCACCCCTCCCATTCTTCCTCTCTCTCCATCTCCTTCTCTGTCTGTCTGTCTCAGTGTGTGATTGTGTCTGTTTGTCCATCTCTGCCGCTTTATTTCCTTGAAATCTTTCTCCGATCCATGTTTTATTCTTTTCATTTCTTCTTCGTTCTGATTGACAGTCAGATTATCTTTCATACTTTCATTCCTTGCCCCTTTGTGCCCCTTTGCTCTTTCATTGTTTTCTTTCTCTGACGTCCACTCATGTGTCCACTGACACACTTTCTTTGTGGGCTATGGGACGTGTGACAGCCATGAGTGAAAGTCCAGCTGTTTGCGACTCACATACAACGGTGAAATAAAAGAACGAACGGCTTCAAACCAAACGTTATTTAATAAAAGTTTTCTTCATTGGCGTGTGACCTGCAGTTTGAGTATACATCTGGATAGGCCATTGGGCCACTGAACACACCTCAGTGCTGGTAATTTGGGGATACGAAGTGCACTCTCTTATTCAGTGTGGGACTGTTCAGTGTGGGTCTGTTCAGATTACAACGCTGACGATCCGCCGAAGGAAAGGCCGCTCGGAAACGAGTAGGGGAAAAAAAAAAACGGTTGTGACTAAATGCCATGACACCGCCGGATTTTGCTGACTCCACTGCTCTGAATGATCAGATCATGGGAGTTTGAGTTGCACACAAAACAAAGATCCAATGTGGTGTCTGGGAAAGCAAAAATTTTGGCCATAAATTCGTTAGGAAAGCTTTCCTTCCTGACTTCTAACCAGAATGAGAACATTTTTTTAAAGCAGATTTTAAATAGAAAGAAGCTAAATCGAGTTTTTGTGTGGAGTAAACTTTGTTTTCTTGTTTGTGTTTTTAAAATCTCTCCTTTATGTATTGATGTGACTGCACGAAACCAGTCTTAATCCGAGCAGGCTGCTTGGCTGTTAAGGAAAATGAACATCAGTTTGGATCATTTTGGACCTTTTTAAAAAAATAAAAATACACATTTCTAACACCCTAAACTGTCATATGATAGCATTTGTTTACGTTGAAATACGCTAAATTAGTCGGAATCGAGGGTTTAAAGGCTAAGGACAATGTGCAAGAGAGGACTGCCAAACCCTCAGAAGACATTTCCTCAAAATGGCCGTCAATGTCGAACGGCCATAACTTCGTTCTATTTTCTCTCAGCTCATGCGTTCTTATATCAAATTGATCGATAACGTCAGTAGCCTACGTTTAAACATGTGTGTCTCTTCAGACTCTCAAAATATCCAGAGAAGACTGGTTTCCAGATGGAGGGTCACATTTCGACCATACGAGCCCAGCTAGGCGATTCCTCGAATTGTGTCAACTTCCTCGCTATTGGTAATAAGCTGGAGAACTCAGTTCAATTGCTGTGATGCTTGCTTGTGTGTCCGCATTGACTCAGCGGTAAACACATGTAATTCGAAAGATTTACCTGCCTTTGTTGG
>CM065715.1:72776556-72801556 GCA_033310375.1 Conus canariensis | reverse complement strand
CAGAGGACTCGTAAAATGCACACTGCTGTAATGTAAGTTTTGAACTAGTGAGCAGACGCTCTTCGTAATAAGTCGTCAGGTTGTACTCAAAAACATACACGCCGCAGGGTCACCAAGAAATCAGTTAGCTCTCACACTGGATGATGAGTTAAGTACTTGTGCTCTTGGATAATGGCTGAAATATTTTGTGTTCGGTTCTAATGATAGTTAGGAAACCAGTATCAATATTCCCTGTGCATTGGCCTCGTAGGAACTAAGAAGTAAAATACTTGTTTACGAAGTGGTTATCATAATGAACTGATCAGTGTCAGCGCTCAGCGATGACAATTAGGATATATATATATATATATATATATATATATATATCTGTGTGTGTGTGTGTGTGTGTGTGTGTGTGTGTGTGTGTGTGTGTGTATACATATGTATGCATACTTGCACTTTGATCATGATCTATCAGGCATTAGTAAGTTTGTACATTTTGTAATGATCCCAGAAGGTCAGTTGTTCTCTAACATCTAACAATGACTGGACAGTGTCAGCTACACTATTATTCTGCAAAGGTCACTGTGGCACGAGCGTTTGAGATCACAAGGAACAAACAATTCTAATACAATCAATATCAACAAGCACATTACATCTGCAGTGACTGTCTGAATATATGTTTGAGCACTGTTTAAAACAGGTATTCGCAACTTCTTGTTCGTCAGCGTGTTCTTGCCCATCGTGGTCCATCGGCCAAAGTTCAAAGGTGTGTCATGAAGGACGCCAAGGCAGTTAGCATCGTTCCCAGCTCACTGTCCACAGCCATGGAACACAGGATAGAGTTGTTTTAGAAGGCTAGTTCTCCATCTTGCCTATCCAGGACATCTTCGGTTCAGCCCGTGGAACGTCCACCCCCCACAGAACCCCATAGCTTAGTCTTGGACAGCAGTGTGCAATTCTCCCTGACATACAACGGCATGTGCGCCACACTGCGGACTAATTAGCGAGGTGTAAAGTAAGCAGACACATGTTGTGAGCACTGCCTAAGTGTGGCTACACGGACAGCATACTCATTGTGTAATCAGCGACGGAGCCCACTCGGACTGTTGGGGACCCCGGAATCCGCCCTTATTCCTGTGGTTTATTTTCCGAGGTCGGCACGCGTGGAGTGCCCCATATAAGCGAGCGCTTGCTCTTGCGCTCTGGGTCTTTTGGAAGGAAATTAACTTGCCGCAAGCCAGTAGCGGAAAAGCGATTCCATTGACGAATGGCCATGGACAAGTGTGCGGACATCCCCATAGGCAGGCTTTTAAGCCGCCAATGTACAGATCTGACAACCATGAAGCACAAAGAAACTTCTTTTATAAAGACTAATAAGTGGACATGAGTTTCATTTTACTGTATACCACATTGAGCAAAAGAAGACGGCCGAAGATACACACGTCTGCAAGTGAAAAATGGTGACTCATATGTAGTAGCATTCAGCAATCTTCTCACTGTACTTCTCAGCGCCGCTGACCTCTAGGAGAATTGGATTGGTTCAGTGTGTGCTATTAAAATCAAACTTCCGATCACGTGACTGAACCTGAGGGGTGTCAACACACAGGTGGGCATCGTGTCCGGCCACAGTTCAGAGTGTATTTCTCATGGAATACAGATTATTTTTGTTATCTGGTCACAGTTCAGAGTGTATTTCTCATGGAATACAGATTATTTTTGTTATCTGGTCGCAGTTCAGGGTGGATTTCTCATGGAATACAGATTATTTTTGTTATCTGGTCACAGTTCAGAGTGGATTTCTCATGGAATACAGATTATTTTTGTTATCTGGTCACAGTTCAGAGTGTATTTCTCATGGAATACAGATTATTTTTGTTATCTGGTCGCAGTTCAGGGTGGATTTCTCATTTAATGTAGGTTATTTTTGTTATTTATCACAGTTCAGGGTGGAAGGGAGGAGGGGGGGGGGGGTCTCATAAAATACAGGTATTTTCGTTATCTGTCTCAGTTAAGGATGGATTTCACCTGAAATCATATTATTTCTGTTATCGGTCACAGTTCAGAGTGTATTTCTCATGGAATACAGATTATTTTTGTTATCTGGTCACAGTTCATGGTGTATTTCTCATGGAATACAGATTGTTTTTCTAGTCACAGTCAGGGTGTATCTCTTATGGAATATGGATTATTTTTGTTATCTGGTCACAGTTCAGAGTATATTTCTTATGGATTACAGATTGTTTTGTTATCAGGTCACAGTTCAGTGTATTTTTTATGGATTACGAATTTTATTTATGTGGTCTCAGTTCAGGGTGGATTTCTCATGAAATACAGATTGTTTTATCTATCAGAGTTCAGGGTTGGTTTTTCATGGAACATAGATTGTTTTTGTCATCTGTCACAGTTCAATGTGAATTTCGCATAAAAATACGGATTATTTTTGTTATGTCACAGTTCAGGGTGGATTTTCTAATGGAGTACATATTTTGTTATGTGATCACAATCCGGATTGATTTGGCATAGAAAAAAATAGCTTTTTTCCACCTGGAAGAGGATCGATTTTGTAATATGAGGAAGGAAAGCCGGAAACCTGCACAATACCCGCTGGCTTGTGTGTGATAGCAAAATTCTTAGGTTTGCGCAAAAGCGAAATCCAGTCCTTGTCACCAGTTACGTTCGTCGAACAATTTGACTGGAGCTTAAGACCTGAAAGAAACGCTCACAAACTCATATATTACTACAAGGCATGATTCCTCCCTCCGTTCTGTCCTGACGATTCCTGCAGACTTCTGAGCTGTGTCCTGATGGTGGTGTTCCTGTTCACGTGCATCGTAGTGCTGCTCAACATCCTCATCGCCCAGCTCAGCGACACCTACCAGAACGTGCAGCGGGATGCTCAGCGAGGCCTGGAGCTCAACAGGGCCTGGATCGTGGCCAGGGTGGAGCTCAACAGTCTCTTCATAGGACAGGTTCGGGGGTGGAAGGTGGGGGTGGTGGTGTGTGTGCGCGCGTTTGTATGTGTGTGTATGTGTGCGCACGTACGTGCGTGCGTGCCTGCGTGCGTGTGCAGGTAGCATGTGTCAGTGTGTGTATACATGTATGTGTGTGTCTAAAAAAGAGAGACGGGAGAGGGAGGAGGAGGAGGAAGGGAAAGACCGACGTGTGCATGGCACGGGTGAGATGAAAGATTGTAGAGGGTAAATAGGACTCTTGTGTGTGTGTGTGTGTGTGTGTGTGTGTGTGTGTGTGTGTGTGTGTGTGTGTGTGTGTGTGTGTGTGTTTGTGCGTGTGTGTGTGTCCTTCATTTAACGTCTATCCACTATTCGTGATATTAGACCAAAAAAAAAAAAAAGAAAAAAAAAAGTGAATGTGTACGGAAGTAATTGCGAGCGTGCACATAATGTGTGTATGTGTATATGTATGGGTGCACGTGCACGCGAATGTGTGTGTGCGTGTGAGTGTGTGCGCGCGCGCGTGTGCGTGTGCGTGTGTGTGTGTGTGTGCGTGTGTGTGTGAGTATGTGTGCCTGTGTGTGTGAGTGAGAGAGTTGTGGATGTGTAAGTGTGTGAATATCTTTACACAAGTCATAAGTGAAGATTAACATGAAACAAAATACTTATAACCAACAACTAACTTATCAATTAAAGTCAAAACGGGTGACAGTACTAAAGAAAAAAGGGAAAAAAAGGAAAAAAAGAATAAACAAACAAAATCCTTTGCTTCCCCCCCCCCCCCCCCCCCCGCCATTTTATCCACCCCACCCCCCTTCCTTTCTTATCCCCCGCAAATAAAGTTAATAAAAATATTATAAGTATTTTCCAATAGGGGTGCGCTCTAAGTGTACAAAGAATTCGTACGTTAAAGCTGGTGACTGAAAAATGGCCTGCACAGTATTTTGCTTCAATACTGGAATGATTTTTTTCATATCATTGCATGAAACAATATGAATTGGAGTAATTTTGTTTCCACATTCGCAAACTACGTTTTTTACATATTTTGTTTTAAATGCATTAAGTTTCCACCTGTGCATTAATGAGAGTAATTTTCTATTAAGATTAAAATTCTCTTTGATTCTTTTAATATCAAACTGTTCTTTATAAACGTGATCTACCATACTATATTCGAAAGCTTTCCAGATATGCGACTTAACTAAGTTACACTGTTCATGTACTGATAAGGGGAAATCAAACAGTTCTGTTTGTGCGTGTTGTGTGTGTGTGTGTGTGTGTGTGTGTGTGTGTGTGTGTGTGAGAGAGAGAGAGAGAGAGAGCACAATCTAAGTTTGATATGGTAATAACCTGGTGTGTGTGGGGAGGGGCGGGTTTGGGTTTGTGTGTTTATGCATATGTGTGAGTGAGTGAGTGTGTGTATGTGTTTTGTGTGTGTGTGTGTGTTTGTGTAAGAGAGAGAGAGAGAGAGAGAGAGAGAGAGAGAGATAGAGAGAGAGAGAGAGTGAGTACAAACGAAGGTTATATTGAACAAAACAGCGGGACGGGGATAAGTGCAGACTAACGATTCCTCCGTTGTTACATGACTTGGCAAAAATTGAAAAAAGTAGAAAAAAACTTATTCGAAACGGTGTGTGTGTGTGTGTGTGTGTGTGTGTGTGTGTGTGTGTGTGTGTGTGTGTGCGTGCTTGTAACCTGAGGCTTTTCTATCAGACGGGACCTCGGTTTCTCAACTCGTCAGTGTTCTAACGTGTCAGTCTTCTCTCCTGCAGGGTTACCGCCAGTCCCGCTACCTGGAGAAGGAGGAGATGAGGAACCCGGTGGAGGTTCTGGAGAAGTGGGAAACCCCGCCCCTCAACGAGATGAACAAGCAAGTGAGAGACATCTGGGACAGCCTGGAGTCCCACAAGTTGAACCTGTTGACCATCAAGAACAGGATCTCCCGACAGGAGTACACCCTAGGCAAGATACAGTGAGTGTATGTGTGTAGGGGGGGGGGGGGGGGGTCAGGGGAGAGTTGGAGGGGGATGGAGGGAAAAGGGTTGAGGTTGGGACGACGGGGAGGGGGAGGGGGGGGGGGGGTAGGTTGGACGAGTAAGGAAAGGGGATAGTCATTCTTGCTCAGTTTTGTCAAGCTTGAAATCATTGAATTTTTCGGACTGCTGAAATCATTTTGAACCGAGAACTCTGTGTGTGTGTGTGTGTGTGTGTGTGTGTGTGTGTGTGTGTGTGTGTGTGTGTGTGCGCGCGCGCGTGTGTGTGTATGTGCGCGTGTGCATGTGACTGTGTATGTGCATGTATGCACGCGCTTGTGTGTGTGTGTGTGTGTGTGTGTGTGTGTGTGTGTGTGTGTGTGTGTGTGTGTGTGTGTGCAACAGTAATCAGATGGACAAGATGATGGACATGATGACGCAGTGGACGAAAAGCACCCCTGAGCTGGCAGGGAAGTAAACCGGAATTGACAACGCTAGCTGAGGATGTTCATCTGGATACCATGCCAGACACTGCAAGACCAACGTTGATTGACACTGTGCGCACATGCGCGCGCGCGCGCGCGTGTGCGTGTGTGTGTGTGTGTGTGTGTGTGTGTGCATGGATGCATGCATGTGCGTGCGTGCATACGTGTGTACGTGTAGGAATCAAAAGAGTACGAAGATTGTGTGTGTGTGTGTGTGTGTGTGTGTGTGTGTGTGTGTGTGTGTGTGTGTGTGTGTGTGTGTGCGTGCTTGCACGCACGTAGCGAGTTCAGAGCAGTAGGACAGAGAGAGAGAGAGAGAGAGAGAGAGAGAGAGATTCAGGAATACGCAGAGAGACGCAAGGAGTAGGAATAAATGTGTGCTCAAGGGCAGAATTCAAAGGGGGAGTGTGTGTGTGTAGGGGGGAGGATATGCGTGTGCGCGCGCGCGAGCGCGTGTGTGTGTGTACGTGCGCGCGAATATAAGCATGTGTTTTGGTCTTGGTGTTTGTCCACAAGAGTGTTACTGTACATGCAGGGATTCAGAGATTAATGCATGCGTCTGTAATACTCTGCTGACATTTTTACGGATGTTAAGTACAGTATCAAAGCTGAGAAGGGACATTGATGGATTCGTTCCAAAATACCCTTTTCTCTCAAGTGAATAATGTTTTGAGCAAATGTGAAAAGATGGCTTGTTCTGTGTACCCGTTCCACGGTGAACTGTATGAGTTTCAGAGCAAACGTGAAAGATGATTTTGATCTTTGTGCCTTTTTGACCTCTGAACTATTTTATTTCCTGTGATTGCTTTTGTAAAAGGAATAAACTCTACTCCTTCTATGGTAGTTTTAAAGGGAGAAACTTGCATGTAAAAAATGCACATGTGTGCCTGAGTGGTGGTAGCATAAGCATGAACACAAAGTTAATTATGCGGATATAAAACGTGAGGTCTGGGTCGGTGATATGCGTGTGTACAAGTGATTTAACTGAACATGATCGCGCACGCACACAGTCACCAACCACATACCCGTTAAATCTTAAATTTATTCACAGTAAAACTTCGTTTATACAGCGTGAGGGGAAACATTTTAGAATGAATAGATTTTTATTTTCACGGTTCATAAATTTAACGTTGTCTACCATATTTGGGTCGCTGGTTCCAGCCAGAAGAAAAAAATCAATTTCAGTAATTGAAATACGTATCACAGATTCGCCTTTTTGAAGTCATGCAGAAAGTACACATTGGGAACGGACACGTTCTATATGGCATGGATATGAGCAAACTATCTACAATGCATGCGCTCTACTTTGCATATTAATGTGTACAAATTCGCCACTGTTTACCGCGACAACTGGAAGCTGTGATGTATGTGTCCATAGCCTTGGGAAACAAATATAACAGTGAAAGAGAAGCTTGGTCAGCTTGGTGCAAACGCACAAAAAAAAAAAAAAAAAAAAACCCGTATGGATCGTCCCATTTCCATATCCTCTAATACCTACCATTCTGAACTGGAGTTTGAGTGGGCGACACTGGACAGCGTTAGCTGCGCAACAACATAATATGCCTTCTACCATCTCTAAACTCCACACCACACATCTGCTTATTGTCAAGCATCTGTATTTCCTGTGCGAGGCAAGTAAAACATTTGCCTTGCTGCTAGCGTTCTGGTGTTCTATTCTTGAACGGACTCTATGAATTACACGGCTGATTTTGCTATTGATTTGAGAGATTGCTGCTTGCCAAACTGTCGTGAATGGACGGATTGAGGTAAACATTGAAAACACATACCAATATGGCCAAAATCTTGATAGTAGTTAGTATGTCGTCAAAATTATCACAAAAATTGAAGACTTCATTTTTTTGTTTGAGGACTAAACTTTCATATTTTCATGTCAGCTGAACTTAAGCATCACGTATGAAGTCAGACATACTCATGTCGACATGTACAAAGCAGTCAACCCATACTGGTTGGTTTTGTGTGAATGACAGTAATTGATTCAGTTTGCAGAAAATGCGCTGCAGCAGAACATACCTTTCTCTCTAAGCATATTCAAAATATTTTAACCTACGATGATACTTCTTTTCCGTGAAAAAAATGTCATCAGAAACACAATATAAAAAGCGAGACTCGGATGTAAATAGATACAATAAATGACTTCGAAACCTTTCCAAAATGGACGAATATGCAAGGAAAAAACTTCCGACACGGGAACATTCAAAGGGAGACAATTTTGGTCGACATGGGGAAGGTCTTGCGCAAGCCCAGACACTTCTCGCGGTCGATGAAGAGCGTGTTGTTCTTGACCGCCAGGTCGATCTCTAGGGCAGACTTGGTCCTCAGAGCTGCTGCAGGGCGTTCTCCGAGTCCCTCAGTTTGGCCTGCAGCGCTTCCACTGTGTCCGTAATCTCCCCCACCTCCTCTACCAGCCTTGGAGGAAAAACATCATCATGCCTTGAAGCCCATATCAGATCGGATAACTAGCCATGAGAGAGAGAGAGAGAGAGAGAGAGAGAGAGAGAGAGAGAGAGAGAGAGAGAGAAAGAGAGAGAACACTTTCGGATAGAAAGCAGGCGATAGAATTCGCAATCTTTCTAATATCACCTGTGCACTGGACTAATTTTTTCATTCAAATTCCTAATGTGAACATCACCTTAGGTGCCATATGTACGATCAAGACATCTTATGTACATGTGACTCGTCAAGTGACTTACATTTTCATTAAGAATGCCTCTTTTGCGTCAAAGATGACTGTGGGTGTTCACCAGAAAGTGGTTAAACAGCCTTTATAGTTGACGCAAAATAATCTAGAAGTCTTGGAAGATCAAAGTAAAGTCTGTTTTATACAGAATACTCGGATAGGGATTCCATATTGCTGACTTGTGTTTTACGCAATAGTCAGATGGGGATTCCCTGTAACTGATTTGTACTTCACGGGACAGTAAGATAGGAATTCTCTACAGCTGGCCAGTGTTGAAATGGTTGAAGGGGTAATAAGCCATGGATTCCCTGTGACTGACCTTTGATTCACCGAGTTTAAGCACGGGATTGTCTTTAGCTGACCAGTGTTTCACTGGGCATCCAGCCAGGGATTTCCTTTGGCTTACCTGTGCTGCATGGTATAATGATGTAAAGCTTTCTTGTAGCAGATATGTACTGCGTGTGGTAAAGAGCTAAGGATTTCCTATAACTGACCAGTTGTTTCACCGGGTAATAAAAGCTGGTATATCTTACAGCTGACCTGTGCTGCAGAGATGATAAGGTAAGCTTTCCCCATACACTGACCTGTACTATACAGCTGTTAAGCTACCGGGCTATCCTGTGCAGCTGACTTGTACTGCAGATGTAACAAACTAAAGGTGCCATAAAACTGGCATATGTTCCACAGGGTAATACGCTAGGGACTGACTATAGCTGGCCTATGCTGCACCGGGTAATTAACTACAATTTATCTATAGCTAGTTTGTGCTGCACACGGCAATATGCCCGGGATTGCCAATAGCTGAAATATACCAGAGAGAGAATAGGCTAGTATACCCTACAGCTGACCTGTGTTTCTCGGGTAATAAGTCAGGGGTTCCAAATAGCTTAGCTGTACTTTTTGGGTGATAAGCTCGGCGTTCCATGTGACGTTGATAATAAGCTGAGGATTCTGAACAGCTGACCTCTACTGAACGGGTATTGAGCTACGGATTTCTTTTAGCTGACCCGTGGTCAATTAGGAATGACCTGTAGCCGACCTACTGTGCATGGTATAAGAGGTTAAGGATTCTCTGTAGGTGACCTGTCCTTCAGGGGTGATCTAAGGATGCTCTACACCTGACATGTGCTGCACCAGATCATAGCTAGAAATCGTTTACAGCCGACCTGTGCTGCACGGCGTCCCGGCACAGTTCCACGTTGGGTCGACGTGTGCGGATCTCCAGGCGTGTTTGAGCCACCATCATGGGGGCCTGTTTGTCCTGGATGCACTTCTTCAGCAGCTCGATGTTCTTCTCCATGTCAAAGATCTCCTGCAGCACCTGTCAGCAGAACGTCATTCGTTACAAGCACACGCACAACAGAGATACTGAGCAACGACATCGCTGTGATTGTCATCCCCGTATGACCCGCAGTACTCTAGGTAGTTCCCAGGTTGTAGAGATCAGCACGTTTCTTTTCTTTCTTGCTATTCATTTGCTGACGACCCCTCACTGCCTTCTTCCTATGTGTTTTGTTTCTCTTCGAACTCTGGTATCGTCAACATTGTTATCTTTTTTTTTTTATTCAATAAATTTGGGGTCATCGATTCTACCACCTGTAGCATCGTTAACTATATGGCTATTGTTATCATTGCGTGGTGATATTCGTCTCCTTCTTCCCTCTCGCAGCAGTTCCTTGGAGGATTGTTCTAACAAGGCTATGTGTTCTTGTTACATGGCTGTACCCAGTAGTTTTCTTTCCATACTTGATCCTCGCGTTATCTTCATTTGGTTTGATTTGCTGCTTGATAGGTTTGACGTACTTGTTCACCGGTGAAAGAGAGAGACAGTAGGGAACAAACAAACAAACAAAAACCCAGACAACATTGCAGAATGGACGGAAAAAAAATGTGCAGGGTACTCTGGCACACATGCGACATTATCATCGGTAACTTGTGTCACTTCTACCACCTCTGTCAAGAGTCTTTTTTTTTTTTTTTTACCTCAGTCATCGGTGTGATTTACTCTATTATCAATCACCACATCAAGACCACCGCTGCTTCACCACCACCATCCATCATCACCATTATAACTAGGTCTCTCTCTACCTAAAACTCAGATTTTCTTCTACCGTATCCGTCACTATGGCGATGAACGCCTTCAAAGCACCACCCCCTTTGCACTGGAAAGGCGAGTCTGCATTTTGCTCCTGGCACTGTCAGCAACAGACGCAACACAAATGTGCGTCTTCTATCTTAAAGTTACTGTACTCCACTCATCATTATGAAGTACACCTGAACCATCATCAACACCACCACCTTCCTCACCCTCCCTACCCTGGCCAGGTGGGTCTGGATCTTGTTCCTGGCATCAGTGGTCTCCTTGATTCTCTGGTTGAGTGCCACGTTGACAGCGTTCCACTGGCTCCACATCTCGTCGGAGCAGGCCTTCAGCACCGTCTCCAGCTCGTTGCGCATATTCTTGGAGGCCGCCCGTTCGCTCTGCGACCGTTCCACGTTGTCATTGCTGAATTTGGCCCACGTCTCCGGCACCGACACTCTGGCAGGAGGGATGGATTATCGCCATCATCATTAACAGCAGCAGCATGAACTTATTGTTGTCATTATTTGTAAAATCTGCGACTTAGGACTCTGGCCTCTATTTCTGAAGCACTGACGTAGAGGCAAAATCACTTATTCATATTATCTATGATACAATTACCATTGTTTGATTATTATGACAATGTTTTATCTGGCTTCGATTTGTACACTATATCCCGTTTCAATTGCTTTCAGTTTGCTGTACTCGACTCTGTTGTGATTTTGTTTGTTGTGGAATGTTTAGTTTTTCATATGACTCGTTAACCACCCTGCTCCTCTTCTTACCGGTCTTCACCCTCTTCACCCCTTCTTGAATCACCCTGCACTAATGTCTTGTGTTGTTCCGATGGTGGCTGCATACAGCATAAGCACGCCAACGCGTTCCTGCGCTAACTGTTGCTGCTTCCACTGCACTGGCGTAGGTTCTACTCGTCTTGGTGACTGCCATAGCCTCTCTCTGCCCCAAGGCCGACAGCACGGGGTCTTTGAATACACTGTCTACGAAGAATCCTAGAACCCTGGCTGTAAGAGCTCCAAGGCGAAACATGTCAAATCTAGATGATGTATACTTCAGAATGAAATGACAAGTCAGGCAGAAAACAAGGGAAGAAGGACCTCACCAGCTGCATACGTGACCTACCTATACAGCCATGAAAATGACAGGCTGGTAAAGGGAGACAGCCGGAGCAGAACAACAGTGAAACTTCACGTGACGGGGAGAAGAATATCAGCTTGGGCAGGACAACAGAAAAGCTTCATATGGTGGGGGAAATATCATTAAGGCTCTCTTACAAACGGCCCCAGCAACACCCAGACTTTAACCATTATCACACTGATTACCATTTGACCAAAGTTATGATGGTCAGACTCAGCACTGGTCAGGATAAACTACGTATTATGGCACATCTAAGTCAAGGTTGGTCAAACGGTCCATGTGACACAGTCATCATGACCAGCCAACACCATCTCAAAGCGATCAGGATGTCCTAGAACAGTCACCTGTTGAAGAATTATGGCGACCTGAACAATCTACTGAATACTGCTACACTCATTAGGTCAGTTTTTGTGGCCATGTAGCGATCGACTGAGCAATGAATCAATCACTTATCCGTTTCATTAAGACTGCTGTTGTCAAAGATTTCTGCATATCCAGAGATCGAGAGGGTAGTGAACCGACCAGTGATTTTATTGATACTATAGTTGTTTAAGATTATTGTTTGTCGAATGATCAGTCAGTGACGGAGCAAACAAGAGAGAGAGGGGGAGAGAGAAGAGAGAGAGAGAGAGAGAGAGAGGAGAGAGAGAGAGAGAGAGAAATGATCCATGTGGAGGCCTTAGCCTATCATAAAGGAGTTCATGAACTTATAACTGGGTGATGAAATACAACAGACATACAGCACAGAAATACGACTGACATGCAAACTACACATCTGTGTAAATTACAAGAAGTTGTAGCTTCTCTCACTTTAAATCTTTTATAACATTAAAAAGAAAAACGACTGCGTAGCTCTTACGGCATGAGACAGACAGACAGACAGACAGACAGACGTTGATGACCGTTCATTGGGAAGGAGGTGTGGTGGGGGTGGAGAGGAACCTAAATACAAAGCAAAGACGATCACTGACGAATGCCTATCATGGGTTAGAGGCTGTGAAAGTCGCTGCAAGAAAGAGGCCACAGTCGTCTGGCCAGTATTAATATTACTATAACAGTCAACTTCAAAGAAATACACCGAACACTTGGATTGTGAACGAAACGTCCCACCAGGTGCATTCTCATTGGGATTGTTCCCTCTCTCTGACTCCGCTCTGCTCGCTAACATTTCGTTTCTTGGCATACAGTGTTAGGAAAATCAAAGGATTCAAACCAATGTCTCTCACCATAAATGGAAAGGGAAAAGGGGCCAAACTGTCACGATCTGTCATATGGTCAGAGAAGAGGCACGAACATACAAACAGATTGCTCACACACGTACATGCATGCACCACACACACACACACCACACACACACACACACACACACACACACACACACACATACGAGCGCGCATTAGCACGCTGTTCACATACATAACTGATAGGGCACTCAGGAGAACATCTACCGCTGGAATCCCAGTTGTGTAAGCTGTTCGGCAAGATTTATGGTCAACGCGAAAAAGGGACTTTAAAACTGCATTGTGACTATCGCACATGAAATATTAGTGCTATAGGACTAGCAAATAATTGTGCTGTAAATACACAAAACCCTTTTTTCAAGAAAAAAAAATATTGCTGTAAAGCGGTGTGCTATGCCAAAACTGGACCATTTTTCATGTATGATTTGGATGCATGTTTTCAACATCTTCGTTTCTATCGGTGGATAAAATGTAATGTAATCATTTTTTTTTTCTGAGTGGTATACGCAATATCAAAGTTGGCTTGGATGAACTCCCACTAAAGTATGACAGGCACTGCTAAAACTGATATGATGTCAGCATCACTTTTGTCAAATAATTCATTCATAAACTTTTTAACTGGCTGCAAAGAGGGTATGTATTTAACTCTTTTCGGTTTCTCATTGCATGAATCAAAGAATAATTTTGTTTGTTTCTGAATTCAGCACAAGAAGACTTCTAGCAACATATTTGGCTGTTTGCAATCGGAGTTGATCTGACAGAGATAGTAAAGCAGCTTCTCTCTCTCTCTCTCTCTCTCTCTCTCTGTCTCTGTCTCTCTCTATATATATTTTATATTTGTTAAAATAAGGTTTTAAAAAAAAAATCTACAAATTTTAACAAATGTTGCTCCCCAAGGGGTTGAGCACTCTCAAAATCGTTTTAGGAATTTTAATCACATTGATCTATATATATATATATATTATATATATATATATATATATGTGTGTATGTGTGTGTGTGTGTGTGTGTGTGTGTGTGTGTGTATACATATAAAATTTGTGTGAACTAAAACACGCACGCACAATTTTTTTTTTTTTTAAACTCATTTGGAACAAAAGAATGCGTAACAGCAGACGAACACAGAGATGGAACGAAGTTAAAAAAAAAAAAAAAAAAAAAGAAAAGCGGCAGGAGCAGAACAGTTAAGGCAGAAAGACCGGAGACTGTTTGCACAAGGACCGACAGCTAGTGTTTCACAGGCCTCACGTGTTGTCCACACGGTGTATGCCGTTGTGGAAGGCGATGCCGCGCGAAGAGTTCCGCAGGCCGTGACAGTTGCCGTCCAGGTTGTTCGCCGTGAACTTGTCCCCGCTGTCCTTCTCCAGCTCATGCTGGGCCGCACGGTCCAGGCTGTGGGACAACCACATCAACACACACACAGCCACGTCAAATACGGCGAAAACGGACACGGCTTCAACTGTCTTTCATGCCATGTGTTCATGGTGATCTCAGTTTCTTTATTCTTTCCACATCCATGCCTGTGACAAATGAAGTCGTGGTCTTATTCAGTCTGGGTCTTCCACACAATGTTATCTGTTAGTAGATCATTTCTGGCGTATGAACCGGCCCCACAGAGCAGTACCGACATAAG
The DNA here is from genome assembly GCA_033310375.1 of Conus canariensis. Taxonomy (NCBI): domain Eukaryota; kingdom Metazoa; phylum Mollusca; class Gastropoda; order Neogastropoda; family Conidae; genus Conus; species Conus canariensis. The sequence continues at coordinate 72,787,361 of CM065715.1, read as the reverse complement.
TAATCCAGCATTAGTGCAGTCCCTCCTCTGGTGGGTGGCCTCATGACGACATGAACTGGCAGCTCCGTGGTGTGCTGGTGCAAGCACTGCCACCCTACGAGCATGGATGTGGCTGTATATCGTTGGAAGTAAAGCCACGATCAGTGAGAAGGCAGGAGAGCTGGGACACCGAAACGAACCGTGAACGTATGCAAGCGCGCAGACGCATGCACACACCCAGTGCCATGTAAACAACAACTCTCGAGACAGACAAGATATCGCTATAAATGATCTGTAATGAGCATCCCCCCAAGCTACCAACACAGCTTCTCAAAACTGACGCCAGCGTGAACTGACTGGTCTATTCACACTATCGCTTTTGTAGAGAACAATGAGATCATACTGCTACTACAGGAGAAGACGCGTTAGAAGGTTGCGACACTAAATAATCCATGATTCTTCACTTCACTCTGATACACATCATGCATAATATATATAGATAGATAGATAGATCGACAGATTGATAGGTAGATAGATAGATATAGACATGTATAAAGAATCATTAATATGCACAAATAAGTAAGAAATAATGGATATTTATAAATTGTGAATGGATTACCAAAAATACGGCGCTGACCGCCGACTATCGGGGTGCAGTTGTTAGCGTCACGGACTGCTGGCTGGGAGATCATTGTTTCGTTTTCTGTCACAGCCATGTATTTGTTTGTTTGTGTCGTTTTTTTTTTTCTCGGTTCCGACCGGCTTCTTCCGACAGCTGGGCTAGCTATGGGCTCAAATTGGAAAACTGGAACCACACAGATGATTTGCGTCCGCGCACTAGCGTCTCTGGGTGTGCTGCTCAAAATTTTTGTGATCAACACTGCAGGTGTATGTATCTCTTGAACCTGGGTGACGTATACACCACCGAAGTGACTCGACAGCGTATCTCATCTGATGCGTTGCCTTATGACGACTTGGCTGTGACTGTTCCTTGTACGGAAGATGAGACAAAATTTGGGGGAGGGGGGGGGGGGGGGTCATCTTCACTGCGTTGTGGGCCGGGGATTCACACTGCAGTGGGATCCCGAACATTACTGATGCTCTTTACAGCCCCGGTAGGCCCAAGCTTAAAGATTCATAGATTACGGGACCGGCGACCTACACTTTCGCCGCTTGTACTACCGCCCCTATTTTATATTCTTTCGCCCCCTGCATTTTTGCCGCGCCAGGAACATGTCTTTGATTCACTTCGCTCCGCATATCTTGAGGTGTTTGGGCGAAGAATCTTGTAATATTGAGAGGGGGGGGGGGGGGGGGGGGAGGAGAAGAGGAAGGAGGGGGATGGGGTGGGGGGCTTCCTATTAGAGCATGTACACTGACAAAGCATGCATGCTGAGATTCATTTTCTCTCTCAAAACTCCGGTGTGCTGTGTAAAATGTTTGTGTCCACAACCAAAGTACGGCAATCCTAATTTTAAACGACCACGCTGATTGCAGCAATGCAAGATAAACAAAATGGGCCGTGGTGGAAAAGGAATACGAGGGCTGTCAGTTTAGATGCGTCTAGGAATGAGGAAGAGATGAGGTTTAGAAAAAAAAAAAGAGTCTTAATCTGACATCCAATGCTGTCACTAATCACCTGTCAGTTAGTGTCAAGTAATGTTCAGTCTTGAACGCGACAGAGAAGAGAGAGAGAGAGAGAGAGAGAGAGAGGAGAGAGAGAGAGACAAGACAAGACAAGACAAGACAAATTATTCATTTACGAGGATATTGATAAGCACTGGTGTGCTTTTTTTTTTTACATCCAGTCCTCGCCTTGAGTAGGGTCAACAATGCAAAATAAGACAAGGCAATAAACGTAGAAGCATGCAAAAAGTGGCTAAAAAATAAAATGAGAGAGAGAGAGAGAAGAGAGAGAGAGAGAGAGAGAGAGAGGAGAGAGAGAGAGAGAGAGAGAGAGACTACACAGGTGAAAAGCTTGTTTTCCTACCCTGTGAAATGTACCCCACTTGGCACAGAAAGCATAGGTGGCGAAAGTATGGGCCGCGAAAGTAGAGGGCACCACAGGATCATTATACAGGATCGAGATAACGCACCGTACTCTCAATCACTGCATGGCCGCGTCTTTGACAATGATGCCAAATCCTTTTGACCAACACTATATGTAAAGGATGGTCCGCGTCTTTGACAAAGATGCCAAATCTTTTTGACCAACACTATATGTAAAGGATGGTCCGCGTCTTTGACAAAGATGCCAAATCTTTTTGACCAACACTATATGTAAAGGATGGTCCGCGTCTTTGACAAAGATGCCAAATCTTTTTGACCAACACTATATGTAAAGGATGGTCCGCGTCTTTGACAAAGATGCCAAATCTTTTTGACCAACACTATATGTAAAGGATGGTCCGCGTCTCTGACAATGCGCCAAATCGTTTTGACCAATACTATATGTAAAGGATGGTCCGCGTCTTTGACAATGATGCCAAATCGTTTTGACCAACACTGTATGTGTGAATGATAGTCCGTGCTTCTTTTTGCTCACGATTCACATATAGCATTCAATTTACAAAAAGAAGTATACGGTGGCACAGTTGACTTACCCGAGTTGCACGTTTGCTTTCTCAATAGTGTTGCGCATGCGTTCCTGGCACCTCTTGATGATGTCAACTTCCTGCAAGACAGCCAATACAAAATCCCGTTTTTGAATTCAGCACACCACACACGCGGAAGCGTGCACAGAGAGAGAGAGAGAGAGAGAGAGAGAGAGAGAGAGAGAGAGAGAGAGAGAGGAGGAGAGAGAGAGAGAGAGAGAGAGAGAGAGAGAGAGAGAGAGAGAGAGAGAGAGAGAGAGAAAACGAAACGTTATTTAGTAAAGGAAAGGAATAAGCACAGAGTCAGTGGCTATTTTTTTTTTTTATCCAGCCCTCAAACAGGAGAGAGAGAGAGAGGAGAGAGAGAGAGAGAGAGAGGAGATTAAGCACACGCGCATGCGTACAAGCATACACACATACAGACGCTCGCGCTTGTCGGAAGCTTGACAAGGCGCGGAGCTAAATGTACAGAATCAATACACAAAAGAGAGATCAAATTAACGCTTTTTAATACCCAGTTCAAACCGAACCAGAGAGTTTTCACCACATAATTTTCAATGTCTTCTTCAGTCGCTGCAAAGAGAAGATTTGGAGAATGTTGTTGTTTGTACTGCGCACGGTCATAAATAAATCACAAACCACACCTAAAAGGCACTCAATACGGTGAATGGATCCGCCCTTTGAAAGCAAGGAGACGATGGAAGCCGACGGGGGTGGCTGGGAGGGGGAGGGGGAGGGGGAAGGCATGCGTTGTTATGCTGTTTTACGTTAAGTATTTTCTTTCAGCAAACGTTTTCACAACAGAACCAGACTCATTATACCATGTACTACGTAGAATACAATATAGGGCCTGTACGTTGTGACAAGTATAATCAATGTACGGAAATATGCATACAACGTTTTATGGTCTAATATCCCTGTTAGTGGGTAGCCGTGCTCTTTTCCCCAATTTCCTTTTCTTTTCTTTCTTTCTTTTTTTTTTTTCATCAACGGATTAAAAGGTGGGTCAAAAGCCCACCGCAAACCATAAAGTAATGCGTCACGTCCGCCTCGCAAATGGACCAGTGACGTCACGAACACCGCTGGACAGAAGCCGAGGATTGATTGTCCGGCTAGTCACACGACACTTTCATGGATCGATTTTGTTCCCGTTGTGACGCAGTGCTGGTCTCAGCTAGTCTGGCGTTGGTGAAACACCTTTGTACTTTGCAGGAGGAAAGGTAAACAACGGAGTATGGATTAGTTTCCATGCTCAGCTCATGGCTTGGGCTCCTGGTAGTTCCGTCACGTTTTTTGTTTGTTCGTTTGTTTGTTTTTCCCCTTCATCTGTCAAGAGAGAGAGAGAGAGAGAGAGAGAGAGAGAGAGAGAAGAGAGAGAGAGAGTGTGTGTGTGTGTGTGGTGCGTGCGTGCTGTGCGTGCGTGGTGGTGTGTGTGTGTGTGTGTGTGTGTGTGTGTGTGTGTGTGTGTGTGTGTGTGTGTGTGTGCAAAGCACAAACATGCATGGGCAGAAGATGAATGAGAGATACAGTAGAGATACAGTTAAAGAAAGAGAGAGAGGGAAATCGAAGATGGGGTCACATCTCATTTTGAAGTCCAAATTAGTCTAATGAGCTTTCTGAAATGATACCCACACCCCAACACTGAACATCGTAATGGAGAGAAACCGATCATTCAATGTGGGTTTACCGTTGGTTTTTCTTCTTTCCGTCGTCTCTTTAGTGGCTGTCTCTTGTTACTTCATAAAAGTGCCAGATGTGAAACTTCAGTACACTTCGAAATGATTTTTTTTTTAAATATCCACACCCTGGTCATTTCACAATGGGAATCGTGTCATTTGCAAAGACTCTGCAAAGACTTCAATTTTTCTTTCGAAGCGAGAGAGGCTAAAGTTCTGGAAGAATGTGTGTGTGTGTGTGTGTGTGTGTGTGTGTGTGTGTGTGTGTGTGTGTGTGTGTGTGTACACGTGCGCGCGCTTACATGCTTGCGTGCATGCATGCACGTACATGCGTGCATGTGAGTGTGAGTGAGTGTATGTGTGGGGTGTGTGTGTGTGTGTGTGTGTGTGTGTTTGAGTGGTGTGGTGTGTGGTGTGTGTGTTGGGTGTGTGTGTGTGTGTGTGTGGTTCACTTCTGCGCGCTTATGAGAACCCAACTGTAATGCTGATTATTTGGAAAAAACATGTCAGTGAAAACGGGAGGTGGGGGTGGGGTGGTTGGGGTGGAGGTGAGATCAGGAATAACTAATAATGTATTAGCTTTCAAACGGATTGTGGAAAATTACTCCAAAACACCCAGCAACCTCTCCGACGCTGGATATGGAATTCTAGCAATCTACAACAACGGTTGTCAGCGCGCAGGCCGGCGCAGGAAATTCCACTGGTCGCGAAGTCGGTGGCACAAAATAGCAGTCGGCAACAAAACCACTATTACAGGGCTTATCTTCAGGTTTTACTGTAGGAAGGCGCAAACAATGGACGTGCAAATGGTCGGAGGCGGGCCAACGCCCCCTGGTGGTGAAATGGTGGTGTTGGGGCACGTGCACCGAGGTCGGCCATTTCCTGCCCTGTGTATGTGAGCTGGAGACCAGTTTGACCACTTCTTCCATTGATCAATTCTGTGCACCGTTTGGAGCCTTGGCTTTCAGTAGCGCCCTTGTGCTAAGTTTGCATCCGGCGAATTTTTTTTTAGTTACAGTTAATGAGCTATATATGACATTAATGTTACAGGGTCAGCATTCATTGCTGGATTTGTAGTCCCGAACTCTATCTCTCTTATACGTGTGTGTGTGTGTGTGTGTGTGTGTGTGTGTGTGTGTGTGTGTGTGTGTGTGTGTGTGCGTGTGTGTGTGGTCTGTGGTGTGGTGTGGTGTGTGTGTGTGTGTGTGTGTGTGTGTGTGTGTTGTGTGTGTGTGTGTGAGAGAGAGAGAGAGAGAGAGAGAGAGAGAGAGAGAGAGAGTATGATTAAATATATATTGGGCATGTTCAGGTCTGTACTACCCCAGCTTTTCGACGCAACCATTTCAAATTTTGTGAACGTCAATATTTCAAACATCGGACACAATACAGACAGCCTCCAAAGGTATTTGGATTGCATCCATTGCCTTCCGATTTTCGTTCAGAATCGGTTGTAACGCAGTTTTAGCTGTCAACTTTGTCAAAAAATGACGCTCTCAAGATTTAGCACTGGGCTGGTGTAAGTGCTGCTTAGAATATAAACTATATGGCAGACTATGTGTAGTAAAAGTAAAACTATCGATAGTGAACAATCTCTCATTTTAATGGTTCAGGCCTCAATTCAAAGGTTGTGTTTGTGGTGACTGTTTTTTTTTTGTTTGTTTGTTGTTGTTACTATTTTTTTAATGCCAATGGTCTGCATGGCAACTATTGCCAGGGGCTTACTTAAGTATCTTGGTGGCTTTGAGAATGAACTGATTATCATTTATCTGAAACAAAGTGTTTGCATGGATCTTTTTCACATGCTTCTTTTGAGTTTTTCTTCTCTTCTTTTTTGTTTAACGGATTACTGCAAATTTAGTTTCACTCTGAGGGTTTCAAAGTTTTACGTAAGTCGGAAACATCTGAACTGGTACAGCCATTTTGCTCTGTGCTGCACTGTACTGCGTTGTCGTGCGAAGCACCACACTGTTCTAGTGCGACAAAAGTTGGCAACGATGAAGAGAGTTACAATTATATACTGACAGAATAAACTGTGCAACAACAGTACTGATGATAATGAAATCAAGCTTGCAGCGTAACAAAAGCAACAGCAAGCACAAAGGCATAATGATACTAATAATAACGAATGGGAGAAAGGGAAGGCAGACGAAGCGGTGGTTTCTATTCAGTGCGAGGGTTTATTCTATACCTTGCCGAGCCCTGAAGCTAGGAGAATTATTAAATATCACCAGGGCAAAGCGCCATAAATCACTATACCCCAGGGAAGGGTTTATCCAAACTGCCACCAAAATGAGTCAATGAGCTTAAGTGGACCTTCCATCACGCCTTAAAACTGGTCTGCAGCTCTCCTCTCTCTCTCTCTCCTCTCCTCTCTCTTTTTTGTTGTGAGGCTAGTTTTGCGCTTTGAAGTGCTGCATGAATTCCTCATTGTTCTCTTTGTTGTTGTTGCTATGGCTGTTGTCAACACACTCTCTTTCTCTCTTAAAAAAAATTAACGCCATATATGCAGGCATATTGCAACAACAGCTAAAACTTTCAGCTCTTTTGCTCATTTACTTCTTGGAAATCGTCAGGCAGCACTGTCAGTCAAGTCTGTGTAATATGAACACGAACACACACACACACACACACACACACACACACACACACACACACACACACACACACACCTCTACTGAATGTAACTTAAAGATTTCAACATGAGAGCATTGGAACCGTGACAGGGAGAAGGGGGGAGGGGGGTGTCACTGCACGTATCTTGGCATGCCGTGACAGAAAACAGTGCATGTGTTCATCCGCTTATTGAGTCGAATGCAACATTTGGGTACGGGCGAGCGGTAAAATCAACAACCCCCTGTTCACCATGGGTCTCCTCGTCGAAGGGCAGGTGTCCACGGATGGCATCTAGAGAAGCTGTTACGGTGTTCTGGAGATACACTGGGCGGGCGGAGCTATGAGTGAAGTCAGCTGTGGTCATGGCGGTGCTGTCATCGGCTGCAGCAACAGTACTGCTCAGGGCCACCTTCACAGGACTCCATGAACGATGAGTCGACACTAGGGATGTTTTCTATGAATCGGCCATGTCTGAACAAGCTTCTAACGATGCTTTACTTAGGCTCCTATTTCACCGGCAGCGTTATTTCAGAACGGCCTGTCTGGAAACGAGCATACCCTGTATGGAGCTGTCAACGTCAGCTGTCATCGAAGCTGTTTGTGCTGTCATCGAAGCTGTTTGTTTCTACCAAGTTCTTCTTGTAATGTATCGTATCATTTTCCTGATGATTCTGACATTGAAGTAAAAGACAACGAGGGTTCTCATGGCGATTCGGGCAACAGAATTCTGCCTGGAAGAACAGTGTCAGCCACGTGTGGGGGGTGAGGGGATGGGCAGGATAAACGGGGTAGAGTGGAGAAAGAGAGGTCCCGCACAGGGAAGTGGGAGGGGGGTGGGGATTAGTGGCCCTCAACTGAGGATGATGTCACTATCTCTGTTGGAAGGCAGTTCCATTTGCTGATGGTATGTAGGAACAAGTTCATCCTGTGGATAGTTTTGTAAGGATGGGAACTTGGTTCATCTGGCGGGTATCTTGAGTGGTCTAGCAGTTGGACTGGGGACTGGCTTGTAATGGGTGTTGTAGGTAACCTTCCCCTGGTGAAATTTCTTGAATCCTGACAGTGTCACAAAGCGTTTTCGCTCCAGTGCAGATGGGTGGACATGTCCTCGATGTTGTCGGTGACGATTCACCGCCCACTGCGCGGCAAGTCACTGGACTGTTTCATTCCGGTTCAGCCCTTGCAACACGTGACAGACCTGTCGTGACATGACACTGCACCTTGATGGTTACGCTCACAGACCGGCAAACTGACGGTTCGCCAGTATGTTAAAAACCACCGGCTTTTTTTTTTTTTTTAACCGTTTAACAGTCCAAGAGTAGGACCTATGCTCTCCGCCCTGACTAGGACACTTCTCTCCGCCTATATCCAGTGCGTTGATACCAAAATCAACTGGCGCAATCACTGAACGTGTGTTCCTTTGACCTAAGGAAAATGTTTGGGCTTCCAGTCCCGACGATCATTGGAATGGAATGACGGCGACTGAATGACGCTTAAGAAAAAAACAAACAAACAAACAAAAAAACCTCGTGCCATCTACAAAATAATTTGACGTTCAGCATAGGAGGAGCTAACTATAACCAAGCCAAGAAGACAAACAATGCTGATGATGATCGGACGTGTGCGTGACACGGCACAAATAAACTGGTTTGTTAACACTGTTGATCAGTGAACTCTTGCCATGTTTTATTGTGCAATAGGCTGCGCACGCACACACACACACACACACACACACACACACACACACACACACACACACACACACACGTATCATCAGCATGGCTGTTCATGTGTAGAAACAGGAAAAAAAACACAAAGGAATGGAATTGAATATATCGTATCAATGTCGAAACATATAGCAAGCAGCAACTTCCAACACAACAGTTAAGGCCTGTAACATAATTATTGCGTCGAAATGACGCTTTTTGTGTGTTAAGATCGTCCACAGCGTTTACACAATATTCTAATTATGGGCGCAAAAACTTTGTGAACTAGGTAGTGCTCCGAATGCGCATACTGTAGCTAAAGCAAAGCCTACGCGTAATGAATAACGCCACAAGCAAGATGATATCCTTGAGCCAATAAAGCGCGTTGCTGTTCCGAATATCGTCAGATGTTCGCCAAGAAACTTCACCTGCCAGGCCTTCTATCTATGCATCTCTTACTACATTGAACGTTGACGTCAACACCTGCTTTAAGTCTGAGGACCTGAAACCACACTCACCTTGATGAGCTCCTTCTCCGGCAGGTCGTGGACGAGGTCGATGGACTGCCTCTTCTCACGGTTGTACAGGCACTCCTGGGCGATGTGCAAGGGGTTCTCCGTCTCCTGCAGCGCCTTCTCCATGATCCTCTTGGCCTCGTTCAGGGCGTTGATCTCTGAGATCATGTTGTCCGTCTCGTGGTCCAACTCGTTCTTCCAGAAGGTGATGTCGCCGATGCGCTCCCCGAGCCGCTTGCCGACGTCCGTCTGCGTGCGTTTGGTTTTGTCGTCAGTTTCGCGGCATAGACGGACCGTGTCCAGGCGGAGGCGCTCCCCACCCGAGCGGACCTTGTCGGAGGCTAGGTAGTTGCCCGAGTTGGAGGCATACCAGTCAGTGGGGGCGTAGCGCGTGTACAGCGAGTTCCGCGACGCGGCGAACACCGGGGGAACCTTGAGGGCGTCCAGCTCGGTCAGGGTGGTTTTCGCCGACATGGGGTCCGGCATAGACTGCGTGATTGGGTTCCCGGGGTTCACTTTCGCTGTCTGGTAGTACGTGCTGGGCCTCCACGGCAGGGTGGTCAGGGAGCGGCGCATAGGGGACGGAGCAGGGTAAGTATCGTAGGACTTGAGGGTGGTCTGCATGTTGGCGATGGAGGGCAGGTGGTAAGTCTGGGCCACGTTCAGGCGGGGCCCCGTCATGTAGGTAGCCGTCTGGGTGTGGCCCAGGTACTCCATGGCAGGGTTGTTCGGCGGCGCTGTCACTGTGAAAAGCCGACAGTCAGCCAGTCAATAGAGAAGGTATGCAAATAGAGGGTATGGTAGCAGACGCAATCCCTGTGTCCTGTGTGTGTGTGTGTGTGTGTGTGTGTGTGTGTGTGTGTGTGTGTGTGTGTGTGTGTGTGTGCGTGCGTGCGTGCGTGTGTGTGTGTGGTGTGTGTGTGTGTGTGGCGCGCGCGCGCGTGTATGTACGTTTGTATTTGAGAGAAAACATGTACGTATGAGTGATTTTATCTCAGGGTCCTTGTGCATCTCTGTGTATGTTCTATCATTAAAGTAGATATGTGGATCAACGACAGTTACATGATGTTGATATCCTCCTCCCCTGTGTCACCCCTTCCCGCAACCTCCCGGCTCCCCTCGCAAACACCGATGTCTCGGAATAAAAGCTTTGTCTCCCATCAGCCCAACCCCCTTCTTCCACAAGTCACCACCCAATTGTTCCGCTCTACACACACACACACACAACACACACACACACACACACACACACAACACACACACACACACACACTGTCATCATTATAATCATCATATCATCACCCTATAGACTGGCAGGTAAAATAGCACGTGAATTCTTCAGTTTGTTGAGCTCGATGTTGTTCTGGTATTTATGGTAAGAGCCGATAGTCAATCAAACGCAAACAAAGAATCAAGGCCTTTTGCTTCGTCGTCTTCTTGACTTCTAGGCCCTGACCAATGCCTACAGTTTATGCGTAGGTCATGCATCTGCTGAATCTTGTTCACTTGACCCTTTTCCTCCTTCCTTTGGTCTGCCTGTCTGTCAGCACGATGACTGAAGATCTACCGATCCGATTTTAACGAAGCCTTGTGAAAACTTGGAATGTGACCTAAAGACAAAGCCGTTAATTTGTGGCGAAGATCCGTGATACGGATCGGGATCAAAGGGGGATCCAAGATCCGAAGAACTTTGTGAAAGTCTGCGATGTCCTGGGTGTCTTT
>CM065715.1:72679056-72771556 GCA_033310375.1 Conus canariensis | reverse complement strand
TGACGGAAATGGATGACTGTAGTTGTATGTCGATCGGGTTGTGACAGTAATGGGTAGTTATAGCTCTATGTCGATAGGGTTGTGACAGTAATGAGTAGTTATAGCTCTATGTCGATAGGGTTGTGACAGTAATGGGTAGTTATAGCTCTGTGTCTATTGGGTTGTGACAGTAACGGGTAGTTATAGCTCTTAATCGATTGGGTTGTGACAGCAATGGGTACTTATAGCTCTGTGTCCGTTGTTTTGTGTCAGTAACGGGTAGTTATAGCTCGATGTCGATTGGGTCGTGATAGTAATGGGCACTTATAGTTCTATGTCGATTGGATTGTGACAGTAATGGGTAGTTATTGCTCTGTGTCAGTTGGGTTCTGACAGTAATGGGTAGTTATAGCTCGATGTCGATTGGGTTGTGACAGTAATGGGTACTTATAGCTCTGTGTCAGTTGTGTTGTGACAGTAATGGGTACTAATAGCTGTTTGTCGATTGGACTGTGACAGGAATGAGAAGTTATAGCTCGATGTCGATTGCGTCGTGATAGTAATGGGTAGTTATAACTCTATGTCGATTGGGTTATGATAGTAATGGGTATTTGTAGCTCTATGTCGATTGGGTTGTGACGGTAATGGGTAGGCCTAGTTATAACTCTTAGTCGAAAGTAAAGGGTAGGTATAGCTCTTAGTCGATTGGGTTGTGACAGTAATGGGTACTTATAGCTCTGTGTCAGTTGGGTTGCGACAGTAATAGGTAGTTACAACTCTATGTCGGTTGGGTTGTGACAGTAATGGGTTGTTGTAATCTCTATGTCGGTTGGGTTGTGACAGTAATGGGTTGTAAACCTACGTCGGATGGGTTGTGACAGTAATGGGTTTTTGTAATCTGTACGTCGGTTGGGTTGTGACAGTAACGGGTTGTTGTAAGCTCTATGTCGGTTGGGTTGTGACAGTAATGGGTTGAGTAACTCTATGTCGATTGTGTTGCGACAGTAATGGGTTGTTGTAAGCTCTATGTCGGTTGGGTTGTAACAGTAACGGGTTGTTGTAAGCTCTATGTCGGTTGGATTGTGACAGTAATGGGCTGTTGTACGCTCTTGGTCGCTGTAGCTCTATGTCGATAGGGTTGTGACAGTAATGGGTCGTTGTAGCTCCATGTCATTTGGATTGTGACAGTAATAGGTAGTTGTAGCACTATTTCGATTGGGTTGTGACAGTAATGGGTTGTTGTAGCCCCATGTTATTTGGATTATGACTGAAATGGGTAGTTGTAGCACTATTTCGATTGGGTTGTGACAGTAATGGGTTGTTGTAGCCCATGTTATTTGGATTATACTGAATGGTAGTTGTAGCACTATTTCGATTGTTGTGACAGTAATGGGTAGTCATACATACTGTCTGATGCTCTTCCTTTTATGTAAAACCTCAGTCATCTACCTTGTTCCAGCATAAAGCACTTGACATACAACGGCTAATTTTAACTGTCACAACCTGCCGACTGCTACATTTTACCGACACATTCAGATGACATACTGCTACCGTTTATTGTCACAACCCATCAAACCACAATACCCTTTTACTATCATAAGCCAGTCGGCATACAATTACAGCTATCTTTGACTGTCACAAGCCAATCGACATAGAGCTATAACTACCCATTACTGTCACAACCTACTAATCGACATAGAGCTACAACAACCCATTACTCTCAAACCCAATTGACACAGAGCTACAACGACCATTATTGTCACCACCCAATCGACATAGAGGTAGATACATCGGAGCGAAATTGTCGCAGTGAAAGCTAGCTGAATATCGTTGATGCTGCAGAAAAAGGTAGCTGGATCTTCATGGGTTGTTACAGTGAAAGCTATCCTATCAGTTGAGTTGTAATAAAAGTAAGCGGTATCTTAATGGTGTTTGATGCAGTAAAAAGTATCCTGGTTTGTTGCAGTAAAACGTAACAGCATGTGAAATGGTCTGTTGCAGTCAGAGTAGCTGCATGTCAGCTGGTTTGTTGCAATCAAAAGTAGCTGCGCGTCAACTGGTTTGTTGCAGTAAAGGGGAGCAGCTGCTAGTCAACTGGTTCGTTGCTGTAAATAGTAGCTGTGTGTCATTTGGGTTTTTGCGATAAAAGATAACTGTATTTCGGTTGGGCTATTGCAGTCAAAGGTAGCACCACGGCAATTGGGTTGTTGCAGTGAAATTTAGCTTTATATCGCTTGAGTTGTTGCAGTGAAATTTAGCTTTATGTCACTTGGGTTGTTGCAGTGAAATTTACCTTTATATCACTTGGGTTGTTGCAGTCAAAGGCAGCTTTATGTCACTTGGGTTGTTGCAGTCAAAGGCAGCTTTATATCACTGGGGTTGTTGCAGTCAAAGGCAGCTTTATATCACTGGGGTTGTTGCAGTCAAAGGTAGCTTTATATCACTGGGGTTGTTGCAGTCAAAGGCAGCTTTTATCACTGGAGTTGTTGCAGTCAAAGGCAGCTTTATATCACTGGGTTGTTGCAGTCAAAGGCAGCTTTATATCACTGGGGTTGTTGCAGTCAAAGGCAGCTTTATATCACTGGGGTTGTTGCAGTCAAAGGCAGCTTTATATCACTGAGTTGTTGCAGTGAAATTTACTTTATACACTTGGGTTGTTGCAGTCAAAGGTAGCTTTATATCACTGGGTTGTTGCAGTCAAAAAGGCAGCTATTATATCACTGGGGTTGTTGCAGTCAAAGGTAGCTATATCATGGGGTTGTTGCAGTCAAAGGAGCTTTATTCACTGGGTTGTTGCAGTCAAAGGCAGCTTTATATCACTGGGTTGTTGCAGTCAAAGAGCGCAGCTTTCAGTAAATAACTGGGGTTGTTGCAGTCAAAAGTAGCTTTGTATCACTGGGGTTTTTGCAATCAAAGGCAGCTTTATATCACTGGGGCTGGTGCAGTCAAAGGTAGCTTTATGACAATCGGGTTGTTGCATCGAAAGATAGCTTTATGGCAATTGGGATGTTGCAGTGAAAGTAACTGCATGTCAACTGGTTTGTTGCAGTAAAAGGTAACTGCGACATTGTTGCAGTGAAAGGTAAACTGCATGTCAACTGGTTTGTTGCAGTAAAGGGTAACAACAGTTTCGTCGCAGTAAAAGGTAGGTGAATGTCAACTGGTTTGTTGCAGTAAAAGTTAACTGCGACTTTGTTGCAGTGAAAGGTAACTGCAGGTCAGCTTGTCGCAGTAAAAAGGTAACTGCAGCTTTGTTGCAGTAAAAGGTAGCTGCATGTCATTTGGATTGTTGCCGTATGAAGTACCGGCAAGTCAATCAGGTTGCTTCAGACAAAGGTAGCTAGCTTTATGTCAGCTGGGTTGATGCAGTCAAAGGGTCGCTGCAAGTTGGCTGGGTGGTTTACAGTGAAAGCTGGCTGTATTTCGACCAGGTTTTTATTTAGGTAACTATAGTCCTTTGTGCATAAAGGAAAAAAAAAAAAACAGTAACGAAAGAAAAAAAATCAAATCCCCCCACCCCCCACCCAAAAAAAAAAAAAAAAGTATCGACATTGGAGTCTCAGAAGGAGAGTGAGTGGGGAAAGGTGGGTTGGGTCAATGGAAAGAGACAGGGGACAGAAAGGGGGCAATATGACAAACTAACAAATGAACGGTAGTTGCAATATCGACATACATACCGATATATATTTGTACTCTCTATAAATCAGTCATGAAGACAGTTCTGTTACGCCTGAAAGACTGATTTTCATTTTTCAATCGAGAGGAAAATACGGTTGAAAATCAGACCAAGCACAAACACGCACGCACGCACACACGCACGCGCGAGCACGCGCGCGCGATAACGACGATCACGAAGCTTCCTGTATACTCAGCGCTGTACATTCATTTTGACAATCCGTAAACACTATTTTCTTGTTCGTCACTTTTCGGTCCAATAATTGAACGAGAAGAAGGGTGGGGAAAAAAAAAAAAAACCCACCTCGATCTTACCTGTTACCCCAAACTGAAAAGACACAGGGATGGAGCTGACTCAACTTCACCTTTCGCCCAATTCAAACTGATCGACCACTGGCTCGCCGACTAACTCTACCCCGTCGTACCCCCTGCTGGAGCAAAGAGCAGTATCAATGTTTATGCAGGGCCAAACCGGTCCTTCTTCCTCTTCTTTTGTCCTCTGGCGGTTGGCACTGTCACAGTTGCAGGGTGCGTCACACACGCAGGTAGTTTCAATGTGATCGCGAAACGCACGGTTGGAAATAAAAAACAAACTGGCAAACAACAGGGCAGAGACGAGAGAGAGAGAGAGAGGGGGGGGGAGGAGAGAGAGAGAGAGAGGGGGGGGAGGAAGAGAGAGAGAGAGAGAGAGAGAGAGAGAGAGAGAGAGAGAGAGAGAGAGAGAGAGAGCGCACGTGTGTGTATGTGTGTGTAAAGGAGTGGGGCAGGGAGGAGGGAGTTGTGTGGTGTCCGTACGTGGGTGCGTGCCTGCGCGCGCGCGCTTTTGTGTGTGTGTGTGTGTGTGTGTGTGTGTGTGTGTGTGTGTGTGCGCGCGCGCGCGCGCGTGTGTGTACCTGTGTGTGTGTGTGTGTGTGTGTGTTGTGTGTGTGTGTGTTGCTCGCGCGCGCGCGTGTATGTAAAGGAGTGGGGCAGGGAGGAAGGAGTGTGTGGTGTGTCCGTGCGTGCGTGCGTGTGTGCGTGCAAGCGCGCGCGTGTCTGTGTGTGTGTGTGTGTGTGTGTGTGTGTGTGTGTGTGTGTGTGTGTGCGCGCGCGCGCGCGCATGTGTGTGTAAAGGAGTGGGGCAGCGAGGAAGGAGTGTGTGGTGTGTCCGTCGTGCATGCGTGCGTGCGAGCACGCGCGCGCGCGCGCGTGTGTGTGTGTGTTGGTGTGTGTGTGTCCGCGCGCGCGCGCAAGCGTGTGTGTGGTGTGTGGTGTGTGTGTGTGTGTGTGTGTGTGTGTGTGTGTGTGTGCGCGCGCGCGCGCGCGCGCGCGCGCGTGTGAAGTCAAGTCAAAATTATCTTTGTTGAGGGTTGAAGAATACGCTATCAAGCTTTTTTTTTTTTACATCCTGCCCACATAAAAAGAAACAAATATTGCATACAACGAGGAAAATTACATACAACACTTTCAAAAACACACAACTTCTACCATACAAAATATGTGCATTACTCTCATATAGCGTATGAAATAGCAATATATTATTGTTGGAAGACCAATTTTAAATGCAGTTAGAGAGAGAGAGAGAGAGAGAGAGAGAGAGAGAGAGAGAGAACCTTTAATTGTCGCGTAGAGTTCCATCAAGTGCTTTTTTAATGCCTGCCTGCTTTGAGGGACATGATTTTAAACAGCCTGTTTTGAAGGATGTGTGTGTGTGTGTGTGTGTGTGTGTGTGTGTGTGTGTGTGTGTGTGTGTGTGTGTGTGTGTGCGCGCGCGGCGCGAGCGCGCGCGCGCACCTGCTTCTGTGCCTGACACAACCATGGGGGTCCGGACAGAATCCGATAGGGGAAGACTGCGGCTTAGTTTTTCATAGTCACGTACGTCCAACAAAAAGGCTTCTGTGGTAACTTGGAAGAGAGAGAGAGAGAGAGAGAGAGAGAGGAGAGAGAGGAGAGAGAGAGAGAGAGAGAGAGAGAGAGCGAGGGTGGGGGGGGGGGGGTGAAGACAAACAGGCAGACGGACAGGTAGACAGGAGACAGCGCTGGAGAAGAAAAGAATGACGAAGGTCTGGGGAGAGAAATGGGGATTTGAAGTCAGATACCTCCTCCACCCCCCCACCCCCCTTACACACACACACACACACACACACACACACACACACACCGCTATCATCATCATCACAACTGCCTCTCGATCCCTTTCTCTGTTACAGATTGTCCAGCGTAGGATTGTGATTGTGTTTTGGGGAAGCTGCATAAATATTCTTGAGACGTGAGGCGACCATAAATTATGTGGATGACTGCAAGTCATCTGGTTACTATGTTGTATCAAGGCACACATACATTTCAACCTCACTTTTTTTCTTTAAAAACAACAACAACAAAAACCCTCTTCACTTGACTCACAGTATCTAGCGCATTACAATACCTCGTTATGGTGAAGAATCGACCGACTGTTGTCCGTTAAGAGAGGAGGAGAAGAGAACGGGGAAAGTGACTGGGGTGTGTGTGTGTGTGTGTGTGTGTGTGTGTGTGTGTGTGTGTGTGTGTGTGTGGCGCGCGCGCGCGCGCGCGCGCGTAGGTGTGTGTGTGCGCGCGCACGCACGTTTGTGCATGTGTGTGCGTGTGCGTTTGAGAGAGAGAGAGAGCGCGCGAGAGAGAGAGAGGGAGAGAGAAGAGAGAGAGAGAGCGAGAGCGAGAGAGAGAGAGAGAGAGATCCGTGCGAGCACATACACACAAACAAAGAGTGAAAGACAGACAGAAAAACAGAGAAAGATAGCTAGACACACATGCGCGCATGACACAAATTTAATTTAAATAGGCCTACATTATATAACAACATCTGATTTTGTGGAAGCCAAGACTTCGTCGTGCAAAGCCACTTCCGTCATGTTGTCAGAGTTAGCCCGCGAGCCCATCGCATGTGCACGAAGGAAAGGATTAATCTGGGTCTTCTTTGCGCTCAAGTCTACGTAACATTAAGTCAGTGACGCATATCACTTCAGTAAAATCTAACGTAATGTACTCTCAGCTCCTCCAATCAAATTCCAAAGCGAACCTTTGCCGCACAATTGCCTCCCACTTCGTGAAATCGTCCACTTCGCCCGTTTTCAAAACAGCGAAAAATCTACCTTTTCTGCCAAAATATTTTTGTATACTGTTCCCACAAGTATGAACACAGCAAGTCCTGTAATAAGTTAGTTGTTACGTGTAAATGAATGCAGGTATGCATGGTATACGAACGCGGAATGAGTGGGTTTTTTTGTTTTTTTTTTAAACTACAATTGCACTACACAAATACTATTCTTTTTATCACTACCATTATTATCATATTGGGCGTGTAACACCTACCGGCTTTAATGAGAGAATGATTTATGGATTCCTTACTCGCTCGCCTTTATCCCCCCCCCCCCCCCCCCCCCCTTTCTCAGTCGTGTTGTCTTTCCATCAAAGATCAAAACAAATTTATTTGGAAAACATACATTTGACAAATGCCAAACATACCAGCTTGGATATTTCGATTAAAATCGGCTGTTTTGGGAGATAGATGTGGGTTGAAAGGGGGGTGGGGGTGGGGGGATGGTCCACGTGCTGTTTAAGTAAGCTCTACTGCAGTGTGTGCGGCTAAATGTTGAGCAATGCTGATAGAAGATATAAATGTATGAATGTTTTTAGCAGCTGTAAGAGTCATTGCTATGCGTGCATTTTTTGTTTGTTTGTTTGCGTTCTGAAAGTCTTGATCTAATTTATATTAGAGTCTATAATTTTTCCTTCTTTTTTTTCTCATTAAAAAAAAAAAAAATCGTCTGTATTACTTAATGTAGGCTACAACGGAAACAGCTTCATTCAAGCTACTAGTGGAGATGTTGCGCTATGTCATATTATTATTATCATCATAGCTAACTGCATTCATGATCTAATCTCAATGCCGTTATAAGACTAGGTCTAAAACAACAGAAAAGTTTATGTTACGTGCATACGGCTTATCACTCTTTGCCAGAATGAACTGCTCACCAGACGCGCACATCTTGACGAGTCGTCGACTGCTCTCCTCTGACGAAAACGACGAGATCTTTGACAGATTGGAAACCTCTTCTTTCACGATGCTAATGGTTGCGATGGCAACAGCATTATTACGTACGCATCCTGCGTAGTTTTTTCGTGCCACGTCATATGATGAGAAAACATCAAGAACAAATTACGAACGCGATGGACATTGTTCGGAAATCTGCAAGGGAGATAATCACTGTCAGTACTCAGGGAAAGTGATCCCACCGTTTTCAGGGTACAGATGCCGCAGGTAGACACGCCCGAAATGGTTTCGCCCCATCTGTCAGAACAATTCAGTAATGGAGAGTAAATGTCAAAGACGAGTTGTGAAACAGTGCGCCTGGCGCAGTTGTTATGCAGACAGTCAATATCCGGACCGTTCTTCTAACGTGCGCTTCAAATCAAATCACTGACTCTCTAGATTTTTTTTTTTTTTTAACTCATAGATTGAGAAAGGGTAAAGGATAAAAAGTGTGTGTGTGTGTGTGTGTGTGTGTGTGTGTGTAGTGTAGTGTAGTGTACCCTCCAAGGTTGACACTCACCGATTGTTTTTTGTTTTGGTTTTTTGTTTGTTTGTTTTTTTGCCAGGTAGAAACCTGACGCATAGGCTTATCTCATACTACAGCCCCTGCCGTGCGTAGGCTGAGCTATTTTTTTAGAGATGCCAAACACCATAATGAGCTTCAATAAAGTTGACGATGTTGCTGACAGCTTTCATGGGCCTTCCATAACCTGCTGTGTGCCAAATGTGATATGTCGCGTGACTTGCACTTTCGCTTACACGACCAATATTTCAGCCGCAATGTTAGCGCTTTTGGTATGATGACCATATCCCAAACCTATACCGATTCTTTCCGACAAACATCAAGACCAAACTGCCAGTGTAACAGATATCTATCGACTCTGTTTTCGGAGCAACAGCAACGAGAGAATAGGAGATATTTTGTGAAATCACACACGCCAACCTTTCCTTAATGACAGTCCATCTCCTGCTTCTTCGTTGAACTGCTTGGTGATAATTTTAACTTGCACAGAGACATACACACGCGCGCGCGCGCACGCACACTACGCACGCACGCACATGCACACCATGCACGCACGCACGTACACACTCTCCCTCACACACACACACACACACACAACACACACACACACACACACACACACACGCACGTACGCGCGCGCGCACACTCATATACACACAATGTTCTTCTACCTTTTTTTACTTGCCACCTGATCTCATCCCAGTTCTAGGGGCGGGTATTTCATACAGGTGGGAGGGGCGGTGATGATCCTTCATTTTTCTGTCTTTTTTCTCCGCTGTCTAGACACGCTTTAAATAGAAGTGCACTGTTTACACACACACACACACACACAGCGCGCGCGTGCGCGCGTTTGGTGGTTTGGTGGGAGGCGGTGGGGAATGAGGTAGACAGGTCTATATGGGGAAAAAAAAAAGAAAGAAAGAAATAGGAGGCGTGGGAGAGAAACCTTTCTTCTCAGCCACCAAAACAGAGCAGCCTGGTGCAGTCTCAGCCTGTGTGAGATATTTCGCTCATTGCGTAATGTTAAAATGCCGTTCAAGACGATACACACCAAGTGAAAACTCATGTGTGTTTAAAACAAGAAAAAAAAAAACAAAAAAAAAACAACCTTTCTCTCTGTCCGTTTTCCCTTTGTATGCGGTGGAGGGGGGGGGGGGGGGGTCTAGAGATCCCCCCCCCCCCCCTCCTACCCGCCTCCACCATATTAATTTTTTATCCTCGCCCGGATCTGCCCCTAGTAGTCTCAGACCTGAATATTGAAGACTGTACAGATTTATCGCCTTGCAAAATGACTGCACAAGCTCTAGTATTGATAATCTTATAGAGCTCATTCAGCTGGTTTATATGCCTGGTTGGAGTACACTGAAAGCTTGAATTCCACCGTTTTACAAAAGAAAAAAGTTGTTCTGCAAACTGCCAGATGTTTGTCTTCAAAATCTATAAACTGAAGAAAAAGTGATGTAGGTCTATCTACATGTATGAGGTTTTACATTTTAACTCAATTGATTTTGTTGGGTTGTTGTTATTGAGTTACCCTACTTGTTTATTGTTGCTGAGTTACCTTACTTGTTTATTGTTAATTGTTTTTCATGTTTATTTATGTCACTACTGTATAGTTAGTCAGCAGCACGATTGTAATTTCTCAGAATTGAGATAATAAATTATTCTTGCATCTTATATCTTGTATTCACGAGCATTCAACGTGAAAAAATGTCAGCATCTAGCAGCACTAAACTCGCTAACTCTGTCACAGTTGGTTTCAAAGTGAAGTGACAGCAGGCGGAAATTTAAGAAACAAATTTTAAAAAGAAATTGTATCATTTGCTTATTAATTTGCCTAACCCCAGTGAGAGTTTCACTCACTGTCTTGAGACGTATTTCAACAGATCTTTATTTAGGAGCAAAGAAGCAAGATCAAAAAGGCTATAGCCTGTGTTGGCACCATGAAAAAGGTGTTGGGGGTGTTAATGATAGCCATTTTTTCCCCCGATAAGCCTTCTCAAAACTTTGGAGAGGGCGAGGGAGATGGAGGGAGGGTAGTGAGAGGAGGGATGGGAGTAGGGGAGAAGGGTAACAACGGTTTTGAGTGACAGCTTGTCACAGTCGCTTGTGGGTGGTCGGCTTAGTTTAGGGGTATTTGCCCGTGTTTATCCTGCTCGATCTCAATGCAACATGAAGGGGGGGGGAGACAACAACATACATTGACAAGATTGCCATACTGGACACGTGGAAACTGGCTCTTGCGATGTTGACGCGCGCGCGCGCGCGTGTATGGTGTGTGTGTGTGTGTGTGTGTGTGAGAGAGAGAGAGAGAGAGAGAGAGAGAGAGAGAGAGAGAGAATTCGCCTATAAATACAATCTTTTTTTTTCCTTTAATGGGAGCGGGTCGATGCATGTGGAAGAGGAGGTGAATAGGGGTGTGTGGGGGTGCTGAGGTGGAGATCTGCGTGCCGAAAAAAAAATGTGCTAGTGAAATTTTTGACAACTCTCTTTCTCGCTCTTTACAACACACACACACACACACACACACGGAAAATAATTGCAGGCAAACAATTGTTCCGTCATCACAACAATGGCAAGGCAAAAAAAAAAAAAAAAAAAAGGGGAAAAAAAACGCGAGGGTTGTGTGTGTGCAAGCAAAACAGTGGTCATTATAACAAACTATACATTTTAAAAATAATATTCCAACATACTTGTTCACGTGTATGCACACACACACACACATGCACACTCTGCCCCCCATTTACCCTACCAATCAACTTTGACGGCCGATTGAGCAGCCAACCAAGACCAATATTGTGACTTGGAAGCCTGCCCAACACAGGGCACCCTCGGTACTGGGACGGAACTGGCTTCACAGTGTGACCCTGTACCAGTCGGGTGGTAACAATGGCTGTCACACTGTGGGCTCTGTTGACAAACCACTGAGAGACTACTCAACCATTTCATTGCCGTCATGTTCGATGACGTGTTGTTTGTGCGTGTGTGTGCATGTGAGTGAGTGAGTGAGTGTGTGTGTGTGTGTGTGCGTGTGTGTGTGTGTGTGGTGTGCGTGGTGTGTGTGCGTGCACGCATGTGTGTGCGTGCGTGTGCATGTGTGTGGTCTCTCTTTTTCATTCCATCGGTTTGTGTGTGCATGTGTGTGTGTGTGTGTGTGTGTGTTGCGTGTGTGTGTGTGAGCACATGTGTACGTGCATGTGTGTAAGAGAGAGAGAGAGAGAGAGAGAGAGAGAGAGGAGAGAGAGAGAGTTTGTTTGTGTAGAATAGCGCTGCATGAATTCAGTCAGCTTTGGAATTTGTTCAATCATGGTGTGGACTTGACACGTGTGTTTTGCTTTATGAGAATTACATTTTCATCCAGATCTGTTTGTGATATAAACAAATTATGTAAATGTGTATGTGCATGCAAGCATGCTATGTATACCTCAGCAAGCATGCAAATACATATACCTCTGTATGTTCACAAGATAGAAAAAACTAATCTTGAATCACAAGCTTTGAATTTTGATCACGTTAAAGCAGAGGGCAGGAGACTACTTTGGGCAGGACTGTGACCATTGGTATAAGAGATGGCAGTGGACTACTCTGTGAAGGATTGTGATCATCGTTATAACAGAAGGCAGGAAACCATTTCGGGTAGAACTGTGACCATCGTTACAAACAATGGCAGGGGACCACTTTGGGTTGAAGGAAACTGGGAGGGGAGTTTTGGAGATGTGATTGTTGTAGAAATAGAACAAGATACTTGGATGGATGTATGTATGATTGTTATAACGGGAGACTACTTTGGGTAGTCTGGGACCATTGTCCTAACAGATGTGAAAGTTGGGTAGGACAATGATTGGTATATAAGCAGCAGGAAACAACTTTGGGTAGGATCAAGATTATCATAATAATATGATGAAATTTGGGTAGAATTGTAATAGCAGAAATTTGGTGACAATTATGAATTTTAGTTGGGATTGTGATTATTGTCATATCAGGCAGCTGGAGACTACTTTCACCGGGACTGACATCACTTTTATAACAGATGAGAAAAGACTGAGTAGGATCAAGATCATTGTTGTAACAGATGGCAGGAAGTTACTTTGGCTAGAACTGCTGTTAGGCAGAAGACTGCTTTGGGTAGGATTGTGATAAATATCACCACTGGCAGCATGAGATTAATTTGGGTATGACTGGGATCACTGTTATAACATATGATGTGATATTAGGTAGGATTGGGAATACTATTTTAACCAATGACTGCTCTCTCCTGCTCACATTTGGTAGAATGAGGAGATACCTTCATTGCTGCTTTTCCAATAGATAGTGAATGACTTCATCTTTTAAAAAAAATGAGCCCAGTTCTTTGAGTCTTGAGTCTGTGTAAAACACGATGAGCCTATGCGATCACTAAGTTGTGCATTTTGTGTGTGTGTGTGTGTGTGTGTGTGTGTGCGTCTCCGTGTGTGTGTGTGTGTATGTTTGTCTGCATGTATATGTGTGTGTGTGCATGCACACAAATGTTTTGGCAGAATGAGAGACATTAATAAGTACCTTTTCCACTGTCTGTGCTATGATGTTGTTTCACCACAGCATAAAAATTGAAGAAAAACTTGTGGGAATAATGGTGCTCCTAGCTAGCTTCAGCTCGTTTTCAAAGGTGGTCAAGTGACTGTCAATGATTAATGTGATACTATTACACATCAATGGGAACTTAAAGGCCCTGTAACATATCACATTACACACTGCTCATATGCAAGGTGAGATTTTTGTGTGTGATGAAATGAATATGGATGAGACGCCTTTTGTTATTCAGTTGGAGTGGGGTGGTGGCCCATTTGTTCATGTGCCCAACTGGGAACAGAAAATGATACTAGGGTTGTGGTTGGAGTCAGGCATGTTTTCATCCCTTCCACCTCCTACTTCTTTACTCCCCTTTACACTCCACTGTCACCAGACTTTGACCTTAGGTCTGGGTTTTAGTTTTTCAGAAGATGCAAACGGAGGCCCTGTGCCTAACAACCTTCAGATCAGGTTCCATCACAGCTCAGCTGACAATGAGAAGCCATATCAGGGGATTGTGTTGGGGACTAAGAGCACATAAAAGACCAAATGACAGCACACACTGACACCTATTCACAGAAGAGATCCGGGACATGGGGAAATGCCCATTTTGAGTGTGCAACCCACATTTCATACAAGAGAGATAATGACAAAGTCATACAATACAGTACAATACTGGTAATATAATTCAGAACAGAAGGCAACAAACAATACAATAGTCCCAGCACGTACTGTGAGGATGGTCCTCTTCGTAAATCATGAACCAGACCCTAATTTTTTCCTTTTATTTCCAAAACAAATACACGGAAATTGTCCAAACTAGAATACATCATAGCACGAATTTCATTCAAACATCCATTTGCAAGCACACATCGCTCTTGCTCTTGACCTTTGACACATTTTGACTGATTTCTTCATTTATTCACTCAGATACACAAACTGACAAACAACACTCAAGCAAGCCATTCTCTCTACACATTTCCTCTACTTTGTTTCTTCATTGAATGATGGCGTTTCTCCCTTAATATCTGTTCCTTGGACTTGTGGAGCCTGCACAAGAATCGTTTGAATAAATGAAATATAAGTCATACACTGCTGATGGCTTTGAAACTAAAATATAAATGCATGTGCACACACACACACACACACACACACACACACACACACACACACACACACACACACATTCAAACAAAGAAACAAACAACAACTATCTCAATCTTTTCCCAACATTTCGTCTGTTAAGGTCTTCCTCAGTAGACTTTAGTGATGATATATATAACACATACATATAAACATACATATATACAGATAGATACAGATAGACAGACAGACAGACAGACAGATAGATAGACAGATAGATAGAAGATAGATAGATAGATAGATAGATAGATAGATAGACAGACAGACACACACAGACAGTAGTCATTCACAAACAACAGAAATACTGTCACAGACACAGTTATACACACACAGATACACAGACACAGACACAGACACACACAGATATGTAAATAAACTACATTCACTAGTTGTGGATTTTTTCACTAATTGTGGATTTTTTTTTTACATATAAAAGTTGATGTAATTTGGCCTTGCCATATCTCTTTAAAACAGTATCTCAGTTTTTCTCATGCTTCAGAAAATCTGACTGCTCTAATGAATTCTCATCCTTTGGTCAACAGTGTTTCAGTATCCAGGTCAAAAAGAGTTATAATGTCCTGGTCCACAGTGCTACATTTCCTGGCCCCACAGTGCTACAATACCATGTTCCACAGTGCTACAATACCATGTTCCACAGTGCTATGATACCATGACCCACATTGCTACAATACTTGGCCCCACAGTGCTACAATACTATGTTCCACAGTGCTACAATACCATGTTCCACAGTGCTATGATACCATGACCACATTACTACATTTCTTGGCCCCTCAGTGCTACAATACCATGTTCCACAGTACTACAATACCATGTTCCACAGTACTACAATTACCATGTTCCACAGTGCTACAATACCATGTTCCACAGTGCTACAATACCATGTTCCACAGTACTACAATACCATGTTCCACAGTGCTACAATACCATGTTCCACAGTGCTACAATACCATGTTCCACAGTAATACAATACCATGTTCCACAGTACTACAATACCATGTTCCACAGTGCTACAATACCATGTTCCACATTGCTAATAATTTTTGGCCCCACAGTGCTACAATACCACGTTCCACAGTGCGACAGTACCTTGCTCCACAGAACTACAACACATTGTTTCATAAAGCACATTGCTACAATACTTGGCCCCACAGTGCTACGCAATACCTTGTTCCACAATGCTACAATGTTACACAGTGCTACAATACCTTGTTCACTGCTACAACACATCGTTCCACAGTGCTACATAACCTTGTTCCACAATGCTACAGTAACATGTTTCACATTGCTACAATACTGTCAGACATTCACTGTGTCTACGGCACAGCACAAAGGCAGGCGGAACCCATCTCTTTCCTTCCACCATGTTTAACCTTCCCTGAACTGAATCAGATACCTATCAACTGTGGGGTGAACACAGGTGGTATTCAAGGCAAAACATTTTGACCCCATGAGTGATTCGAACTCATGACTGTCAGCTCAGCAGGCAAACGCTCTAACCATCTGAAAACAGAGCCACAGTATCTTGTTCCACTGTGCTACAATACATGGCTACAAAGAGCTACAATACCATCGCTCCACAGTGCTAGAATATATTGCTCCACCAGAATACCACACCTTGTTCTACAGGGCTACAATATCTCGTTCCACAAAACCACATTGTGCTACAGAGCTGCTACCTTCTTCAACAACACTACGAAGCCCTCTTCACTGAGCTAGCTAAATACCTGTCTCCACAGAGCTTCAGAAACTTAGTTCCACAAGGCTGCAAACTCCTGCACCACAGAGCCACAATGTCTTGCTTCACAGTGCTATCTATGCCAATACGCATGTCAACTGAAAGAGAAAGGTCAATCACAATCCTCCAACCTTTTATCCCTGAGTTCAGTTTCCTCCTCTGTCAGGCCCCGTGGTTTGGCGGCCGCTCGGAACACCATGCTACGCAGTTTATCCATCACGTCTGCCTGGTTCAGCAGCTGCTTGCGAGTTCTGTCTGAGGTCAGCACCAGGTACCCTTCCTTCGTGATGCGATTTCTCTCCTACAACACCAAAATCACTGATATGACAAATAGTTATTTATCTCTTACAACAGCGAAATCACGAACATGACAAATAGTTACTGTTGTTTTCTTATCAATACAGTTGTCATCAAATGTTACCCCTGCTTGTTTCAGTTGGTAATGAATACAAAAACACTTTTTAAGGATCCAAACAGGGGCCGGAATAGCTCAGTGGCAAAGCACCAGACTTGTAATCTTGGTGTTCCTGGGGTTGCGGGTTCGGATCTCCGCTTGGCCATTTCGGTACAGAGGGATTTTTCCTTCGAAGTTAACATTGGTTCTGACTGCATTTCCCATACAGTCCTTTGAATGAGACTATAAACCGAAGTTCCACATGTGAACGCGTGTATAACATCTTGCACAGACATAAAATCCCATTGCCAACTTTCGGAAGAGGCCAGCTTAGCCATTGGTATGGATGACATATTACACATAGCATGCACCTTCCGTGAAGTTGGAGTATGGCTGCCTTAATGGTGGGTTAAAAAAAACGGTCATACACACAAAACTCCACTCCCTTTGTTGGGTAGATGGGATTAATCCTTGCCTGTCTACACATGGAGTGTCCGCAGGAGTATCAGACTGCGTACGCGGGAAAAAAAATAAAGAAAAAAAAAGGATCTAAATCTCGCTTCCCCCTACCTTCAATCCAAAATACAGTCGCTTAGAAATAGTTGAACAGAAAGTAAAAGGAAATAACTAAGCTTTCCACTTCCTTGGCACTGATGGCAGCTCTTCTTGTCTGAAATTTACAGTATGACTGGAATATCATTACATCAAACTAAAACAAGTATTC
Source organism: Conus canariensis (assembly GCA_033310375.1). Taxonomy (NCBI): domain Eukaryota; kingdom Metazoa; phylum Mollusca; class Gastropoda; order Neogastropoda; family Conidae; genus Conus; species Conus canariensis. Next base: position 72,754,766 of record CM065715.1, on the reverse strand, counting down.
CGTTACATAAAACTGGAAACTAAAGTGGAAAAGTCCTCTAAAGACATTTCAAAACAGAGATTAAACATAAAAGACTTATACATAAATGTGTTTATAGGTGAAGTCAGATTCAGTGAAAGAGGTATTAATCTCATGCCTCCAAGATTTCATTTCACAAATGACAAAAACCACTCACCATTTCAAGCAGTTTGCTCTTGATCTCCTCAGGTATCCATGACGCACTTACCACATGAAATCTTACTTCCACCTTCGTGTTTACTGCAGACATGTAACACTGTCAATGAGTCAGTCAGACAGAGAGAACAACCTGACAATTGCATAATAACCATTAACTATAAAGTAATGAGACAGGCAAAATAATAGAACTACAGAGTCAAAAAAAAGGAGAGGCTTACATAACCATTTGCACCAGAAATCCTCTTCATACGCTGCTGTAATGATAACTGATGATGAAGGAGATACCAATGATTTACTACAGTGCACAAAGAGAGTTAAACAGTGTCAACTTAAAAACAAAAAGTTTCTGACTTCAGAAAGCAAGCATTACAAAGAGATTTGAACCAGATGCTGTGGTACAATGGTTAGCGTCGTGGGTTTCGGATTGGAATTTGTGGGTTCAAATCCCATCAGAAGCATTTATCTATTTGGGTTCTTTTCAGCCCTTACCAGTTCCTTCCCGGAGTTCAGTGTCTCTGGAATTGAATGAGGGAAAACTGAGACCACACAGCCAAGTTTCATCCATTTAATGGATCTGTCTTTGGTCTTTGAAAGTCGTGGTTAAACTACTTGACCAAGACTACAGCTGTTTGTACCTCAGACCTGTTTGATGCCTGGATATGTTATGAAGCACAGAGGTGAAGTCTGTTATGTAGTCTAAGGCCAGAATGGAAATCCATGGTATCATTCTTCCTCTGCATTGATTAAAAAAAAAAAAGATATCAAATTCTGTGACCTTTTACATCTTGCTCATGTGGTAACTTCAATTCCTCATCACATCTGTGCCTGGTGTGAATTTTAATCAAAGTATATGGGACTGTGTTAGACAGACACAGAAGCATCCCCTTGGCTAGACAAGTGTTGAAGACATGGTGGCATCCTCCGTGACATAGTGGCTAAGCAGTTATTGTAATTAGAATGGGGTTTAGCACATGTTATCCTTCATATGTTGGGTCAGAATGGGTGCTACTGGGTATTATTACAGTGAGTTAGCAGCAATGCAGTGTCTCCTCTGGCAACTTGTCTTATCATGACTTGGCACTGTTGATCCTGATGCAGTGAAAAGATAAATCAGGCAGTGGCTGTGCCTACAAAAAACAAACTGAGGGGCATGTGGGTTATGGCAATGACAGACCATGGAAAACTGTGAACATTTTTCCTACACAATGTGAAGAATCTTTGCAGAGTGACATAAAAGGGTAATTAAGCTATTTATATACTAACAAATATCACGTCTGATTTTACTGTTACATGTAGTTGAATATACCATCAAACAAATCAGTTTCAAAAACGAGTTCAATTTCCAGTGTTCTCAATACAGAATACAGTCCAGCCACAGTTCTGAAAGTTAGAAATTGTGAAGAGAATATAAGATCAGTATTATCTACAATGCTGAAGAGAAAGGGAACAGAGGGAAGAAGAGTGGCTGCTGAGGGCAATACTACTCACTCTCTCTCTCTCTCTCCCTCACACACACACACACACACACACACACACACACACACACACACACACACACACAGAGGTAAGCTACTGGTATGATCTTAAAAGTTCTTTTTTTTTTTGGACCTTTCTCACATCTGTAAAATGATAAAGAAAGAGGCCAATGGTTTGTTCCTGCTGTTTGCTTCCTTTCTTTCTTCTATGATTAGCACATCAGTTCAGCTCCCACCAAGTTTGTCAAGCTGGTTTCAAAATACACTCACTTGATCTGTGTGATTTAACATCAAACTGTCTAAGATGAAATGCACCAGTCTAAGTAAATGTGTGCACACTGTAACACACACACACACACACACACACACACACACACACACACACACACACATGCACACATACATATACACCAGTACTTGCACACAAACATGATATATATTCTCTATGTGTACCTTTATTGACATGTTGACCACCTGGTCCACTGCTCCGGGAATAGGAGAAGTCCAGTTCTTCTGCAGCACATAAAACACCCACATACACAGAGCCATTAAAGAAGTTCCTGGTTGAGAATGAGGGTATATGTGCTTGTATGTGTGCAGCATACTGAATTTTGTTGTTGATAGTAACACAATTACACAAATTCTAGAAAGTCAAATGAACATGTCTAGAAATATCTTCATGATTCACAACATTAAGTCTACAAATCGATTGTTTAAAGTTCTATAAGTGCACAGAGCTTGGTGAAGTTAGGATGTAACAAATGGTAAACTACTCATGATTATAATCATACAGTATGATTAGGCTAATTGTCATCAATATAATGTCCTAAAACAACAACAACAACAACAAAAACCAATGTCCCTCTTCATCCTCAATTTTTCCCCAAATTACATGAATGGGAAAACTGAAGCACATCTAAAACTATTGCTAGAAAGGCTGGGTGTTCTGTGGGCACAAATGGAAAGACTTGAACCACACAGCTGAGTTTCAGCTAGTTAAAAGATGCCGGTGCTATTATCTGTCAGGCCTGTTTGATGCGCAACTATTCATTGTTCTTTATAACACACAACTGGGGGTATTGTACGTACAGGTTTTGTATTCTGATGCACAGATTTTCACACAGAAGGTCCTTGGGACAAACAGTTTTTATTCATTGTGAAAACGATAATTTTTCTGCAGCTGTGTTCAAAGTCAGTACCCTTCAAGAGATGCTGTGACTCAGTTTTGTTGACAAATACTGTCAAACACCGCAACTTCAGAGTTGCGACTCCCGAGTGTCCAAATCTTCACATTGGTTGCAGGAAAGAAGCAATCACAGGTTTGATTTAGTAGGTCTTGCCAACTAAAAATTGGCTGGGTGCAAGTCGGTCTCCGATTTCAATCTGAGAGATCAATATTCCTCTTTTTCAGTGTTCACCGATGAAGATATTAACAAAGGTGATAGTACAGGCACCGTCATGGTACTTGTCAATCTTGTTTTCAGTTTTGTTGAAGAGATTGATCAACAAAAACAGCGGCAGTGCTCATACTATCATCCAGACCATTATCTAAAAAAACCCATCTTGTATGCACTCATTCCATCTTTTGAAAGAGTCGGCTATCAGCGTGCCAGTGGATATAGATAACAAAACATTAGCATGTGCACACATTAATTCTTCAAACTTTTGAAGTTGGCTGCCTTAAACAAGTAAAATTATTATCAGTGAAGGTGAACTGTTACAGTTAAAAAGTAGCATTTCCAAGCATGCAGCTAGGCCACTGCAAGAGTGTTGTACATACATCAGAAAGAAGGTTTGTCAAAGTCCTAGTTTTGCAACAAGACTTAGAGATGAAGATCCCACTTTCATAGCCCTCGCCTCCCCCTTTTCCTTACCTTTTGTCCTTCCAAGGAGAAGAGTCTCTATTCACCAAACTGAAAATTTTCTCCACAGAAGAAAGAAATGTGGTAGGGAAGGCGCTCTAAAGTAGGATTTACCCATTTCTTCTTTAGCTTTTGGTTTGAAAGCTGCTCCAATCAGTGAATGTTTTACTTTTGTTGTTGTTATTTGATACCTGTCTGTGTGTCCTGCGTTCCATGGTGTTGTATAGCAGAATGAATGAGTGTGTTGGTGTGGCAATATTGTATTATAACCTTGGATTTCACCAAAAGACCCTCAGATTTTTTAAACACAGGGTCCCAAGGACCCTTGGGTTTATAAGGAATACTGAGATTGTATGACAGGAAGCACTGACTGCAGTCCTGTCATGAAGCCTCAGACCAATGTGGAGCTCCATATCATCATCTTAATCACCCTAATGCAAGCAAGGGTCAGAGTTTGACATCCAAGATACAGCATGTAACACTAAATGCACTTTTTAAAGTACAAGCACACATGCGTACATCAAACACACACACACACAAACACACACACACACAGATGGCATGTATGGAATGAGTGCCATGGGAGTAATGTCACTGAGGTGGCATGCATGGAATGAGTGCCATGGGAGTAATGTCACTGAGGTGGCATGCATGGAATGAGTGCCATGGGAGTAATGTCACTGAGGTGGCATGCATGGAATGAGTGCCATGGGAGTAATGTCACTGAGGTGGCATGCATGGAATGAGTGCCATGGGAGTAATGTCACATGAGGTGGCATGCATGGAATGAGTGCCATGGGAGTAATGTCACTGAGGTGGCATGCATGGAATGAGTGCCATGGGAGTAATGTCACTGAGGTGGCATGCACGGAATGAGCGCCATGGGAGTAATGTCACTGAGGTGGCATGCATGGAATGAGCGCCATGGGAGTAATGTCACTGAGGTGGCATGCATGGAATGAGCGCCATGGGAGTAATGTCACTGAGGTGGCATGCATGGAATGAGCGCCATGGGAGTAATGTCACTGAGGTGGCATGCATGGAATGAGCGCCATGGGAGTAATGTCACTGAGGTGGCATGCATGGAATGAGCGCCATGGGAGTAATGTCACTGAGGTGGCATGCATGGAATGAGTGCCATGGGAGTAATGTCACTGAGGTGGCATGCATGGAATGAGCGCCATGGGAGTAATGTCACTGAGGTGGCATGCATGGAATGAGTGCCATGGGAGTAATGTCACTGAGGTGGCATGCATGGAATGAGCACCATGGGAGTAATGTCACTGAGGTGGCATGCATGGAATGAGCGCCACCTGCCAGGAGAGTAATATCAATGAGGTTGCATTTATGGAAGATTTATTGTCTAGTTGAAAAAAACCCTCATTCAGTCTCTAAATAAAACATAATCCTTCTTCTTCTTTTGGATTAAAGTGCACACACACACACACACACACACACACACACACACACAAACGCTTGCGTGCACACACACTGACACACACACACACACACACACAAAGGACAAACACACAAAACAACAAAGTATGACATACTGTATTATTGCTTCAGAGCTTCATTGCTCATTAATCAAAGTGAAAAGATTGTAAAACTAACATAACATTAGCCTGTAACCATTAATTAATCTCTATTTCAAGTAACAATATTCAATAAATACTTCCAAATGTTTTCCCTTAGTTCAGTCAAATTGAAATGTGTAATACTGCATGTGTACAAATGTATTAAATCATGAACTGTATGCAAGTGTCATTGGATACATGTACATTTTCAGGTTTTACTACTTTAAGCAAACTGAATTATGCAAGGATTGGATTGCATACCTTTTTTGAGTAAGTAAATTTACCATAAAAAAACTCTTTCCCTTGTTGCTTGCCAGAAATCGACATAGTACAGTATATCTTATCTTATGACACCAATTTGGATAACATCCCTAATATGGATAAGCATATAAATTTGCAATGTCAAACTCTTACAAGCGAGGGCTCGAGTTTTGATATCCAAGATACTGCATGTGACACCGAATGCACATTCTAAAGTACACACACACACACACACACACACACAAGCACACATACACACACATAAAACTCACCGACAGGAATATATCCAGTGAACTGTGATGTTTTCTCTTTGTCTGCAGTCTCATTGCCAGGAGAGTGCTTTGAAAAAAATATGCTCAATGTAAATGGAAATGAATCATACACCACACAATGGAGACAATAATCTGGAAGATCAATGATCAACACTCTTCAGTTCATAAAAGTATCAATTACACCCATTTATTTCAATATGAAAATTATTGTAGCATAAAATAAATATGGTCCCAGATGAATAAACTAGTTCTCTCCCCCAAAGCAAAATTACACAAATAAACACAAAACAGACTGCAAAGTAACACATATATGACACAGATGGTCAATTTTCAACTGCATTACCTTCGAGCAGATTTTAAAAATGCACAAAACAATACTGTCCAGACTGCAGCCAACCTGGGAATGCCTGCTGCGATCAAGAAAGTATTGTGCATTTTTATGCTGTTGTTTGCAACTAAAGAAGACATGTATATTTATCCACAATTCCCTTGTCTGTTTTAATTTGTGTTTACAAATTACCTTGAGGTAATTTGTAAACACAAATTAAAACAGACAAGGGAATTGCACACACACACACACACACACACACACACACACACACACAATGATAATAGTGGCACAGACAATGTTTGGTTGGCACTGACCAGTGTGTTGGGGTAATGTGCTGGTCAGACATTTTCAAAGTCATATCCATGTGATTCTCTTCTTAAATCCTTTCATCTTAGTCATTTCTTCATTTATTCATCAGCTCTAAATCCTGTGCAATGTGGTCTCAAACTGAGCAAATGTGGTATAGCATATTATATGGACTAGTCTGTAAGCAGTGACACCTTGATGAAACTGAAACTGATAGTGTTTCAAGACTTCAGAAACATACTTTAAATTCTATGACTGGTTGAATAAGACCCTTATACTTTGTAGCAGTTGGTGTGGACTTATGTGTAGCAGCTATGCATGTTTCTGTTGATGAATGCTGAGATCTCATTAGCCTTCACAGCAATGGCATGGATGTAAGAATCCCACTATACTGTGTAAATCATTCAGGCAGTGTCTTAGTTTAAAAGTCTACCATTGTGTCTGCGCCATTCACTGACCAGTGCTCTCATGGTCACAATGGCTTCTCTTCCTGATAGCATGAAACAGCAATGTTGACATAAAGCTGGTTTCTAAACAAGGAATTTACCAACCATCTTTTGTTAGTTCATTTGCCATCTTTTGTCAGTTCAACAGCTTAGCACAAATAGCAGGCTCACATCTTAGCACTGTTGGCTATGGAAGGAGACCCCAGTGTGTAGCTAGAAAGGATCAATTAATGTGGTAAGGACTAAGAAAACAGAGAGAGAGAGAGAGAGAGAGAGAGAGAGAGAGAGAGAGAGAGATTGGTTGACTGATTCTCTTTATTACCAAGGGTAACAGATAAGCAAGAAGTGAGGCACACACACACACACACACACACACACACACACACACACAAGAGTGAGAGAGAGAGAGAGAGAGAGAGAGAGAGAATCTTTAATCCCAAGGGAAACTGAGGGGGGTGGGAGAGAGCGTCTCAGACACATACCGAGAGAGAGAGAGAGAGAGAGAGAGGGGGGGGAGGGGGGGGGGGTCAGGGAGGGAGGGAGAGAGTGTTAACAGAAACTCGAATAGATGGCAGCAAGTTTACCGACAGATGACAGCATGTTGAGTAACAAAATAAGACTACGAACATACTAAGGGAGCAACAAACCTGCAATCTTTGATGCATGATGTTTTGTGCTGGTAAGGACAGTAGGAAATTGCTTCTGTTCTCATACTGTGAGAAAAAATTGCCTCGAATTTGTGAGGTTAAGCGACAGCAGAACTGAGAAATTCGCTGCATCTCTGCTGTTGACCTCAAACACCGGAAAGACGAATTGAGTAATTCCCCTTCCTATTTTGCGCGAGAATTCTTTGCCCCTGAACCGGTGTAATGCTGAACATGTCTCTCCTAACATTTTACCACATATTTTTGTGTACTAAAATTTAATTTGGTTTGCATGTTTTCCTCTTGGCATTTACCACTCTAACCTGAGAGGGTGGGGGTGGATAGAATGAATAATGATGTTACCTTTTTTTATTTTTTTATTCCCTCATTTTTTTTTGTTGGACTTCCCACTTTCTTGCCCCCCCCCCCCCCCCCCCTCCCCCCCGCCAATAATGTTTGACTCTCTCTCTTACTTAGCAACATTATCTCATTGTCCTCACTGCCTTGAAAACCAGTCTTGCTTTATGAACAAGAATTTTTAATATGAATCTGCATGTGAACTTGAACATGACTGCCTGGCTATGCTTGAAGGTACTATATTGGTCACATGTTTTTTATACCATGAGTAACTAAGCAATGCGTGTGTGTATGCATGTTCATATCTGCGTGCCCACGCACACACATATGTGTGTGTGTGTGTGTGAGACAGTTTTAGTATGTATGTTTTCTTTGATGCTAATATAAACCACCACTGTTTTGTTATAATCACTTTTATATTGCATAATGTTTGTGTGTTAATGTCCTTAGTCCCTGAAGGGACTAGGGCCAGATGGAAAAAAGTTCTTTTTGCATATGTTACCCATGGGAATAAAGATAATGAATTAAGAGCTCTTTCTCTGTCTCATCTCTCTCTCTCACAGACACACACCACTTCACAGTACACGTTTTTATTGAAATCGTAATTATAGCAGTCTGTGGATCTTCTTGTTTTTATATCTACAATTCCCAGATTAACTTGTGCTCCCTTCAATAACCTAATGGCAGCAAGAATCATCACAAGGTCATTTATGTGTTCTTGAACACACACACTCACACACACTACACTAACATTGATTTTACAATATCAAAATTTCAGATGTCGGCCTTCATCAAGGGTGCTTGATGAATGAGGTATAGTGGATGGTAGAAGTATGAAATATGACATACAATGTGATGTATATACCCCCCCCCCCACCTTTTTTTTTTATGCACTCCCTCTTTTGAGTTTGTGTCTGTCTGTCAGTCTGTTTGTTTCAACATCATTGTCATTTAATATCCATGATGACATTATAGCAATCATACATGTAATGTGTCCGTTTTCAGTCTGTTTGAGGACATTTCCCTGCCCCTGCATGTGTGAACATGTCATTCATACCTCAGGCCTAAGGAGCCTACTCCTCCGTGTGTGTGTGTGTGTGTGTGTGTGTGTGCGTCTGTGTGAGCATCCCCATGTCCCAAACCAGACACAGACTTTTGTGTCATTATCACAAGGTCCCAACTGGGACATTCAGATATTAAACAATACCAGCAACGGCCAGTAACACTTCTAGCACTGTTTGCAGCAATGTGAGGATAGGCTCTGTTAACACTTCGAATGAGTGAGGGACTGATGTGTGATTGACTGATCTGATCAGTCAGTTTTATAATTTCAACTGAAAAAGCAGGTCCACCTTGATCCATGTTCAAAGCCCTGCAATATCTGTTTACCACTCTTTAAAGTATGAATGCACCAGGACCTGCTTTATGGGAAGCAAGTATTTCAGCCAACACAGCCAATTTTTTTTCCCCTTTTGATATACAGACTCCAAAATTCGCAAAGATTAAATTACGTTTACATTTATGAAAGATACCCGAAATTTCATTAGAGTAGTTTTGAAGGTTGTAAAGGTATAAAAGTTTGGTGCGTGTCTGGGTACTGGAGCAGCCAGGAAGCATAATGAAGGTTAATGTTCTCCATTATGTTGAATCATAACAGGCACAACAGAAGGAACTCACCAGCATAGCTGGGTCTTTTTTCTTTTCTTTTTTGACATGAAGAGATCAGACATCAATAGTCACCTTGGGACTGCTTGTGCAGGGATGGATAAAGGATGAATAGATGCTGCTGTATTTGGGTCAGCAGCGTTGAGCAGCCTAAGAATAATGCCACCAAGAATTATTTGAATGAATTTTTTTTTTTTCCATTTTGATTTTCACTTTGTATGGCTACAACTGGATGTGAATTCATAGAAGAAAAAGAAACACCCGAAGGTGCTGGGGAGGACCCAGAGAAGCACTGTCTTCACCTGCCTTTAGAACAGTCCTGTACCACCCTTGGAGGCCTGCGCAGTGTTGATGGTGGGTACAGGCATGCGCAGGATACGCCATTAAGATATCAAGGGACATAATTGCTCCTGAACAGAGGTAAATCAGACTACAGGATGCAGCTCATAACAGCCTTAAAGTAGCATCCCCATGGGTGTACCAGCCCGAATTTCATGACTGCAGAGCCCACCAGCGAAGAACACCACCCTCCAGCTGCCGAGCACACCCCACAGACCCAACCACCCCTGCCCACGGACAGATGAAGACAGTGCCACTCCAGACACAGCCAAGCTTTCGCCATACGGTCTTGTAAAGAGGAAGAGTTGGTTTATTTTTTAAACTGACAGCGAGGGTGGAGTTACAGAGAGAGATCAGGAAGGGGAAAAGGGGAGCCTGGAAATTACCCTACATTCCATTAGGCAAGAAGCAGAAATTTATTGCTGTGGCAGTCATGACTCACGACTTGTGGAATGGTCACTGTACTTCACATAGAGCTGTACTCATTTCTCAGTGTGTCTTGATTCTTCCTGCAGAGCAATGCTGTGTTTGCAAACAGATCAGCCATCTTTATTTGCTTTGCTTGAAAACTGTAAATGTACCACAGATCAATCCCACAACTTCCAAGTCAAAGCTGTAGTCACAGTAAATAAGTGGGAATTCCAAGATCTCCACAGTGTTTCTTTTCTATGTCATGTGCAACGAGCTAAAGGTGTAATCAATCCGGTCCTTTATGTAATTCTTCCAGGGCTCTTTTTGTCTGCCTCCAAGATAGTCACCCTCCACTGCAATCTTTGGAATGGTCTGGGAAATGACTACGATACGCTTTTGCCTGCAATCATTTCCTCTACTTCAGTGTACTTTCTTCAATTTTCTACACATTCATGGTCCAAAGGTCAAGATCGGATGGATCAACTTATTTTTCTACACGTTTACAATCATATCAGTGTCCAGCTCTGCTCAATACTTGTTGTGCTCCCCAGATGAACAGTCTGGGAAGAGGGATGGAAGTCACACGCACACTGAAAGACTAATGCGACGTCACTTGTGCATATCAAAGGCTGTAAGGATTGGGTGTATGGCCATTTTTCCACCCATGCAGCCAAACTGCCTTACGAAGAATTGTTCATGTCATCTTACATACAGACACATGTTTTATGCAAGTTAACTCGCATCACATGTTCAATTTGTGTGACCTCCTTCTCAGCTGTTAGACCTGTTGATTTTCAATATATACACATGCATATTTTACACATTTTACGGAAAACGTCAGGAAGACAGAAAGGTGATTTGAGACATATTCTTGAAAGTCATTACAAAAAAGAATGCCTGGTGACCTAATCCAGTAGTCCCAATCTTATCACAAACATTCTGTAGCATATCCCCGAAGATGGAATGTTGCTGCCTGAACAGTGGGATTACACAAGGTCACATAAGCAATGCTTTCACCGAAGGTAAATACCAGTCCTACCTGCGAAATGAAGAATTCTTTGGAAAAAATGACTGCCACACTCAGTTTCATCTAGGTGTGCTGACCAGTCCATATATGCTACACCACATCTGCTAACTTTCAAGACCACTCTGTGCATGATTTAAAGCTGATGGATAAATTAATGACTAAGACCAAAAAATTTAAGGTCTCATGGCTACGACTTAGCAGATGACACAGCACTGACTGAATATTCAACTAAAATATGCATGCCCTTTGAAACCAGTAGTTTCAAGAGACTTTGGTGTAATGCACTAGCAAAAGTAATCAATTAATTGAATGTAGAGCCTGCTGTGTTGAAGACAGGAGAAGTAGGTCTTGATGTAATCAATTCAAGTGAACTATTCCACAGTTTGTGAAGCAGGCCGAGTTCCAGTGCTCTCTGTTCCCTTCCCTGGATCCTAGGTTAAAGTCTTATCTCCAAGTAGTGCATTTAGAAATTAACTCTTTCAACTCTTCCAGGTTTACAGCCTCGGCAGCCTCTCCTGCTTGGCCAGTTTGGACTGATCTGTGTAAACAGAAAGCAAACTTCACTTAAACTCCATCATCTCAAACACTAGTTTGCCAAGAGGAGAAAAAATATCACATGGTTACAGCCAAGTGATTTTTTATTTAGCAAGATGTTATGATTTCGTCTTATGTGATCGGGTTTCGGACTTTTGATAGTTTGATAAACAAAAACCTTGTTCTATTATCACCTGAACAGTCTAGGTACTTCATTTTAACTTTAAATATCTGTATAACTATTCCACCAAGACTGACAACTCCACATTGTTTGAACAAAATTAATTCTTTGGCAACATATTGAAATCCCATGTGATATTATGTATCTTTGGACTTGCAAATTCAAATGTTTTATTTTCTTAACATAACTTCATGTTAGAATGTAAATAATAGACAATTTCAACACCTTAAAATGTTACAAGCAAAGCTCCTGTTCTTTTAGTTGTCTTAAATTTGTAAACTGTAACTTGCATAGTTTAGGAGTAATGCTGGTTAGGGTGCATCAGGTCCATCACCCGAGATATGCTTGGGCACTCAGGCACAGGTTCATGGCACTGTCCACAGCACCTGAGCACTACATGGCTGCAAGATTGAATGAGCTAGGGTTTTGCACATTACATGATCGATGAGGCTGGACTTCACATAACATTTCAAGACAAGTTTGAAGCATAAGGCTGGTCTGTCTGATACCTGTTGTCAGCTCATGCCCCTTATCCTGGGTACAGTGTCTTTGCTCAAAATTCTTCGTTACTGACATGCCTGACTTCTCAAAGAATTGACAGCACTGAAGAACCATCAGCTTACTGATCATACCAGAGCTCTGTGTGACTTAAAGAGATGTTTGACTATAGTTAAGAAAGTGGAATAAGATTTTTAGTTGCTACTGCAGGAACCTTACATATTTGAATAAGAATTTTTAATGACTTTTCGAAGTGTTTTATATTAAATTCACTTTTATACCAAGGAATATCTTCACCCCAATACACATTTTTTCTTCCTTCCACATGGCCTGATTTTTTTTCTCTACATTTCATGCAAACACCACTTGCCATTCTGATGTTCTGTTTAATTCAAATGGTAAACATTATTACTTGTAATTCATAATTCACCAAACCATATTTCTTCTGTTTGTCTCCCATCTTGCTTCCCTCTCTCACACACACTAAGTAATGTGCATACATTTAGTAGATGAATGTACACCAGACAGCACACCTCCACAAAATCTACATCAATTATGCTAAACAACAATTCAACCATTCTGAAATAATGATCAAACCGAAAATCTACTATGGCTTTGGACAGGTCCATGACAATTTCTTTTTATAAATGTAAAACCAATCTTGTTCATCATTTTCAAAGCATCAGTAAAATGCGATGAAACAGATATTGCCATGAGACCCAAACAGAAATGGCCATGAGACCCAAACAGAGAAAGAATCACTCCAGAATTAAGACTTGTAACTCCACTCTGCTTGATTAAAACAATAAGTGAAATTGCTAATAACAGAAAAAGTTCTTAGATGTGTAAATACTGATAGAAATCAAGTTGCTAGTGCTGATCACTGGTTGCACTTTGACAGGACCAGCCCGTAAGAAAGCATTTCTTTCTACCTTACATGTAATACAGTTGCAAGGAGACACTACCATCAAAACGGCTGCCAGTATCTCAATGAACAGTCTTTCTCTCTTTTTCTCTCTCTTGTCTGTGTATGTGGGCATGCGTGTTTGATAACATCCTATAAAATCACTTGGCATTCAAACGTAGCAGGAACAATCGTAACAGTTTTCTCTCTTCACATGAAATTGTAGCCATTTTCAGCTGGGTCTTGCAGAAGGCGAATATGAGAAGGAGAAGGGAAGCGGAAAGGGGGGAACCATAACAATTTTTGTTTGGTACTGGTTGTCTTCTCCACATTTGGTGAAACCCATGAGCAGAACTGACACACACATTGTGTTTGTGTGTGAGTGTGTGCTCATACTGGTTTGACAACAGACTGGAAAAGGAAGCAGTTGCTGCCTGGTCAAGCATACCCACTAAAATGTCCATACATAAAACACTGCTGCCCTAAGAGTTCCAGAGTGATGTCCTCCTACAGTAAAGGTCAACTGATGATTGAGGTTCACTGAAGTCTTCATGGATTCTGCTGTTCAATGACATCCACATGTCATTCCATGGCTAGGGTCTGTTGACTGAACAGGTCCAGAGTGATGGCACTCAGCAGAGCAGGAATACTGTCTCGGTTCTGAAGGTATGTCTCCAGTTTGTCTTGCTGACGACCGGAAAACTCTGTCTCCAGCATCTGGATCTCCCCGGAAGACCCTTGCTGAAAGCCAGAGAAGAAAAAAAGATTCTGTTCAAACTGATGTCGCCGAATTATAAGCATGTTTTTCCCTTGCTATAAACTTAATTTGCATGATCAATGTCCTTCATATCATATAATTTCTAAACTGTCCTTATCCCCCCACCCTTTTTCAAAATACAAACATGCAAGCCCCCCCCCTCCAAACATAAATATTTTACAAAAAGAACAGTAATACACATAGTTCCCCACAAAACTTGATTTGAAGCAACAGCCACACACCTTGAAAAGCAGATAGTCGTGAGGAGACTCAGAGTACATGCTGGCCAGACGGTACTGGCCAGTACAAGGCATGTCAATCTTGTACCCCAGCAGCTGGTAGCACGTCTCCCGGAACTCCTGGCTAGTCTTCTTGAAGGCTTCTACCAGTCGCTGCTTCCTCAGCTCCTCTTTGGCCAGCTGTGATTTCAACTCTGAACATAGAAAAGTCAAATCGTGCTTTAAAACACACACACACACACACAATAAAAATCACCAAAATCCACCAAAAATGCACAAAGACAAATAAGGGAAGGACAAGAGAGGGAAAGCAGGATCAGTGATTTGACTCATATGACAATGCAGGTGATCTATTCACTCCAAGTTTTATTCCCGATTCCTTAATCACTGTGCTCATCAAACAGAACCAAGTGCTCAAGTATTTTGTCTCACTCACTGAATTTTTCCACATTGTCAATGCCGTCCTGCAGACACAGTAAACAACAGGTGTGGGAACTGTGAAAGGAAAGAAACCCTTAATGTTGATGAAATCAGGTTCTAACCAATCCCAATGGAGATCGCTCTTTGCTTCGTGCAAGTCAACTGGTTCTCCATTATTTACACAACTATCAGCAACTCCACTCAAAAAAATGCAGAACACCCCTCTTAGGACCTCATTTCCTTACAACACGAGGGATCAAGCTAACCAAGACAACTGAACTATGGAAAGCTCAAGTCACATAGAGACAGGTAACAAAAAAAAAAAGGAACTTTTTCCACACCTGAACTGAACAGCACAAAATTTTGCTGCAAATGGCTGCTTCCTTGCTGGCGTTTAAAGCGATTTCTCAGCACATGAAAAATGGTTAAACATGGACAAAATGGCTGCAAGGAGGTGCAATGTAGAAGTGGCAAGAATTTTGTTTGATCTGCTGCACCATGGCGACATTGGGACAACAAACACATGGAAGGAATTTAGGTGATGTTGTTGATCAACACACTGATGACTCAAGCGATCCTGATATCCTGTTGAGATTAGCAACCTACCAAGTACACTGAAACGTATGGACATGGTATGTCGGAAATGGACATGGGGAGGGGAAAAAAACTGACAAATTTGTTGCTTATGATAAGTTCAGATAATACGTTGATCTCAATATGTAAACAGTATAATGGAATGCATGAACCTTTGGAATTTCCACCACAGGATACTGATAGATACCGATATGATTGACTTTTTCCTAACAAAGTGGGTGCATTTTTGCTAAAAATTGGAACTGAACCGAACACTGATATGCATCACAGAAATCATCTCTAGAAATACTGTATACAAAGTAAATAACTGCACTTGTAGTTGTGTTAAAAAATTTAAAGTATTCTAGTACCACTTCCAACTTCGAAAATACAGATGTTTGATTTTTTTTTTTTTTCAAAATATTTATTTATTATTTTCTTAAATGTGGGTTATCTTTCCATGATTTTGAGTTCTTTATCCTGTCACTATGAATAATTTGGTATCAGCATTCTCCAGTCATTTTCCTCTTTAAACAAAATTTTGTTTTGTATTCTATTTCAATTTTTGTGATTTTCAGTTCTGAACAATCCTGCGAGTCGAAGGGATAATCCTTAACCCCTTTACCGCATGCAGTCTAGTGCACCAAACAGGGCCATGTCAGGGCTGTCAATTTCACAAGGACAAGAGGAAGGATATGCATGATAACAATCACATAGGTTCTATAGAACAAGAAAAAGGTGGTCAGACAAGGGCGGCAGATCTTACCGTCGATGACCTTGCTTTCCGGCACAGTCTCCAGCTCTTCTTTCACTTGAAGGGTCAGGTCCTCCACAGGACCCCCGGCCTGCTCCAGTAACTTGACCCGTGTGGTCAGTTGTTCATTCTCCTCCTTCAGCCGCTCTACCTCACGCTCACGCTGCTGCTGGGCCACCGCTGAGGGGTTCATGGACAGGTGCACCACTTTGGTCTGTCGCGGGTCATAGTCACCCTTTTCGTATAGAAAAAAAAAGCACAAAAATAAGTGGAGGCAGGCATGATGAAAAAGAAGGACGATGGAAAGAAAAATTCTCAAAACTTGAAAAGAGAATATTCATGAGAACGACACAAACTTATCCCCCAATTTTTTTTTTTTTTAATGAACAAAATCAAAGTACAAGTTATACACAACTTATAATGAACCCCCTGCAAATGATCCCATCTTTCTTCCAACCTTTGGATCTGTCCAAACACAGAGTTATTTGCAGATTATAGTAATTTATCCAGCCTGTGGCAACTGACAGGTGTTCTCTTTTTGACAGACTGAATCCAGCTTATGATGTTCCCATGATCTTTATGTGCTATTCTATGGTGTTCCTATGTTTCAGGTTCTAAGTTGCATGCTGATAAATATACAGCAAATTGTTGGATTAATCAAAGGCAAGTATTGTGAAAGTCCAGTTTCAGTTTCATCAGGGAGCTATCACTGTGTGTGGACTAGTCCCTATAGCCAATACTCTATCTGCTAAGCTACGAGACCACTATGCACATGATTTACAGCTGGATAAACAAACTGAAAACTAAGAAGAAAGAATTAAAGCAATAAATCTGATCAGTTTAAAGATTGATCTTTAGGACACCTTTTATCAGTTTCATCCAGGAAACGATCATCACAGAAGGTTGCTCGCAGGACCTGAAAGTCACACTACAGAGGTTAAAGAGAGGTTCTTAATGTAAAGGGCATTCATTCAGCCCAAGGAAGAATAGAGCATTTGTTTGAATAGATAAGAAAAGAGAATCTCAGCATGGCATGCTTCATCAAAATATTTGGGGGTCACTGCACAAAGGGGTCAGTCACACAGGTACCACTGCACTGATTATTTCTGCCGTTACTGATGACAGCTACAGACCTGTTTATCCTAAAATTGCTTCTGGAGTACTTTTCAACAAAAATGAATATATTTGCTGTAAAGAGTGTGTACAAGAATTCCTAATTTCTGTAAATTCTGCAATGGAGTCGTTCCATTTCTTTTCTTTCGTTTTTTTTCCTTTTTTTTTTTTTTTTTTTGGTCTTCCCTTCCCTCTTCCTTCCTCAACTATTGCCTGGAAGATTGTTTCAAGAGCCCCAACAGATCTTCTTGTGTGGCCATACAAACACAGTCTTCTTTTCTTAACTGATGTCAGCAGATCTTCGTCCGGTCTGCTGTGCTTCTTGATGGTTTGGTTCGTTGTTCATACTACCAATACTATGAATTCTTATGTGTGCACGACTACTTGAGTCACTGCTGTAGTGGTTTAGCTTTCCCAGAAAATCACTTTAGAGAACTGCAAGTCTCTGCACCCTTGGATACAAAAGCCAAGTCACAGACTGTGTATTACAAGGGTATTCCATGTACAGCCATTTTCCACTGCCCGCTTCTGTAGGCAGCCGTGCTCCTTCTTCAGAGAACTGATACAGGTATAACAAAGTACAAACCAAATATAGACATACCTGTAGATTCCTTTGTTCTATCTTCATTTCCAAGACCTCTTTTTCTTCAAGCGCTTTCTTAAGTTCCTGTTCCACCTCCAGAAGTCGCTCTCTGCACGCACATCATTGTGTGGATCTCTTTAAAGAAGACAGCACTCTCCTGATTCCTCCCCTCTTTCTCTCTACATACCACACACGCATGCACAAACACAGACACATGCACAAACGCACACACTAGATAGACAGACAGATAGATAGATCAACAGATAGATAGATTGACAGATGGATGGATAGACAGATAGACGGATGGACAGATAGATAGATAGACTGACTGACAGACAGATAGATAGATTGATAGATATAGAGTCCTGGTTGAATCACTCACAAACACATATCAAATTACTGGATCCTTTAGCCCCTTGTTGGGACATGAATGATTAAACATATTTACACACATTTTAACTAGGTATTCCAATGCAGGCCCCTTGCCTGGCGAACTGCGCTGCAGGAGCGAAATTTTCCGTGTTTTCAACTTGTGCAAACCACATAAAAATGGCCGATTTAGACAATAAAAATAACACCAATCAATTTACCAGTCTTTTTTCTTTCGTTTTGGATAGGTTTTATCATTTAAAAGAACATAATAAGTTTATTATCAACCTTGTAAAGAAATCTTCTCCGCGGTCGGGAGGCATGCCGTCGCGACTTTCAGAACACAAGTTTTTACACCCACCTTCTTCCCCCGACGAGGGGAGCGCGGCGTGCACAAATAGCTCAATGAAACTCATACAGAGTTGTAGTGGAGACTTCAAGCTTCATTTTCGTATGCAGTAAGGGTATAGAAAAAATTTAGTTAAGTTCCTTAAAATTATGTTTTAAAACTTCAAATTACGCTAAAATCCGTAAATATGAACGAAATCTGTTCAAAAATATATCAAA
This sequence comes from Conus canariensis, assembly GCA_033310375.1. Taxonomy (NCBI): domain Eukaryota; kingdom Metazoa; phylum Mollusca; class Gastropoda; order Neogastropoda; family Conidae; genus Conus; species Conus canariensis. The sequence continues at coordinate 72,736,124 of CM065715.1, read as the reverse complement.
ATAAAGCTCACATTCCGCACTTTCCAATAAATGGGGTCAAACAAATACGAAACAGTGCGCCGCACTCCCCCGGCGGTTCCCCGGATACTACTATTCAAAGACTAGAAGCATGTCAACAATGGCGGACGAGTCAGACGTATCTGTGTCACTGCTTACAAATCCAACACTATTTTCACCGGATTTTCAACATCCGGCGCTAGAAACAACACAGAAAGGTAAGTTGATATATTTACTAAATTCTATAAGTTATATTTTGTGTACTTAGAGCGCAATTGTATTAAAAATCTTTTTTAAAAACATGTGACCTGAGAGAGCCTTTTTTTGAATCGACACTTCAACTTCACGTTCGACTTCATTTATCTTCAGCTACGTGGAAGGATTTTTAACATTGTAATCGAGTAATCGAAACATCAATTTGAAAAACCTGTGTCATAAAAATATGATTTACATTGTAGTTCTTCAGTATTTCTTATGAAAAGGTCACGTGACTTGGACCAAGTTAGGGTCCTGAACAGAACGTGTCTGCTCGAACACAAGGCCGCGATGATCGCAGCCGCGATGGAGTAACTGAATGCATTGCTTTTACAAACTCTGCAGATTCTCTTGCGCGCGTGCATGCATGTATACACACACACACACACACACACACACAAAGAGGTTCATCTCACACTGTAAACGTCACAAGAATACAAAGACCTTGCACAACAAAAAAAAGTTTGCTGCTGATTTCAGTTTGTTTACTAAAATAAATTTGCAAACACTAACAGTGATTTATTTTAATGTAGTAAGAATTGCCCAAGCACATGGTTATCTTCTCATTTTTATGTCCCTGACATATTTTCTGCTGCTGTTCATGATATTTAGCAATCTTACCCATTAAAATTGCAACATAATTCATTAATTGTACTTACCTCCTTCTTGTTAGTAAACACAATGGTTACACATGTGTGTATGCACGTGCGTGTGTGTGTGTGTGGGGGGGGGGTACTGTGCACATGCATGCATGCGTGTGCTGTATGTGGTGTGTGTGTGTGTGTGTATGTGCTCTGTGTGTGTGCTGTATCTGGTGTGCGCATGTGTGAGTGTAATGTGGGTGTGTGTGTGTACTTTGTGTGTGTGGTGTGCTGTGTGTGTGTGTGTGTGTGTGTGTGTGTGTGTATGTGTGTGTGTGTGTTGCAGAGGACAACCAGTACAAAGAACTGAAGTGCTGCTTCTTGGTGTTTGGTAAAGGAAGAAGACCCCCCCCCCCCCCCACACCAACATATCCAGCTGCACAAACAGACTGTTACTGCAGCTTGACAGACTTTGAATTGAAGATGGGAAGTCTGTAACTTTTGACACTGTGGCAGAATGGTTTCTTCAGCTTTTCCCCGACACCAGCTTCCCGATTAACAGGTTGAAAGGGGTGATCCAGCGCTGTACACTCATGGCTGAGAAGTTGCCAGCTAAAGAACTTTCAGCAATGCTAAATGAAGATGTTGATTTGGATAATATTGATGATGTTCTGACTTCAGTTGGCATCAGTTGGAAAACTCTGAAAAAGCCTGAGCCTTTGAAGATTCCATGTGACACCAAAGTGACAAATGCTGTTGTCGTCGCTTTAGAAACTTTGAGGAACAAAGAGGGGTGGAGTTCAAGCTTTGTTGTTGACTGGCTGCAAAGACTGAACAAGACAGCAATGGGACAGAAAGACAGTCACAAAAATTATATTTGCCTACAAAACTATCTGTCGGAAAAAATCAAAAGATCCAGAGAAGTTCAGCTGCTTCATGGAAACCATACATTATTATATACTTTTAATGACTGTGCACTATATTATTGTGACTGAAAACTGTTAAAATATATTTTTGATGGCCGAAAAGCTGTTAAATGTATACTTTCTCTTCTTTATAAGACCATATTTTATTGTTGCATAATTAAAATTATGTATGAAATATCTCGCAAAATGTGTTATATATGTGTTTTATAAGCTTTTTAAAATCATTTTGGTATAAAAACAACATTGTACAACATACAGATACAAATTAATGAACATGTAAAGACAAGCGTAATTTACGTAAAAAGTGACCCTTTTGCGCAAATTGCATATTTAACCAACTTCAGCATTACAGTGTTGACTATTTATTTGGAGAAGACAGAAGGAAAAAATTGGGCATTATCTATAAGTGCATGAGAGTAGCCAGGAACAATTTGGGCTCATTTGAGAACATAGAAATGGATTTATGGTACCTCAAAGTTGGGGTCCGAAGCAAATTGCCACTTTCGCAAAATTTTCTAAGTCCAAAAATTCTTTAAAAAATCATAACTTCGTCAAATATTATCAGAAGAACATAAGTTTTACATCAGTGTGTTCAGAAAATTGAGCTCTTTTAAATGAAACTACTTTTAAACAACTCTAGGCTGTTTCAAAAATCACCTTGGAATACCTATTTTAACACAATACAACCCACAGGAAAAAGTGATTTGAATGTTAATAAAACTAAACCAAAGGAGGATGTAATCACACAACATTTCCCATCTACATTCTACTTATCTTAACAGAAAAGGCTGATTTGCACTCAACTGATTACACAATGAGAAGAATGTTGGACTGGGGTGCAAAGAAAAAAGAAAAAAAACCAAAAAAACTAAGGTTCTAAAATATGCATCACCACCAAAGACAGGAAGAATCCCTCACAACATCATGAAAATAACAGTACCTAACAATGTGTATGTTTGAAAGCTTCGCTCCCCTGCCCCTTTGCCCTCCCTCTCCCTTTCCCCCAATCTTCTTGACTCCCTGCCCTCCCCCTCAACAGGAGTCCAGAACAGATGGCCAAACTTACTGCTGTTGAGCGATTTTGTCTTTCTCAGCCTTGAGGGAAGCAGAGGACCCAGACTGGGCCGTCTGGCACTGCTCCTCCAACTGCCAACACCACACCATATCAAACCATACCACATCACACCACACCATACCACACCACACCATACCATTCCACACCACACCACACCACACAATTCCACACTACACCATACCATACCGCACACCATACCACACCACACCATACCATCCCACACCACACCACACTGGTCACAGGCTTCCACCTCAGTCTGAAGAAGTTTGTTAGTGACGGTAACAGATGGGGAAAAGGAAAGGGGGAAGTGAGATGACAGACGGTCGGAGGGGTAGGGGTGGGGTGGGGGAAAGAGTCAGCAATTCAATTTCTCAAGAATTAGGACATATTTTACCCTAATTTTACTTTAAAATGAAAAAAAAAAAAAAACAACCTAGTTCAGTGCCTGAAGAGTGCCAGCATGGATCATTGTCCCAAACCACTTCTATGTTTCTTTCTCACTTCCTCTACTGGTCAACGTTCACAAGTTTGCTTCACTCTGTTTTCAAGTTTGAAGTTAGGATTTCCGCTCCCACTTGGAAATTTCAGGCTGTGATCAGCATAAAAGCCAGGATCTTGATTTTCCTTTGTTTTGTTTTTTCCTTTAGAGATTTTCTCTATTAATTCCTGGATCCTGCATGTGCCTATTTGTTGTAGTCATTACTGGTCGCCTTTTGAATCTGTGCTTGTTCGACTCATGTTCTTGTTTAAAGCAGCAACAACAGCTACATTTCTTTTTCTTTAATTACTTTAAATCACACTTACACAACAAAGTTGTCAAAGAATCATCCAGTATACATGTACACACATGGCAAGAATTTAAATGAGGAGTTGGAACAGAGGTACTAAACTACATCCTTTGAACTGTTGGGGGTCTTTTCTCTTCCACAGAAATTTCTAATATGAATATTCTATCAGTATGGAGTAGTGGGGATGTATGTATTTGGCTGTTTTGTGTATGTAAAACTTGCAAGTGATCAAATGAGTTGAAGATATAAAATGATTGCAAGACACCATTTTTTTTTGTTCTACAACTACTGGCAAGGATAGTGGATTTCAAGAAAACAAATGTAACATCTCAACTGACTTGCATACCAACCACTGCATGGGCAAGGCACTTAGCCTTCCTCCATTTTCAATCTCTGTTTTCATTCTCTTTTCCGATTGCTCTTCTCTCTCTGCAAACAAGTTGACATCTCCTTTCTCTTTGTTTAACCATGTCTGGCAAGACATTTACCAAATGAACTTACTGAAATGCACAAAGACAAATGAAAAGGCAACTACACGGGATGGAATAAGCAAACACTCTGTTGACTATGCCATCCCTCTAACCAAAACTGACCGGGTGTCGCAAGGGAAAGCCTTGCAGATGCAAAAGCTATGGTGCTATTTTTAGCACAGTGCTGCTATGACTACAGCACTGATGTGGGTATTTGGGATACTCATTCATATCATGCGACTGCTCAGTGAGTCTCAGACTCTGATGACAGAAGCTTCTGACTTTTGTTTTCTTAAACTAAAAGCAATCACAGTACTTTCAAAGGATGATAAAACCCACGTTACAGTATTCTAAAGGATGAATCTCACACATAAAATATGAAAATAGTGCATTTGAGCTCCGAAGAGTGAAACAGGAACAAATTGTGTGTTATCAGACCCCTGTTAAGTATTACACTATGCCAATTCCCAGTCCCCTAACTTCGTCCTTGTCTTCAGCCCTGGTAATTTTCATATATGAAAATAACTTGGTTAACTCAGGTTACAACAGTATCAGTGGTTGATGGACCATTACACATATAAAGGCTGAGCAAATGAAGACAAACCAATAAGAAGCAAACCAACCAAATGATGTCAGCTTAATTTTTCATTTTGTAGCAATTGCTGCAATGCACAATTGTTTCTATATGTATAGATCAAACTAAAATTCATACATTTTTTTCTATTTTCCTTCAAAATTTACTGCAGATTTTCATGACTTTTCAATGAATTTTGACTCCCATTTGGAAACTATATCCTAGGTACATGTGAAATCCAAAACATCTGTCTAAAAATGTCCCAGTTTAAGGCCTTATACTAAATATATATCATGCCTGACCAACCAGCACAGCTACCAATAAAAACAAAATCACACACACACACCACTCTCACAAAGTACTCATATATTTCATTACTTTTCAAGTTCTCCCAGAACACCAGCTACTGTCGCTCAATGGACTCTGTGCAGGGACGTCATAGGTTCGACTCCTATCACAGCCATTTATCTGTAAGGTTTTTCTGCCCTGACCAACTCCTGCCAAGATCAGAGTCTGCTACTGGCTCAAGTGGAAAGACTGGGACAGTGTTGCTCAAATTTCCTGACCAATATGTAGGTGTATCTCTTGGGCACGGTTAAAGGTGGTATTTTTATGAAAATGAGCATAGAGTACAGGTCTGTCATGTAGTCACAGACCAGAATGGAAATCCGTAGCTTCATATTCATTATCCCCTCTCTCATTGAGCTGTATTAAATTTTTTAAAAAGTCTCCAAATTCTGTGGTCCTTTATGCCCTACTTTCACTGTGACTTCAGTTTCGATTTCTCCTCCATGTCCACGCCCTTGGTGAGGCTCTGTTGGGGTCACAGATATCGGCAAATTCATGGGGATTATCATTAAACGGACATGGTGGTGTCCTCCGGATGGGACAGCTCACTCTTACTGGCTCCACGACTAGGCAATTATTGCTGTCAGTAGGGGACTCAGTATGTGGTGTCTTAGGAATGTGGGATCAGAACAGGCACCACTGAACTCCACCAGAGTGACCTGACAGCAGTGCAATGTCTCATCTGGTGGGTTGTCTTGTGATGACTTGATACGGACTGCTCCCTACCGATTGCCTGAGCCAAGGCTATGGCCAGTCCAGCCGAGGTGTGGCTGAGGACAGGGAGTCAGAATAAACTGCAAGGGTGCAATGCCACTGAGGTAACTTGGAAAATGAGATGGCAAAAGAAGAGAAAAAGTTTCACCAAGAATTATACAAACCCCGCATACTTGAGCAGTCAAGCTTCCACACACACACAAAAAAACGTATTTGTTTACGCTTGACTTTTTTCTCAAAGTTTAATAATTCAAGTACAGATAAAACTGTACAATTCAATTCAGCCAAGTTCGATAAATTACTTCAAAATAAGATAATTGGCATCATCAGCTGGCATTAGTTCACACTCTCTTTTAGAGCTGGACTACCTGCAAGGCAGTGTCCCTTTGTCCACATGCCATGACAGCTCAGTACAAGACAAAACAAACTGCCCCTCACCAGTACACCAGTGTTTCTTTCTTTCTTTCTTTCTGCGTACGCAGGCTGATACTCCTGCGGACACTGCCTGTATAGGCAGACAGTGCAGTTTTGTGTGTATGACCGTTTTTTTTATCCTGCCATTAAGGCAGCCATACTCCATCTTCGGGGAAGGTACATGCTGTGTAACGTGTCATCCATACCAACGGCCAAACTGGCCTACTCTTCCAAAAGTTGGTGATGGGACTTAATGTGCGTGCAAGATGTTGTGCGTGCATTCACACACGGAACCTCGGTTTACAGTCTCATTCGAAGGACTGTATGGGGAATGGAGTCAGAACCAATGTTAAACTCTGAGGGGAAAAATCCCCCTGTACCGAAATTCAAACCCGCAACCCCAGGATCATGAGTCCGGCGCTCTACCAACTGAGCTATTCCGGCCCCCATACATCAGTGTTAGAGCCGTGTGAGGTGCTCCACCTATATCTGTGTCCCCAGACAGTTACAGAACACCACCACACAAAACATACCACAAACTCTCCCTGACCTGCACACAGCGATCCACAGCCTGTTGTCGGAGCTGTGTGAGGTGCTCCACCTGGGTCTCCAGGTCATTGTTGGTCTGCTGGTAGCCCTCCACCACCTCCTCCAGCTCCTTCACACGACTGCTCACAGGTAGCGTCACAGTCACCTCGCTCTCGTAAGAGTCCAGGATGCGCTTGAAGCTGTCACGTTCCTATAGACAAGAGTTCCAATCATTTAAGCCTGGACTGTATAGAAAGAAGCTCTAAACAAGAACTGAACAAACCAGCCGCTGTGGTGCACTGCTGAGTGTGGTGGACTTACGAGATTAGAGTCAAGAGTCCTGGCCGCCTCCTACCCAGAGCTGTCTGTGGTATGGGGTAAAACGGACACATCCGTACCACACTGAGTTTTGTTCACTTAATGGATGCATCTTTGAGAGTGTTTGCTAAGTTTTCTGACCAGATCTCTCCAGCCTAAATGACATTCAGATATAATATGAAAGAAAGCAAGCCCTAGCGTACAGTCTCTGACCAGAATGGAACTCCAAAGCATCATTAAATGCGTCCCTTCACGCCTCAGTTCTGTTTTCCTTCCTATGTCTGTGCCTGTGATGAGTTCGTCACAGTCACCAGTACTGGCACACTCATGGGAACTGTCAGCTGATCGACATGGCGATGAATGGGGATGTTCACTCACACCGGCTCCAGGATCAAAACATTTTGGTCATTAGTAAGGAACAGAATATGTGGTACCCTGCGTATGTTGGATCAGAACGGGCCATTCTGAAGTAACTCAGCAGCAGTGCATTGTCTCCTCTGGTGGGTTTTCTCAGAGCAATTCATTATTGACTGCTCTCTGCAGATTGCCGATTTTAGAGATGCAACAGCACAAACCTTGATGTCCTTGTGTATTGGTGTACTGGAATGAGCAAAATGGTACTGATGCCACTGGATGAACAGCGGAATTGTAAAAAGGAAAAAAAAAAAAAGTAGAAGTTCAGGCCCTGCTTCAAGCTGTCAAGTCCTTTGGGAGATGGCTAACATGGTTCTGCCCTGGGCTAAAGATTCAATGGACCTACAAAACAAGCACACTTTAAAAAAATAGTCGTCTACAAGAACTGCTTATTACTTCTAACTTTTTCATAAGATTTCAGCACCCAGGTTGTAAATTTTTATTTTCCACATGCATGTGAAACTGCTTTGAACTGAAAATACATTTGTTACTTTTTGACCTAACGTAATAAAGTGAGCCTGTGAAATTGCAGTGCGTGCGTGCGTGCGTGCATGCGTGCATGTATGTGTGTGTGTGTGTGTGTGTGTGTGTGCGCTTGAGTATGTGCAAGTTTATGTGCATGTGTTTGTGTGTGTGTGTGTGTGCATGTGTGTATGTGTCCTTGGTAAACATCAGCATTGGCATTTTCACAGCAGTCACAAGAGCTAGCGAAAGCAAAACTTGGCAGAATGTTAACCTTTCCCGTACGTCGCCTAAAATTTTGCGCGCCGTACATCGTGGGTCCACATGGACCCATGCTTTTAGTGAAGGAAAGAGGCCTTGCCATACATCGTGGGTCCGCATGGACCCATGCTTTTTATGAAGGAACAAACCCTTGCCGTATGTCGTGGGTCCGCATGGACCCATGCTTTTTTATGAAGGAACAAAACCTTGTCGTACGTCGTGGGTCCGCATGGACCCATGCTTTTTATGAAGGAACAAAGCCTTGCCGTACGTCGTGGGTCCGCATGGACCCATGCTTTTTATGAAGGAACAAAGCCTTGCCATACGTTGTGGGTCCGCATGGACCCATGCTTTTTATGAAGGAACAAAGCCTTGCCGTACGTCGTGGGTCCGCATGGACCCATGCTTTTTTTTAATGAAGGAACAAAGCCTTGTCGTACGTCGTGGGTCCGCATGGACCCATGCTTTTTATGAAGGAACAAAGCCTTGCCGTACGTCATGGGTCCGCATGGACCCATGCTTTTTATGAAGGAACAAAGCCTTGCCGTACGTCGTGGGTCCGCATGGACCCATGCTTTTTATGAAGGAACAAAACCTTGCCATACGTCGTGGGCCTGCATGGACCCATGCTTTTTTCATGAAGGAACAAAGCCTTGCCGAAGGTTGTGTTTGTGTACGGAATTTAAGAAAGTCATATGTTTTAGACGTATTGGAATAGTATTCTTTTTATAAGCAGCAACAGAGTTTTCGTGCAAGAGATTGAACTTAATTGTTTGTTTCAAAATGCTTGGTAATGTGAAAAACCATCGATCACGGTGACCATGTGTACACGCATGCCAGCACACATTCACTCAGGCACACATCTGGCTTTTGAACATCACTCCACTCACACGCTGTGGTAATCAAACCATCTGTGACACACAAAATGAAAATGCGCATGCGTGCGTGCATGCGTGTGTGTGTGTGTGTGGTGTGGTTTCAAGTTTGTATGTGTGTTGCTGTGTGTATGCGAGTGCATATGTATGTGCGTGCGTGCATGCAGGTATGTTCGTCAGTCTGTGTATGATAGTGCAGATCTTGTGTGCAAGTATGTACGGATATATGTATGAGAGGAAAGTGTGCTTGTGAGGGACTTAACAAAATATGGGCACGGAAGAGAGGGAGCGCGTGTTCAGGAGTGTAGGCCTACATGTATTCAACTTGATGCTTCTTTAGCATACTAAAAATAGTTTCAGCCTAATTTTCAATAACGAGAGCCTCCAGTGAAGAATTTACACTGAACACTCTAACAATATGTCTCACACACAGAATATAAAGGCCACTCACTCTGTAACGGGGAAAACACACACACACACACACACACACAAGTACATTTCTGTCAACAATGGTTTTTTGGTTTAGTAAAGAGACTTAAATTTGTTCAGTAGGCTGAGACTGAATTTGTTCAGTAGGCTGAGAAATCACTCACACACACTTTCACATTCTCTCTCTCTCTCTCACACACACACACACACACACCACGCACACACGCACTCACACACACACACACACACACACACACTCACAGACACACACACACATCCATGGAAAAATGTCATTGCGATCCACAGGTACTGTTAGATGCTTGCGCTCATATCTAGTCGCCTTTGTTTTTATGTAAAAGGCGATTGCTAACAGCAGTGGTACGTGGAAGGGAAACATCTGGTCGTTGTATCTTGAGAAAAACATTGGTTGGGAGCAGTTTGTTCTAAGCAAGAGACAGAGAGAGATTGAAAACCCTAAACATAGGAACCTGTTAAAATCTGGGATGTTCCCATTTCGTTAGAAGTGTGTCCGTGGGACACTTTCGTCCAAACTATTACAAATATGAACATTTTGAGGGATGTCAATGTAGTGTAGACAAAAGAAAATGATCAACACAGTCATCAAATGATAACTTTAGTACCTTCTCCAATATCTTCGCCATTTGCGATGTTCAGAGCCTCTAAGATGTTCATTCTTTCAGCCACTGGGTTGAATTGAACCGAAAGGAAATTCGATTTTTAGGTGGATAATGCGGATAACTTATTTCCATGTATGTAGCAGATAATATAATGGTGAAATTAGGCAAGTTTGCGTCCGCATGCACACCGACACACTCACAATCACACGCATGCGCACGCGCGCGCGCGCACACACACACACACCACTCACACTGGCCTACAGAAGCTGGAGCACCAGGAGGATGTTTATGTTACCAGATCTGGCCTGCTGCTGGTAAAAAAAAAAAAGAGACGTCGGTATCTTATACAGTACCGTTACAAGTAGTGTGTAGGCCTACAATCCAAAACACAGTACTCTGATGAATTGGTCACTGCACCTCTGCTTTCAAAATCGTTAGTTGTCATGTATACATGTATTGTCATTTTTGTAAAGCACATAGAGCAGTCTTTTGGGCAGTCTGTTATATAAATATTCATTATTATTATTTAGAAAGCAGATCTGATGAATCTGACGTCGAACTTGCAGTCCCAGAGACACGTGGAGAGAGCGATTCCCGCCACTGTAGCAAAATTTGGCCACATGCGCTTGCGCAGCACTCGCGTGTTTATGTCAGTGATGCCAGCCATTCTGCTGAGGCTAGCGCTTTGCGGGAAATGGATTGCGAACGGGAGGTTCAGATTCTGTGTCTTTAGAAGGCATGGGTCCGCTCGGACCCACGATGTACGGCGCTCAAGGTTTGTTCTGTTCCAAAGTATGGGTCCGCTCGGACCCACGACATACGGCGCTCAAGGTTTGTTCTGTTTCAAAGTATGGGTCCGCTCGGACCCACGACGTACGCCGCTCAAGGTTTGTTCTTTGAAAGTATGGGTCCGCTTGGACCCACGACGTACAGGGACGTTTGTTGTTTGTTTACTCTTTTGTTTTTTGACAAAAACAAAGAAATTTTGGGACATAAGTGGGGCTATGCTATATTGACAAAGTCATAAAATTCATAAAATTTAGTGAAGACAGCTTTAAAACTGTTTTTTCTTTTTTTATCAGTTAAAAATTACCCCTGTGGGTCCATGGGGACCCACGGCGTACGGGAAAGGTTAAATACTGACAAGCCTTTTCCAGTCATTCACTACTTTGTGTGTGTATGTGTGTGTGTGCTTGAGTATGTGCAAGTTTATGTGCATGTGTTTGTGTGTGTGAGTGAGCATGTGTGTATGTGTCCTTGGTAAACATCAGCATTGGCATTTTCACAGCAGTCACAAGAGCTAGCGAAAGCAAAACTTGGCAGAATGTTAAATACTGACAAGCCTTTTCCAGTCATTCACTACTTTGTGTGTGTGTGTGTGTGTGTGTGTGTGTGTGTGTGTGTGTGTGTGTGTGTTATGTGTGTGCGCTCGAGTATGTGCAAGTTTATGTGCATGTGTTTGTGTGTGTGTGTGTGTGCATGTGTGTATGTGTCCTTGGTAAACATCAGCATTGGCATTTTCACAGCAGTCACAAGAGCTAGCGAAAGCAAAACTTGGCAGAATGTTAAATACTGACAAGCCTTTTCCAGTCATTCACTACTTAAAAATGTCATACTTCAGTAAAGGCCATCATACTTTCATAAATGTTTTCAACCATATTTTCAATATTTAAAATTTGACACTTTCTAAGAAACTATGACCAGTTACAAACATTCCTTGTTACCTTCATAAAATTTTCAATAATCTTTGCAAATACTAACATAAATTTCGTACAAGATGCACCCAGCAGAAGAGGAATAGCTGTTTTAACAGCATCTCCAAAAATTTCATAACCACATGGGATAAATGTGCTATATGGTCCAACTCAAACAATTCATAGACATCTAGAACAGCAAAAAACATCTACATGTTTGCTGCTTGAACCAAGAAATACCGGACTTTTAAGTCAGAATTCACCACTTTTTTTTGTTTTTTTAAGTAACTCCATCACAAACAAATCTATGACAAGAGATTTGTTTCAAGCTCCACTCTACTCTGAAGGACAAAAATAAGACTGATAAATGATGAAAAAGAGAGGAATCTGCCACAATGTACACAGCCCGGTCTCCTGTGAAGAGACTGTGGCACCAACCTTGGAGACCAGCAGCAGTTTGCGTCGTAGCCTCTTGATCAGATCATTCTGTTGCTCCACCTGTACCTGCTGAGCACTCAGCTGACCCTGGCTTTTCTTCTGCTGTTCCACAGCCTCTCGCAGTCGCAGTTCCAGCGTGTTTATGCTGCACAAAGTCGTTTTTCGCAATTGAATTTTTAATATAATTTAATCTTATATAGCAAGCAAAAGTCACAACGAAAATAAATAAACTAAATAAAATACAAACAAGATAAAGGATAAGTAAAAAAAACAACAACAACAAAAACACACATAGGAAGACATATTGCATATACTCGTATAGATATAAGCATGGATACAAATACACATGATACATACATACATTCACTCATACATACACATTCACGAACAAATATCAGACAAAATTAAAAGAATTACAGCAAAATGCCTAAGCTTTTTTTTCTTTGATTACAGAGAGGATTTTTCAAGGAAAAGCTGTATGAAATTATGCATAATATGATCTGTTTCTGCTTAAGAAGAAACATATAAAACAGTATGAGACCACTACTACAGTGAACATCACATATACTTACAGACCATCTTTTCAGTACGATACTGACATGATCAGAACATGAAATAGCAAACATATACAAAGACGCAATTCATTACCATGCTACATACAATACTACCATTGTTTACATGTGAGTCAAGTACACAGGGTTATATTAGGGCTGAAAATACCCACAAAAAAAACCCATGTTCTCAAAGCATTAACCCGTAGAGTGCCTTTAAGCCGTCAGCTGACGCCGCATTAAAAATGCTTTCCCAGTGCCTATGGGCCGTCCACTGACGTCATGCATTTTTCTTGAATTTTCATTCGTTACTATTTCTATCAACGGACTTAAATAGAGTGTGCGTAGTAAGCCTTATATGTCTGTAGTATTAAAATGATATGTAAATGACCACACGTGAGGGGAAAGCCCATTTATTCTCATCACTGACTGGATGACCAGCCAGCACTTCGTCTCGCTTGCAAAGATGGCGGCACAACCTTCGACAAGCGCAGCGACCAAATCAACGTATTTACACAGCTGAGCAGGCTCTGCTAATGATTTTTGACAAAGACAATAATCTTTTATTCAACGACTCACTCGAGCATGAAGGTGAGATGATGATAGTGATGGAATTGCCGACCGTATTCGTTAGTTATTGTGTCAGGCTTGTGACCTCAGTGTGTGTTCAGCTGACTGGTTTGCCAGCGTCGAATGAGCTCGCCTAGTGTGTACTCTGCACTGCGTGCCAGTGGTCAGTGACGTGATAGTCAGCGCAAGAGGGGAGCGCGGCCTGCTCGCGGCGTGGCACGGGGCAGAGGGAAAGGTAGGGGAAGAGGAGCAGTGAAAGAGAGGGTTGAAGTCCAGCAAGGGGGCGTGGTGGGGAGAGGGGGGCGTGGTCGTGGACTGACCTGTCTGCATAGAGTGTGAGCGTCTTGACAGACTTCTAAACTGTTTTACTTTCATTTACAGGTGTAGTGTGACAATACAAACTTTATTTTCAACTTTTTTGCTTTGTGTTCTTGTTTGGATGTGAAGATGTAGTGGTAAATACATATGCTTTTGATCGTGCAAAAAAATCTATCCAAATCTAATTGCCTAAATACTTTTTTATTATCAAAATTAAAACAAAAGAAGCCCAGATTCAAAATCTTCATTCAATTTCCTTCAAAAATCATATATATTTCATTGTTATATCTTTTGTAGTTTCTGAGCTAGAATTTTTTGTTAATTATTACCCCCAAATCATTAGATTTCCCTGGCACTGGGAAAGCCTTTGTTTGTAACATTTTCAAGCAGCGAACGGGTTAAGTAACTGAAAAGTGTGTCAAACCTTACACACACGCACACACGCATGCAAGCACTCATACACACACGCACAGACATACACACAAAACAAATTGAAAAGAAATGTACACGTAATTACACCTACCTTCATCTAGCACTAGCCATTTTGCAATTTTCTTAACACAGATGTATTTAAAAATCTTTTTAAAAAAAATCATCCCACTGCCTGCATGCTTTTTTTCCAGGCGCCATAACAATGAAACCAAATAAAACTCCACAATTACCATAGCCTAACAGAAAAACCAAAAACCAAAATGTCAGAGATTTTTTTTAAAAAGGACGTTTCTCTCCTAATTTTTAATGACTCACTAACATAGTCTGGTAATTCATTCCAACAGGAAATTAAAAAGGAAAAAAAAACAAAACAAAAAAAAAAACTCAGTTTACCTGGACTGGAGCTGCCCTCTCTGCTCCAGGGCCAAGACTTCAGCTGCCTGTAGTTCTTTCACCCGTCGTGAAAGCTCAGAAGGAGACCTAAGCAAACAAAGCACACTCCACCATTCAGAAACCTATTCACTGTCAGAACATTTTAAGTGATGCTTGAATCAAACGCTTTAGTCCAGTGTGCTGCAAGAAGCCTTTGGGTCTCACGGCATGCTGAGTTGTTTTCTGTGCCAAGATATGTGCTGTGCTGTTTGGTGTGGTATGAGCAATTGTCTACAGTCTCCATTTTCCTATGACATTTAATTCACAAAACTTGTTAAAATATTCTGAAAATCACACTGGTTTTTGATTATTTGTAAGATCTTTAACATTTTAAATGCTGAGCCACTGAGTGCAGCTGCTCACTGTGATATCTGTAACCTTTTAAATGCTGAGCCACTGCATGCAACTGCTCATCACTACCAATCTGCATGTCTAGAGGTACTTTCTGTTCCCATTCTGGTTGTTATGGAACCATGAAGCATTAATATGCAGTAATTTTCAGTTTGCAGCTTGAGCTCCTGTAGGCCTTCAAAACAAGCCCTGAAAGTGTTTTTTTTTAATAAGTTGTTCCACACTGTGCCTCGTTGGGCTGACAAAAACAAAAAGCATCAGTGACAGACAGCAGTACAGTTTACATGATGTAGGATAACTTAGCTGCCCAGGCACTGCTAGACTGATGACTTGGACAGAAAGCAACACTATACGAATGTGTATGAAATCAATTAATCCTTAAGTGATGATGATATAAGTGACAAAGATATAGCGAGTCAGTTGAGCGACCACACTGGTCACACAAGAACATGAGCAATATGTAGAAACATGCACAAATTCCAGGGTATTTGGACTGGATAATTTTTCTTCCTTTTCTTTTTTTCTTTTTTTTTTTTTTAATCACCCCAGTCTGTGTCTTGCTGTATAAATTAATTTGCTAGATTGGTTCACTTTATGTCCTTACAATGTGCAGATTAAGCTTGATTGGTACACTTAATGCCCTTATAATGTGCAGATTAAGCTTGATTGGTACACTTCATGTCCTTACAATGTGCAGATTAAGGGTTAACAACCAGACTGTATTTTAACCTCTGTGTTAAGGAAACACAAGTCTCTATTTTTCTTAATGAAGATGCCTGCATGTGAGCATATCTGATAGTGCACAATTAGATAGTGATGGGCATGCAATCCAATGTAGTTAAGCATTTCTTTTAACAAATGTATACAACATGCATGGAAGAATAAATACATAAGAAGGAAATCATTAAATGATTTTTCTAAATAAAAATCAGACTCCTCCTTTCTGCTTTTTCCCTTCCCATCTTTCTGTTAATCTGGCCATTCAGAGAACAAAACTCATATACATGTTAATGCAGAGCCGACATCACAAATAAACAATACAGGATAACTGAATCTGCACTCGCATGATACTTAAGGTGTGGGTGGTTTCAAGTACCAAACAAAACACGAGGAACTTCAATACCGAGCTTTTTTTTTTTCTATGGAACTGTTTGCTTACATTTATTGCATTAAAATTTACTGAATACAGGAAAGATGCAACCAGTGTGGTATGTATACGTGCATCATAATAAAGTCAAAACAAGTAAAATCTAAAGAGGAGAAAGAGAAAGATAGAGCAGCAGGCAGACATAGAAAGCCGTCGGTCTTACTGTGGTCTGCGTGAACCACTTGTATCCATGGCCTCCCATCGCTGAAGTCGACCTTTCAAATCCTGACAGAAGAAGCAAACTCAATGAGTAGTAATGTCATGAGTAACATTCTTAACCCACAACCATCACAACGATGATGCTGCATTTAGATAGCAGTAAACATTCAAATGCAAGTAATTCTTTACCCATTGCCGTCACACATTCATGCTGTTTAGATATCATTCTTTACCCATTGCCGTCACACATTCATTCTTACCTATTGCAGTCACACCTTCATGCTGTGTTTAAATAACATTCTTTACCTTTGCCGTCACACATTCATGCTGTGTTTAGATAACATTCTTTACCCATTGCAGTCACACATTCATGCTGTGTTTAAGTAACATTCTTTACCTTTTGCCGTCACACATTCATGCTGTGTTTAAATAACATTCTTTACCCATTGCAGTCACACATTCATGCTGTGTTTAGATAACATTCTTTACCCATTGCCGTCACACATTCATGCTGTGTTTAAATAACATTCTTTACCCATTGCAGTCACACATTCATGCTGTGTTTAAATAACATTTTTTACCTACTGCAGTCACACATTCATGCTGCGTTTAAATAACATTCTTTACCCTTTGCTGTCACACACTCATGCTGTGTTTAGATAACATTCTTTACCCATTGCTGTCACACATTCCTGCTGTGTTTAAATATAATTCTTTACCTATTGCTGTCACACATTCATGCTGTGTTTAAATATCATTCTTTATCCATTGCGGTCATACATTCCTGCTGCGTTTAAATAACATTCTTTACCCACTGCTGTCATACATTCCTGCTGTGTTTAGATAACATTCTTTACCCATTGCCGTCATACATTCATGCTATGTTTAGATAACATTCTTTACCCATGGCTGACATACATTCATGCTGTGTTTAGGTGTAATTCTTTACCCATTGCCGTCACACATTCCTGCAGTGTTTAAATATCATTCTTTACCCATTGCCTTCACACATTCATGCTGTGTTTAAATATCATTCTTTACCCATTGCCGTCATACATTCATGCTGTGTTTAGGTGCAATTTTTTACCCTTTGCCTTCACACATTCATGCTGTGTTTAGGTGCAATTTTTTACCCTTTGCCGTCACACATTCATGCTGTGTTTAAATATCATTCTTTACCCATTGCCTTCACACATTCATGCTGTGTTTAAATATCATTCTTTACCCACTGCCGTCACACATTCATGCTGTGTTTATATAACAATCTTTACCCACTGCCATCACACATTCATGTTGTGTTTATGTATGATTCTTTACCCTTTGCCATCACAAATTCACGCCGTGTTTAGATAACAATAATTTTTCACCCATTACTGTCCCACATTCATGCTACAATGTCTTCTCCGTGACTGTGACCTTGGTTTGATTCCACTGGGGTCATTGGTATCGGCAAGTTCATGGGGGCTGTCGTTGTACAGACCTAGTGGCGCCCTCTGGGGGGTGAGCTCAGCAACGAAGCAATTATTGTCGTCAGCAGGGGGCTTAGTAGGTGGTTTCTGCATATGTTGGATCAAAACAGGCCACTGAACACCACTGAAGTGACTTGGCAGCAGTGCAGTGTCTTCTCCGGTGGGTTGCCTCTTGATGACTTGACACTGACTACTCCCTGTGGATTTCCTGTGCTGGGCCCAGCTGCAGGCCAGACTGGACTGTGGATGGGGGGGGGGGGTCGTAATGAGCGATGTGGACCACAATGCCACTTTGGTGGCACAGAAGATGGGACAGCAAAAAAAAAAAAAAAACGTACGCTATGGGCTCTAAAGAAGAAGACTCCATTTTATACTATCCCGCCAGAGGCAGCCATATGGTATGATTCCCTGGTCCTGCACACTCAGTCCCTGCCAACACCCATACTGCCAACACCCATACTTTCATTCTTTAGCAACACTAAATCAGCAGGTGATGGGGTTAAAAACACTCCCCTCTTACCTTGAAAATCATCCAGATTCACTCTGAAACAAAATTTGCCGTGCTTCATTGAGCTAAACAATCATCTCACCTCTTGATCTGAGCGAAAATGTTTTTCCTGGCACAGGAAACTCCAGCCGCGTTTAGTGCGGAAAACCCAGAACATGCTTCTTAGTTTCAAAGCTGTCATGGTCAACCAAGTTTGAACCAGAGCATCAAAATGAGGGTCTTGCTAGAACATCCCAGACTCTAAATATAGAGGTTCTATAACTTGCTAGAACATCCCAGACTCTAAATTTTTGAGGTTATCTCCCCTAGACTAAATGGGGGGGGGGGGGGGGGGGGGTGTCAGAGTAGGACCATTTCTCATATTTGTGTCTGTAAACACCTACAGACATGTAAGCAGGGCACATTCTGCTCATCTGCCCGCTTATGGTGACAAGGCTGCAGGGAAAGGAAAGTCCACTGGCCTCTGTTGACAGACACAGCTGCTAAAGGTTAATGGATGCCCATCTGAGAATGTTGCTTACGTTTCCTTTGAGGTCTGGCTGATGCCAGGATGTCTCATGAAAGGAAGTGTATATAATACAGTCCTGTCACATTGTAGTATCAAAACAGAATGTAACTCCAGTGTCACTGGCATTATCCACCTTTGACCGTTACGAAAGACAAAGATGAAAAAAAAAAAAAGAAACTCACAAAACTTTACCTCATATTCAATCTGTAGCTGCGCAAAGGACTCACAGCGTTGCTCTGCAGCGTCCAGTTTTCTCTGGACACTGGTCAGCTGTTCCTGCAGCAACATGGCGTTCTGCTTCTGATAGCTGTACACACCATGTAAATTGTTATGTACAGTGCTGCACTTCAACTGACTTTGTTATCTCACATTTGTTTGTATTGTTAAAGGTGTGCTGTCCAGACCTCTTCGTGCCTGTTCTGTGCTCCATTGGGTCATGCTGCTGTTCTGCAGGGTTACAGTGGATTACATTTGACTTCTTAAGAATTGTACAATGCTGCACTGCATTATGTTATTTGCATCATACTATACAGCACTCTTACCAAGTTCTGTGGAAGTTTACTGCAATCAAAGTATTGGGGCTTTGTTCTATTCTGGATGTGCAGTAAGTACAGTACTGTCCTATGTCCTGTACTCTACTTTTACACCATTTTGTGCGTGCGTGCTTGTGTGTGAGTGTGCGTATGTCTCCATGTGTGCGCATGCATGTGTGAGAGTATATGTGTGTGTGTGTGCGTGTGTATGCTTGCGCATGTGTATGTGAACAAGTGTGTGTGTGTGTGTGTGTTCATCAGTGTGGTCTGGAGTGAAAGCACATGCATTTCTCTGTGCATGTGTGAGTGTGCGAGCATGTGCGTGCGTGCGTGAGCGCGTGCTTGCGTGTGTGAATGTGCAAACATGCAATCTGATGTGAACGTGACTGAGTGCGAAAGCATGTGCCTGCACGAGAGTGTGTGGGTGTGTGTGAGTGAGTGTGCAGTCTTGCAAAATAGTGTACATATGCGTGAAGCATCAATGTGCATGTGAACATACGCTTGTCTTTGACAAAACTCTTGATAAAGTTGTACAAAAAATGAACAGAAGACTGTGCTAGTTCTTAACACACACCTCCAGTACTCATTTTCTGTGCGTAACCTGGTCACTTCCTTTTCCAAATCTTGCACTTTATCGATGTCAGCTCTCATCGCTCGTGTCACCACAACGTCTTCCTCCTGGCGACTTACCTGCTCTTCCAACTCCTGAATAAACACAAACCGTACTACTGACTGTGTCATATCCTTTCATTGCAAAAGGATAAGATTTCTAGCAAGAACATTTTATTTACTGAGAAATTGAAAAAAAAGAATCGTATGAAGCACACTTCTGATGGATAATGAAATCAGCTGACACTCAATTCTGACAGCAAATCATAAAGATGACCAACAAACAGAACATTGCATTAACCAGAGCTTTCAAGTGCTATGCTTTTGGTGAAGCATCATATACTACTCCTTTTTTAATAAAATCCTACGCAAAAAGATCACACGTAAAAAAAAAGGTGTCATGGACTTAGCAGTGGCTTAAACAGAATCGAGATAACAAAGATCAACTGTAGATTTATTTCGTTAAAAAAAACCCCAGTCATATTCAGTAAGGAGAGGAAGAAAAAGCAAGAAAACAATTGCTAAAGGTGATCATGATTGTGCTGCCTAGTCAACTAGTTTTGTTTCTCACCATTTCGATTGTTTTGTAAGCTCAGTCATAACTGTACAATAAATTGCAGGGATATCTGTCTTCTTAATTCATCATCATGTTGTGTGTGAAGTGAAGTACAGCTGAAATTGCTATTTGCGATGTCGCATGTGAGTGCTATGCTTATAGTTGGAATGCTACACTTGAAATGTTAAAAAGCTACACTTTGTGCTTTAGAGGCCTTGGCAACTCTGATGAACCCAAATGATAGTGAATAGGAAAGAACCCCAACAAAAACGGACAATCCTGAAAATATTGAAGCATATTCTTAGTCCTACAAACAGCACATACTTTTATTAATAGTTTGGATGCTGTAATGGGCAATCCTACAAATGGCGCATACTTTTATGAATGGCTTGCATGCTGTAATGGGCAATCCTAAATGGCGCATACTTTTATGAATGGCGTGAATGCTGTAATGGGCAATCCTACAAATAGCGCATACTTTCATGAATGGGTTCCACTGTAATGGGCAATCTTCACTAGTATCAATATCTCTCTTTATCACTCATTCTTGGGGACACTTGAAAGTGATGAACTGAAGGAAATGGAAATGAGCTACGACTGTTACACATCCAGAAAAGGTCACTCTGAATGATGCTATACAACATGACAAAATTTAAGACTGACTTTTTCCAGACAGAATCCACTTCCTGGTTCAGCTCACATACACAGCTTTTTAAAAAGATAAGTAAACCAAACCGACAACAATTAAAGTCTACCTTGATTTTCTCTTGAGCAGAATCAGCAGTCTGCTTCAGCGCATCAAAATCTTTCAACCTTTCTGTCAATCCCTCCACTCGCCTGCAGTAGAAAACATACATTCCACCTCCAACAAACTATATGAAACACAGAAAGAAAGAAAGTAAACATGGCATGGGTTAGTCACACCAGTAATCTATCCGTTGTTAACTTTTGAGCATAGTACTAACATACCTGCATTTTCTTACATACAGCCTGGTTTCAAACATACACAACTCTTGAAACAAACATGCACCAAGAATGTGATATGTTGTTTTATAACATGTGATAAAAATTCATCATAGAAATGAACAAGAGACAAAACTGATCACAAAAAACTGAACCAACAGAAACTAAAACACATTTATCACAATGAATAATGTTTAGTACACAACTGGCATGCTTGGGCACAACTATGTGGGCAGGCAAACAAACCATTCATACAAACTGAACCGCTGTTGCAGATCATAGCCCCAGCCCACCCCTGCAATCACACAATAAACGTACTCAGCCTGACAGGTCCACTTTTTTCTCTCAGTGCAGTCCAACTGCACCTCAAAACTACTGCAAATCATATAAAATATATTACATCAACAGAAAAAAAAGATTAAAAAATTCATCAATAGAAAAAACATATCAAATGAATCAACACATGTTTGACTTCCCCATGAAACAAAGTGTATGTTGGAATTATCACCATACATATTTTGACCTGACACTTTCCACACGGATAGCGGTATGTGGCCACACATCAACCCTTCACTCACCCTTTCTCAATCTTCAGAAGCTCTTTTGACTCCTCCAGCTCTAGCATCACCTGTTCCAGCTTGGTCTGACAGTGCCCCGACTCCTGCTTCTGCTCCAACATCTGCTGCCATGATTCTTCCTTCAGCTGTCAACACAGCGCATGAACAATACACAGCTGGAAGTCTACAGAACACAGCAATACACAGCTGGGAGTCTACAGAACACAACAATACACAGCTGGGAGTCTACAGAACACAACAATACACAGCTGGAAGTCCACAGAAAACAACAATACACAGCTGGGAGTCTACAGAACACAACAATACACAGCTGGAAGTCTACAGAAAACAACAATACACAGCTGGAAGTCTACAGAACACAACAATACACAGCTGGAAGTCCACAGAAAACAACAATACACAGCTGGAAGTCTACAGAACACAACAATACACAGCTGGAAGTCCACAGAAAACAACAATACACAGCTGGGAGTCTACAGAACACAACAATACACAGCTGGGAGTCTACAGAACACAACAATACACAGCTGGGAGTCTACAGAAAACAACAATACACAGCAGCTGGGAGTCTACAGAACAGCAATACACAGCTGGGAGTCTACAGAACACAACAATACACAGCTGGGAGTCTACAGAACACAGCAAAACACAGCTGTGAGTCTACAGAACACAGCAATACACAGCTGGGAGTCTACAGAACACAACAACACACAGTTGGGAGTCTAAAGAACACAACAATACACAGCTGGGAGTCTACAGAACACAGCAATACACAGCTGGGAGTCTACAGAACACAACAATACACTGTTGGGAGTCTAAAGAATACAACAACACACAGCTGTGAGTCTACAGAACACAACAATACAAAGTAACTATAGGAGTTTACAAAACAACGATACACAGTAGTTGTAGGAGACTATAGAACATAACAATACACAGTAGTTGTACTTGTAGGTGTCTACAGAACACAATACACAGCAATTGTACGAGTCTAAAGAACACAACAATACACAGTTGTTGTAGGAATCTACTGAACACAACAATACACAGTAGCTGTAGGAGTCTACAGAACAAAACAATACATGGTGGCTATATGAGCCTATAGAACACAGCAATACATAGTAGTTGTAGGAGTCTATAGAATACAGCAACACACATTAGTTGTAAGAGCATATAGAACACAGCAATACATAGTAGTTGTAGGAGTCTATAGAATACAGCAACACACATTAGTTGTAAGAGCATATAGAACACAGCAACACATAGTAGTTGTTGGAGTCTATAGTATACAGCAAATGAGCAATACACAGTAACTGCAGACTAGGAGTCTATAGAACCCAGCAATACATAGCAGTTGTAGGAGTCAACAGAACACAAAAATACATAGTAGTTGTAGGAGTGTACAGAACATAACAATACACAGCAGTTGTAGTAGTCTACAGAACACAACAATACATGGTCCTTTGAATGAGACTATAAACCGAGGTTCCATGTGTGAACGCACGCATAACATCTTGCACACACGTAAAATCCCATCACCAACTTTCGGAAGAGTAGGCCAGTTTGGCCGTTGGTATGGATGACACGTTACACATAGCATGCACCCTGCATGAGAAATGGAAAGAATGAAGGAAGTAAGGAAAATGAGTGATCGATATTGAACGATACTGACTGGATGACACGGGAAACGACTGAATGAAGCGCCAGCTGGCAGCTCTTCAGTCGGCACTACCCAGGTAGGCAGCCCGTTGTGTAAACGAGTGTTGATTGTAAAGCGCTTAAGCTTGGTCTCTAGCCGAGAATAGGCGCTATATAAGTATTCATTATTATTATTATTATTATTATGGCAGTTGTATGAGTGCATAGAACACAAAAATACACAGTAATTGTAGGAGTCTATAGAACACAGCAATACACGGTAGTTGAAGGAGTCAACCTGCGAAGATCCCTTTCTTCCATTAAGAAAGGGTGAACACCGTAGTCGCACCTTCTCGCCACGTTAATGTGGGTGTTTCCTCAGGGGGACATGGGGCAGGTTGTTTTCACTAACGCGGCACAGGAGCGGAATACTGGCGCTATATTAAAACTAGATCCCGGCCTCTCCAATCAAGGAAAGCCGCAGGCTAGACCAGTCCAGATGGAGGAGTAAGGCCCCCACCAAAATGGAAGGAACTGAGTGAAGGCCCACCGGCGTGTGGATACGCCCTGACACTGCTCCAAGCCTTACCCCAGCCATGGGTTAAATGGCAAAAGCATCCAGCCTGCCGAAGACGGAGTGTGTCAGCTACGGCGCAGGTCCTGGGGATCAACGATTATGGTCATGCGTCAGACTACCTTGTTGTCATGGCGTCGTCCCTATCAGCGACAACCGGGGAGGGACGGAGCCGGGCCCTTAGCCTCAAAGGGGCCCACCCAAGCGACCGGTGCCTCTGTTAACCTGACGGTCGGGGGAAGGCAGAGTAGAGCGACTGACCAGACTACTCACGCAGCTCTACGACACAAAACCTGGCCGGGGGGAGCGGAGTTACAGGCGCAGCTTTGGGGAGCCCGTTCTGACCTGGAGAAGACCGCGGGCTTCATCATGGCGGCCGGGTTACAAGTCTGACGCATCCAGCTTCAATCGAACGCAGAAGAAGAAGAAGAAGGAGTCTACAGACTACAGCAATACACAGTAGTTCACTAGTTGTAGGAGTCCAGCGAAAACAGCAATACACAGTAGTTGTAGGAGTCTATAGAACACAGCAATACATACTAGTTGTTGGAGTCTATCGAACACAGCAATACACAATAGTTATAGGAGTCTAGACAGCAATACATGTAGTTTTAGGAGTCTATTGAATACAGCCATGCATAGTAGTTGCAGGAGTCTCTAGAACACAGCAATACATAGTAGTTATAGGAGTCTATAGAACACAGCAATACACAGTAGTTGTAGGAGTCTATAGAACACAACAATACACAGTAGTTGTAGGAGTCTACAGAACACAACAATACACAGGAGTTGCAGGCATCTACAGAACACAGCAATATACAGTAGTTGTAGGAGTCTACAGAACACAGCCATATGTATGAGTCTATAGAGACAGCTACAGTAGTTTTTGGCATCTACAAAACACAGCAATATACAGTAGCTGTAGGCATCTACAGAACACAGCAATATACAGTAGTTGTAGGTGTCTACAAACACAGCCATATCTATGAGTCTATAGAGACAGCTACAGTAGTTTTTGGCATCTACAAAACACAGCAATATACAGTAGCTGTAGGAATCTACAGAACACAGCCATACATACGAGTCTATAGAGACAGCAATACACAGTAGTTGTAGGAGTCTACAGAGATAGCGATACACAGTAATTGTATGTCACTGTCTACAGAACACAACAATACACAGTAGATTATGAGTCTATAGAACACAACAATACACAGTAGTTGTAGGAGAATACAGAAACAATATGCAGTAGTTGCAGGAGTCTACAGAACACAACAATACACAGTAGTTGTAAGAGTCTACAGAACACAACATTACACAGTAGTTGTAGGAGAATACAGAAACAACAATATGCAGTAGTTGAAGGAGTCTACAGAATACAACAATACACAGTAGTTGCAGGAGAATACAGAAACAACAATATGCAGTAGTTGAAGGAGTCTACAGAATACAACAATACACAGTAGTTGCAGGAGAATACAGAAAAAACAATATGCAGTAGTTGAAGGAGTCTACAGAATACAACAATACACAGTAGTTGCAGGAGAATACAGAAACAACAATATGCAGTAGTTGTAAGAGTCTACAGAACACAACATTACACAGTAGCTGTAGGAGTCTACTGAGACAGCAATACACAATAGTTGTAGGAGTGTACAGAGACAACAATGCACAGTAGTTGTAGAAGTTTACAAAACACAGTTGTTGTAGGTGTCTATAGAGACAACAATGCACAGTATTGTAGGAGTCTACAAAGCCAACAATACACAGTAGCTGTAGGAGTTTACAAAGACAACAATGCACAGTAGTTGTAGGAGTCTACAGAACACAACAATATACAGTAGTTATAGGAGTCTACAGAGCCAACAATACACAGTAGTTGTAGGAGATTACAAAGACAACAATGCACAGTAGTTGTAGGAGTCTACAGAACACAACAATACACAGTAGTTGTAGTTTACAGAACACAACAATACACCTTGGTTGTTGGAGTCAACAGTAAGGAAAGAAAAATCAAGGTACTAAGGAAATCTTTTTATTTTCAATGAACTCTCTCTTTCTCTCTCTTTGTCTCCTTCTATCCCTGTAGCTCTCTCTTTCCTAATGAATTTGAAGACATCACTCTCACAGCTTACATTATCCCCCCACTAACCCACACCCATTTCTACCCATGACACTCCTTTGAAACATGTTATGATACAATTGTTCACACACACACACACACGCACACACACACACACACACACACACACACACACACACACACACACATGATCAGGAGCAAACACATGCACACACACACAATCTCCAAGAATAACATTTCATGCTAGTAAAGCCAAAACTACATGTCTTTAGCTGTTAATAAAACTGTTACCTTTTTTTTTGCAAGAGCTGTACCTATAGTAGTCTGTATTATTACCACTTCTCATAAGAGATGCAGGCAACTGGTCAGACAGAACACACTGCAAGAATGATAGTAACAATCATTCTAAAAATAGCTGTGACCAAACTTTTCAAGAGGAACTCATCTCAATCAGCCATTCCAGAGTACAGTCCTTCCCAAACTATATGACACAAACAGCAAACCACTAACAGCTGAGCTATTAATGGCACAATCTCAAATAACTAGTTCTGTTAAAGTGCTTTACATGGCACAGATGAACAAAGAAAGTTACTGCACCAGTATTAATGAGAGTGCTTAAGATGACAGTTTGGATGCAAATGTTCCCCAAAAACTCAGAAATGCGACATTTGATAATAAAGACTCAATCCCAGAATTTTTTTTCTTTTTTTCTCACTTTCTTGAAAAAAAAAAAAAAAAAGACACACACACACACACACACACACACACACACACACACACACACAGAGAACAGTTTCAGCTCCATGAAACAAACATGATACAATTCTTTGAACATCAATGAAAAGGTACTAGATTACTATGAAGGATATATCACTGTGTGAAAACTGCAATCAGCTAAAGGTCTTCTGATAAAATTAATGTTAAACGGTTAAAAACTGGGTATTCAGGAGCAATTTCTGTACTGATTACAGTTTAACAGTGTGCACTGAGTGGCCCAAGTGCCGGTGTTCAGTGTCTTAAGAAATGTACAAATTGTAAAAGCACTATCTACATGTAATGTTATGAAAAACTGTCAAAAACCCAATTAGCAAATGGCTATACTGTTTTTTGTATATGTAAATTGCAAGTGATAATAAAGAGAACAGCACGGAGTCCTGAGTATACCAGATAACAAGAGACACCACTGAGCACTATACCTGACAAGGCAGTAATGCAGTATCTCCTCCGCAGGGTGGCCTTGCGCTAAACTGAAATCAACAGCTTTACACAGACTGCTGGAAATGAACAGAACAATCCTGAGAGTTGCTGAGGACTGGACGACAGAGTCAGCAGCACATGGGTTTTGTCACTGACAGGACACAAAAGACAGAATGGAGACAAAAACAAAAAAAGAAAGCATGACATCTTACTTTCAACATATCTTCTTCCAAGGTTAGTTTTTCACGCTGTGCAGTACGTAACTTCTTTTCCAGTGATATACGAGCTGTCTCCCATTCTTGTCTGCCTTCAGCTAGCTCTGCTTTAGCCAGTTGTTCACATTCTGCAAGGTGGCGAATTTTGCTACGAAGTTCTGATACCTTTTCCGATTCACGCTGAAAAAGTCAAACATACTGAAATTCATTTTTCAAGAAAAAAGAAATCATGTGTTTTGATTCTCTAAGCATATGACGGATTGTGTGCATCAAGAGCCAAATTCTATGTAATATCAATCAAAAACAAAGATCTGTGTACACTTTAAAAGTACATTCCAATTCAAAAGTGAAGTGCTGAATGTATAAAAACTGGGTTCTATAACACTACAGCAATATAAACACTCACAGTTTTCCATGTTTGGGTTTTAATTCTGTTTAAATATATATCATAATTTAAAGCCTATGTATATTTTTTGAAGCACTTGAACAATTGCAAGAGTAGGCTACACCTCTACCTCCATGCTTTTGAGAGTCTTGCTTGGAGGTGAACATATTTCAAATTCCCCAAATGCAGGCTTCGCACAAAAGCTAGCCTAGAAAGCCCATTTGGATGGGCAGCATACCAGCTCATCTTCAAACACTGAGTGCTAGAACAAATCCTTAGAGATACAAACAATATGACCAGGATAAAGAACAAACTCTTCCATAATTTCAAATTCTGTTCTTTTATCTGAAACTGAAAACCAAATAAAACTTTTATTGCTCATGTGGGTTTTTCTGCCCCAACCGGCTCCTACCCAGAGTTGAGTTTGCTGCGGACTCAGTTGGGAAGACTGGGACCACACAGTCGAGTTTCATCCACTTAAAGGATGCGTTTCTGAGAGTGTTGCTCAAATTTCCTGACTAACACTGCAGGTGCCTGTATCTCTCGGGCCTGGTTGACGCCAGGATATATTATTATGAAAGGAAGCGTAGAGTACAGCCCTGTCATGTAGTCTCAGACCGAAATGATCCCGTGACATAACTAGTAGTTCTGTCCGCATGATGCATCTCACCAGGTCCTACGGTATAACAAGCGGTTCTGTTCGCATGACAGATCTCACTAGATCCTACATGCTGTCACTGTTCTTGTTTCCTAGCCACCGTGCTGCAGTCACCACAGTTTTCATTTGCAAGGCACCGTGGTGCAATTATCATTCGCTTCACATTTTTTATTTGAAAGCAACTGCAGTGCACTTATTTCTAGTATCACACTGTTTTCATTTACCAACCACAGTTATTACTACCACATACTAGTGCCTCAGTCTTTATTTACTAGCCACCATGGTGCCGTTATTACTAGCATCACAGTTTTCATTTACCAGCCATCATGGTGCAGTTATTACTAACATCGCAGAGTTCATTCACTACTCATACAGTCACTGTGGTGTAATTATTACTAGCATCGCAGTTTTCAGTTACTACTCATACAGTCACTGTGGTGTAATTATTACTAGCATCGCAGTTTTCAGTTACTACTCATACAGTCACTGTGGTGTAATTATTACCAGCATCGCAGTTTTCAGTTACCTCTAATACCAGCTACCGTGGTGTAGTTATAACTTTGCATCACAGTTTTGATTTACCAATAATACCAGCCACTGAGGAGCCGGAATAGCTCAGTTGGTAGAGCGCCTGACTCGTAATCTGGGTGATCCTGGGGTTGCGGGTTCGAATCTCCGCCGGGGCGTTTTGGTACAGGGGGATTTTTCCCTCGGAGTTAACATTAGTTCTGACTCCATTTCCCACACAGTCCTTCGAATGAGACTATTAACCGAGGTTCCGTGTGTGAACGCACGCATAATATCTTGCACACACGTAAAATCCCATCACCAACTTTCGGAAGAGTAGGCCAGTTTGGCCGTTGGTATGGATGACACATTACACACAGCATGCACCCTGCGTAAGAAATGGAAAGAATGAAGGAAGTAAAGAAACTGAGTGAACGATATTGAACGATATTGACTGGATGACACGGGAAACGACTGAATGAAGCGCCAGCTGGCAGCTCTTCAGTCGGCACTACCCAGGTAGGCAGCCCGTTGTGTAAGCGAGTGTTGATTGTAAAGCGCTTAGAGCTTGGTCTCTAGCCGAGAATAGGCACTATATAAGTATTCATTATTATTATTATTATTATTATTAGTTATTACCCAGTATTGCAGTTTTCATTTCCCACTACTACCAGCCACTATGGCTTAGTTACTACCTAACATCACAGTTTTCATTCACCTCTGATACCAGCCACTGCAGTGTAGTTATTACTTAACTTCACTGCCTACGGACTGGGAAGTTGAGGGCTCAAGTCCCATCAGAGACAAGTCCATGAAGACTGTTAGCGGAAGCACATCATGGCACTCACATATGCTGGCTACATATTTAAATCAATAATTTTCTCAGTACGGAACTTATCTGGTATTGTCCTCAGTATGTTGGATACAGTGAACACGCTGAAATGACTAGGCAGCAGTGCAGAGTCTCCATTGGAAGGTTGCCTAATGACAACCTGGTATTGATTACTCCCTGTGCACTGCCATTGTCAGGACTGTAGAGGGATGGCTTGGTGTGGCTGTCTATGGGTGGCATGAAAGATGAAGACAATATCAAAAAAAAATTTAAAAATCATCCGTATTTTCCCCTGCTCTCCAAAATGGCTTAAACTCCAGTAACAGATGATTACGAATAATCTGTCTGAACCTCAAACCTGAAACAAAAAGTGAAGAGCAAATCTCACCTCTCTTTCAGATTTGATGGAATCCAGGTCTTTCTCAAGCTCTACGCGAGCTCTTTTGTTTGAAGTTTTAGCAGAAGACAATTGTGCTTCTAACTCTGTAATTTTACTTTGTGCAGCAAGTAGTTCAGCTGCCTTGAGCTTTTCTTGTCTCTCTTTTTCTGAAAAAAAATATACACACATAAGTACATATACACTATACACTTACAAATGCAGATACACAGAGATTTTGCCAGTATTAAGCAAGGTCATGCTTCTTGGATGAACAAAGAAAGGGAGAACATTTATCTGTACCTGCTACATAAAAAATACATGTGGAAAACACAAATGTTCTGGCACCAAAGATGCAGTTTTGACCTATCAGTAACTTTCCTGATTATTCTAAGTGCTCTAACCCTATATACTCTATGTAACCCTGGGTATAGCTAACTAGAAAGCTGGAAAGAGAGACATTAACCAGACTTACATCTTCAAAGTTTTTGGTCTGGCAAGACACTGACACATCCTGGGTTGTTCTCCAGTTTTTCAAGCCCTTTCATGGATCCACGTTATGCTAACTCAGAGCCCTCCCACCTCAATGTCTAGTTGTCAGCATCACCATTTCCTCATCCAAATCATCAAAACTACAAACAAAACAGACTCATATCGATAATGCGGCCATGATTCCATACACTCTGATCTGACTACTTTGGCCAAACTATTTTCAGTCTCAGTGGTTTTCCTGTTCTGTCCCCAATGACAAACAGATTGTGCTTTCAGCACCACCATGAAATGAGTCTACCGTTACCACAGCAAAAACAGATGCTAAAATGTAGAAGTTTACTTTACTTTTCTGTCTCTTCTCCTACCAATAATTGAATAAACCCCCATAATGTGAAGCCTTGTCTGAAAGACTCTCCCTTCAACACCATCCTGAGTGGCAGTGATGTTTGCTCTGTACTGGTTGTTCCTTTACAAGAAATCAAACAAAGAAACAAGCAACGAGGAGTATCTGACGTGTTTCTTCCACCTCCCTTCACCACAACTCAGACTGGTCTGCCACAGTTACTGTTTTGTTCTCTCAAAGCTTATGGATAATAGATCATGTTAGTCAAGGTTTGAGTGGTGTCAAAAGTGATAATTTTTTTTTTCATCAATAATGCCAGGTTGAGTATGGCTAGTTTACTGCAACTCTGTTTTCTGGGCCTTCCTGCAGAACAAATCAGCCACTTGCAAAGAATTCAAAAAGCACAGCAAAACTCCTATTGAAAAAGAAAAAAAACAAAAAAACTGTAACACCACTGTTAAAGGAATTCCACTGGCTCCCTGTAAAATTTAGGTGCCAGTACAAAACTGCAGGTCTCGGTGTCCATTTTGATGGGTCACTTCCACCCTATTTGTCTGCCTCACTCTGCACATATCATTCTGTACACTTTATTCTCACTTCCAAGATGCAAACCAAAGACAACTGGGAAATGCAGTTTCTGCTTTCTCTGCACCATGCATCTACTGATCTACTAACTTGCAGCCATTTAGCGTCGCAGCATGTCATTTCTGCCAGAATTTAAAAATAGTCTAAGGACACATCTGTTTTGACTAGCATTCCCTTGATCTGTGTTGCAAACTGTATGTGTCATGTAGGAGCAGGGAAAGGGGATCTGTGCATTGCTGTGGGGTCTGGGGAGGGGTGAGGAGTGAGGAAGTGGTTCTGAATGTGTGGTTTAGTTAGGCAGTGTTGAATAGACAGCGTTTTGAGTTGCTCATGTACGATACTGTGCTCTATAGAACACTATTCATAATCATCATCATCATTACTATTATTATTATCATGAATGAAATAATACCAACCTATGCTCCACTCAGAGCCTTCCCAAGAAAGGCTCTTGAAAAACTGGAGAATAACACAGGATGTGTCCTCGTCATATTCTTGAATCTAAGCAAAATCGCACTCCTCCACAAGCTGAAAAGGATAACTGTTAGGTTAATTCTTTCACTTCTAAATTTCTACACACCAGTACCCAACCTGGATTACAGCACTCTGAACAGTCAGGTAACTTTTGTAAGTTACGAGAAAATTCTAACAATTGGGGAAATATTTACTTCCCTTGTTATATAGAAATGAAAGTGTACAAATTGCAAGACTTCCCTCTGCCTAAATGACTAAAACAACCAAACCATTACCTAAAACAGCTTTGATGGACTCATCTGATTGCACCTGACGTCGACCAGAGGTCCGGAAATCATCGGCATCAAAATTCAGTCTCAGCGACGGCCGTGCAGTTATTCTTCCACTATCAGAGATGAAAGCATTGAAATCCTTGCGCATGCGGAACACAGCAGTACTGTCCGCTGGTGAATCCATGGTGGAATGGGAATCTAAGATCCTTGTCCTTAGGAATTGATGCTCTGTGTACACGCTGCACTGCTTGTCAGAGATCTGTCCAGGAATCAGCTCTTCACCATGAAAAAAACATCTGAAACACATAGAGGCAAATAAACTGCCTTTATACTTTGTTTACAACACACACACACACACACACACATACATATATATATATATATATATAAAATGAAGATAAATTACAACAGACTCATAAAATTCTTCCCAATATTTTGACCAAGCTGGTCTTCCTCAGGAAGCTTTATGATATAAATGAGGCCAGGTAT
This sequence comes from Conus canariensis, assembly GCA_033310375.1. Lineage (NCBI taxonomy): Eukaryota > Metazoa > Mollusca > Gastropoda > Neogastropoda > Conidae > Conus > Conus canariensis. The sequence continues at coordinate 72,703,121 of CM065715.1, read as the reverse complement.
CAAGTCATCAACTAATGAAAACATTTCACAGATGTTCTCAAATCCATCAACTTGTTCTTTTTCCTTTCTTCTTCCTTTTCCAACCCGCTCCTCGTGTGTCCCTGTCCACCTCTCCCCATACATATCTAATCAATCCATCTATCTATATATGTTTATACATGCATTTTTTAAAAGGCAAATTTAAGAGTTATAATTGCTGTCCAGCAAATTTGGGTGTTGCCAGCTTTTTTGTATAGATCTGTAACTTTTGATGTTCAGATAAAGCTGACCTTTAGGAAAAGAGTGACTTACAAGTACAAAGCATCAGTACCCACGCGTGCGTGCGTGCGTGTGTGTATGTGTGTGTGTAGGTGCGTGCACGCGCACGCGCACGTGTGTGTGTATGTGAGTGTGTGTGTGTGTGTGTGTGTGTGTGTGTGTGTGTGTGTGTGTGTGTGTGTGTGTGTGTGTGCATGTGCATATGTGTATAGAAAATGCAAAATTAATGAAAAAAAAAAAATCCTGAATGTCCTCTACTCAGCCTCAACACCGTGTGTGTCAACTTGAACACTTGCATTACTTCTTAGCAGCAGCATCAACAGTGATAATGGGAAGTCATATATAGATATATATCCAACCATGTGAAAAACTAATTGCTACTTCACCAAGGAGGTTATGTTCTCACCCCAGTTTGATTGTTTGTTCATCTGTCCGCCAATTAACCTTCCAAACAGATCAAACAGCAGCATCACAACTGTTCAGCAAGATTATCATAAATTTTCATTCAGTAACTGCAGAGTTGATTTTTACCATATTCTGTGGCTTCTCAGAAATATTACTCCCATGACCCTCAGTCCAGCGTCACTAAACCACATGTTTACAAACAGCAATCCATATCAGTAAGTCCGTCATAGGCAGTCTAACTAAAGAGGCACTGTGCTGCTGCTTGGTCACCTTTAGGGTGTGATGCCTGTTCTAATCTAACATATTATACACAGTGTCACGCTGCAGTTGCCTAGACTAATGTTGATGATTAACTTACCATGGGCAAAGACATGAAGAGAAAATCAGAGGAAAAGTCACCACAAGAACTGGGTGCAAAGGGCCACAGAATTGAGAGACTTCTTTTTCTTTTGTGAAGGTCAACAGAGATGAAGAAGGTCAAGATGATGCTAGATGAAGAAGGTCAAGATGATGCTACAGACTTCCATTCTGGCCTGAAACTATAAAAAGACAAAGTTGTAGTCTATGCCTCCTGTCATAATGATAAATCTCTCAACTCTTCTGCGTTCATCTAACGTACTAACAAAAATAACAAAAGAGAATTGCTCAAATGCTGCAATTTTATACAGCAGGATCTTACAGGCCATCAGTGGTAATGCACAGAGATAATACAGCGGGATCTCAGTTATCAGCCCAGTCTGACTCTCTCCTCACAATGTTACAAAATTCTGTGGAAGAACACCTCTCTCACACGGTGATATTATTTTGGATCCCTAACAGAACCTTTATATGATCAGTAACTGACCTATCCATAATGTATTCAACAGCTTTTTTTCCTTTTTTTTTTGCCGCATAGTTAACCATATTGATAGCATCTCCTAACATCACAAGTCTTTACTCACTTGAAACTTCTCTGCTTTCTGACTATCACTTCAGCCATTTTCTCATTCCTGTTGTTTGTGGTCTTGCAAGACTAACATAGTAACAAGAACTTTTCTCATATTACATTATACTATGCAGCATAACATTTGACCTTTGTGAAACATAGCTGAACAAGAATTTGATCTTTGTTTTGTGTGAACATGATGGTCAGATTATGATAAGTCCTGAGTACCTTTCTTCCTTTTTTTTTTCTTAAACACATTTTCAGAACTGAAATTAAGCCATGGTTGTGACAGCAACTGGGTGAGTGCCATCACACAGTTGCAATCTTGGCGGTGCACAATCTTGACAGCAATATTTATGGAGAAAAAAATTTGTAATACAAATCTATACAGTTGATTACATACAATAAAGAGTAGATTTTACCATGCACATGTGCATGCATGGTAACTTGTTAATGTGTGTCTACAAGTCAATCTACAAAGAAAATCCCTGTAAAGAGGCCACATTATAAACATTCTACAGTGGTTTCACTGTATTTAACACAAAACATCATAAATCCATGCCACGCTAATTACTTTTGACCACAGTGGAGCAACGTGCAAAATAAACCTGTTCATAGAGGGAAAAAGAAAGTGGGGGGAGGGGTGGGGGGAACAACATGTCTTTCCATAGCAAATAGGTACTTTACCTTTTGTCAGATCTTGGGTCAAGCAAACACATTTAAGGAGTAAAAATACCTGATTTAATTTACACACCAAGATAACACACAGAATATTTACTGTATGCAGTACAGGGGCACCGTTTCACACCCACTTTTTTGCATTCTCTCTCTGATTGAAATGTTAATAAAATCAACTGAATTGACTGATGGAACAAAATCATGTTGGACGCGCCCGCCAGCGGCATGTGTCCTATGGTCACTCTTGCTGAACATGAGCTCTAATACAGATTTCTCCCCTTGCTGATTTCTGTACACTGTCCTTATACAATATTATCATCTTTAGTAGTAACACTAAATCAATAAAAGCTAATTTGTCTTAAATGCCCACTGTCCTCTTAAATTCATATTGTGCTCTCATGATGATTTCTCCTCCATTGTCTGCAACTTTGCATGTTAATGGTGTTTAGACGCTGTCAAACTCTTCAAATAACTTGGAGGTGATGCAGCACAAACTTGTAAGACTAGAAGCCTGCAGAACATGTCATATTCATCTTCTGTAAGCTGTACCTTTGTGATATTTCAATGCTTTCAACTAGTTCCCTAAGTGCCTATCAAACTAATCACTGATTTGCAACCCTATCCGAAGGCGAAAACATCAGTCCAAAGCCGCCTAATACTAACTACTGACATAAAGTTCCTGAAAAAGAGGACAGCGGGGGGGGGGGGGGGGGGGGGGGGGGGGGGGGGGGGGGGGGACTGAACAGGCTGTCAAGAGGCTGGAGATATACATTTCTAAACAGTTCTGACCTTTCTGAACTTTTATTCTTTGCTTTTAATTCTAACCAGTCTGGGCCTGAACACAGCTGAGTCATCTCAACTTCACATGACAGCATTAACCAAACAGTGATATAGTTAAACTGCCAAGCATCTGCTCATCTGTGCAGTAATGATATAATAATATAATGGTCTATGGTGAACGTGTATATATTTTGGGGACAAAAAAACAGTCCACAAAGAACTTGGGGAAAGAATGGGAGAAAGAAAGAGATTGGAAAAGAACCGCTTACTTCTGCCTCTTAGTTTACAGTGGGACTGTGAATATCATGCAATCACATTGCTTTTAGTCCAGGTCACTGCCAGTAGTTTGTTCCCGTTTCACTGTTCTTTAAAGTATAAACATAACAGCCGACAATCTTTCGATTCAGAACAGTTAACATTATTTGTCCATGCTACCCCAACTTACTTGTATGGTTTGTTTTACAGAGGACCGCATCTGTCTATGCCGCTCTCGTAGTGGCCTTCACCTTGACCTCTTTTCCGGTGTGTACCGCGAGTACGTAACACACGAGTTTCTCATGGATGGCGATTTGTGAAGCCATCACACCATACAATAACTACGCCAACAAATAAGTACGATTACTCGAAATGATGAAATAGTTTACTATTTTCTGTGGGCGCCAGGCTTGATATGGCCTCCAAATTCGGCTTGGCTATGAAGATTGCCTCACTTTTGTGGATGCCGTCTGATAAAATGCCGGGGTGTGCACTGTAGACATACATGTATAACTTTGATAGGCATCTCCTGCTGGGCTACAGGTCTATCGTATACGCTTGAAAGTAATTGACTGCTTTGTATTTCCTGGTTCTGGGACAACAGGCAGAAAGGTGCATCCCGTATTATAATGAGTAAAATCAGCCACACACACACACACCACAACACAACAACACACACACACACACACACACACACACAATATCTACAGGCTACATTGCTTACGCCCCGTCAAATCAAGGAGGCAATTATTATAAGAGTTGATAATGTTCCCTCTATTCTCAATAGTGGTGCATTCAATTGTCTCTCAGGAGAGAGAGACAGAAGAGAGAGAGAGAGAGAGAGAGTCAAAAAGGTTCAAGTATTAACTGAAATTAGACAAGGCGTCGACGACTTTACGCCCGTCCCCTGCACTCGGACCCATCCCCGTAGGCAACTAACACAGTGGCAGTCATATTTGATAGCACCATTCATGTGTGCGACTCTGTAAAGGCGGTTTGAAACCAGCTGTTTAACGGTTAATCCATCATAATAGTGGAAACAAACAAAATATTGTTTACTGGAACAGACTGTATTTCTTCGCACTGGTCATCATCTCACATGATACGAATCAAAGTGGTGAAGAACCCTTATAGCCGAGTTTCCGTATGTCTGCGTTTTGTACACGAGTTTGTGATTTGTATGGCTGAAAAGAAGCATATTTTCCTCGCAAACAGCGAGACAGAATGGTGTTTCACCAACGTCACTGATGTTATGGTTGTTCGATGTTATGTGGATATTGTTTTTGTCTTCTTCTGGTGGTGTCCTGGTTTGTTCTTTACATTTATCTTGCAGTGATCCTATTGTAGCAGATGAGGGTCGTTACTGTGACCGACATTTCCTCTTCGATGATTAATGATGACAATACAGTGTGTTGGATAGCTTTTGTTTTTTGTTTTTTTTTGCTTTTCTTTTCTTTTGTTGTTGCTGTTGTCTTTTTTGTGTTGTTGTTGTTTGTTTGTTTGTTTGTCTGTTTGTTTGTTTTATTTTTCATCGTCCATTCATAGTATTTACGTACTTTTTGTACTCCCAATTCTTATAGAACAGGAAGTACTTTAGAATGGGAACGAAGAAATGCTGTGTGTGTGTGTGTGTGTGTGTGTGTGTGTTGTGTGTGCCCCCGTCCGTCCGTGGTCAAAATGTGTTCCACTCGCTCCAGACAAAACTGCTGGGCCGATCTTTCTGAAAATGTGTAGGTATGTTCATTATGGGTCACGGATGATGCCCGATGTTTTTAGTTTACCGTTATAGCCGTTACTAACGGCTCTAACGGCCTGTAACGGTTTTTCTTCTTTATGGAATATCTCAGAAAGTACTTACCCGATCTTTGTGAAAATTAGCAGGTATGTTCATTATGGGTCATGGATGATGCTCGATGTTTTAGTTTACCGTTATAGCCATTACTAACGACTGTAACGGCCTGTAACGGTTTTTCTTCTTCGTGGAATATCTCAGAAAGTACTTGGCCGATCTTTGTGAAAATTAGCAGGTATGTTCATTATGGGTCACGGATGATGCCCGATATTTTAGTTTACCGTTATAGCCTTTACTAATGGCTGTAACGGCTCCTAACGGTTTTTCTTCTTTACGGAATATCTCAGAAAGTACTTGGCTGATCTTTCTGAAAATTTGTAGGTATGTTCATTATGGGTCATGGATGATGCCCGATGTTTTAGTTTACCGTTATAGCCGTTACTAACGGCCCATAATTTTTTTTTAATAGAAAATCTCAGAAAGTTCTTGGCCGATTTTTCTGAAAATTTGTAAGTATGTTCATTATAGGTCACAGGTGATGGCCGATGTTTACCAGAATAGCCATTACTAACGGTTACACCAGCCTAAGACGGTTTTTCCTCTTTATGGAATATCTCACGCGTATTCAGGATAAACTGGGAGTACGTTTGTATGCTTTGCATCTTGTTTTCTGTTGTCATGACGTCAAATTTTTGCATTACCCTTTTTCTGTCCTAAAAGGATCACCTATAGCCAAGACAGATTTTAAGATAACCACATTCAACGTTAACGGGTTGAATGATGGCGACAAAAGAAGAGACGTATTCTGTTTCCTGAGACAGCAGAAACAAGTTACTCATTTTCTCCAAGGAAACAAAAATCTTGAAAATTACATACCGGCTGGTTGGGGATGTAATTCGTGGTTGGCCAGGGCTGACTCAACCCTAAATGGTGTCGCTGCATTTTTTAAATGATATTTTTGAATATAAGCCGCATGGCATGATAACAGATCCCAATAGATGTCTTATTCTCACAGACAATAATTTTTTTAATAAAAGCATTGCATCGGTCAACTTATATGGACCAAGTAATGGTGACAACCCTGACTTCTTTAATATGATTTGCAGTTGTACTGAACGGTTTACATATGACATTAGATACACATACTTATGCAAGTACCCGAAGTAAAATAAAAGAAACGACGAACAGCTTTGATCTCATTGAAATCTACAGAGAACTGTCTCTATAGAAGCGAGAATACACCTGGTTTAGTTCTAACACAGCCGAGCAGGGTCGACTTCACACCTTCTTAATTTCCCAAGATCTGTTTCCAGAAGTAAACGGAAATATCATTAGCCCTGGATTCAGGTCAGTTTGTAGTCAGTTAAGCTTTTAAAAAAAAGTTCAAACGAGACCGGCTGTTCTGGAAATTAAATGAAAGACTTTAATTCATAAAATCAAGGAGCAGTAAGCTGTACCAGTCTACGATTTTGATAACTTACAAGACGTTCCGGCGGAATGTATCCAGTTGCAATTATCGATTAATTGTTTGTTTGTTTGTTTGTTTGTTTGTTTGTTTTTTACATCTTACTGATGGAAATACATGGGAAAACAATATTGTCCTCCTCAGACAAAAGCAACAAAACATGGCTAGATAAGAAAAACTATTGACAGATTTTATAGAATTTGAAAAAAAGAAAAGAAAAAAAGAAAGTGTTTCGGATAAATCCTTCCAAGAAATTGAACAAGTTCAGAAAGAGTTACAGGAACATCTAGGATCGGATGACTGGAAGATGGTGAATTGATGGCTGGATATTTTTGCTACCTAGAAATTCAAATATTCTTGAAGAATCAACCAGCTTTTTAGACTGGAGTGATGGAAACAGTACTGTTTTAACTAATCAGAGAGCCAGAACTTTTTCCTGCAGTTGTACAGTCACCAAGATCTGGAGGAAGTAGACAAACAGCCTATATTGATGGGAGACACTCCCGTAGCGTCAAGCGATGAGGCAGGGACATTAGGGAAAAATATAACATATCAAGAAGCAGTTTGTTACGAAAGGACATGAAGAATGGTAAGAGTCCAGGATACTAGATCAAAAGATATCATATCAAGAATCAGTTTCTGTGTTAAGGGACATGAAGGATAAGACTCGATCCTAGTCCTGACGGAATCACGACAGAATTTTATAAATATTTCTTTGTCTATCTAAGTGTGTTTCTGGCACGTTCTGTGAATGAGAGTTTTGAGTGCGGAGAGCTGTCTGCGACTCGGTATCAGGGTGTTATTAGTCTGCTTGTATCCCGAAAGAACAGAAACCAAAGCAATTTGTTCGAAACTGGAGATCAATAACTGCTAAATGTTACATATAAAAAAGAAGTATTAGCATGTATTGCTAGATGCTTATGATGTGGTCCCTCAGGTGTTAATCACGACCGTAAGAAAGGATTAATTAGGGGCCAATATTTTGGATGAACTATTAGATTTTCATGTTACACAATATATTTTTGTCCACGGAGAAACAACATGTGCCAGGTCTGTTACTTACAGTGCATTGTGAGAAAGCTTTTGATAGCGTTTCGTGGGCTTTTATTTCAAGTCTTTTACTGTTTTTTTTTTTCTCCATTAATCAGGTGGTTTCAAACTCTTTAAAGAATGCCTCATCATGTGTATTGTGTAATGGTCAATACTCATTTTGGTTTAAATTGCAAAGAGGTTGCTGGCAGGGTGGCCCTATTTCACCATAGATACACTTATCTGTGCAGAAGTTCTTTCACTGGTGCTCGGAAAAATGTGCAAAAGGAGTAATATTAGAAGAACAGAACATTTTCTTATGGTTATTTGCAGATGATAGTACAACGTTCCTGGATTTTTCAGAGAGGTTATTCACAAAGGCAACATAGGCATTAGATTCCTTTTCAAGAATGTTTGGGCTTAGGGTCAATAATGACAAAACAAAAACAGGGAATGGAGGGAATAGTGGAATGAGTTATATACAAACAGAAACCTGCAATGGGATCCTGGCATCTTTCGGATTCTAGGGATTACTTTTTTCCACGAGACAGGATGAAATTTGTTAACTAAATTATCCTTATAAACCGAATGCCTGTAAAAGAGTAACTAGGCATTGGAAGTAAACCGAGATGTTACTCCACTTGATTTTTTGTTGTTGTTTTTTTGTAACCACTGCTATTTTCTGAACTGACCTTTCTTATCTTTAACTCACTGGACGCTTCTGTTCCATTTCTATAAGAGCTAACACAAATGTTGTACGATTTTCTCTGAGATGGTAAAATCAACAAGATTAGAAGGTCTAATGGCTACCAGAATAAACAAGTCACTCAGTTAAAGAAGGCTACTACTCACTGTGTGCGTAGCTTTCGTCGGCAATCCGGCCGACTTCTTCAGCGCAACTGCTGGGTTGAGAACTGGCGTCAGTGCGCACCGTTGTGAGCGAACTCAGGACTAAGCGTCTGAACGAGTGAGAAGTACACCGATGGCAGGTTGTGTCGGCCCCGGTCGCGGTTAAGGGTGGGGTTCCTGGCGGCGATGTGGACTGCCTCCTTTACTCCACTCTGGAACCATCCTGCTTCTCTGTCGAGCACTTGCACTTTGTCCTTTTCAAAGTGATGTTGGGTGTGGGTCAGATGTTCACCCACTGGAGAGTGTTCCTTTAGTTTCTTGTGCAGGTCTGTAGTTTGTCAGTGGTATGAAGATGGTAGCCTCAACATGCGTGATATGTTTTCTCTTGAGTCAACTATGAAAATTAATTGGTAAAGAAGACCTAATTCAGCCTCAGCTCAGCTTGCTTAGCAGTGAAAGACGAAGAATGTGCGAACAACCTTTGGCAGTGTACTGACGATCCATTCAAGCATGACGTCGCAAAGCACTATAGAAAGTATGTACATATATCTGTTCGACTGTGTTTACAATTTTCTCGCTTGACATATACATTATAATGATAACGTCTTAACGGACAAAAAAGCAATCTCGTTAAAGGAGTGGGTAGATGCAAAGGTTTACCAGGTTAAAGATTTGATTTGTGAAAGTGGGAATTTTCTGACATATGAGGAATTTCGGGTGAATTATTTCACAATCACAAGAAACAATACTTTAATGTATGAAGGAATTATCTAGGACTTAAAGCAATATTGATTCAAATTAGGTTGTACACTCTTTGAAAACGCTCGTGACAGTGGCTGTGGCACTGTATCCGAAAAGTGAATCAAGACCAGCCGCTGTGGCGATGTGGTTAGAGTCGCGGACTCCCGGCTGGGAGGTTGTGGGTTCGATTCCCATCAGAGCCAAGTGGGATTTTTCTGCCCCGATTGGCTCCTACCCAGAGCTGTGTTTGCAACGGGCTCAGTTGGGAAGACTGGGATCACACAGACGAGTTTCATCCATCAAATGGATGCGCCTCTGAGAGTGTTGCTCAAATTTCTCGAACAACAGTATCTGTATCTCTCGGGCCTGGTTGACGCTGGGATGTAACATGAAAGTAAGCGTACAGTACAGCCCTTTTATGCAGCCTCAGACCGGAATGAAAATCCGTAGCATCATCTCCATCACCCATATTCTCTCGACCAGCATTAAAAAAAACAATCTCAAATTCTGTGGCCATTCACGCCCTGGTCTCAGGTGACCTCAGTTTCGATGTCATCTCACGTCTGTGGCCTTGGTTTCATTCCGTCGGCGTCACGGTATTGGCGAGTCCATGAGGTTGTCGTTGAACGGACGTGGTGACGCCCTCCAGAGTGAGCTCACTTACGCCGGCTCCGCGACTAAGCAATTATTGTCGTCAATAGGGGGCTTAGTAGATGGTGTCCTGCGTATGTTGGATCAGAACAGGCGCCACTGAACACCACCGAAATAACTCGGCAGCAGTGCAGTGTCTCCTCCGGTGGGTTGCTTCTTGACGACTTGGTATTGACAGCTATCTGTGGATTGCCGGTGCCGGGGCTCCGACGGACCGGACCAGGCTGTGGCTGTGGATCAGGAGTGGCCGGGGGGAGGTTTCGGACTTAGCGGTGTGGGTGCAATGCCACTGAGGTGGCTCAGAAGATGGGACAGCAAAAAAAAAGAAGAAATAAATAAGTAAAGAAAGAAAGAAAGAAAGAAAGAAGAAGAAGAAGAAGAAGAGGGAATCAAATTGTGAGGAAGATGCATTCGGGAAAGTTTACCATACCAACTGTTTTATGAAATGGAGTCACACCTTCACTTGGCTAAATTGGAAGGATTTCTTTCAGTGTCTAAAGACCACAGCTGATGATCAGTTCAGATCGTTTCAAATAAGATCGCTGTGTCGAATTCTTCAAACTAATAAGTATTTATCAACGTGTAATATATTGAAATCTCCATTATATAAATGCTGCGCACAGAAAGTAAAAACCATATTTCATGGCACTGCCAGATTGTCCGACGGTTTTAAGATCATTATTTGACAGCATTAAAACAAAAATTACGATTTGTGGAAAATCTCTGGGTGTGTTTTCTTTTTAAGAGAAATTATTTTTGAAGAGGCTAAAATGTTAAAAGCGACAAGCAAATGAATTTGATTATACTGTCTGCTAATTTTATCATTTATAAATTTATGCAAATTCCAGAGTATACTGCCTTCACTCCAGACATATTTTGAGAGCTGAAACATAGACATGAAGAACATGCTATGGTGAAAAGACAAATATACGAGCACTTGAAATAGGAAGAGCATGTCAGTCTCTTATGTTCTCCCATTGACAATAACCTTTAGACTGATGAGTAAACGAGAGCTGAAAATATGTGAAACTAAAAATCTGTCACTTTATAATTAGATTGTCTTGTCTGTAACAGATAAAGTCACAGAGACGTTATTCAAGTTCCGTTTCTGACTCCACTTACTCAGGACTGCTGACACAAGGACGCGAAAAAAAAAAAAAAGTCACGAAGATTCGCCTGCAGCAAACTTCTATAAAGCTGCACTGACAAGAGAACGCTTATGGCTACAGTCATGTTTAAGAGAGGCAACACTCACTCTTGTTTCTTTTGCAATAATAGTAATTAGTCAGCACTTACTTAAATTGTTGCCTGCCACCGAAGTGAAAAGCTGAGAGTCTGACACCGCAGACAAAAAAAAAAAAAATCACTGCCGTCACAAGATGACGGTTCATACGACACACAGACGTACCGACACTTGTGATGTTAGAACATGTAATCAATTTGCTCTAAGACGCATCATTTAGTGGATGAAACTGTGTTGCTCCAGTCTTACCGTTTACGCCCATTGCATTTTCAAGAACGACGGCAAAGCTGAAAAATCCCACAGATATTAAAAATATAATATATATATATAAAATATATATATATATTATATATATATCTTTCAAATGAGTTGAAATCAGAGTGGCGGCTTGTATCAAGGGTAGGAATGGGTCTCCTTTGAAGGTCATCGACGAGGCAGTTCGACGGACAGGGTGGTACAGGTTTCCTTTCTCGCCACAAGGCAGACTATCTACTCTCTCAGTGGTCAACGGCTCCTGGCGACCCAGAGTGGTGTGACTGCAGGTTGCTATGCAACCTAATTTCTCCTTCTTCTGTCTGTACTTCTCCGTTGTTCTTCCATCTTGCATCACAGAGGCCGACAATGTGCCAGGATCATCTATAATTTCATCTACAGGTAAGTTCTTTCAGTTTTCCAGCCAGCCTGAGTGTTCTTAAATTCCAGGTGGCAAATGTGCTGATGTTTCTCCCACGTATAATGTGTGATTCCCCCCCCCCCCCCCCCCCCCCAACCCCCCCATAGAACACACTTTTTGCGTCCGCCCTGGTTGAGGTCAACGGAAGGCCAGGTCAATGTCAAACCAGGTTGCGACCGATGCGGTAGGACCTCTGTATCTTCTTTTTCCTTGAAGTGTTTCTTGGGCCAGAATCGAACCTACCGGAACCCATCGGATTTTCTTGTTGGGCTTACTCCGCACATGCGGCCGGGTAGTACTGGCTATCCAGGGAAGCCAGTAGCAGAAAAGAACCTCTGACCTGAAATACTGAACCTTGCGGTGGAAAATGTAGAAAGAAAACACAAGGGAGAGGGAAGAAAGTTCTGCAAATGGAGGAAGGCATGTAAGGGCTTTTGTCTATATCATTATTTAACCTAGTCGGTTGTTTCGCTTCAGAGACACTCCTGAAGAGATCGAACAAAATGGTCGTACTTTGAAGGAGAGTCAAAATGTTTAAGCTAAGCGTCGTCCGCATACATGTCTTGATGGGCAGTGCGAGAGGTGTTATACATTGTTTAAAGAGAGCAGAGCCAAGCACAGATCCCCGAGATAGGCCAAAGTCCAAAGGTGACTTGGAACATTTATTCCTACCGTACCGTCTCTCCTGCAGCTCCCACCTCCCCTCCCCGCCTCATCAACCCCCTTCCCCCCTCCCCATTCTCTTTTATTTTCTTTTTGCGTCAAAACTCATATTCCACACACACACACACACACACACACACACACACACACACACACACGTGCGTGCACGCAGCCACATACACACACATACACGTACGCACGCACGCACGTACGCACGCACGCGCGCGCGCGCACACACACACACACACACACACGCGCGCGCGCGCGCGCCGCGCGCGCACGCACGGACGCACGGACGCACGCACGCACGCACGCACGCACGCACACACACACACACACACACACACACATACACACACACAAGAAGACCACAAAATTCTGTAATTTCGAAAAGTTGTATATAATGAATCATACACATGTATTAGAACTCCAGTCTAGGGAACTAGGGGCTTTAATGCCAAAGTAACTTATTATAAATGCCAAAGTAACTTATTACAAATATACAAACTTGCATGCGCAACACATTATTATAAATACATACAGTACATGTGCATATAAATGAGCAGTTCGAAGATCAGCTGGATAAATACGGAAAAAACAGTGAAAGACAAAGAGAAAAATCATAATGACACAATGATCATCGTCATGCATTCTATTGCTTATCTAATGGTTCTATTTTGCTGTAAACCTTCATAAGACGTTACTTGGTTTATAAACAAATCATATATGGTTAGAATAACAAAAATCTTATCCCTGTAAAGCGTGATAACTTTCACAACATAGATCTAGTTGCAAAGTGAGACGACTGCAGGCAGAAATCTAAACAAATCTTAAATGTTAGCCAACCGCCAGAAAAAAAAAAGTGGACAAACGAATCACAAGACAAAAGACGACGCGTTTCGACTCTTAGGTCTTCTTCAGGCAAGATACAAAACAATTAGGACAACGAAAATGAACGGGCAATCACAATTTTTCTTCACGTTTGCGAGATTTTGAAAGTGTTTTTATCTAAAGATAAAATTAATAATAGGTTGGAATGCTCGAAGAGATAGATATATTTGTAATCAATTTTGTTCATATTGCTCACTGTACACAGTATGTCTTCTCGTGGAATCTCTAACTTTCGTTGATTTTAAATTGTGCCTAGCCTCCACTAGATCTGGAACTTAATATTTCTTTTAGCGAAAACGGTTTTGTCAATGGTCTTTACAGAAAATGTATCTTTGATCATTTTACAAAAAGTCCATACGCTAGTTTCAAACAGAAATTGTTGCCATTTCTTTCACAAGTATTGGTCTTGTCGCCTTTGCTTGGCTGATTTTTTGTTTTCAAGTATTCAACCGTGAAAAACTGTATTTCCTTGATTTATCCAAATAAAATTCAAGCTTTGACTGCTCATAGGTAAATGTCCTAACGTCTGTCAATTATCCAAATTGAAAGGGTGGATCTTCATATACATTCGAACAGTAGCAAAACTTTGGAAACTCAGTGTTAATCAAACCAAACGGACTGTGTCCAACCGTGATTTTCAGCGTTTTACCTAGACTGAGAGCGGAGACATACCAAACCCATGAAAAGAAAATGAAAACATTCAGTCAAGTGTGAAATATTTCAGTTTGAGCAACAATTTTAAAACTTCAACGCAAGACCACATCTCACGCTGATACTGTCAATGGAATTGATATATTTTACAGAAAACTGAAGTTGGAGATTAATTAAAATTAGTCTTCGACATCAGTGAGCCAACAGTTCTCTGCTGAACACGGTTAATTGTTGTTTAGCTGAAGACCGTGCCACAACACGTACAGGCCAAAAGTCCAGTTTCTGGACATTGACTTTTAGGGTTGGGTTTTTTCTTCCTTTCTTTCTTTTATTTTTGTTTTTAATTCCCAGGTAATCTCCTGTATCTTTCGATCATCGGCACTGACTTTCAAGTCTAAGGTATCACAACATTTTTGATTCATAGTATTTAGAAGACTAATTTGCATATTTTTCTTGATTTTGGGACACACAATGGTATCATCAGCATATAGCAAAAACAACAACAACAACAAAAATGTAAGCTTACACAGTTTTCAACATAATCAAATCTGAATTACAGTATTTACAATCATTGAAAACATAACTGGAGACATGTGTTCGCCTCGCTGAACACCAGTGCAGTAATTAATCACTGTACAATAAATACATGATAAAGCAATGCCTTATATCAATAGAAAACACATATTTACAGAGTGGATGACGGGAGACAGAGATCGAAAGAAAACTGAAAAGATTAAATTACTGTAATGCCAAAAATGGAATTGATATATTTTACAGAAAACTGAAGTTGGAGATTAATTAAAATTAGTCTTCGACATCTGTGAGCCAACAGTTCTCTGCTGAACACGGTTAATTGTTGTTTAGCTGAAGACCGTGCCACAACACGTACAGGCCAAAAGTCCAGTTTCTGGACATTGACTTTTAGGGTTGGGTTTTTTCTTCCTTTCTTTCTTTTATTTTTGTTTTTAATTCCCCGGTAATCTCCTGTATCTTTCGACCATCGGCACTGACTTTCAAGTCTAAGGTATCACAACATTTTTGATTCATAGTATTTAGAAGACTAATTTGCATATTTTTCTTGATTTTGGGACACACAATGGTATCATCAGCATATAGCAAAAACAACAACAACAACAAAAATGTAAGCTTACACAGTTTTCAACATAATCAAATCTGAATTACAGTATTTACAATCATTGAAAACATAACTGGAGACATGTGTTCGCCTCGCTGAACAGCAGTGCAGTAATTAATCACTGTACAATAAATACATGATAAAGCAATGCTTTATATCAATAGAAAACACATATTTACAGAGTGGATGACGGGAGACAGAGATCGAAAGAAAACTGAAAAGATTAAATTACTGTAATGCCAAACAAAAGTGACAAATTACAAGACAGAACACGACGCGTTTCGACCTATTTGGCCTTCTTCAGGCAAGACAAACAACATTGAATGAAAACGAAGAACGAACAGTCACTTAGCTCCTCAAATTGGGCGCAAAATGGATGTGGAATGGAAACAGGAAGACAGGCAGAGACAGAGAAATGGAAGGGGGGTGGGGGGGGGGGGGAGAGACAAAGAGAGAGAGAGAGAGAGAGAGAGAGAGTGCGTGCGCATACACGTGTGCGTGCGTGCGTGCGTGCATGCGTGCGTGCATGTGTGTGTGTGTGTGTGTGTGTGTGTGTGTGTGTGTGTGTGTGTGTAGCCTATGTCTGTGTGACAATGTCGCAACACAAGGCCATTAAGCACAACAGAAGTTCACAATTGACATTAACAGGAACAAAGTTAATGGGACAATAAGAGAGCAGAAAAAGTTCCATCCTGCCAGCAGATGACACTACCATAAGCCTACAAAACACTCGGGTCTTGGCCACTGGTGTGGACGTCTCTTTGGGTTCATTGCACGAAATCTAAACATACACCGCCTGCTTTCAATTCTGTCTCAGTCTTGTCGGTCAGCTTAAAATCATGAAGCAAGATTTGTAATTTTAACGAAGTTAGGAAATGCTTCGAAAGTAATTAACTGCAAAAGACTTTTCTAGGTCTACTTCATCACAAATTGTTGTTAGATCAAATGATGACAGCTTTGTCAACAGAATATGGAAACGATGGTGGGTGGTTATCTGAACTGGTTATATTCCACAGCGAGCTGTGCAGCGTCTGCATTGAAGTTAACCACAGACTGGGGATATCTCATCCATTGACTTCAGTTTCCTTCCCTTCGGCGCAGATGGTGACTTTGAGGCGCTGGTCTGATCCGCAGCTGCCAATTGGCTGCTGGCCGTCGGCGTGTTTCTTCTGCAGAACTTGTCCTTGAGGAGGGCAAAGACCTTTCGGGTGCAGACGAAGGAGAGGAAGATGAAGAGACCTTGCAGGGTATTCATGATGATGAAACAGTAGGTCAGCACCTGGTCAACAAGCCACTCTTTATTCATGCAGTCACTGAACCATTCGTCTTCTGATCTTGTTATTGAAAAACTTTTCTTGTTGTTGTTGTTGTTGTTGGGAGAGAGAGAGAGAGAGAGAGAGAGAGAGAGAGAGAGAGAGAGAGTGCGTGCGCAATAAAAAATGGCAATAAAAAAAAAACACCTCAAAACAAAGCAAGCACATAACTGCGAATGTACGTGATTCAATATTCGATTTGTTCAATGTAGAAAACTGACCTGAATCTGACAGGGGTTTAAACATAGAATTGTTTTTGATTGTTTGTTGTTTTTTTCCCGAACGAAACCCCCACCATATCATAAGCTATTTATGAAGTGTGTTTGAACAATAAAACAATATCCCGTTTTCAAGAAATAAATGCAGGTGCTCACCATCATTTTTCTTGACAATGGTCGTGGTCATAGGCCTGTCAATACAGACAGCATGCTAACAGCAACAACACGGCACCACAGCCATGCAAATGGGCAGTCAACGGACCGGTCGGTTTCATACAGGCCCGGCATTGACAAAAGCAGACATTGACCACAGACCCACTCATGGGTGTGTACGTCAGAGTGAGTGGACCGAGGTAGAGCAGGAGCTGATTCTTCCCCTTCAGATACAGACAATTCATCTTTCTCAGAATCATCAGGCAGCAGAGGAGTCACAATGAAGACATGGAAATGTGACAAGGTAAGATGGGCCTCTCCTAGACCATCCTCCAGGGAACTGTGCAGAGGAAGAGAGGACGAGACAGACTGAGGAAACTTTCATTAAAGGTGGACAGATAACACTGCTGAAGGCACCGAGAAAAGCTCTGCTCCAACCAAGGCACTTATCCACAACCGTCACAAGTGGAGACAACTGGTGCACGTTCATCACTGCAGTGCTCCCACAGTCCTGGAGGCGGATGGGGGGGGGGGGGGGGGGGGGGAGGGGACGGGGGAGGCTCCAAGCCTAATGTTGGGCTTCTCTACGGACGATGAAAGCAAACTCTCTCTCTCTGTCCTCTCTCTCTCTCTCTCTCTCTGTCCTCTCTCTCTCTCTCTCTCTCTCTCTGTCCTCTCTCTCTCTCTCTGTCCTCTCCTCTCTCTCTCTCTCTCTCTCTCTCGCTGCGGTGGCGACTGCATAAGCGAGCGATAGAGAAAGACAGAGAAAGACAGAGAAAGACAGAGAAAGATTAACAGACATGTGTCGATGTTGCCGATAATAACTGACAAAAACAAGGAGGATGCATAACAATGTCGTCTCTTTACCTTGGTAGACTTTTGAGGTCCTTCCACCTACAGACAGGTTTACAAGATCAGTCCTCACCTGGATGTGTGGAAGCAAAGCAGTCACTAAGCCCAGGATCCAGGTCAGGCCCATCGCCACGGTCAGCTTGACGTAGACGCCCATCTGTCCCTCCCCTTCGTTGCCCAGCACGCGGGAAGTCGCCCGCTTGGCTCGGAAGATGTTGCGAGCCGACAGGAGGAAGAAGACGATGTTGAGGGTGATGAGGAGGAAGACAGGAGCGGCAAAGAAGAAGAGAAGGGCAAGCTTGTTGTTCAGCCAGCAGATGCCGTCCCCGTACCCCGGACTGACAGTGGACTCGGGCGTCACCATCTGGAGGGATGGAGGGGGGGGGGGAGGCAAAATGTGAGTAAAAGAACGTTCCGTGTTAATAAAGATGTTTCGATTTTGCTGCCATTGCATTGTGTGTTGACATTCGATGTAAAGAATTGTCCTATGAATGTGACGTATATTATAACACACACACACACACACACACACGCACGCACGCATGCACGCACGCACACACACACACACACACACACACACACACACACACACACATCATCATCATCATCATCATCATCATCATCACCATCATCATCATCATCATCATCATCATGTCTGTAGCAGTCAACGAACATGCCGGTTACGCCAGAGGTGTGAGTGCGGCCTGAAGTTTAAGGCACAAAAATAATCATCACATAGTGCTCATGCTCGACCTGTACCAGGATCCACATCTCTCTCTCTCTCTCTCTAAATATATTCTCTCTCTCTCTCTCTCTCTCTCCTCTCTCTCTCTCTCTCTCTCTCTCTGTTTTCAGACCCAGATCCAGATCATACAGGTGCTGTTCCTCAGAAGCATGTCCACCGTTGTTTACAGCCAAGCCACGCCAGCTTGCACTAATGGATTCCAAGCCAGCATTCGGCTTGTTACATGCCTTTAGTTACGCCACTGTTTGCGAAGCGCTTTACTGAACAACCAGCCTTTTCCTCCTTTCCTTCCTTCTTTTTTCTTTTCTTTCTTTTTCTTTATTAGCTCACAGGAAGAAAACCATATTTGGTAGAGGATTTTCATCCACCTGTCCATGCCATGTACAACCTTTTGCACTGACATCTCGGACACGGGAATATATTGCTGACGTAAAGGACTGGATGGCTCTGAATAAGTTGCAGTCTAATGACATAAAGACTGAACTTATACTTGCCTGTCCCCCAAAATTCTTGAACATTCTCTTTTGATTCTTTTCTGATTACTAATACACCTGTTTCTTTTTTCGTTTTTCTGTTTGCAGTCTCGGTGTAAACTCTTGACCAGCCCTTTCATTTCGACATCACATTTTAAACGTCACATGTTGCCTCTCTGGAATCACATAGAATCAGTTCTATCCGTCTTTGTCTCTCAATCGATGCAACCACAACACCTGCATGCACTTCTGTGCATTCAAGCATGGTTCACTTTTTTTTTTCTTCCCAGGTATCTGTTAGACGGACTTTAGAGAATCTAAGACAACGTTGCCAGACTATTTTGCAGAGCTTCTAAATCAGACTCATTTGAACTTGTTCTTTACTCACTCCACTTGTTGCCTGTTTACGACTGAACAGTCTAGATGCTATTTCATCTGACTGTTTCTGCTGTCAGTGGTTCTTCCCCAAGGTGTCTTTCTGAACTCCTGCAATTCAACACTCCGTCTCAGTAGTTCCGCTGTTCTTCCGATACTCGATTTCCCAGGATACCTGAAACCAGAACCCAGACTTCCGGATGAAGATTTTTTTATGCGGAACAGACTCCCTGACAACTTCCAACACTCTGATTTCCTCGGCTCCATAAAATTGCATGTTATGTTTGATTATGTAAGTGTGCGTTTATGTGTGTATGCGTGAATGTAGTGAAATGTGTATACGAGTGCGCGCGCGCGCGCGCGCGCGCGCGTGTGTGTGTGTGTGTGTGTGTGTGTGTTGTGTGTCTGTGTCTGTGTGTTTAATTTATGCATGGTAGTATTGTGTGCCGATATACATATAGTTTGTAAGCTGCATTTTGGAGCGTGTATATGTGATATTGATGTGTAATGTAGAATACTATGTCTATTGTATATATGCATTATTACTTTTTGCAAAGCACCTAGAGCAGTTTTCTCAATACAGTGCTGAAGAAGTATCCATAATCTTTATTTACACCCAAGTGCTCTCTTCTTCATTCTTATACGCCACCTTTCCCCACCCCTCCCCTCACTTCTTTTCTTCTGCGATCCTTTTTTTTCAAACTTGCTGAATCATTACTACAATACGGAAGAATTGTTGGACTGCACGTGCTTTTCGCCGCTACATGCCATTTAGATAGAGTTAAACTATCATGAGTGCTGGTCTGTTGCTGATCTTTCGAGGAGGGCATTTGAAAGCTCATGAAGTGAAAACCAGTCTAATGATACAAAAACAAACAAACAAGCAAATAAACCTGTTTACAACACAACACAGCAGAACCCGACAAGTTAGAGGTCAAGAGTCTGAAGCTGACAACAACAATGACGATTATCATGGGCACCTCGTGGGAGGAGGGTACAGACTTCACTCTGCTGTCCATATATGGAGGCATCGAGACAGGAAGTGTGGCAACACTTTCATACAGAGACCAGCTCTGGAAGGCGATTCATTTGTACAGGGTTCGGTATGCATTCTCCACACTTTCGTTCTCCTTGATTCTGGGCCCGGTTTCCGGTTTTTATACCAAGTCTCAGCTGCTGGTGGAACTCCAAGAGTCAGAACAAAAGTTTTGAAGTGGAGCACTGGACCAACATTTCGTCCCTCACTCTCGTCGTCTGACACATCTTGCTCCTCATTTTGCAGGCCGAATGGCTCGGTGGTCTGGGTAATGTTAAACAGTCCCAAAAGACCTCCAAAATAAATGACATAGATAAATTTGACTTTGAAGGTGCAGTGTTACCAATGGCACTCAGTTGTTGAGACAGAGGATGTTAATGGTATTCTGTGGCAACGTTCATGCAAGATAATAAATCTGTAATGTCAGCCTTCTTGAAATTGTTCGTAAAAAGAACAGTTACCTTAGACACGACAAAAACCACATGACACTGAACAACAACAATAACAACAATAAGCAACACTATGCATAATACCGTGTTTCCAACGGCACTCTACACACACCACCTCAACTGACCATAATTATAGACACTCATTCCAAGCCTTTTCCTGAACGTAACATTTCGCCTTCTCGGTTAAATGTTAGTAGTTTCAATCATCTTTACAGGGGTAGATTGGCGGTGAAAACAATCCACGGCATTGTCGACCTGTGTTGTGATGACTGAGTTGTGAGAATTGACACAAATGAGTAACAATGCCTGTCCAGTGTACATCTTTAGAAATTCAGCCCTGAAACCTGATATTTCTATAAAACCAGACAACAGATAAGAGTCGAGATTTGAAAAAAAAAAAGTGACGGCTTGTTTCAATGAATGTACTATCGACGGTTTTCTGGAAAAGAGCATGAGGGCTGTCACATCGGAAACAGAAGATCCTCATGGGCCTGATAACGATCATCTCACCTGCACCACAGCCGCAGAGAGCACGATGACCAGAGGGGTGATCCAGGCGTAGGCACTGTACCTGACGAACCGCTTGGAGGACTGGCCTCGGTCCCCGGCCCTGACGAAAACCTTGGAGAAGGTGAACCACACGTCCACCGCCGTCACATTCATCCAGAAGAATGCGGCCAGAAAAAAGTAGTTCATGACAGCCGCGATCACTGCGCAGGCCAGGTATTCTTCTTCTGCAGAGGGCGCCACAAACAGCAGGAGGTCGGCCAGGAACAGGGAACAGACCAGAGACAGCAGATTCTGACCGGGAATATTGCGCAGTGCCCGCAAAGAGAGGTACACGAAGATGGTTACAGCCAGCGCCACCAGAGATATGCAAATTCCGCACGTGCTCACCACCGCCTCCGTCAGAGAGAAAGTGAAAGTCATGATATCTACATCTGTCTTGTTGGTAAGTGTGTAATTCTGGGTGAAGTTGACACACAGGTAAAGCTGTTCATCAATGAAGACATACTGTGAGGAGTTGTAGGATGTGTTTGTGTTCAGAAGTGCTACGGTACCGTTCTTGAAAAGCCGGTATTCTGTTTCGTTAAGCTTGATGAGAGGGCACTCAGACTTTGGGAAGACATCTGGGGTCGGACCCTCTGGGTTGACGCTCATGTCTCTGGAATTCTTGTTCATGATGGGACTCTTCTTTCTGCACATGTTGTCTCTGAAGTACCTATGGACATATGTCATATTTTTTAAATCGAAATACGGTTAGGTGAAAACGGAAGAATGAGAAGCGTGAGAAGAAGATATAATATTGACTTAATTACTCCATTGCTTAAGTATTCTTCTCAAAAATTTAGTCTTTAATTATCTCTCACAAATGGACGTTTTAAAAGAAGCATCCATTTGAGAGACAGGAAATAGCAACATTTTCTTTTGGTTCATCAAGTCACGCAAGGTAAATAATATTGTCTCAAATACTTCAGTTTGCATACTCCAATCTTCTGTCACATATCTAAAACATCACCCACCCGAGAAACATAAGAAGAGAATGGGCCTGAACATGAAAAGAAACTTACAACGAAATGTGAGTCTATCCCCACACGTTGAGGAGACTTGATCAGATGTCAGTTACATATGGCTACATGATGTAGCCTCTTTGACAATGACAGTGGGCAACTGATGAGAATAAGGCAACGTTCTTGTCCAGTATTTATACCAGGGACAGCGTCGTGAGCGGCCTTACGAATGCCTACTTCTTACTCAATGGTATTGGATTAACAAAGATGTGTGATACTCATGAAACACCTTGGGAGAAGCTAACAATATATTAGAGTGCAGTTAAGATTGTAGTCGAAGATTTCGGCTTATCTACTGTTTTAAAAGAAGTGAAGGACTTTTCTATACTGTGCCTATTATTGAACCCGGCACAAGATTAACTATTTAAGTTTAAAATTTTCCGTCTCCTTCAACAAGATCACTAGTGACAATTATACCTTCGTTCAGCTACGTCTTTACCTAAACAATATTTTTCGTTTCTTTTGAAAAGTCGTTACAAGGAAGACTTTTAAAAAAGTAATGACGGGGAGGCTTTTCTTTTTCTTTTTTTTTAAATGACATTTGTAGTTGAGAGTGTTTGACATTTATAGTTGAGTGCTTTGAAGCGTTTTCGTTCATCCTGCTGAAATGTGCCACCGCATTTGTTAAATGAATTGTGGAATTACACATGCAACGCCGAATAGTGTTAACTGTACAAGTCTGGACAAATCTATGTTGCAACATTATTTACTACAATTTCTTGTTGTCATAAAATCGTTTTCAGCCAAGGAATTTTCGTTGCAAAGTCAAAAGGTGGATTCATGAGCATTGTCGTTCAAGGGACGCATTGACAGTGTCCATACTAGGCGGTGGAGTTGGAACGGCAGAGGTGCGCAGGTAGAGGTCGGGCGGGTGGAGGGACGTGGGAAGAAGGAGGTGAGAGTGGAGAGGACTTCTGAATTTTACGTCCACAAATCGTTCAGTCTGAACCCTAGTGGCAGTGCCTCGTTAAACCTTTGTTAATGTTATTTATAGCCCGTCCGACTACAAAATTGTCACCAGAGCAGTGATGCAGAATTGGCAAGGGCATTTTTCTACATCTGCAGTCACTTCGTAGCACTGCAGGGCCTTTTCTGGTGAATATCCTTATGGTAACCACACATTGCTAAGACCGGTGTAACGAAAAGTTTTAACTCCCCGAATGGTTTAACTCCCAGGGAGTTAAACTGTTCATATGTAAATTTTAACTCCCCGGGAGTTAAACTAGAATGACTCCCACCCTGGGCCAAAATAACTCCACTCAGTAAAACTTCAAAATGTTCTAAAATCTGTTTTGTACAAGTCTAAACAAATTCTTGAAACATTAAGAGGGGAGTCATTTTGTACATATGTCAGACTTAACTCCCACCCTGTAATAGAATGACCCCCCTGGGAGTTAGTACAGATTAACTCCCGGGAGTTAACTCCCCGCCCACTAAGGGGAGTCAGTTTTTCACAGTTTAGAATAACTCCCCTGGGAGTTAATGTGTACACGTGTTTTCTGACTCCCAGGGAGTTACTTTGTAACAGAGGGGGAGTTAATCTGACCATGACTAAGATGACTCCCCACCCACCTATTCCCAGGTGTCTTTCGGTAAGAGAATGGAGAAGGGGATTTAATGTTCATGATCATCATCATCATAGGGAAAGGAAATGTCCGTGTACATATTCATGTGCTCACCTATGCATGTCCTTGATATTTTACTATGCCTTTTTGTATATAATCTGTATGTAAAGTCTATATATACACGAATTAATGGTTTGATGCTTTTGGTAGAAATACTGTACCTTCAGTCTT
>CM065715.1:72654056-72674056 GCA_033310375.1 Conus canariensis | reverse complement strand
GCCTTGAAAAAGGCGAAAATTTGAAAATAAAAGAAGGGAAGACATTGAGTGGACGACTTCTTGATTTTTTATTGATCCAGTAATGGTTTTATCGTCCAGACTCTTTCAGCTGCTGGAGCAGTGCCATTTTTAGCGTTGGGTTTTCTTTTTTACCTACACACACACACACACACACACACACACACACACACACACACACACACACACAACATACAGACAGACAGACAGACAGACAGACAGACAGACAGACAGAGCAGAGAGAGAGAAAAGAGAGAGAGAGAGAGAGAGAGAGAAAGAGTAGACAATGTGAATGGATCTGTCTTCAAGATGGATTACGATGGTTTCCATAAACTGCTAGTGAAGGGTTTGATATTTATGGTAAATTTTCCCAATTGTTTTATCATTTTCTTTCTTCCCACGTGTCTTTCCCCATCCACCCCCTTTGTGTGTTAAATCTTTGCCAAGTGATGAATGTAATGACGGAAGAATAGTTAGCCTGCACTTGTTTTCCGCCACGACTAAATTGTTTTTGACATTGACATTGAGGGTGAGATTTACGTCCTATCGGCCTGAGGCCCTTAAGGATAAGAATACAACAGACGTAGGTCCGCATTATTAGTGGCAACTGCTGTCGCCGGCAGTAGTGGGTGAGTTGCAGTGGGGGTCGTCACGTTTCTCTTTTCTCTCTCAGAGCTCGTGTTCCTCTTGAACGTTGGTTCAATTCTGGTTGTTGGTCGACCGACGATGGGCGTCGGTGTATGTTGCCTTCTTTCCCCCAAACATCAGGATGTTTTCAGGACCACCGGGCGGCCTTCTTCATGCTTGGGTGGCGATGGTCCTGTGCCGCGTGAGGCCGCCTCAAGGAGGAAGCAGGACGAAGGGTCACTGGAGCGCTGCATGAGTCCCTAATATTCGGCGGGTACTCGCTGACTGCGGCCGAGAAGGCAATTTTTCAGCCCAACCCCATAAGGAGTGCCCACCATGTCTGTTGCCCCAATTCAGAGCATGGCTTTCCAGGCCACGGTAGTCACAATCAGGCAGCGCTCCTTCGCCGATCGCCCCACATCTCCAGGAGCCGTACCCCGGCGACACAGGCTAGACCCGTCGTCACCCATATGGCTGGAATGTTGACTGCGCCGCCCGACACTGATCTCTCACGTCAGTGTCCCTCAAAGGAGAGCTGCCACCTCTTCCCTGGCGTCCGCTGCTATGCCACACTTGCAGTGAACTAATGTCTAAATTGCTCAGCATAATATGTATATATATAGAGAGAGGACAGGACAGGAAGTTGCTCCCTCAAGTAACATTCCACTTCCTCGGCAAGAGCGCCCTCTTCGGTGCTCTTCTCGAAGAAGTGTACTCCTTTCAGCTTGTGCTTGCCCGTCTCATCGTAGTCAGCCGCCTGTCGAGTCATGAGAATGAAAACACTATCCTTTCACTGTGCCCTCCAGACAACCAGGTAGACTATGACAGCAGTTGTCAAGCTCCACCCTTTCCGCCCTCCCCTCTCCCTATAGGCATCAAATTCACGTGAACAACCGACTTTCCCTAATTTTCCGATTGTCCCAACAGTGTGAATGAAGAACTTGAAATATAAACTTAAAAAAGAAATCTCTCCTGACAAGGAAATTACTAAGCCAAGTGATCTATGTGAATAATTGTAGTCGCGCGTGTGTGGGGGTCATCGACTGGGATTTGAGGTGGCTGAACTCCAAGAAGACAAACCACTGTTCATTATTCATTACGTGTAATAGTTTCATTTTACTCTGTTTTGCGGGCTAGATGCACTAAGGTGACTAATTTTCGGGGGTTAGCAAGATTTATCATGCTTTTGTTCTTTGTTTTCGAGTGAATTGTGAATAAAACATTACTTATATGAATCTTCCTTTGTGCCACTCCCCCCCCCCCCCCCCACCCCACCCCCCACCCCGAAGCAGTGGTTGCAACGATACCTAGGTCGAACGCATAACTTGTTACTTAAATCGTCAGTTATGTACCTGCGACGATGATTTAATTAGAAGGGGAAAGAATGCTAATATGTGATGAGAATTTTTTTGCATCGTGTAAATCATTATTTTGTGGAAAGGCAGAAAACTTTTGAACAATATACAGAAAATGATTCTATATTCATAAAAAAAAAAAAAATGTCTCTTTATAGAAAGCGGTAACAAATAAAAAGTATTTCAGATATTGGGAAGGAAAGTTTCAAATATAAATAATGTCTACATTTCAAATTTGCATCGAGTTGAATGAATAAAAGCAGAGGATGGTTTGGGTGGAGGTGATAGTGTAGTGGTGGTGGTAGTGTTGGTGTTGGTGGTGGTTATAGAACAAAGGAAATACAGTACATTATTGTTCAAAGCACGCTTTCTAATTACGTTAAATGCCTTGGAGATTTGTCTTTATTTCTAATATATTTGCTTGTTTCTTTGCTTTTTTTTGTACATAAAACGCCGATCTGCTTTTTCAACAGAAGCTTATGCTTATCTTTGCCCGATTAAAACATGTATTGTTAATGTGATGAGACCTATGTCTTCAAATTTTGCTATGTACTTACTTGAAGGTGAGTAGCAGGTAGCATGGGGGTAGGAGTTACCACTGCACATGAAACAGAACTGATTGCGGTACGCGACTCCGTCTCGGGAAGAATACACCACGCGCTGGATTCCTTCCGTCAGCTTCTCACATCTGTTGACAAACGTTGCAACTAATAGTTGTGTCTGTTTTCTTTCTTTTTCTTTTTTTTTTTCCTCTCCCCCCCCCCCCCCCCCCCCCCCCCCCCCCCCCCCCCCCCCATTTCCCCCCTTCCACCTCTTTCTTTTTTGTAATCTACTCATTAAACATGATGTTTTCTCTTAAGAAAAAAAAAGGACTTCGCATTTGTCAACGTAATTGCATACACAGTTGGCGTACCGGTCTAATATGTCGTTTCCTCGTTTGAAAACATTGTAATTTCAGAATCGGTTTCCTTTTCCTAGCAGCAAACCTAGTTAACCAAATAGTAATATCCCTACAGAAAGATATGTCATTCTCAAAAGCTAGCCACCAGAAAATGTTATATAGCTGCTCAGAAAGAAAAAGAAAAAAGAAAGGAAAAAAAAAGAAATGAAATGTAAGGAAAAGGAAAAAAAAAAAAAAAGCAAACAAGAGAAGTAGGAAAAACCAGATTTTAAAACTACATAACTATGTCATTTGACATTATGTTTGAGGCATATGAAGACAAGATTTGGAAAGGAACTACGCTCGTTTAGAGGAATACATGTAAATGTTTTAAGATTTCGGAACTCTGATAGTTTTCAGGCACGATACATCAAGATTTTAGATTAAAAGAAACAAAGTCCACAACTTGTACATTTAACATGTCCTTGTATATATAATGATAATGACCAGTCAGTTGTAACCATGTGCTTACACAAGGCACATTCATTGTTTGGGAATAATCTAAATACCCGTGTCTTCGATATGACGTTTGTGAGATTCATAGCATAAACGAGAATGCAAATTTGAAGGTATTTTCTACAAGTTTTTTTTTAATTACACACACGGATGATTGGGTTACATCTCGCTTAATAACCCATCCTCATCATTGCATTCAAGGAAATACAGTGTCCCAGTTTTTCAATATCAATGCGTATACAAACAGGAATATCAGAAACTGACAAGATTACTTAAGCTTGAATTTCAAATCGAAAAATTCACGAAAACCTCTCCCTGTGGAAAAAGAAATGATGCTGAAACGGTCACGTTTTACTGTAGCCAACCAAACATTCCAGCAGTAACAGAAGACCCAGTTCAGAGCCTCGGAAGGTGGTTTGATGACTCACTGAAAGACACGAAGAGGAGAAAGGAAACCAAGCAAATGACAGGAGAATGCCTGCAGATTACAGAACAGTGTGGTCTTCCTGGCAAATACAAGGTCTGATGTCTGCAGTTCATGGTAATCCCGAAGCTCCTCTCGCCCCTACTGATGTACAATATACAACACTAGCACATTGGAATCAATGAAGGCCAAATAGCACAGTGAAATCAATGTAGGCCTTGAATAATAAATACACCGAGAAATGAGTTGGGAGTTTAACCTGGTGTCAACGACATTGCACTCTACTGCAGCCAAGAAAAGCTGAAGCTTCCTCTAAAATCCATCGTCGAGGAGCACAAGTAGGTAAAGCAAGGCTACTAACTATGCTTGAGGACTCCGGAGACAAGGCTGTGAGATCATCCAGCTTGCGCTAAAGATCGGCAGAACATGGAAAGTTCAGGAAGCAGTGGAAGTGGCAACGGAAAAGCTCAAGAACAGCGACACAGCAGGACACTCTCAGACCAAACGACAGGGGCTGGGGTCAACAGAAATGAAGTGATGGTCAAAGGCAAAAGTGAAAGCAAAGAATGACATGGTAATAGAGGAGTTGAAGAAAGAAGAGGATGCAAAGAGAATCCAAAAGGCAGTCCAGCAAGGCCAACAGGGGCAGTGGACACCATGGAAAACCGCACTCCAACGAACTCTCAGCTGGAACGACATATGGCAAATGACACCTCTTAGGATAAGCTTCATCCTCAGAACCGTATATGACCTCCAGCCCTCGTTTTCAAACCAGGTGGAATGATAAAACAGGAAGAATCTAGTGTCCACTCACGGCAAACAAGCTGTGAAACATGTCCCAAGGTCATGCAAACCCGTGTCAACCCAGGGAAGGTACACACCAGCAAGTGCTTCACGAGATCTTAAGATGTGCTTAACCACATGCGGTTAGCACTGCCAGAGGAAACATTACGCCACCAGAAGCTCCAGCAACGACGTTCTACACGACAGGGCGCCACAGATCATGGTCTGGAACAACTGTGATATTAAAAAAAAAAAGGTGGAAACAGGGTTTACTGGACGGAGTGAATTACTGGGGGTGTACAGCAGACAATCCAAAATGACAAATCATCCAGAGTTCATCAAGAAAGGTGGCGTGAAAAAGGGTATTGTTCTCCATTCAGATAATAATTCAATAATTCTGACCGAACTCACCATGCCATAGGAAAGCAGAATGGAGAATGCTTACATCTACAAGACAGAGAAGTATACCAGTCTAGCCAGCAGCTGTGGGGAATCTGGCTTCCATGCCAAAATCCTCGCCATAGACGTTGGAGCAGTGGATTTGCAGGCCCATCAGCCTATGATCTCGTGAAACAGTTCCGGGTTTGTGGTAAGAAGAGGACTAATTCTAAAGGAAATGGCAGAGACAACTGAAAAGAATTTCAACTGGATCTGATCGGTGAGGAACAAAAGTGAACTTCACAAGCGACGTGGGTAAGACATCAATCTAGAAACACTTGCTTTGAGGCATCCATTCATTTAAGAGTTGCGGGTTTAAATCCCAGCGGCGCCAGGAAGAAAAGGCAACAGAAGGGCATCTTGAAATCATGACGAGATTGCAGCCGGGCACCCTTACAGTGTAAGGTGTTCAAGGCCGAAACGCTTGTCTGAGGGAGGTTTCTTCTCTGAAGACCCCAGGATTTCCTCCTACAGATAAAATAATTTCTGATCAGCACTTTGATAAATAACCCTCTCTGCCGAATTATATACCGGCACGATTAAAGAATGCCTTGTTTCGAACACAAACATTACATAAGTTTTTAATGTCACCAGATCATCGCTAGGTAATGACAACAGGACTCAAGGTTATGCAAGAACCTAACTTGATCCCTCCTCTTCCTTTTACGAGAGTCACTGAAACTTCATTAAGAGGTGAAAGCAGAGCTCACTATAGAGCAATGATTAAAAGGATGATCTTCGGAAATCTGCAAGGGAGGTAACTTGTGCTAGAGCTCGCATTTAGCGAGAGTGACCCCGCAGTCTTTTGTGGGACAGATGCCGCTGGTTGATATGCCCAAAACAATGTTGGTACTTCAGTCAGCTTATCAGGTCAATCAGAGTGAGAACATGCCAAAATATACTCGTGAAAAGATGGGCCTGGAATGCAGATAGTCAACATCTTGATCGTTATCCTGCGTGCGCTTCAAATCACATATTTGACTCTCTAGATCTACTGACTTGACCTATAAATTGAGAAAAGGTGACTCTGTTTGCAATGTAAAGACAGGCATTATCTTCCCCTGATTTTTACTCAAGCAGGTCTATTGATTAAAGAAGGCTGATTCTGTCGCTTTCTGTCTACAGCCCCTTTAAATGCCAGATCCGGGTTGGGATTGGCCCATGGACTGTTTCCCCTCCGAAAGGAGGATAGCTACTGCTGTTATCGAATCCAGCAAAGAAAACTGCACATGCTACTCCTTCCCTCCCCTGGAATCTCCAGGATCAATGTAAAGGATTCTTAATCTCATATCTTTTTAAGTTAAACTGCTTTCCATTAACCTGTAGTAGAAATACTTTCCAGTTTCAGTTTCCACCCTGTGTGTGTGTGTGTGTGTGTGTGTGTGTGTGTGTGTGTGTGTGTGTGTGTGTGTGTGTGTGATGTGTGTGCGTGATTGTGTGTGTTTGTGTGCGTGAGTATGTTTGCGCACACGTGCGTTTGTGTGTGAATGTGTGTGGCGCGCGCGCGCGCGCGCGCGCGGCAGAGGAGGAGAGAGAGAGAGAGAGAGAGAGAGAGAGAGAGAGCGTGCATGCGAATGCACGGGCGCACGCGAGCGCATTCTTTTTCTTTACCGTGTGATTCAGAAGAGTCCCACATGCCATGTTGATCTGAATAAGCGATATAAACCGTCCATTATGATTATTGCTGTTCCTGTCTGCTCCGTTTGATCGCTTTCCCGAATGTCACGGCTGTTCACTGCTTTTAAAGAAGTCCAAGCACTCAGATCTTTTTAACTGTGTTCGGATAAAATCCAGTGTAGCTCACGTTCTCAAGTGTATATACGTAATGCTAATAACATTGACAATATTATTTCTCATGCTTGTTATTTTTAGTAGTAGTAGTAGCAGTAGTAGTAGTAGTAGTAGTAGTAGTAGTAGCAGCAGCAGCAGCAGCAGCGCAGCAGCAGCAGTAGTAGTTAGTAGTAGTAGTAGTACCTTTGTACAATGTACTTCTGACGAGGAGTGTCCACAAGGAAATCATCAGAGCACCTGTCTCTGACACTGGGGAGACAGGGGCGCCAGTGATGAGAATCACTGGGAGGTCTGAACCGGCTGGCTCCGCCACGGTACCGCATATCTGAGATGGAGGTGTTTAGGTCATACTCGATGGGATGTTCAGAGCTGTGTACTATCCACCCTCCCTGCCAGTATAAATAGGGCTCCTGCCAGACAGTGGAGGAGAAAAAACAAAACAAAAACAAGTGGGTTGTTTTCTGGTCCGATGAAAAAACAAGTTCTAAAAATAACAAATGTCCCCCCCCCCCCCCCCCCCCCACACACACACACCACGCACACTCACACCTTCACCCACCCCACCATGCACACACGTATATACACACAAGCACACGCGCGCGCGCTTGTTCGCACGCACGCCCCCCCCCCCCCTACCCCCCACACACCTTGTATTGCATATCTGGAGAAGTCACACACTGTCTCATTCTGCATACGTTCCGAGCGAGGACTTTAAACTGGAAAATTTATAAACTGACTTGGTTTTGTCGCTCTGTAGGAGAAAGACGTCTCGAAATTTGCTTTCTCTGACACACACACACACACACACACACACACACAACACACACACTCTCTCTCTCTCTCTCTCTCTCTCCCGAAGTGCTAGCACAAGAGAGAGAGAGAGAGAGAGAGGAGAGAGAGAGAGAGAAGAGAGGAGAGAGAGAGAGATGTCTCTAAGAATAAAAAAAAACCCCGAAACACACAAACGATACATTCAATTTGCTTTCTTCCTCGCGGTAGACATCGTTAGTTTGCTGTCACTTGTCTATTTAAGCGGTCCCCCTTTTCGTACTTTTCATCTATATAATTCGTAAAGAATGTCTCAAACCCTACACATCAGCAACATCCATTCGGCATGCTGTCTTGATGCGAATGAGTGGTGAGACATGGGATAAAATCATGGATGAAGTACCCATACCGTGATGCTGTTGCACTTTCACTATGAACCCTGGAAGACTTGCGCCGCGTCGCGGAACAACAGGGAGATAATTCCAGTTAAATCGACCGTCAAACGGTATCACTATCGATGATAACTTACAGATCTACAAGGGAACGTTTTTTCTTCATTTCGGGCACCTGATGAGGAAATGGGGCGTACTTTTTAAATTTGGCTGCTCTGTTTTCATTCAGAGTCCTAGTGGACTAGTTGTGTTGATATGAAAGATACTCCAGAGTAAGGTCTACATTCCGGAAGACGTCATCTTACCTCGTGACACATGGCACAGAACATGTTTCGATACAATAATCTGCTGACTTTCCCAGACACCGGCAAACGTGTCATCATGTCATCATCACTGATGCTGTGACACAACTTCCTCACTTTCGCGTCGTCGTAATGTTCTGGACAACCGGTCACCATGGAAACATAGTTCTCGGTGATGCTCTTGTCGCGTATGCAAGAGATCGTGCTTTTGTCCAAACTGTAATCGCTGTAGACATCGCTATTTGATACGTAAGCATCAGAACAACAGTCCTGGAACAGAGGACACAGTTCATCACAGGCACAATTCATTTCATCGTAGTATACATTCTGGGAGTAGAACGTTCCTCTGAAGATTTTACCATTACAGCTCCATTGCCTGCTACAGTTCATCATCTGAATGTCAGAAAAGTCTCGTGCAGAGAAAGGTAGCTTTTTCCCAGACACAAACATCATCAGCACAAACACTAAGAACAAAGATAGTAGGCCAGTACATGTACATGCCATCGTCAAAAGCTTCGCCGAGCACAAGTAAGAACGCCCACGATTGTAATGGCCCCGCAGTAAGTGTGAACCCCTCACTCGTTAGTCATAGCTTCTATCCAGCCACTTCGTTACATTGCGGAACAGAAATAGTGGAGTAATCTACCCACTGTGGCACTGGTCATACCCATCCCGGAGAACTGGTCTAACGAGTTTGTTGTGAGGAGTTTTACCAAGAGATCATGATTCCACTGCACTGCAATTGTCAGTGTCAACCAAAGTACTAAACAACACTTCCTCCATCTGCAAGTCCAAACTGTCTTGCAGAACTGTCGACCAGTATCAGATGTTTCCAGTAACAGTCACACAGAGTAAAATGATGGATTAACGAAAGGCCGGAGAAACAGCATACAAACTGAACAGGACAACAGCACAGAAGCTTGGAAACGGTAGGCCTGCATCTCGCAGCAGGGTCCTGAACAAGCATGCATTGTTGTCCATTCAGAATCTGGGTCCTCCGACAGCAAGATTGTGTTTCTCCATGACTGAATTTCTATTTTGATCTTCTCTGGTTCGGATGAAAAAGAAACTCTTCAAATGGAGAGAATGAGAAAGACGGCTTGCTCAGATGAAGAGGCTAATTATGCAAGAAAGAAAAAAAATCAACAGATTGATAGGATGAAAATCGAATTTCTTCACACTGAGGTGGTGAGAAACAAAGATTCTCTTGAAGAAGACAAAAAGGGAGACAGATTCTTTAAGATAAGTTGAATGAAAAAAGAGAGGTTCTTTAGATCTAGAACAAAACTTAAAATATGAAAGAATGATAAAGAGAAATTCATTAGGAAGCGGGAAGACAGGGTCCAGCGCCTGGTACTGTGATTTGTTCGCGGTCAATGTTCAATACAGTCTACGAAAAGATAAAGATACTAACTTACATAAACCGTCACAGTGAAAAGATGAACACCACAACCTTTTTTTTTTTTTTTTGGGGGGGGGGGGGGGGGGGGGGGTGTCTGATTACGAATACAAATCGATAATCGCCGAGACCGTCACCGTTGCTGCTTTACAATTTGAATCCAAAGCTGAAAGGAGAAATAAGCTAAATGGTGAGAAGCACATTCATCAGACTTAGGGAATGCGGACGAGATTCTTCGGTGTGCGAGGGTGAAAAAGACAACAAAAAAACTCACATGGTGTGTGTGTGTGTGTGTGTGTGTGTGTGTGTGTGTGTGTGAGAGAGAGAGAGAGAGAGAGAGAGGAGAGAGAGAGAGAGAGGAGAGAGAGAGAGATCAAAAGTGGTTCTTTAGATTCAGAGGATGGAAAGTATCTTCAGATCAATGAGAACAAGAATGACAGATTCTCCAGCTTAGTAGATGAAAAAGAGAAAATCCTTGGATGAAAGTGATAAGAGAGAGAGCTTCTTCCGCTGAAGGCGACGAAAAAGGGAAGTTTCTTGGATAGAGAATGAGAGAAAAAAAAATTTGATCAGAAGATGTCAAAAGCAATTCTTCAAATCTAAAGATGGAAACATTGTCAGAGAGAAAGGATGAGAAAAAAATCAGGAAGAATGCAGACGAGAGATTGTTTAGTTCGAGAGGATGCAACAGAGAAATTCATAGGTTTGACGGGATACGGAAAAGACATTCTTCAGTCTGTGAAAGTGGCAAAGAGAGATTCTTCATACGGATAGGATTTAAATTCTTTATTTGTACATACTGTAACAAAGTTTTTTTTTTTTGTTTTTTTTTTTGAAACGTATATAACATCACATATCGCCTTATTTTAGTCATATTTAGTCATTGTTTCTTGTTTGTTTGTGGTAACTATTCATGATGGAAAAATTTGATGAATATGTACGACAGGCCGAGCGTTTAGGCTTTGAAGGTGATAAATTAGCAAACTATGTCCAACAATGTATGGACAGGGCAGACACAGAGAGAGAGAGAGAGAGAGAGAGAGAGAGAGAGAGAGAGAGAGAGAGAGAGAGAGAGACAACTAGAAGAAAAAGATAAAGAACGACAAGAAACTCTAAAAAGATTAGAGTTTGAAGAAAAAAAACTACAGAAAGAGATGGAACAAAATCAAAGAAAACTAGAGATAGAGGCCGAGGATAAGGAAAAGGAACGGCAATTTAAACTGAGACAACTTGAATTAGAGACATGCGGAAATTAAAAAATACAGGTATCGAGAGAACATCTATCACCTCCACCCGGTCGGTTCCGCGAGTACATTTCATCCAAAGTCAACCTACATTCCGAAGTTGCCGCCGTTCGAATAAAAAACCGACGACATTGACAGTTTTCTTTTTCGGTTCGAGAACCACGCTACATCTTGTGCCTGGCCGAAGGAGAGGTGGACATTGTTTATCGCGTCGCTGTTTACGGGAAGCGCCTTGGCACTATACCACACACTCACGGCAAAAGAAGGGTTGACTTGGGACCAGTTAAAAGAAGAACTCTTAAAGAAGTTTCAGTGTTCAGCTGACCGTTTTCGTGAGCGTTTCCGATCAGTTCGTCCTGACAAGGGAGAATCATTTCCGTCTTTTTTAATAAGAATGAGTCACTGTTTAGACAGATGGGTAGAGTTAACAAAGACGAGTAAGACTTTCGAATCACTGCGAGACTTGCTTCTTCGAGAGCAACTTTTTCAGAGCGTCAACAAAGATTTGGCTACTTTTCTTAAAGAAAGACAGTTCGATAGCGTTGACGAAATGTGTCAGATGGCGGATCAGTACTGTATTGCTCATCCGGATAAAGGTTGTTGCCCGCAAGGGGGTTCGTCCCTTTTCGAGTCTCACGCGGCATTTCAAATACATTCTGGACAAGGAAACTACAGAAGAGGAATTTGCGCTTCATTCCAAGGTTCTCACGGTTACGCGTCTTTTGGCAACAGACAAAGACCTTTCCGCGGTCAGGGCCATGTTGGTTCTGGCGATTTCCGTCAGTACCAATACTCACCACCAGGAAAGACCTTTTCCTTTCCGAGGGCGTGGTGAACAACAACCGCGCAGACCCTTTGGTCCAGTTCGTGGACAAGGTCGAGGTTCACAGACTAACAGTAACCAATTGTCCACCGATCAAACCATGCGTTGCCATTTTTGTGAGTGCAAATTCCATTTAAAACGGGACTGTCCTTTCAAAGGAAGTGGAACAAAGACTGGGTTTGTTTCCACTACATGTGAAGAAGGTCTTGTTTTGGCGCCAGATCAGTCCATTGATGGTCTTCTTTTGGAGGATTGTGCCATTAATGGTTTACAAGGTTCTGTTTTGCGAGATACAGGCTGCACCACAGCTGGTGTAAGGAAATCTTTTGTTCTACCGGACCATATCTTGACAGTGTTCAGAGATGCAGATCATTTGGTGGAAAAATTGAAAACTTTTCCACTTGCAAAAATTCCCGTCGATACACCATACTACTCCGGGTCGCTTACCGCCTGTGTTATTGAGAACCCAGTTTGCGATTTGATTTTGGGAAATCTACCAGGTGTCGCGACAGTACATGGTGGTGCTGGAGGATCTTTCGTTCCTTGTCTCATCAGTACAAGATCAAAAGTTGTAGAGCAGGAAAAACCAACAAAACCGCTCAAAGTTTCAAAACTGGATGAACTAAAAGTTACGCCAGACATTTTGAAGACTATGCAGAGAAGCGACGAGACACTGACGACTATACTTTCTACTGCAAAGCAGACTGTCTCTGACATACCAACGGACAAGCCGACGTACGTTCTGAACTCTGACATCCTCTACAGGCATGTACCTGGACAAGACAACAAACAAATTGTGGTTCCCAAACCACTGAGGGAAACAGTATTACATACGGCCCATGATGCACTGTTCGCAGGTCATTGCGGTATCAAAAGAACGTTAAAAAGAGTTCTGGATTCATTTTTTTGGCCAGGAGTCACAAAAGAAGTTACACAGTATTGTCGCTCTTGTGACATTTCCCAAAAAAACAACTCAAAAAGGTCGCGTCCCATGTGCACCTTTGCACAAAATGCCCCTAATTTCTGTTCCGTTTCGGAAGGTGGCCATTGACCTTGTCGGCCCTTTCCCACCGTCTTCCTCAGGGAATCGGTATATCCTCACTTTGGTGGATACAGCGACAAGATTTCCCGAGGCAATTCCCTGAAGAAAATTGATACAGTATCTGTCGCTGAGGCACTACTCTCTATTTTTTCCAGAGTAGGACT
Source organism: Conus canariensis (assembly GCA_033310375.1). Taxonomy (NCBI): domain Eukaryota; kingdom Metazoa; phylum Mollusca; class Gastropoda; order Neogastropoda; family Conidae; genus Conus; species Conus canariensis. The sequence continues at coordinate 72,661,090 of CM065715.1, read as the reverse complement.
TCCGAGGAAATTTTGTCGGATTGCGGGACACAGTTCATTTCAGAACTCATGAAGGAAATATACAGACTGTTGTCAGTCTCTTCTGTTTCAACCACGCCATACCATCCCCAGTCCAATGGAATGGTTGAAAGATTCAACGGAACGTTGAAGTCCATGCTGAGAAAAGTCACAAGGCAGGAACCCGAAGAATGGGATCGTTTCATACCTGCATTGCTATTTGCATACAGGGAACTGCCGAACGAAACTTTGGGGTTTTCACCATTTGAACTGCTTTTCGGACACTCACCACGGGGTCCTTTGGATCTGTTAGTCACACAATGGACGAACAAGACAGACATACCTGACGACAAGAACGTTTACCAATACGTCCATGACCTGCATAACCGAATAAAAGACGCGTGTGAACTTGCCCAACAGTCAGCTGACAGGAAAACTGACTTGTATAAGGACTTTGCTGACAGGAAAGCAAAGGCACGTTCATTCAGTGTAGGTGACAAGGTACTTGTCCTACTGACAGATGAACACAACAAACTTCGTGTCGTGTGGAAAGGTCCTTTTGATTTCATTGGAAAACTTTCTGGAGTGAACTACAAAGTGAAAATGGCAAATGCTGAAAAGGTATTCCATGTAAACATGCTAAAAAAAGTATGTTGAACGTACAAATGTTGCCATTAACGAGTCAATTGAATGGATATGTCCAGTGTCTGGAACAGATGTGGCTATTACAGAAGTCATTGGTTCTGATTTTGTACCTGATGTCACATACAGAGACAGAGCAAGAGACTGTGCAAACAACAAATGTGGGGTTATTAACGTCTACCAGTATAGATGATACTGTACCTCTGCCCACTCTTTCTGTCAAGGGAGAAACTTATCATGATCTTGTTTTGTGTGATGATTTATCTTTGATTCAGAAAGAACAATTGGAAGGTATTTTGAAAGACTTTCAGGATGTCCTGACTGATACCCCAGGGTCAGTGACAACAATTGAACCCCATACTATTCACTTGAGTACGGAAAACCCAGTCCGAGTCAAACCATACCCCTTCCCATTTGCGAAAAAACAGGTTGTCGAAAGAGAGATTCAAGTTATGTTCGGGTTGAAGGTTATTGAACCGTCCTCGTCACCACACAGCTCACCAGTTGTATTGGTGGACAAACCTGATGGCTCGGTGCGGTTTTGCATCGATTACAGGAAGTTAAACAAAATCACTGTGTTTGATGCAGAACCTATCCCAGACATTGACGAACTTCTTTGTCAACTGTCAGAAGGAAAATATTTTGTCAAAATAGACTTAACTGGCAAATCCCGATGGCTGAAGCAGACAAGCAAAAAACAGCTTTTCAGACACCTTTCGGACTGTTTCAATGGACGAAAATGCCATTTGGATTACAGAACGCCCCAGCTTCTTTTTGCCAGAATGATGCGCGCACTAAAACTTCATGAGTGTGGAGCTGTAAGTTTTTTTGATGACATTTTGCTTGCAGCAAAGTCATGGAATGATCTTCTGGATAACTTGAGAGCTGTTTTTGTAAACTCCGGAATTTTGGTCTGACGGCTAGACCATCCAAAATTCGTGCTGGATTCCAGACTCTTGAGTTTTTGGGTCATGTCATTTCTGTTGGGAAAATGAAACCAGAGGAAAAGAAAGTAGAAAAATCTTGGCCTTGAAGAGACCCACTACAAAGAAACAGATAAGATCACTCCTTGGATTGTTGTCCTATTACAGAAGATATGTACCGCACTTTGCGTCTTTGACAGCCCCTTTGAGTGACTTAACGAAAGGAACAAAAAACAAAAGTATCGTCTGGTCAGATGAGTGCCAGAAAGCTCTGGAATGTGTTCAAAACACCCTCAATTCATTCCCTGTGCTGCTTTTGCCCTCTCTTTCAGAGGATTTTGTTTTGAGAACCGATGCTAGCTTCAAAGGCATGGGAGCTGTACTTTTGCAAGAAAAGAATGGATTGTTACACCCTGTGCAATATGCAAGTAAAACGTTCTCTAACACACAAGTCAAATACTCAACAATTGAGAGGGAGTGTCTTGCCATTGTTTGGGCTTGTGAGAAATTTGCCAGATTCCTTTCTGGAAGACAGTTTCGGTTACAAACCGACCACAGGCCATTGACGTTTTTGCAGTCGTCCAAGACCAAAAATAGCAGGCTGTTAAGATGGGCTTTGTCATTGCAGGAGTTCAAGTTTGACATTGAGCCATTACCTGGAACTCAGAATGTCATGGCAGATTTTCTGTCCCGTGCGTGAGTGCACAGTATTCTTCGTGCAGCTGTAACTGCATAAAAAGGAAAGACTGTTTCTGCTGTTTGTTTTCATTGTGGAAAGACTTTATTGACATTTTGTCAGTGTTATGTGTGCTACTGTCAATCTGAATTAATAAGTAGTTGTGATTGATCTTTTTCCAAAAGTGCATATGTATTGGCATTGGTGTCTCATAGTAGGATGCTGCTTTGTGAATGTGTGCAGAATACTTCATTTGATGTGTTACAAGTGTTGTTTTTTTTTTTCACGTCGGTCCATTGTGAAGAATGGGAAAAAAGTGTTTAACTTTCGAGTGGACTGCTATATTGTATATTCTTGCTTGAAGAAAGACTTTTCACTTGGCAAATTTTTCTCATCAAGTGAGTCATGAGGAAATTCTCATTTTGTGAGGCTTTTGGGACATATGTTTATGTGAGAACAAGCAAGAAAAAACTGTGTTTACATTTTGGTATATATAAACATAATTGGCATTTGCAATGATCAGTATCATTTTATGTTCTTCGTATCTATGTGACTTGTGATTTGTGATGGAGTATAATTTTTTTTTTTTTAAGGAAAAAACTGTTTTTGCATTTTTTTTTCAAACTAAGATTTTGAAATGTGATTTTGGATCTTTACGATGTTCATAAAGGTTAGTTCAATGCATTGATAGAAACTCTTGTATGATGAAAAATTGGTGATTGATGGCTGAAGTTGTATATTAACTAGATATGTATGTGTATTAAAAAAAAAAATTTTCTTGGCGAAAAGATTTTTTTTTCACGCCGGGATGGGGGGTGTCATGTGATGTAGCCTCACATGGCGATTTGTGACGTTCCGTCGCGTACGCCCTTATTTGATATAAAGCATTTCCCTAGGTAGGGAAAAGGAAAGGTAAAAGAAAGGACAATTTACGTGGCCTGACCAGTGTGATCGGTGTCGCTGGTGGCTATAGACGTAGGGTGATTATTGGTTGAATCGCTCGGGAAAATGGACGACGTTGTCCATTGGTCAAGTAACCAAGGGCTGGTAATGCGTAGAGTTAGATGAGTACTCACTGAATATGTACTCAGGAAGAGCGCAGGAAGGAAAAATAAAGTATAGGAAGGAGATGGCTTGGGGACACTGACCAGACAGATTGTTTGGAACTGCAGAAGGAGATTCACCTGTAATCTACCATTACCAGGTGAGGTATAGACAGATGGGGAGAGAAAAGAGAGAGAGAGTTAAGAAAAGGGAAAAAAAGGGAAAAGAATTCATCATTATTCCGATTTTGAAATAGATTACTTACACGGACTTCATTCGTGTTTCAGCCCTTCCCGGTGCTGTGGCAGCACCAGTAACGGGATAAGCGACTGTGGCAGTCCCACAAGTATTTGGGCTCCAGTGCTGTGGCAGCACCTAATTGTCTCCAGAGTTGGAGAACCTAATTGAAGAGGACAACGACTGCGGCAGTCGTGAGAAAACGTTGCAAGCGTTTGTCATGTTGACCCACTATGATTTTTGATTGTCCCCCTGGGTCGGAACTCAGATATTGTTCCTGTATTTTAAGCCATCGTTAATTCTTCTTTGGGAAAGTATATAAATTGTTTCTCCATTGAGGAGGAGAAACCTGTAAAAGAAGTTCTTGTGAATTACTATGTATAATGAGATGAAATTTGGTCCCAGCTAGTGGATCTGTGGAATGTTTGTACCTCCACTGGAGTGGAGGAACAGAAGATTTGAAGATTTGAAAAGTTGATTATTGTTTAGTAAATTATTCCCCGGAAAGGAGGGGGAGAAGAAGGGTTATCGTAGTGCGCCTTCTGGTTGTTTGGAGCGACTGCGTGTGCACGGAGGAAATGCTGAGCTGAGTGCGTGCATGCATTTGTGCTCAGTGTGACACCCACGAAACAGAATATAGATCACAAACAGGATATGTTACCAGACGCATTTTACAAATGAGGAAAAGGGGGGAAGGGGGGGGGGGTTGTTATGGGGTATTTATCGTGGACATAATAATCCAGGATCATGACGATAAGTGGAATAATTACTCGCGCAATCATACTTTGAAAGGTGGTTGTAGAGAGGTAGTTTGTGTGTGTCGTTGTAGAGAGGAAGTTTGTGTGTGTGTGTGTGTGTGTGTGTGTGTGTGTGTGTGTGTGTGTGTGTGTGTGTGTGTGTGTGTGCTCGCACAGACACACAGACACACACACACACACACACACACACACACACACACACACACACACACACACACACACACACATGCTTGTGCGTGCCTGTGCACGTGTGTGTGTGTGCGTGAGGGAGAGAGAGAGAGAGAGCGTGTGTGTGTGTGTGCGCGCGCACACAGACATATACATGTACATCTGAATAGTGTTCATTTGTGTGAACAGGAGAGAGAGAGAGAGAAAGAGAGAGAGAGAGAGAAGAGAGAGAGAGAGAGAGAGAGAGAGAGAGAGAGAGAGAGAGAGATTGTGCGAGCGAATGGATGCGTTTGAGGGTGTGAGGAGAAAGACAGAATGCGAAGTTTAGGAATGTTGAAAATATAACAGTAGTTGGTCTAATCAGTCTTGTGAAAATGTGCAACAAAGTTTTTGTTTGTTCGTTTGCTTGTCTACGTCTGTTTTGTGAAAACTGTAACCAATAGTTATTGACGTCAGTCTTGTGGTCGTCAACAGTCCAATGGAAAAAAAAGCGCCTCTAATTACCTGTACCAGTCATGTGAAAACTATTCATCTTTATTCCATAAGACTCTGCACCTAGATCTTTTCTTTTCTATTACTGCAGTTAGTAATGCTTCTCTGTCTGTAATATCTGCCCAATGTGGTATTGTGGAATAGCAGACATGGTACAGGTTAGATGAACCAACGTAGTGACCCTCCTTGATGAAGCCAAAATGAAACTAAAAACTGAAAGAATTGTCGACATCGGTCCTATCACAGCTGTATAAGTTGTGTCAACACCATACTTAGCAACATTGTACAACTGGTTGTTTATACCAGTCTGATTTGTTGTCTACACCATTCTTACCAAAACTGTACAATGAGTCGTCAACACCAGTCATATTAAAACTGTACAACGAGTCGTCAACACCGGTCTTTTATCAAAACTGTACAACGAGTCGTCAATACCAGTCTTATCAAAACTGTACAACGAGTCGTCAACACCAGTCTTATCAAAACTGTACAACGAGTCGTCAAGTCTTCTCAAAATTGTACAATTAGTCGTCAACACTAGTCTTGTCAGAGCTGTGCGGTTAGACTTCACATCAGTCTTATCAAAACTGTACAATTAATCGTCGATAGCAGTCTTATCAAAATCTTACAATCAGTTGTCAACACCAGTCTTATCAATTGTACAATTAGGCGTCAACACCTGTCTATCAAAACTGTACAATTAGTCGTCGATTGCAGTCTTATCAAAATTATATAATTAGTTGTCATTACCACTCTCATTAACATTGAACAATTAGTTGTCAACACCAGTCTCATCAACACTGTACAATTAGTTGTCAATACCAGTCTCATCAACACTGTACAATTAGTTGTCAACACCAGTGTCATCAAAACTGTACAATTAGTTGTCAACACCGGTGTCATCGAAACTGTACAATTAGTTGTCAACACCAGTCTCATCGATACTGTACAATTAGTTGTCAACACCAGTCTCATCGATACTGTACAATTAGTTGTCAACACCAGTCCTGTGAAAATGCACCACTGGTTGCCTATATCCATCTCATCAAAACTGTATCACTGACCGTGTTCCTATGACAGCTACTGTCAACATCAGTCCTTTAAAAAACAAGTGCCAGTCTTATCAAACCTGTACATGTAGCTGTCTACTCCAGTCATGAAAACAGTACTATGAGGTATGTATGCCAGTCTTATTAAAGAAAAAAGGAGAAAATAAAAGGGTACCACCTGTTGTGTTCACCAGCGTCACAAAATGGCGCCACTAGGTGTAAAGTCAGTTTACCAAAAGTGTATGAGAATTAGTGTACATTATGTTAATAAAGATTACACCACTAGATCCACATCAGTTTTGTTCTGGCTGTATGTCAGTGTTGTGTGCGTCAGTCCAGTCTAAATTGTACTATAACCTGTGCGCGTCAGTTTTGTGAAAACTGTACCGCTATTTACGTACATCAGTCTTATTAAGACTGTACCACTACTTGTGCTAGTCAATTGTGTAGAAACTGGACTACTAAATACCAACATCAGTCTCATCAAAACTGAAACAATAGTTACCGAAGGTGACATCAATCTAAAGAAAACAGTGCCTCCAGATGTCGACTTTATTCTTTGAAAAACTATGACAAGACATCCATACCAGTCAAATGGAAACTACCAGTATAGTTCTCAACATCAGCCTTATTGAAAGTGTACTAGCTGCTTGTTGACACCAGTCTTACAACGAAAATTACTTTTGATTGTCGACATCAGTCTTGTAAAAACTGGGCAAGTGGCTGTGGACGTCAGTCTTTCGAAAAGTGTACTACTTGTTACGGACGTCAGTCTTTCGAAAACTGTATCGTTTGTTGGGGCGTCAGTGTTATGAAAACTGCATCACTTGTTGTGGACGTCAGTCTTATGAAAACTGCATCACTTGTTGTGGACGTCAGTCTTATGAAAACTGTATCACTTGTTGTGGACGTCAGTCTTATGAAAAGTGCATCACTTGTTGTGGACGTCTTTCTTATGAAAACTGTATCACTTGTTGTGGACGTCTTTGTTATGAAAAGTGCATCACTTGTTGTGGACGTCTTTCTTATGAAAACTGTATCACTTGTT
>CM065715.1:72516556-72649056 GCA_033310375.1 Conus canariensis | reverse complement strand
CTGGAGGGACCTTGTTGGCGGTCTATGTTCCAGTGGGGGCGATGGGCATAATTGAATTGAATTGAAGTAATGCGGAGGTTTCACCTCTGAAGTTAGCGGAGAACTGGCGAGAGGCGAAAGACTTGGTGTCCGGGCTACCGTCAGGAAACCGTATGTAGACATCACCTCCCCCATTTCGAACCGCATCTCTGCAGAGTCATTCGTAAAACTCGAGTCCAGGTGGCAGGTGGGTCGTCCCTGATGAGCATTTCAAGTGTCAGAGGTTTCGTTCTAATGTTGAGTGGTTTTCTATAGTTCCAATCCAGGCATTCAAAGATAATAGATGAAGTATCCATCGACTGTTCTTCGTTGTCTTGGATCACTTCCTGCCGCTGATTTCTGAGCGGGAGATGTTCACTGTCTTTATAGTAAACCATCTTTATCATGGGATTCGGACTTTGCTGTTTGATCAGGTTCTTGGTCAGAGCCTCGTGGTTTGAGTGAAGAGGATGAGATGGAAGCCTGTCGTTTTCTTGCTTTTTCTTAGGAGTTTCTCGTGTCTTCTCTCGTAAGGAATAGTACGCCAGCCATTGTATTCACTGCAACTATGGCGGAGATAGTTTTAGTATGGCAGGGACACGGTCACTCCCTCCTAACTGATTTTTTAAACTCTGTCGTAACTCCTGTGGATGTCTTCGGTTGCAATGGCTAGGTCTGGGAAACTGTGTTTTCTATGCCTGGACAGACACGTTGCTTTGTCAAATGTTCGGTTTGTTAAAAAGAATGATGCCGTCGTCTATTATCCAGTCTTCAACCTCTTCTCCACTCCTGCCCAGGTCTGGATAATCCCAGTTGGGTGAATGGCCGTTGAAGTCATCAGCTGTCAGTAGGCTCTGGTTTATCAGAAGTAGAATGTGTAGTTGCAGGTCTTTGCCTGGTCGGCAGTAGCAATTGATTATGATGATTTCTGCTCCCGAGAGAATTGCTGTCACAGCTTGAAACTCAGTGTCATCCTCTGGTCTCCCTACTTCTTTTGCGGGGATGGTGTTTCTGACACGGATGGGGATCCCTCCCTCTGGGCGGTTGGCTCTATCTTGTCGGAAGACTTTCTGTCCTCTCACGTGACTCCTGAATGCAGATGATGTCAATTTGCTCCTTTCTAAGGAATCCTTGGAAGTGCAGACCCCTTCTTTCGCCTCCTGCCTTCCCTTATGCGAAGACCGAGTTATCTGTGTTTCCGACTGCGATGTGGACTGGTTGGATGTTGACTGCTGTTATTGCCATCTTCTGACTGCCTATTCTCGACTCGCTTCACGAGTAGTTGTTGTTGGGACCCTATTGAAACTGAGACTTTTACGTTGCCACCACCTGGAGAATTACTGGAAGAGAGAGAGAGGGGGTATGCCTGCTGTATACGTAGTGGTGTGTGTGTGTGTGTGTGTGTGTGTGTGTGTGTGTGTGTGTGTGTGTGGCGTGTTATGTGTGCATGTATGTGTGTGAGTGTGCGTGCATGCATATACATGTGTGTGTGCACGCGCGCGCGCGCGCGCGCGCGCGCGCGTGTGTGTGTGTGTGTGTGTGTGTGTGTGTGTGTGCGCGCGTGAGCATGTGTGTGTGTGTTTGTGTGTGTGGTGTGTGTGTGTGTGTGTGTGTGTGTGTGTGTGTGTGTGTGTGTGTGTGTGTGATGTGTGCGTGCATACGTGTGTGTGCGAGCGCGCATGTGTGTGTGTGTGTGTGTGTGTGTGTGTGTGTGTGTGTGTGTGTGTGAGTGCGAGTGAGTGTGTGTACATGTACATACACAGTGTATGTAGGTGTATATCCCTCCATCTTTGACCGACAAGCTGTCAGCTGCCACAACAGCTGCCGACATGTTTGTGACACTTTCAACAGTCAACATATTTGTGGCATGCTCGGAATGTCATCCTCACTGACCACGAACCCTTCCTGGGCCGCCAGTGGCACTGCATTAATGACACCATTAATGGCACCACTTGACGCCATTAATGGCATCACTTGTCCTCATCTATGGCAGCATGGGGAGGGGTGTATGGAAGGGGGGAGGGGGCGCGAGAGGGGTGTGGAATCCCAGAATTGTAGCACGGCTTCTCCTCTGTGTGTGTGTGTGTGTGTGTGTGTGTGTGTGTGTGTGTGTGTGTGTGTGTGTGTGTGTGTGTGTGTGATGTGCGCATGTATGTGTGTGTGAGTGTGCATGCATGCATATGTGTGTGCGTGCGTGCGTGCGTGCGTGCGTGTGTGTGTGTGTGTGTGTGTGTGTGTGTGTAGACCCTCTGTGTGTGTGTGTGTGTGTGTGTGTGTGTGTGTGTGTGTGTGAGTTGTGCTGTGTTGTTCATGTGTGTGTGAGTGTGTGTGTGTGTGTGTGTGTGTGTTGTGTGTGTGTGTGTGTGTGTGTGTGTGTGTGTGTGTGTACGTGCGTGTGTGCGTACGCGCGTGCGTGCTTGCGTGTGTGTGTGTGTGTGTGTATGTGTGTGTGTGTGTGTGTGTGTGTGTGTGTGTGTGTGTGTGTGTGTGTGTGTGTGTGTGTGTGCACCGCGTACCGCAGATTAGCGGATGTGCCTATAAGACTTTTTGAAAATCAGATCCTCATTGACCATATAACAAAGTGACTGAATGTCATTCATTCACTACCATTACTTGCTGTGCTGTTGTGGATAATTATGCAGCTTTGTAAGTTTCTAATACCCCCCCCCCCCCCCCCATCACTTCCATCTCTTCAAACAAACAAATGAAAAACAAAAACAAGGCATCAAGCACGCACACACACACACACACACACACACACACACACACACACACACACACACACACACACACACACACACACACACACACACACACATCACTTCCATCTCTCGAAACAAACAAATGAAAAACAAAAACAAGGAATCAAGCAAACAAAACCCGATGAATATCAAAAGTATTTCAAGTACAACACCGTTCGTAGTTGCCAGAATTACTGCACATAGGGATATGATCAGCATAGGGCCTATCACCTCATTTCAATGGCTTGTTGTTTTTTTTTCCAGACCCGTTGAATTTGTCCGTCCTTTATTTGGATATGATCAGTATAGGGCGTATCATCTCATTTCAATGGCTTGTATTGTTGTTGTTGTTTTTTCCAGATCCGTTCAATTTGTCCGTCCTTCATTGGGAAATGATCAGTATAGGGACAATCATCTCATTTCAATGGCTTGTGTTTTTTTTTTTCCAGATCCGTTCAATTTGTCCGTCCTTTATTTGGATATGATCAGTATAGGACCTATCAGCTCATATCAATGGCTTGCATTTTTTTCCAGATCCGTTCAATTTGTCGGTCCTTCACTGGGATATGATCAGTAGACTATAGGGCGTATCACCTTATTTCAATGGCTTGTATTCTTTTTCAGGTCCGTTCAGTTTGTCCGTCCTTCATTGGGATATGATCAGTATAGGGCGTTATCACCTCATTTCCATGACTTGTATGCCTCCAGTCCATATCTCACAGGGCTCGCATGGACTGGAGGCCTACAGAAGATGGGAACACGCACGCAGCTAGTAACTTGATCTTGTGACCAACAGAGATTTTTTTTTTCTAGGACGTTGTTGATATTGCATTTGCTGCCCTTGAGAGGATTTCTCGTTTGAATCATACATGGTACGATCAGTAGATCAAAAGTCAGTAAGCCTCTCTAAACAGTTCTCTAAACAATTCCTCGTTTTCCGTGTCGGGCATTGACTGTTAGGCTACATCGGTGGTGATGGTTGAGTTGGGGATGGCCATCAGCCTGGTCTTCTCGGCAGGGATTTCCATGCCATAACTTGTTGATGTTTTATCTACATCTTTTAACCAAATCGGAGAGTTGTTTTTTTTTTTTTTTTTTTTTTTTTTTTTACTGCCAGGCAATCAAAGTTTCGCCGGTTATCTTTTACATGGTAGGTTAAAAAGTTTCCCAGCGGTAGGCCTGCAATTAAAGGAATAAGAGTTTTGTTGAGTGTTTTTCAAGTCTTTTGGGTTCAAGAAAGTCTTTCTCCCATCTACCCCCACATCTCACCCCACTCACCCCCTTCAATTTTGCTTCGTTCTTTCATTTGTTGTCAGGTTGCTCTGTTAGTAATCATTGATCTGCTGACGATACAATCATATTTTGACGAACTTAGCCGGCTTTAATATCATCATCATGGATAGATATTGATTTAGTTAGTTAGTTAGATAGACAGGCAGACAGACTAACAGACAGACTGATAGAACAATATACACACATAGGCCTACAAATAATCACGCTATTAACATCAGCTTCAACCTACAAGTCAGGCCTTATCGCGGGTGCAGGCTGTTGTTGCCGCTGTAATGTGACACAGTTTTGACCATCTGTCCTGAAATCAGATCAAAAACAAAAGAGTATAGCAGCACAACCATGACACCGAGATGAATCATGTCATGAGGTGCACGAGGACGGGAAGGATTTCAAAAAAGAGTGGGAGATGGTGGGTGGAGGATTGGTAGTTCCTTCTCTCATAGTGCTGATATTATTAGTGGGATACCACAAGGCAGTGTTTTGGGACCAATATTATTCACGATGTTTATAAATGATCTCCCTGTAGAATTAAAGAGTACGTGTGAAATTTTTGCAGATGACACAAAACTTTATATCTCTCCGAAACTGTATAAGGAATTACAAAACGATATTGAAACATTAGTACAGTGGTCTGATACTTGGAACCTGTATTCTAATGCAGAAAAATGCACAGTATTTCATATTGGAAAATCAAACCCACAAAAGGATTATGTAATGAAAATCGGGGACAAGTAAGTAAAAGTATCTAAACGTGAGGAGGAGAAAGACCTAGGTGTGACTTTCGACAAAAATTTGCTATTTGACAACTGTAGGCATCCTTCAGTCTCGGAAGACTATGGAGTTGCGCTCTAGGTGCCTATTCTGGTACAGCGACAGATGTGGCTGGCCAGTCCGATGCGGGAATGACAGTCCCTGTGGCAGAGGGTACAGATGAAGTCTGACGCTGGTTTGCCTGCCTGGGCTGCAGCCTTTCCTCTCATTCTTTTTTCCCTGTGCTGCTGAGCGAGTGTCTCTTCCAACTTGGAGAGACCTTTCTGCACAGTCTGTCTCCAGGCTGACCGTTCGAGGGCTGTTGCTTCCCAGTTGTTCTGGTCGATGTTCAAGGCTTTTAGGTCCCACTTGCACACGGCTTTGAATCGCAGCTGTGGTCTGCCTGTGGGACGTTTTCCCTGCACAAATTCTCCATAGAGGAGGTCTTTAGGGATCCGTCCATCGTCCATGCGCACGACATGGCCGAGCCAGCGCATACGTCTCTGTTTCAGCAGCGTGTACATGCTGGTGCATCCGGCTCTTTCCAGGACAGTGTTGTTTGGGACCTTGTCCTGCCAGGTGATGTTCAGAATGCGTCGGAGGCTACGCATATGAAAAGCATTGAGCTTTCGCTCTTGCCGGCGCGCAAAGTCCAAGACTCGCTGCCATACAGGAGGGTGCTCACGACGCAGGCTCTGTAGATCTGGATCTTTGTGTGCTCAGTCAGCTTGCTGTTGTTCCATGTTTTGTTTGTCAGTCTGGTCATGGTGGTAGCTGCCTTGCCGATGCGCCTGTTGAGCTCTGCGTCAAGTGAGAGGGTGTCTGAGATAGTTGAGCCCAGATTAACGAAGTCATGGACGACATCCAGTTCCTGGTCATTGATGCTGATGACTGGGGGAGAGTCAACATCCTGTCCCATGACCTGTGTTTTCTTCAAGCTAATGGTAAGCCCGAAGTCTTGGCAGGTATCGCTGAAGCGAGTCATGAGCTGCTGTAGGTCCTCGGCTGAATGGGCGCTTACTGCTGCGTCGTCTGCAAAGAGGAAGTCATGCATGCACCTCAGCTTGACTTCAGTCTTGGCTCTTAGTCTGGAGAGGTTGAAGAGCTTTCCATCTGTCCTGGTTCGGTGGTAGATACCTTCAGCTGCAGGACCAAATGCGTGTTTCAGCATCACAGCAAAGAAGATTCCAAACAGGGTGGGAGCCAGGACGCAACCCCGTTTCACTCCGCTCCGTAAGTTGAAGGCAGCTGATGTTGAGCCGTCAAAGACGACGGTGCCTTTCATGCCTTCGGGAAGGATCTGATGATGCTGAGAAGTTTGGGTGGACATCCAGTGTTGGGGAGGATCTTGAAGAGGCCATCCCTGCTGACCAGATCGAAAGCCTTTGTGAGGTCTATGAAGGCAATGAGGAGTGGCTGCCTTTGTTCCCTACATTTCTCCTGAAGTTGTTTAAGGGAGAAGATCATATCTATAGTGGATCTGTTGGCACGGAAACCGCACTGCAATTCAGGATAAACTTGCTCTGCAAGTACTTGGAGCCTCTTCAGTACTACTCGTGCAAAGACTTTCCCAACGATACTGAGGAGGGATATACCGCAATAATTATTGCAATCGCTTCTGTCACCTTTGTTTTTGTACAGTGTGACGATGTTAGCATCCCTCATGTCTTGTGATACTTCGCCTTCACTCCAACGGAGGCAGAGGATTTCATGCAACTCGGTGATGAGTGTCTCTTTACAGCACTTCAGTGCTTCGGCGGGAATACCGTCTTTCCCTGGTGCCTTGCCAGAGGCAAGAGAGTCCAGGGCTTCGTTGAGTTCGTCGATCGTTGGTTCTCGGTCAAGCTCTTCCAGCTCTGGTAGGCGCTCTATGGCATTCAGGGCGTCTTCTACGACTACATTTTCCCTTGCATATAGCTCAGTGTAGTGTTCTACCCAGCGCTCCATCTGTTGTTCTCTGTCCTGAATCACCACCCCTGTAGCTGATTTCAAAGGGGCAGTTTTCTTTTGCGTTGGGCCCAATGCCTGCTTGATGCCGTCATACATCGCCTTAATGTTGCCTGTGTCTGCTGCGATCTGAATCTGGGAGCAGAGCTGAAGCCAATAATCGTTGGCGCATTGCCTGGCACACTGCTGAACTTTGCTGCGAGCAGCACGGAGAACCTGGAGGTTCTGCTCACTGGGATTGGTTTTGTATGCTGTCAGGGCGTTTCTCTTGGCCTCGATGACTGGTGTCATTTCTTCTAAATGGGCTTCGAACCAATCAGCTGACTTGCTGGTCTTTTTGCCAAAGGTGGACATGGCGGCGTTGTGAAGTGTTCCCATCGGTCTTGGGCAATTGCAATGGGTGGGCCAGGGAGAGAATCCTCCAACACGCGCGCGAACTCCTCCACTTTCCTTTGATCGCGTGTTTTGCTGGTGTCGATGCGAGGCCGGCCCTCCTTTCTCGTACTGTGCAGTCTCTTCGCGCGGAGCTTCACTTTGCTGCACACCAAAGAGTGGTCAGTGTCACAATCAGCGCTCTGGTAGCTGCGAGTGATCTTGATGCTGGAAAGGTTGACACGTCTGGTAAGGATCAGATCGAGCTGATGCCAGTGTTTGGATCGCGGGTGTCTCCAGGAGACTCGATGCTGAGGCTTCGTGTTGAAGAAGGTGTTACTGACGCACAACCCGTGATGACAGCAGAATTCTAGCAGGCGCTGGCCATTCTCGTTCATTTTCCCAATGCCGAACTGACCCAAGCAGGTGGGCCAGGAGTTGTGATCGACACCTACTCTGGCGTTGAAATCGCCTGCGATGAACAGTAATTCTCTGTCAGGAATTCTCCTTATAGCAGCACAGAGGTCGTCTTAAACTTGTCTTCTGCTTCTGCTGTGGATGCCGAAGTTGGTGCGTAGGCACTAATTAGACTGACTGGTCCGATGATGTTTGGAGTCGGAGAGACAGGATTCATTCTGTTCCTTCTACTGGTGGGGTTATGGACTCCAATAATCTGTTTCTAACTGCGAATCCCACGCCGTGTTCTCTGACCTCGTCTGATGGTTTGCCCTGCCAGAACAGGGTGAAGTCTCTCCCTCACAGATCCTGTTTCTGGGAGCCTGGTTTCTTGAAGGGCGACAATGTCCATCTGTAGTCTGCTCAGTTCTCTGTCGATGACGGCTGTCTTGCGAACATCGTTTATTTCCTACAGGTCGTCAGAAAAGCCTGGTGTCATTGTCCTTACGTTCCACGTACCCAATTTCAGGGCGGTAGTTTTCATTTTTCTGTTGCCTGGTGCAGTTATCGATCCGCTTGTTGGTTTTCACCCTAAACCCCACGCACCCGGTGAGGCTAACGGACCGTGGCGGGGCAGCACCTTACTGGCTGGGGACTGCCCAGCTTAAGGCGGGCGGTAGCTGCCCAGTGAGATGCGATGACCTCTCCCACCGTCGGAAGCAACCCCTGGCGTCTGACTCTACGCCAATTGAGTATGCAGACTTATAACCGTTAGACTGCTACTTCCCGTGTTTTGTCGACGCTGCAAAGCGAAGCTGGAGTGACCTCTCCAGAGCGCAAAGCCTGGGTAAGTAAGTATGGAGGGAAAGCTGTTACCCATGCAGCAGACCCCCCCCCCTCCCCCCCCCCCCCCTCCCTCCACGTCGCTGGAATGGTCCATTGGAAAGGCAACGCCGATACACATGGTTCCAGTGCCGTCACAGGAGTTGCCAGAACATTGCTGTATACAGCCTCGGACTGCCTTCAGGACTCCGACTCCGGATTTTTCCTCAGGGTTGACTCCCAAAGCCTTTCCTAAGAGTGGGTATAGCTATTTGACAAACGTCTTGTGAATAGTAACTCCGCCTGGTTGTAACCTTTGGGAATATCCAGCCGGTCCCAAGCCCGGATAAAGGAGGAGGGTTGGGCATGGGGTTAACACCCCCATCCCGTAAAAACCAACTTGTTACAGAAACGCTAACAGCAGACCAAGGATCTTCTACCCTGGGAGAGGAAGGGTCCTCCTCAGGAGGACGTATGACGCCGTGTAGTGAAAGCCGTGAGTCAACGGAAGCTACAAGGCCGACCCCCCTTCTATCGACTAGGACCATCAACGTCGGAACATGGAATGTGAGGACCATGTATGAGACGGGAAAAACATCACAAGTAGCGGCAGAAATGAAAAGCTACCACCTCACTCTGCTTGGAATCAGCGAGACCCGTTGGACACAGTCAGGACAAAAGAGACTGCTCAGCGGAGAGATGTTGCTGTATTCCGGACATGAAGAAGACAATGCTCCACACACAGAAGGTGTAGCACTCATGCTGTCTGGACCTGCTCAGCAAGCTCTGATAGCATGGGAAGCACACGGACCAAGAATCATTGCAGCATCCTTCAGAACTAAGAAGAAGAAGATAAAGATGAATGTCATCCATTGCTATGCCCCAACCAATGACAGCGATGAAGAAGCAAAAGACCGCTTCTACGACAGACTACATGACGTCATAGCCAAGTACCCAGAGAGAGATGTCAACATCCTCATGGGCGATTTCAATGCCAAAATTGGACAAGACAACACCGGGTATGAGGAAGTGATGGGAAGACACGGACTGGGAGAGATAAACGAGAATGGCGAGAGATTTGCAGACTTCTGTGCTATGAACAACCTGGTCATCGGTGGCAGCATTTTCCCGCACAGAAGAGTACACAAGGCCACCTGGGTATCACCAGATCTAGTGACAGAAAATCAAATTGACCACATCTGTATGGCCAAGAAATTCAGGAGGTCCCTACAGGATGTAAGGGTGAGAAGAGGAGCAGACGTTGCATCTGACCACCACCTACTGGTCGCCAGGCTGAAGCTGAAACTGAAGAAGAACTGGATGAAACCAGCTGTAAAGAGGCAGAAGTACAACCTCAGCCTACTGAAAGATCCAACGACTAGAGAAGATTTCAAGCTGTTCCTCACCAACAAATACCAAGTGCCACAAGAACTACTTGAGGATGAGGCTGATCTGGAGACCCACTGGCAAAAAGTGAAGGAAACACTCACATCAACCTGTCAGGAAGTAGTGGGCCCCAAGAGACACCAACAGAAGGAATGGATATCTGCAGACACACTGCGCAAAATACAGGAGAGAAAGCATAAGAAGGCAGCAGTAAACAACAGCCGAACAAGGGCAGCAAAGGCCAAAGCACAAGAAGACTACACAAAAGCCAACAGAGAAGTGAAGAATAGTGCAAGAGCAGATAAGCGGAAGTATGTTGACAGCCTGGCGGAAGAAGCAGAGGAAGCAGCAGCCAGTAACAACATGAAGCAGCTGTACGACACCTACCAAGAAACTGTCAGGGAAGTACAGCAGACCTGAGCGACCAATCAAGGACAAGGTAGGAAACACTGTCCAGGGAAAGGAGCAACAACTGAGCAGATGGGCAGAGCACTTTGAAGAGCTTCTGAACAGACCCGTCCCACCAAACCCCCCTGACATCGATCCAGCCGACAGAGACCTTGACATCAACTGCGAGCAACCAACGCGAGAGGAGATCAGGAAAGCCATCAAGCTACTGAGGAACGGCAAGGCGGCAGGACCAGACAACATCCCTGCAGAAGCACTCAAGGTAGACCTGGAAGCAACCGTAGAGATGCTCTACCCTCTTTTCGTGAAGATTTGGGAAGAAGAAGAGGTACCAGCAGACTGGAAGGAGGGCTACCTCATCAAACTACCAAAGAAAGGAGACGTTAGCAACTGCACAAACTACAGAGGAATAACGCTTCTGTCAGTGCCAGGAAAAGTCTTCAACAGGATCCTTCTCGAGAGAATGAAATGTGCAGTTGACCCCCTCCTCCGAGACCAGCAGGCCGGCTTCCGCCAGAACAGATCATGCATCGACCAGATTGCCACCTTGCGCATCATCGTTGAGCAGTCTTTAGAGTGGAACTCACCACTGTACATTAACTTCGTCGACTATGAGAAGGCGTTTGACAGCATTGACCGCGAAACCCTCTGGAAGCTGCTACGCCATTATGGAGTGCCAACTAAACTGGTCACCTTGATCAAGAACTCATACAATGGAATGACTTGCCGGGTGGTCCATGGTGGACAGCTCACAGACAGCTTTGGGGTGAGGACTGGAGTCCGACAAGGCTGCCTCCTGTCGCCTTTTCTTTTCCTCCTGGTGATCGACTGGACCATGAAGAGGTCAACAGCACACAGAAGAAATGGAATCCAGTGGACACTATGGGACCAACTTGATGACTTGGACTTCGCTGACGACCTAGCCTTGCTTTCCCACAGCCACCAACAGATGCAAGACAAGACAACAGAGCTAGAAGCCACCTCCTCACAAGTTGGTCTCAAGATCCATGAGGGCAAGACCAAGATCCTCAAGATCAACACGGAAAGTGAGGACCCAGTCACACTGCATGGAAGCGAGCTGGAAGAAGTGGAGGCCTTTACATATCTGGGCAGCATCATTGACAAGCAGGGTGGCACAGACGCAGACGTCAGAGCAAGAATCGGCAAGGCGAGGGCAGCATACTTGCAGCTGAAGAACATATGGAGCTCCAAGGTGGTATCGACTCGCACGAAGATCAGACTGTTCAACTCCAACGTCAAGTCAGTGCTACTGTATGGAGCCGAGACATGGAGGACAACAAAGACCACCACCAGGAAAGTGCAGACTTTCATCAACAGATGCCTGAGAAGAATCCTCCAGATCCACTGGCCCAACACCATCAGCAACTCAGACCTGTGGCAGCGTACCAACCAACTGCCAACCGAAGATGAGATCCGGCGCAGAAGATGGGGATGGATTGGGCACACCCTGAGGAAGCCAGCCAGTAACATTACCAGACAGGCGTTATCATGGAACCCCCAGGGAAAACGGAAAAGAGGACGGCCAAGAAACACCTGGCGACGGGACCTTGAGGCAGACAGCAAGAAGATGGGACACACCTGGAAACAACTAGAGAGGGCAGCCCAGAACCGAGGACTCTGGCGGACTGTTGTCGGCGGCCTATGCTTCGGGAGGAGCGATGGGCAAAACTGACTGACTGATTGTGAATAGTATTAACAAGACCAACAGAATGATTGGAATAATAAAAAGAGCATCTACATTTATAGAAAAGGACACCTTTTTACAATTCTTTAAGACACTTGTTAGACCTGTTCTTGAATATGGCAATACTGTGTGGTATCCAATGCTTAAAGAGACAATCAGAAGCTGTAGAACAGGTTCAAAGAAGAGCAACAAGGATGATCCATAATATTAAGGAAAACTCATACCAGGAAATATTAAAATATTTACAACTTCCAACACTCAAAGCAAGAAGAATGAGAGGGGACTTGATTCAAACATATAAGATATTTAATGGTATTGATGATGTTGATAGGGCATGCTTTTTTGTACTCCACAGACAAATACTACAAGGAACAGTGAGGATAAGATATTTAAACAATATTCGAGAACAAATCTGAGAAAATTTACATTTACTAACAGAGTGGCCAAAATTTGGAATGACTTAACAACTAACAGCAAACGTGCACCTAGTATTAATGTATTTAAGAACCTATAAACATGAATTAATAACTAATATAAAATATGAATTTGATGGATAAATTAGACTGAGCTAGTCTACGACTGGACCAACAGACATAAGAAAAAATGTATATAGAAGGGGCGTAAAAAACCCAAATAGGCTACGTTGTTTTGATACAACGCCCCAAATCCTGATTCTGATCCTGATGGAAATTTCACACGGATCGGTCTCACAAATGAAAGAGTTATTTCCCTTGCACTGAGATTTTTTTTTTAAAAATCAACACATAAGTTCTCTGAAAAGAAAGAAAAAATTATAAAGCAATAAAGCCGTGATGCAGAGCGATTTTGTCATCTGTTGACATGCTATTACAAGTTGTTTTTCTTTTTGAAGTTGTTTGTTTGGATATACAGCGTGTTGCCATTTTTGGAAAGCTAAGCAATTTCCAATATGGCGTCCATGCACAAAAAGTGAAATCATCAGTTGACAGAAAAATGGAGGCTTTTGTCGAACAACCCTACTGTTTGTGTATCTGTAGACATGTGATCAGACATTATGCGGTAGTAAGCTTTGTGTGTGAATTGTTCAATATTTAGAACAGTTTTAAGACTTCTCAAACATCCGTCGAAGAAATGTTTGTACTGATCGAAATTGAACTTTCCTAATCCAAACATGACACTGCATCCCACAAGGTTGTGGGGTACATTTCTGCGGGATCTTGTTTGTTTACTTATTTCATGGACATAAGATGGAGGAGTTGAAGAAACGCATTGGGGTTCTTCGTGCGAAATTCAACAAACAGGGTCTGGATGTTGACAAACTTCTCTTCATCCTGAAAAGAGACCAGCTCCTTCCAGCTGATCATGTTGAGAAGATCGAAAAGCAGACGACCAGTTCAGCTAAGCTGAATAAGCTGTTGGACGAAATCGTCAATGCCAACGAAAGTATTTATCACAAGCTTATGATAGCTGTTGAGCAGTGTGTACCACTTGTAACAGCACCTTCTGCAGCTACCAGGATATCACCTGTGCCTCCAGCATTTTTGAATCAGACACGTAAAAACCAGAGTCAAAGAACTGATGCGCCAGGCCCAGGTAATCATTGACCAAGATCAACTTTTCAAATCAAGTTTCAGTCCAGATATTGTAAAATAAACATCATTACATGTATGTCTCTTCATTATACAGGGAGGAAGTTCTTTTTTAGCTCAGTATTTTTCTGTCACGAAGTAGTCTGGTACAAATTAAAACGATTGGTTGTTCTGTACAAAGTGGATCACTCCAATGAAATATATTAAGTCATGTATGCTGTTTACATGCATTCTAGCGCATGCAAGGTAGATGTATGTACACACACACACACACACACACACACACTGACATACACACACACACACACACACACACACACACACACACACACACATGCTCATAATATGCTCACACACCTGTCAGAGATCATATACAATATAGAAAAAAAAGAAATAATTGTTACTTGTTGTATGTGTAGGTCATGAACAGCAGAACTGTTCATGTACTTGTGCTACTGAATTAAAGCAAACTCATCCTCAATTAAAAAAAAAAAAAGATTAAATGACTATTTCTTGTGGTAGACCTAATCAGTTTCAATGATCAAATCCTCTTGTCTTTTTTTTAAACCTCTCCTCATTCATTGTAATAGCAGCATATTAATGTCATCAGTCAGACCAAATCTACACAAGGCAATAAAGTAGCTTTCAATGAAAACTTGCCTTTTCGTTAATATAAAAACATCTCACACTAGCAGTCCAACTTTTAGTTTGGTAACTAATTTTCAAGACATTTTATTGCCATAGTAAAGGAAATTTGGATGCTACTCATCTGCAACAAATAATGAAATATTATACAATTTTTTACTTTATGTAGATAAAAGATATTACTAACAACATTGTCCTTACTGTTCTGACTTCTAA
Organism: Conus canariensis; assembly: GCA_033310375.1. Classification (NCBI taxonomy): domain Eukaryota; kingdom Metazoa; phylum Mollusca; class Gastropoda; order Neogastropoda; family Conidae; genus Conus; species Conus canariensis. The sequence continues at coordinate 72,634,789 of CM065715.1, read as the reverse complement.
AGACCTTGATCTGTCTGTTCACAGGCCAAGCAGTGAATAACATACTGACTTGGACTGTTGTGTAGACTAACTTTACAAGAGTAAAAAAAAAAAAAAACCAGTTTATAAAGATCTTTAAGTTAACAGCTTGTTTTAAGGCTCATTGTGCTTTAGGAAGAGCAGATTTTAATGAAACAAAATGCTCTTCTCAGACTCAGTCACCTAGGTCCCTAAATTCATGAACGCACTGTTATTTCATGTAAAATAATGCCTACCACCTATGTGGTTCATCAGTATTTTGAATCTATAAAAGTGTAAATGAATGAAAAAGTTTCTGATCCACTATCACTACTGTAAAAAATTGTAGCATATTTCATTATTTGTTGCAGATTACTATATTTTGAAGACATGTTTTTCATATGTAAAATTTGTGAAAAACCAGATTCACAAACACACTTCACTAATCTTGCTTTTGCTGCTGACCCATGATTTGGACTGTTACAAACGTGTTTGAAACAATATGAAACTCTCCCAGTCTCACTCTCAGATGTGTAAACCTCAACCTTTTTCATTAGAACTGGAGTTTTGTTCGGAAATATGTCCATCAGCCTGCTGCTGCTGTTGTTTATTTCATTATTATCACATACCATTATTTATATATGTAAGAAGCATACCAAATAGATACATTACTTTATTCTGATGCTCCTGCTGATGATCATTTTCAGAATCCTGTTCAACTTCATTAACATCTGACTCTGAGGACGATGTACTCAGAAGCTGTGCACCAGGATCTGGAGGTGAGAGACATGTTTTGTTTTATGCAGCACACAAGTGAAAGGTTGTTTGCTTGGAGTATTTGGGAAAAATGTTCTCTCCAAGACTTTGGTTTAAGAACAGAAGTGTCTTTGTAGGAGTCACTGTATCAGTGTATGTAGGATACTACTGACATAAAGTAAAGGGGGAAAAAAGAGAAAGATTTCATTTTTGTAAAATTTTACAAATTTCAACCATTTTGTTTTGAACATATGAAATTTAACAACCATACTGCTTTTTGTGGCCCACGGCACTTGCCCCAATTTTTTCCTTACCTGATATAGCGCATCTTTGTTAAATGCACAAAAACAGTGCCACTCAAAACAGAGATTAATCTGGTCCATTTACTGCTCACATGACGGTCAAGTACCTCAGGAATTTCTCTCTTTATTTTGAAATGAGAACATGCGCTGGCGCAGTTTGGTAGCTCTTTGAGGTTAACTTTGCAATTGCAAACAAGACTTGGTAATACAGTTACTTTGTCAGCTCTACCAAAAGTGAGAAGATGCATTGATGTGGTTACTTTGTCAGCTCTTCAGCTGATTGTTGCCATGGTACTTTCTGCCTTCTCCTCCCGTCCTTCATTTCTTCCCCACCCTACCTCCCCCTTCTGCCTGCCCTTTTTTCAGTCTTCATCCTGTATGACTGTTTGACTGCACGAAGTATATGCATGGTTCATTCAACTTCAAGTTTCTTATAGAACTTTACACCTTACCTTGGACTGTGGTAAAGACATTCAGTACCATCCTGTCCGCCCAGCTTTTTGTATTTTATAGTCAGTCATTTGAATTCTCTGTCATTGATAGAATCAGGTCATCATCTTTTTGTTTGGTTTGGTTTGGTTTTTTTTTTGGTTTTTTTTGTTTGTTTTAATGTTCAGATTTTGAAGACTGCGAAAATTCACTAGTTGTTAATCATCATGCAGTGATTCTAAGACAAAACGTTGGTCATCATTGGGTGATGATTCTAAGTAAGACTTTGTTGGCTGGTCACTATCAGTTGATGATTCTGAATAAGGTTTTTTGTTGTTGTTGTTTGTTTGTTTGTTTTTTAACAGGGTGGGGTGGGGCTGGTAATTATCTTTTGATGATTTTAAGACTTTTCGTTTGCTGAACACCATCAGGCCATGGTTCTAGATGGATTAGAGGGGGGGACGTTTTTGGCTGGTCACTAAGAGTTGATGACTCTTAAGTAAGGGCTTTTTTTGTTTGTTTTATATCGAGATGATTCTAAGGCTTTATTAGTTGGTCACCATTAGTTGATGATCCTAAATAAAGTTTGTTTTTGCTTTTTTTGGCTGGTAATTACCATTAGATGATTCTAAGACTTTGTTGGCTGGTCATTATCAGTTGATTCTGAATAAGAGTTTGTTGGCTGGCAATTATCAATAGATGAGTCTGCGACTATGTATTGGTGGGTCACCTTTAATTGATGATTCTAAGTAAAGTTTTGCTGATGATTGTCGGCAGCAGTGGCTAGTGTCGCGGATTCCAAATTGGGAGGTCACGAGTTTGAAGAGTTTGTTGGTTGGTCCAGGTTGATGTTTCAAAATAACAAAGACACACAGTCCACACACACACACACACACACACACACACACACACACACACACACACACATACACACACACACACCTCTAAAGTGAATGGATGAATGTTGGAGTTGCCATTCTCTTTGTGTGAACAGTATAAACTCATTGTTATTTAAGCATTGTTTTTCACAGTGGTTAAAAGTTACTCCACCCTAGCTCTCATTCCTGTTTAAGAAAGTCAAGGATTTGTAATTAAACTAGAGGTTGGTTTATTACTGATTGATGAATACTACTATTGAGTACAAAGAGTTTCTTGTATGTTTGTGCATGTGTGTGTGTATGTATGCGCATGCACGCACATGTGTGTGTGTGTGTTTGTGCGTGTGTGCATGCATGTGTGTTATGAACATATTGAAGAGGGCCTTTTTACAAATTCAAAGGAGCCAGTAAAATTGTAAAGTGAAAATGTTTGCCTCGTTTCTTGGCAAAAGGGGATATATTACACTTATGAAAAAGCTAGCGTGTGATTGGTGATTTAGGTGAGGGTTAAGGAAAGTAAGTGAAAAAATGTTTCTTGGATTTTCAAATAACTTTTTTGAATGATAGACAAAAATGTATCAAATATCTAAAGACTATAAAACCAAATGGATCTGTGTATTCATAGTTTTTCTTAAGATCTAAGATAATGAAGATAATATCTCACATATTTTTTCACTCTCACTGCATTTATATGAGTGCCGTTGGAGAAGCAGACAGGTTTTCTATATTCGGTTTAGAAGAGAGAGTGTACATTGTGTATAACTGAGTGTGTGTGTGTGTGTGTGTGTGTGTGTGTGTGTGTGTGTGTGTTTGTTGAAGGGACTATGTGTACTTGTTAAAAAAAAGTTAATGTTTTTGTACAATTTCTGTACATTTTGGTTTTTTCTTCTGTGGTGTTCATGTTCATCGTAGTGCAGGCTGTGAGTGGTGTAGGGTTCATGAACTAGCTTGAACTCCTAGGTAAGGGACTAGAACTGAAAGTGAAACTACCATTAAGCAAAAAATTATTTCAACTGGTCGGTATACAGAGAGAGGCTTAGCGTAGGGATGTGGTCACTTTTAGAGTTTTTATGTCTGCGTATGTAGTGTGGGTTTTAAACACCTTGGAGTCTTCACCTGCTTGGCACTTGTGTAATTTGATAATAAGTTCATTTATCATTTTTTGTCGATGTATGTTGATTTCTACTTGCAATGAAATTGAATCATTGCTCTTGGTCAGCAAGTCTGTGAGTATAGAATTGCACACGTATAGAATTTGCATGAATAAGTGATTGGGAGAGAGAAATGAGGGTTGGAGTGGGAGAAGTCTGGAGAAGAGGGAGATGGAGGAAATGTTCGAGTATATTAATTATTATCAAAGGGTTTTGTTTAGGTACAGTGGCTTATACTACGTTGAATAACCATAGCATTTTAGCGTTGAAACATGTCAGCATCTGTCAGTGATTTGTATGAGCATGATTTTTGGTCTGCACTATTGTTTTTACATCATTTCTTGATTAATACATGTATATCACTTTATTAGTGTTGTGTTATAAGACAAAGCAGAAGAAAGTGTACAGTCAATTTTCACAGTTAATGGGAAATAGGAATGGGTCACGGATCTGTGGAGGACATAGGCTGCCACAAAGAAAGTGATGCATGAACTTAATTAGCTCCCCCTGTGATTAATTTAAGGGCCATGCACTGCGTGACCGACTGCCATGATCAATCAGTAAATTTGTCATCTGTCACTGGGGTTCAAGGATCACCACTGAGGTTTAGCTAGAAATCACTTGCTGCAGTGTACAGTGTGTTTAGTGTCTGATTTGATGAATGGATGGCTTTGAATGTGGTCGTGGGCACATCATGGTGAATTATAGTATACCTCTGTTTAGAAGGTTTATTGATTTCATTATGAAATTTCCGTCCTAAAGAACTGGTGATCAGTGATTTTGTGCAGAAGTGAAAGCTGTTAAGTTGATTTTAGCTGCCATTGATGCTGATGTTGGTTGTGAATGTCACTGGTGCGGATAGCGTTTATCTTTACCTGATACCTGATTATTGGTTTTTTATTGCCTGCATCTGCATCAGTACATGTAGTGACTGGAGGTAACTATTTAGAAGTTATATATTTTGTTTGTTTCATGTTTGCTTTTTAATCTGAAATAGTTAAGTTTTTTTGTGCAAAGATATTTGCTGTGTTTTTACCTGTCTGAAATAAAACAGATCTTAGAATTTCCGTGTCCATTTGTCTATGCAATGTCTGCCTCATATATTCCACAAACACACACACACACACACACACACACACACACACACACACACACACACACACACACACACACACACACAACCTTTTCTGTGTACACTTCAGTGTGTGATTTAACCCAAGCTTGTTTATAGCATGGTGGTATTTAGCTGAATTTGGGCACTTATATATTTGTTTTTATGGAATGGCTTGTATGCTGTGAATTTATCTCTTTGTTTTGTTCATGTTTTTGTTTGTTTGTTTTGTTTTTGGTGACCTCTGACTTTATGAACATGATCATACTTGACTGTAATGGTTTACTGATACTTAGTTATTCATCTTGTTTAACAATTCCACAAAGATTGATATTTTCGTTCTTATCAGTTTTGTATTTGCCCACTCTAAGTTGATTTAAACACCATGCCCATTTACTCTTGAATTAATAAATTTTGATGAACTGAAACATAAAAAGAGGAAAATAAGGGGAAAAGTTATACTACAATTAATTGTGGTATAACTTTTCTCCCTATATTCCCTTTTTGTACAAATTTCAGTCAGCAGATTGGCTGTTGGTTTAAGCAGTGGATTGCTAAGATTAAGAATCATACAGAACCTGTTGAATATCAGCATATTAGTATATCAGTTATCATGTACTTGAATGCGTTACTTTTTTTTTTTTTTTTTAATAAAAACTCAGAACAGTGGACAAGTCAAATGCTAAATAGTAAAGGGCACACAGAAATCACACTCTGAACAAAGATAAGTTGGAGTACTTCATATTCCGAGCCTCCAGTAATTATCAATAAATGAGAATTTCAATATTTTTTTCTTTTTTAACAAGGCCAATTTTGTTTGATTTAAAAAAGTCAATTTAGTTTTTAATTCCTTCTCCCCTCCCTCCCCCCTGCCCCCCCCCCCCCCCCCCCCCCCCAGCCCTTCCACCACCACCACCAGATAAGAGTATTCAGTAAATTTGTTTGAATCGACTTGACTTCTTATGGTGATAAAGTTAGACATGAAGTGGGGTCTACACTTTTGCATTCTGAAGCACCTTGTGCAGCAAAAATGTGTATATCATTTTGTTCTTATAAAGGCTGAAATGTGAGGAAACCCAGCAAAACTCCAGTCCAATACTGTTGGACACGATGCAGGGTTATTAGAAACTAAATTTCAAACAGGGCATCATTGCTTATTTTTGCACTGCCGTTTTTTTCCCCCAGCAGGACTGATGTTTTATCAACACATGATCCACTATCATAGATAGCAAAGTAAGTGGAAGACAAGCAACTCGAAACGGTGGTGATTGCATAATATATAAATCTGATATGAAAATGGAAAAAGCTTTCTCACAAATGACTAATTGTTGCACTTTCAGATCAGGAGTACATGTTTTTTTTTTATTGCAGACCTCAGATTGAAGCTTAAATGTTATTATTATGAAGCTCTAGGACACTGTCAGACTGTTCATATTTTTAGTCCTCTCACAGCTTGTCACAGTAAGTCGGTAAGGGCATGCATTGCACAGATTGGGATTTGTTACTCGATTTCTTTCAAAGTTGTGCATTTAAAACACAAAGAAACTGTATTTCATCACATTTCTCTGCTATATGTATTGCCAAATGAAATAATGAGAGATCACTTCGTTTCAGATGTCCATCGCAAGGAGTTGGCAGGTGGTTATGGCAAGCTGACCAATATCCTCAACACACACAACTATGACTCTGCCAGCAGTAGTTTCCTTGTCCTCAATGAACGCTACTCCCCTCTGGCACTTAGTGATGACAGACCTGCTGGTCGACACTCGCCCTTAGAGACAGTCCGCAAACCATTCAGATCAGACAACAGCTTTGATTGGGTGAACTTCAAGGTTGGTTTGATTTTTGACTCAGTTGATGTTTTTTAGTCTGAGTTACTGGATATTGACCTGGTAGGATTTTGTAGTATAAGTACAATATCAACTAAATCCTCTTTTCCACCTATCCATTTAGCTATAAGCATTAAGGGGTTTTGTTTGTTAGTTTTTTGGTTTGGTTGTTTTTGGGGGGTCATGAATTGTAAGGATGATGAGAGGTCACTGTTGAAGTACACATATAATTGCCATGGGTCCAGCAGACGATTGCCTTGGGCTGGTAAGTTGTGGGTGGAGCCAGATAAGTTGACAAATGGAGACGTTTGGGGTGTGACATTTTTAGGATAGTACAAAAATTTATCAGAGTTACACCCAGACAGTCACAATCTGCCACCAAGGCCATTTGTTTCAGAATGAAACTAGTAAATTTCCTATTTACCGTCACCTACTGCCACCAATTTTTGTATGTGTTTCTTGTTAAAAACTTTGGGGAAAATGTCATTAAAAGTGAAATTGAAAATACTTACAGAACATTAAAGTTAGATGTGAATAATATGCTTTTTCAACATTTTTTAATTGAGTAAAGTTTTCAGATATTTAAGTTAACTGAGGATAATCTGCTTTTTCAGTATTTTTATTATTTTGTTGAAAATTGATATAAGTGATGATGATTAATTGACTTCACCATCATCTTTTCATTGTGACAAATTGGTGTAAGCTGATGACATTTACTGATGTGTTAACAATGCCTAGGGGTCAATAGTAGTGAAGACTGCTGAAAGATAGTTGGGGCAAATAGATCATGTCAGGCAGGCCAGGTCTTTGCTGAACATGGACAACCTGGCAAGTGGCATTTTTTAGTAGTTAGTTTGTTAACATAGCATTTTTTTTTTTATATTATAACACAGTAAGCCTGGCAAAGTTGTACGTCTAAATTTGATATGACAGAACAAATCAATGTTTTTCTTTATTAGAAAAAAGCAGAAAAGCACCAAGCCATTGTTTTTCCAAGAATTTCAGTGAAGGGAAATATGAATTGCAAAACAAGAGAGCAGATTTATACATGTCATTGAAATTACCAAAATTTGTTAAGCAAATCAATAATCTGAAAAAAATCATAGACTACATGTGATACAATTAAAAAAAAATGCACTGTCAGAAAAAGGCTAATACATTCACCAGAGAGAAAGAGATGAGATGAAATTTTGCTTTTAGTAAACCTAAAAGAATGGAGAAATGGAAAAGAAAAGAAAAGTTAACAGGCATAACATACACAGACAAGGAAATAATCAAATTGCGTTCAATATTGATATGCATACTACCGGATTCAAAAAGTTAACATATTACTGTACCATGCACATAGACCTCTTTATTTCTCAAGAAACCATTCCAAATAGTAAGGAACATGATGAGGAAGCGACGAGGAAGAAGAGAGGAAGTGAAAGAGTATTACGTTTAGGTTCTGATATGAATGTGAACTTTTAATTGATTCGTCATATCCCAGTTATCTAAGAGAGTCTCTTTTTGTCTTAAATTTTTTTGTTGTTCAAAGTAGGTATAGGCTCTTCATTGAATCAAAATATTGTATATTTCCTTGCTAAGAGTAATGTGTGTGTGTGTGTTTGTGTTTGTGTGTGTGTGTGTGTGTGTGTGTGTGTGTGTGTGTGTGTGTGTATGATATTTCCTTTCCTTGTATCTGAATTGACTGAAAACTTGTTGACTTCAGATGCAGTGTGATGGGGCGCTTGGCGAGCTAGAAACCCTCAAACAGCAGAATGCTGAAAAAATGGAACAGATTTCACAGAAAGCTGAGTGCTTTCGCAGCTTGTATAAGAAGTCTGAGACCGCCCACCAGCAGGCTCAAAAGGAGCTCCACACTGTGAAGACTTTGAATGTGGAATTACTGGCCACCAAGCAACAGTTACAGGAGACTGTAGAACAGGTAACTGAAGTGCCAGCTCTGTCACCAATTTATTTGAGTTTAATCTTTACACACAAACAAGTTATGTAAACTGATTACATAGACTAATGCCATGAATTAGGAAGAAAAAGAAGGGGAAGACCTGAGAGCAAAGCCTTGTCATATGTCTTGATCACAAATGAAGAAAACTACATTGACTGGTGTTGATTCTCTACAACTGTGTTTGTGAAATATGTCTGGGTCACCAGTTCATGAGGATTCCTCTGTGCAAACATGTGTGGAAGTAATGCAGTCACCAGGGAACACACATTTCATACACATTATTGTACCCTGTACATTTCAGAAGTTGAAAAGATAACTTTTGCTGGTCACAGTGGTCTTCTAAAGAATTGCATGCCTTCATGTCTGTCTCCCTTGATCCACTGCCTCCCTAACCAATAATCCCTTTCAACACACTACCTGTACTACCCCCACCCCAAATGTTCTTGTTAAATACCTTTTTCTCCTGATGCATCTCTGTTGACATAATAGCCTTCAATCAACTCGTATTCACACATGTTCAGTAATTAAAGGCAGTAAACTGAAAATTCAAGGAATCAAAATTATTCGTCAGCCCTGTAAGCCTGCTGATGGACTTTGTTTCGTCAGCCCTTTGAGCTTGCTTGTTGACCTAAGTTGTGAATTTACCCACTTGGGCTTCCAGCAGACAGTAGCTGCTTGTTCTTGCCTGTTTGTGATTGGAAAGGAAGGCATCAAGTATACAGATGATGAAATTCCCTAGTTGGTTTGATAGATGAGTCAGCAGGCAGGTGATTTGCCAAAACAAATAAATGAATAATTTGAAATTAATTGGAAAAAAAAACAGAGGGGGGAGGGCTATTCTTCTCCTTTTGACTGGCTCATCCAGTGACTGTTCCAAGGACTCACACCAGCAGATGACCTGGCTGTCTTCTTGTTCATTAGACTGACAGGAAGATTCTTCACCTATGTGTCGACAGTCACCAGATTTCTGTTCAAGACAAACAGTGGGCAGTGGTAGGTGACAAATGAGCAGACTAAGTTTATGTAAGTGATTTCCCGTCAGACAAGATGCCGAAGGTAAAATGCCTTTAATGAGAAAGTAATTTTGTCAGAACGTCTTTTTCTGATTGTCTTTCAAATGTTATAGTGAATTTGTAAATAACATTAGAAAGACATTTTCTGTTTGCCCGTGTCATTTCACATAAACAGTTGGCACTAGTATTGCTCTGGTGTTGCATCTTTCAGCTGAAGAAGCTGAGAGAAGATGACCAGCTTGAGATGGATGAACTCCGCCTGCAGTTGAACAAAGCCATCAGCACTATGTCAGGGCCAGGCTCTGATACACCAGACATCCTGACTGATATGTACCATGCCTCCCTGCAGAAATATGATGCTCTGCATAAGGATTATGACATCATCAGGGAACGATATGCTGACCTCGCTGCTGAGCATTCTTCAGCATGCTGTCAGCTTGAGGCCATGGATGACCTTCGCAAGCAGGTCAGGATGAGGATTTTTTTTTTTAACTCTCACTGTCTGCATTGACAGTTCCCAGCATCGAAGTATTGTGAAACATACACTAGTAACCACAGTTATCAGACTTATTCAGCTGTTTTACTACCAAGTTTTAAAAACATCAGCAACTACATTTTTTTTTTTTTTTTTAAATGTCAGAACTTAAATTGAATCATAGAAACTTGAACATTTTAAGGGGGAAAAAAAACACCAACAAAAAATTCAGATCTAAGTTGATAACTGGTTTTGCCCCCAGATGGAGGAGATGAGAAGGGAGCGTGACACAACGATGCGGGACTCATTGGCCTTCCAGCAGCAGTGCACCTCCGTCATCCAGAATCTGGATCAGACCATGAATGAGAACCGCAGGCTGAAGGCGGAGTACACTGATCTGCAACGTGAGCATGAGGACTGTGGGAAAAATCAGCGACAGATGATGGCCCGACTGTCTCAGTTACAGAAAGAATGTAACATGGCATTAGCTGCCAAGATTGATGCTGAAACCGAACATCAGCAGGTTTCTGCTTTTTCATTTTCTTTTATGTGTGTGTATGTGTGTGTGTGTTTGTTTTTATTTTATATAATTTCACTCAGGTCTCTGGAATCCAGAGTGGACAACAAAGTCTCAGACTTAAAACATGTGCATGGTCCATGCTCATATATCAACCATTACATTTCTTCCGTCCTTTGATGTTTTTGCTGGCTGCTGCTGCTTATTTGAGCTGATGAATGAAGTTACGATTTCATCCCTGTATTTTTCCCCATATCACATTAATTTTGTCACGGTATGCTGCGAGGATCCTTGCAGCTTACTTATGATAATGCTAGCAGCAGGCAATGCATTGGAGAGGGCTCATTGCAGGAATGATAGGATCAGCCGTTCTAAAAGAACTGTAACTGAATTTTCCAGAGGATTCTGGATCAGCCATTTCAGGGAACAAATTTGGCGTCATATACTATACCATGTCAGACCATAGCATTCAACGGCAGTTAGCCAGCTCTGTCAGGCCGAATTTTTCCGTGGCCAATGCAGTCATAAGACAGTCACGTGCAGTCACGTGATGTCACCCCACTTCCGGCCCCGGAAGAAGCCAGTGTCAACTTCGTATACGTCATTCATCTTCGGCCTGCCGTCAAAGCAAGATAAGTCTTGTGCTCTGTCTCGCCTATACTTGCCTTTGTGTTAACATTGCTGTGTTTTGTTTCTATACTTGATTCAGTTGTGGCTTGCACTAGACCCTGAGTTTTTTTGCCGTGTGAGGCTCTTGGTGGGAGCGTATTTATTAAAAGATTTGTCCCTTTTACCGGCACTCTCGCGACTTTGTTACTCACGATCGTCGGCACCGCTCGCCGGTCGTGTTCCCCCACCATATTGCCGAGCCTCGGGTTCAGCACGCATTTTGTGCTGGTTCCGGCTTGCACTAGACCCTGAGTAATTTTGCCGTGTGAAGCTCTTGGTGGGAGCGTATTTATTAAAAGATTTGTCTCTTTTACCGGCACTCTCGGGAGCGTATTTATTAAAAGATTTGTCTCTTTTACCGGCACTCTCGCGACTTTGTTACTCGCGATCGTCGGCACCGCTCGCCGGTCGTGTTCCCCCACCATATTGCCGAGCCTCGGGTTCAGCACGCATTTTGTGCTGGTTCCGCTTATTAAGGTTTAGTGCTCAATAACTATCACACCTGTACTCTTTACCCTTCACAGGTAGAACGTGTTCGAGTAAGGGTGCGTGACACTGATCTGCTTATTAAGATTTAGTGCCCAAGAACTATCACACCTATACACAGTGATACTCCACGTGTAGAGATTGCTATTAATAGCCATACCAGTCACACGACCGGTGGCGTGTACGGGTAGTTCGAGTTTTCAGTCGATCTCTCGAGCACTTTGCACGACACCACACGGACGATCGAGATTAATTGATTTTCTCGATCGGCCACCTTGTCTCCTCTTTGCGGTCGTGTGTTCCGGGTTTGCTCTATCCACCTGTGCCCAACATGGTGAAGGACACCGCCGGGTCGAGCCACTCCACTGCTCGGAGTTCGCTCAATTTCCCGGAGAACCCGCGGGTCGATTCCATCTCGGAGCAATCCGTTCGCACTGATGAACGTACGGTTCGGGTAGACAGAGACGACTTCTCCGCGGAAGGGACGCGTGATCTTTCCTCGTCTACCAAACCGACGGACGCACGACCGCGGCGTCCCAAGGCTGATAGGCAAGCGGCCACCATTTCAAAATGCCTTTCATTTGATCTGCCTGCAAAGTCTAAGGGCAAAGCTCCCCTCAAGGTGCTGCCCAGAAAGTCTAAGGGCAAGGCTCCCCTCAAGGGGCCCGGCCGAGCAAAGACTAGCCAACGGAATTCGCCCTCCCCCACCCCTTCTCCATCGGCCAGCTTGCCCTCTAGCCTACGGACTCGCTCGGAGACTTCTAACTATCATGCTGAGTCACGCGAATCTCGGCCCCCGGGGCACCTTGCCGAGCCGCGGACCAGCACGGGTGACGGATCTGGGATGGAATCACCATCCGTCACTCGCCTTGATGAGTCACGTATCTCTTTTTCCCCCCAAATTGATACGTGCACTCATAGCGCTCGGCCCCACCGGGCACAGGTGCAGCCAACACCTGAGCTCGAGGAGCGCTTCGACTCCGGAAGCAGCCTTATGGTCACCCCGACGCACGACCTCGGTGGTGTCCATAATCCTGGGCGTGCGGGCACGCCGCGCCATGGGCCCGGCCGTGCCCATGCACAAGGACGGTCGACCTACCCCGATCGAACGTCACCTTCTTCCCTAGGGGTATTGGACGTTGGGGAACCGACCTTTTCGGATCCCCATTTGGGCAACGTCCGCGGTCCCGCTCCTCCGGGGGGAGGATCTACCAGCGGGACCAAGGGTAACCTGACATATTCCTCCAGGGGGAGGAACACGGGACCGCATCCTGACCAATCCGCACTTTCGCGGGTTGGGGGCTCGACTTCCGCATCCTCCTCCATACCATTATGGCCCTCCCAGGCCCATTCCAAGGACGTGTATGGTGCAGTGCACGGACCTGGACGGGGACGACAGGCCACGGCCTCTCAAGACCCCCCCAACAGTGATTCAGGTTACCCGGGTCCCCGGGGACTTTCTGCCTACACCCCAGGGCCGCCACAGCCCGTTTACCTCCCCGGGGACCGGTGGCTCTATGCCCCCGAGAGAGACCAGTGGCTTAATGCCAACACCCAGCACGACCAGCTACATGGTCGAATGTGGCACCCGGCCTCACTTGCCTGGGTCGACCTTGGTCTCCCTCCTCGGGCGCCGTCCGATCGGCAGGACGATGTCCCGGCCGCCGATTATAGGGCCACCGGGGACACACTACAGGCACCCCTCGACTTACCTCCTGAAGACGGGTGCTATGAACCCTCTCAGGACCAGTACCTCCCTGAGGCGGACGATACGAGGAGCTAGCCCCCACCTCATTGTACGATGTCCGCACGATAGAACGGTGGCGACCAGACCTCGTTAGGAGGGAGGCCGCACCCGCTGACGAAGTTCTCTCCCTCTCCCAATTCGCCGGTCCCCCCCCGGCCCAGAGATCTAGACCAATCTACCCAAGAACCCCTCAGTCGCCTCCTTGTTTACGGACAATCCCGTGACCAGGGAGATGGGCATTTCCCAGTCGGACCGTCGGTTGATCCCCCACCTGCCCCCCCTACTTCCGGCACCATCTCCTTTAAGAACCTAAAGGAATGGGACCGAGTAGCCAGGATGGGCTTCCTCCACACCACGGCGGGACACACCTACTTGGACATGCCCCTTCAGCGAGCGGAGGCTCTATGGCCGGAGGACGATGGTGCCATCCCAGTACCGGGGGACTCGGGCTCTGAGGCGCACCAAGAGCCTGACCCTCGCTTGTTCAGCGATCCTTTCATGCGACACCTAGTTAACAGGATTTCGCATCACCTTTCGGCTGCGGCGGACAGCGCAGCCAGAAGCCACTTCAACTGCTTGTTGGTCGCGAGAGATGCCATACTGGCGCGGACCTCTCTCTCCCCGACGCTTAAGGCAGCCCTGCGATGCATCCCGGGCCAGGACCAGTCGCTCTTTGGCGACTACTCGGCTGACGTCATAGCACAAGCAGTTGAGGAACGCAAGCAGGCTGTGTCCTTTGCGCCCAGGCCACCGCCACGCCCTGCTAGACCCCCACTTCGTTCCTTCCCCAGGCACAGACCCTATCCCAGACAATCGCCTTCCCGCACCGCACGGCCCGCCAAGCGACCTAATCTTCTCCCAAGGCCTAAGCCAAAACCCCATCAGCAAAATTTTCGGTTAGGCCAACAGTCACGCTCCCGGAGCTGACTAGGGAGACAGCCCGAGGGGGACTTAGATCAGGTAGCACCCCCCCTCGCCCTATCCCCCACCCACCAGCCCAGACCCTCGCCCCCCCTGGCGGGCAGCCTCTCCCGGCATGCCCACCAGTGGAGACGCATGCGCCTCACCCCTGGATAGTGGCGGTGCTACAGGAAGGGTTTCGCCTTCCTTGGGCCCACGAGCGTCCCCCCCCTCATGCTATCTCCCCCTCCCTCCCCCAACGAACCCTCCCCCGCCAAAGCAGAAGCTCTTCGCACGGAAGTCCAAGACCTCCTCAAAAGAGGGGCCATCTCGGAGGTTTCCCACCCAAACCCCGGCTTCTACTCTCACCTCTTTGTGATCCCAAAAGCCTCGGGAGGATGGAGGCCCATTCTAGATCTTTCGCCCCTCAACAAGTTCCTCAGGCCCACCAAGTTCAAGATGGAGACCCCCACCCAGATCCGAGACTCCATCCATCATCGCGACTGGGCCACATCCATAGACCTGAAGGACGCCTATTTTCAGATCCTGATTCACCCGGCCCACAGACGATTCCTACGGTTCGTCTGGCAGACCCCGGAGAGGCCTGCACGCATAGTGGACCTCATCTCCTGCCTGTCACAGGCACCCCACACCTCGGCCAGAACCCTGTCCTCCCTCCTAGGAATGATGGAGTCCCTGTCTCCCCTCATTCCCCTGGGGCGGGTCCCCAAACGCCAACTTCAGAGGGAGTTCCGCCGACGTTTGTCACAGACCTCCGACCGCTGGGACCAGGTCATTCCCCTCGGACACTGGTTCATTTCGGCGACGGAGGAGCGGCTCACTCCAGCCACTCTCTCCACCGGGGTCCCCATCTCCCTCCCAACCCAACCCAACCACTGGAACTTTATACAGACGCCTCCAACTTGGGCTGGGGGGCCCACGTGGAGGACAGTCACGCCTCGGGGGACTGGGAGCTGGAAGCGGTCAGGCTAGCCCTTCTCCAACTCCAGCACAAGGTCGCGCACCGACTTGTTCTCCTCCTCACGGACAATACGTCGGTAGCTTGCTATGTCAACAAAGGGGGAGGGTCCCGCTCCATAGGCCTCTCCCTCAGAACAGAGGCCCTCCTTCGCTGGTGTCGCGCAACCATTGGTTTGTGCCCATGATCGACCTGTTTGCCACCAGCTTCAACCATCACCTGCCCCTGTACGTCCCCCGTTCCAGATCCCCAGGCGGATGCAGTCGACGCACTATCCCTCCCCTGGACGGGCCTACTGACGTATGCCTTTCCCCCCTTCCCCATCCTACACAAGGTGATCAGGAAGGCAAGGCTGGAAAGACCCAGGCTGATCCTCGTAACGCCATGGTGGCCGACCCAGTCTTGGTTCCCGGACCTCAAGTCCCTCACCCACGTTCCCCCCCTCCGGCTCAGCCCTCGCTGGGACATGCTGAGACAACCCCGGTCAGGTCTTCCTCGCTCCAATCCCAAGATGCTTCGCCTACACGCGTGGCTTCTATGCCAGCCCAACTGCGAACATCTGCATCTACCCCCCACTCGGAGAGACCCCAGTCCGTCCTAGACACACTAGCCGGGGCAGGGGCCTCTCAGGGATTACGGGACTTCGCCTCGGCATCTCGCAGAGCCAGCACCGAATCCCTCTACAACTACCGTTGGGAGAGATGGATAACCTGGTGCTCAGATAACTCTGTTCCCATGACTGCCCCTCCAACATCCAGATAGGAAATTTTCTCTCCCACCTATCCTCTTCCCTTAAGCTGTCGGCTGGCTCCATTCGGGGCTACAGATCAGCTATCTGCACCACCATTCGTCAACTGGGGGGCCCTTCTTTTGACAATGACTTTCTCCTCAGAGAGGTGTCTAGAGGAGTTGCTCTACGGGAAGCTCAGTCCCCTAGGCGCATTCCCCTCTGGGACCTTTTTACGGTCCTCGATGCCCTCAGAAAACCCCCTTTTGAACCCATTGCTTCTATTCCTTTTGACCTCCTCTCCTTTAAGACCACCTTTCTCCTCGCCCTGGCCTCGGCCAGAAGACGAAGTGAGATTCACGCCCTCAGCGGTGACCCCACAGATATCGCCTTCCACAGGGACGGCTCAGTCTCTCTCAAGTTCCTTCCGGAGTTCTTGGCAAGAATCAGGAACCGGGCACCCCCTCTCCCTTCCTCGTCATCCGTTCCCTGACGGACATCTTGGGAAAGGGAGAAAAGATGGAGACATGGACCTTTGCCCCTCCAGGTGTCTCAGGTACTACTGGGAACGCACACGCCCCAGGCGCTCCTCCCAGAGACGACTCCGTATCTCCCTCAACCCCAACAATACTAGAGATATCTCGGCGGGAACTATCTCCAGATGGCTCTCCAAGACGGTGAGATCTACCTACGCTCAGGCGTACAAGGATCTCCCTGTCCTATCACCCAGGGCCCACGAGGTCAGAGCACTGGCCACTTCCACAGCGTTCCAGTACTCTGTTCCCGTGCGCCACCTGCTGGAGGCAGCCTACTGGCGTTCGGAAAATCCCTTCATTAATTTTTACCTGAGGGATATCCGCATGACCAGAGCTGATGGGTCTAAGGGGATTTCCTTTGTGGCGACCAATGCAGCCATATCGGTCAACCCCAAGAACCATTAGGGCGCTCGCCCTCCTCCGATTCCTTTAAATTCTGCTATGGTCTGACATGGTATAGTATATGACGCCAAAATGGGGAGTTTGTGTTATACTCCCTGTTTGGCTAATATACTTACCATGTCAGACTCTAATTCCCTCCCTACCTTCCCCTCTGGCGCCAAGGTTCTCGGGGTTACCATACACACAGGCCTCGCTGAATGACGTATACGAAGTTGACACTGGCTTCTTCCGGGGCCGGAAGTGGGGTGACATCACGTGACTGCACGTGACTGTCTTATGACTGCATTGGCCACGGAAAAATTCGGCCTGACAGAGCTGGCTAACTGCCGTTGAATGCTATGGTCTGACATGGTAAGTATATTAGCCAAACAGGGAGTATAACACAAACTCCCCATTTCAGTTCTTACATTGTGTGCTACAAACAGCAAACCAGTAATAGTGGATTTCACAGGTTGATTTGAAGAGAAAGAAGCCAGTTAATGCACGTTTTTTAGTTCTGACAGTATGCTTTGTTTAAAACACAGTGACATGAGCACAGGGCTCAGGCAGAAGAGTTTTGTCTTATGAATGTGGGACAGAGAAAACAAGTTCAGTGATGAGGATGCTGTAAATGACAATGTTATTGAGTATGTTACAGAAAATGGCATAAATGAAGGGCTAATAGTGGAGACTGATCCATTGCCACTTTTGTTTTTGTGGATGTTGTTTTTGTTTCTTTTTAATCATAATTTAGATCGACTATATGAAAATGTAGTCACTGTCAGTTTTAGTCTTTTTTGAAAACTTGAATGAAGAAAGAGCAAAATGGGATGCCCTGAGGCAATTTCTGTGCTGTGACAAGTGTTAGCAGTTCTCTGAATGGCTAGAGGGGTTATGTTGATAGTGCTAATTAAGCATTTGTTTGAAAACATATGTTTGATGAAGTATACTTGAGTATCCATCACAAATATTTAATGAGACTGTTTTCTTTGGTCAGTTCAAAAGCACACATGCTACCATTTACCCTCTCAGATACTGAAAGAACGTGGAGTGGTCCACCAAGAGCTCCAGGAGCTGAACGACCAAGTGTCGGAGAAAAGCAAAGTGGCAGAGAAGCACAACCGTGAGAAAATTGCCGCAGAGAAAGAGATAGATCGCCTGAAGCAGGAGCTGGCATCAGCGGTCCTGGCCCGAGATAAGTTCCGGCAGGAATCGCAGAATACCCACGAGCTCTGTGCCCAGCTGGAGGGCAAGGTGAGAGAGGCACAGCGCGGGGTTCAGCTGATAGAGCGACAGAGAGATGCTGCCCGCAAGGAGCGGCACCAGGCCCTGGAGGATATGGACATGCTGATCAAGAAGACCTATGAGAAGAGCCAGAAGGAAAAGGCCCAGGAGATGGCCAAGGAGGCTGAGGTGCTTAAGAAACAGATTGATAAGATTAAGCATGAACTCACAGGTGAGTTTTCTACAACTGAATGACAGTAAATGGTAACAACGATGCATATGTTCATGCAGTTAATGAGTATTGTCTTCGAGTGATTGCTGGCTAGATAAATTAAGAGAAAACAAGTAGAAAAAAAATTAATTCCTACAGAATCTCAGTTACTAGAAATTGCAGGGCAAGTTGAAACAAGGGATAAGAGATTCTATTTTTACATAACAAAACTTGTATTCTCGCCTTTCAGAGTAAAACAAGTAGATATAATGAAATACATATAACACGTGTGAACATTTTAAATCATTGAAAAGAATGTTACAGAGCACCCA
The DNA here is from genome assembly GCA_033310375.1 of Conus canariensis. NCBI lineage: Eukaryota > Metazoa > Mollusca > Gastropoda > Neogastropoda > Conidae > Conus > Conus canariensis. The sequence continues at coordinate 72,616,191 of CM065715.1, read as the reverse complement.
TGAATAATAAGGAAACATATTTAAATGGGCAGGATTATAAACAACAAACACATTGTTTATGACTTGGTTGTTGAAAAGGTTTACGATACACATTTTCCAGTAAAATAAGGCTTTCAGTTCAGCTGATTTTTCAGTTGCTGCTGTACCTTCATATACTTACGAAAGTTAATTTCCTGGGTAAAATTTCATGGAAGGGATAAAGACAGTAAAATAACAGTATACCTTAGTATTGAAGAAATCAGATTATTCAGAAAGAAGAGAAATCTTTTGGTTTCAGTTCAAATCTCAGTGAAGAAAGAAAATTGAAATGAGAAAATGCTTTTTAGGGAAAAAAAAGAATGAAACATGCTGATTGAATTGTCATCATTTGATTTCAGTTGTCTGTGTTTTGTTTTGTTATTGCCAGTTTTTTGTTGTTGTTCAACCAGAAGAATTATTGATTTCATTAGATGCTGAACAAGAAGCCACCAAAGCGACTGAACGGCGTGACTGGGCGTTCAGTGAAATCGACAAGACGGTGCAAGAAAGGGAGAGCATTCGCATACTGTGTGATAATTTGCGACGTGATCGTGATCGAGCTGTTAGTGAACTAGCCAAAGCCCTCAGAAACTCTGACGAGTGTGAGAAGCAGAAGAACGATGCCGTCAAAGAACTGAAAGAAATCAGGTTTGTGAGTGTGTGGAACACATTAAGAGGGGATGATTAATATGTATGTACAATAATGTAGTCATATGTGGGTTCAGGCATCCTATCTTATTTCCCCACATAGAATGTTATCTTGAACTTCCTCCAGTCTTCCGTTAGAATGCACAAAGCTCCAAAACCTTCTTAACTGAAGTTAAGATGTTTGTACTTGTAAAACTTACCACTAGTAAACCCAAATGCAGAAGGCAATAGATATTTTGGTTTATATTTGTGAAATCTAGTGTTTGTGTGTATGTGAGCTTGGAGTGCTTTGAACCTTTAATTTGGTCTATTGTGCTATATACAAGTGATTTTTTTTTTGTTTTTGAGGGGCACCATTAGTGGGATGTTTGTGTATGTGGCTGTTTTTAATTTGACCATTTTAAGGTTGCCACTTTCTGTCATGGGAATTATGTCTAAACATAACACCAGTGTGGGGGTTTGGGGATTGAGGGGTTAGTTCTTTGTGTATTGACATTCCCACTGGCTGCACATGTTGGCATACTCTTTCATGACGGACAGAATAGGATTCAGCATGTGTGCAGGTAAAGTAAAGGATGTTGTTGTTGTTTTTCTTTTGTTTTATTCTGATGCGTACACTGACACTCCAAGTTTTGAAGTAAAGTCTCATGTTCTGGGAAGACGTTAGATCTGCACAGATGTTGACTGAAGAAAATATCTATTCTTAAGCTGGCAGTCCCAAACAGGGGACTGATCCACGTTCTTTGGATCAAGAGAACTATGCTGTATTGGCTAGGCCAACTAGCCATTGGTCCATAGATGTGTATGTGTGCGTGTGTGTGTATGCACATGCATGTGTGTGGGTGCATGCACGAGCGTGTGTGTGCGTGTGTGTGTGTGTATGTGTGTGTGTGCATGGGCGCACTTGTGTATCGTGCATGAGTATGTGTGTGTGTGTGCCGTAAATCAACTGGAAAGATGTTAGTGTATCTTCGAGAAGAAAAAGAACTGCTAAATGTGTGTGTGTGTAGCAGGAATGTTTTTTTTCAGATGGGGTTGAGGAGATTATTGAAATCAAAGGGTTCTGTTTGGTCAGGTTTGTAAGGGGTCTAGGATTGTAGGATCTTTCGCCTTAATTCCATGGACCATCTCACATACCTACATGCATGGACACATATTACATGTGGCTTTCAGCTTACAGCCACTATCTATTTCTAGGATATAAAATGAAATGCATATGTGATGAACTTGACATGATGCAGAGAGAGTTCAAGAAATTCATGTGAGCCAACTTGTGTTAAAAAACGGGGATGGGAGGCTTATGTTCAAAGGCAGAAGTGGCCATGATAATCGTAGACAGCCAGTGCGCATGGATGTTCTTTGGTTGTTGGGAAGGAGGGTTGGAGATAGGAGAATGGAGAGATTCACAAAAATAATAGTACCCTTGTACTGATATTCCATATCTATGAAAGTTACTGATTCACACTAAACATGGATTTGACACACCCCTACACTTGCAACACAAGTTCAGATTAACACCAGTTTGACATTGTGCCTTTTGATAAACCTTGTAAAGGTACTTGCAGTCTCTCGCCATGCATCACTTGCTTAGTATTTTATGATAACATTTCTGAGCAGTATTAGGTGTTAATCTTTTTCCCGTTGGCAAGTGCGGTCAGTTACTTACTGTTGAATAGATATTCAAGTGATACAGCTGTTTCCAAATTTCACACAGGGGGGGGGGGGGGGGGGGGGGGGGATGATTTTTGCAGCACAAATGCAGACTACAAAATGAAAATGGTGAATGTTGTCTCAGTATCAACCGATTGATGTTAACTACAACATAGCACTTGTTTGATGCACATGATTCTACCAAAGTCAAGTACAAACTCTCATACAGCTGCTTTAACAGTTCTTTATTGACCATCATTGGCAAGTCACTCTTTACCAGTAACTATGTGTTGCTTGTAACAGACACAACAAAGTGAGTGGGAATGGGTGGAGCGTTCCAATAAGGAAAGGAGATAAATCTTTAGCAGATAACCCCAAACTGGAATCAGCTGTTTGAGGTATCTTTTAGAGCACTCCGGTTATCCATTCTGCTGTGTCTGTTTGCTTGTATGATCTTTTTGTATATGGCTTGTATAATGTTATGTGTGTGAAGGGGGTGGATGGTTGCTTTTGTATGTGCATGTGTGTGTGTGTACTACTAGTCATTAAAGAGCAAAGAATCAAGCAGAATGGCTGACCTCAACACAGCTGTTATACATGCCCTTTTAGGCGTATCAGTAGTTTAGCTGTTATTTCATGAATTGGTGTTCATAATCAAGTGTGTGCATGTCTGTTGTGGTAGTTGTTGTTGTTAGTGTAGCCTGACTTTCTTTTCTGCCATGTGAGAGCCTGGGAAGGGCTATGTGTGGTAGACTTAGCTGTAATTAAACTGAATTGAATGCCTGGATATACTCCCAAATAAGTACATATTAATAACACATGTACACACAGTTGCAAACAAAGACAAAGACCCATTCATATATTTGTTCATGTTTCTGCGTGGGATCAGAATAGGTTTTGCATGATATTTGCACACCCCAGGGACAAGTACGAGGCCATGGTGGAGAGAGACGCGCGTCGTCAGCAGCTGAATTCTGTGGGTCATAACCACAGCCGTGACTCGGCCATTGACGCTGATCTGCAGGAATGGGAGACAGAGACCCTGGAGATTGAGCTGGTGTGTTTTCTTTTTCTTTTTATTGAATACTGACTTCAGGCAGACTGGTCAACTGTTAGTTAAAGTGATGATTTGAATATTATCAGAAAGATCACGGGTGGTTGGTCATGCTGATGCTATTAATTTGGCACACTGTTCTCTGCTGTAATGCGCTGATTGAAGCTTGTGCACCTTCAGAACGTTGAGTATTTTTTTCATGAGCTTCAGCCCAAGGCCATTGTCTTGACCATATAACTCTAGTCAGTTCTTTTTTCTGCTGACTGAAAACATGTAAACGTTCTCCCTGACGATTGTTTTGAGACAGGTCTCTAGACTAAAAAGTAAAATGAAGGCAGTTCTTACTTCTTTTACTTCAAGAGGCATTTGAAGTTGTTACTGGTGAAGGATTAGACGTGTAGCATGTTTATATGAGGAAGGCAACTTTTTAAAAAGGAGAAAGAATTCACTCATATCAGCTCTGTGGGCACATGCTCTAACCGTTTGACCACTGGCCTGTGTAAGGGAACATTGATGGACGAACTCGTCACATTCCCAGTTCCTTTGCTGGAAGACATAATTTTTGAAATTGCAGAAATTTGCCTTTAGCATATGTTGAACAGTCTAGACATTTTAAAGATGAATGGTAAGAATTATAAATTATATGTGTAGTTTAATCAGTTTGTGTAGAAATGCAGAATTTTAAAGATTTATGACCAGAAACAATGTCCGAACATGATGATGAGTCAGATTTGTTTTGCCACCATTGAGATTAAATATTCAGAGGCATATTTATGTACAGTGTGCTAATTTTGTTACATTCAGATATTTTTTTAAGGAACTTGCGTACATTTTTGTGTGTGTCTATTCTCATTAGGGTATGAAGTTCTATATACAGTCATTTTTTTGTTTTGTTTGAAAGACAAGAAAGGGCCATGGCCTTCAGGGCTTGCAGAGCTAACATTTTGGGGGGGGGGGGGGGGGGGGGGGGGGGGGGGGATACACATGTTTGTGTGAAAAAATGTAAAGGTGATGGCTTAATCTCTGTCAAAGTGATCCAGATAGCATACATAAAGTTGTACTGTAGTCAGTGTGGTGGCAAAAGGAATGAAATAACAAATGAAATGTAAAAGATGCAAAATTAAACAAATGATAATGAAAACAGAGGCAGAGGATGAAAGACTGCAGTGTACTGTGACAGGATGGTGGGGATGATCATGACCTTGGCTTTGACCTTGTTGGGGGCAAGGACAGCCCCCAGTTTCCTGGTGACAGCGCTCTGTACATCAGTCATGTGGCGAAGGGGGGAGCCGCTGAAGGAAAACTGAGGTCAGAGTCAGGTGACAGTGACTGGTACAGGCACACAGACATGCACTGGCATAAGCACGCACATATGCATGCATGCAGAGATATACACATGAATGCCTGTGCATGCATGCGCTTATTCATACATTTCCACAGGTGTACATGTTCAGCACATAAGAAGAACACAGACTTACACATGAAGCGCGCACACACACACACACACACACACACACACACACACACAAACACACACACACTCTCTCTCTCTCTCTCTCTCTCACTCTCTCTCACACACACACACAGGCATGCACATAAGCACACATTCAGCAGACGCAGAACACTCAAGAATGCACAAACAACGCACAAAACACACTTTTTCATGCATTCCCATGCAAATACACTTCCAGCACACTTGATCTCTCTCTCTCTCTCTCTCTCTCTCTCTCTCTCTCTCTCTCTCTCACAGCTCTACATTCTCTACACGCACGCGATGCCCAAACAAGCCACTTACAGTCACGTCCCCACTGCTCTGTGCACTGCATTGCTCCCTAATTGACTGATTCAGCTTTTTTAACCTTTGCTCTCTCTCTCTCTCTCTCTCTCTCCTCGGTGTCGCATTCCGCAAGCTATGCCGTCGGCTTCCTTGGTTTTCCGGCACGTTTGTGGTGGTTTTCTGTGGACTTTTTGGAGTTTTATGGCACAAAGAGAAGTGTCGATCAGGAAGAGGATAATACGAGTAATACGTTTGAAGGACAGGCCAAATGGTGTTTTGATGGGGTGTACATTAACTTACCTGTATTGGAGTTTAGTCCTCATTCGATGTGGGGACATTGAATTGAACCCCGGACCCACTTACAAACACACCACTCAAGCCCAGGGCCACGATTTTCACCAGACTGATCTTTGTGCTCTTCAATCCTTGTGTTGTTCACTGAAGGACGAAAATGAGGGGCTGAGGAAGGAACTGTCGTGTCTTTCTCATAAATGTTCTGTTTTTGAGCGTCAGTTCTCCCAACTCTTCCAATGGAAAGATTACCTTCTGGACATGATTGATCGTTTACATAATCACCAAGATAAACTAGAAACTTTTTCTCGCCAGTATAACATCAGATTTTTCAATGTTCAAGAAGATGAGCGAGAAGATTACATAACGTGTGCTCGCAAAGTTGTACAGCTGCTCACTCGGTTTTACCCTATCAAGACATGGTCTCTGGAAGATGTAGAGCGGGCTCATCGGGTAGGCCTCAAGTACCATGATGGCAGACCTCGAACTCTTGTCGCGCGATTGCGTAGCTGGAGTGACAAGATTTCCATCCTACAAGTAAGCGACTGCAGAAAGGACATGTCGGACACCTTGGGTATCCGTGTGGCTGGTGATCTGACAATCCGTCAACAAGGGGAACTGCGTCGACAGCGATCACAGGGCAAGACGGCGTATTTTCGAAATGGTCGCCTGTGTTTCCGGGAACAGAGATCTCCCCATTTCAGAACAGTAAGAGGACGTGGCAACCAGCGTGACAGCCAGCGCCAGTTGGTGTTTGGACCCAGGGCACAGCTGGAGCACCTTGTTCTGAACGGTGACGTGCCTGTTGTCCACACCTCCATCACTTCCACCCGTTCCCCTCTACCATGTGCTTCCACCCACTCCCCTCCACCCGTCACTTCCACCCGTCCCCTCCATCATGTGCTTCCACCCACTCCCCTCCACCCGTCACTTCTACCCATTCCCCTCACCCACATGCTTCCACCCACTCCCCTCCACCCGTCACTTCCACCCGAACCCCTCTGCCACATGCTTCCACCCACTCCCCTCCACCTTCCACTTCCACCCGTCCCCCTCTGCCACATGCTTCCACCCACTCCCCTCCTTCCACTTCCATCCGTCCCCCTCTGCCACCTACTTCCAGTCGTTCCCCTCCACCTTCCACTTCAATCCATTCCTCTCTGCCTTCCATTTCCACTTGTTCGTCTTCACCCTCCACTTCCAACCGTCCATGTGCATCACCGACTTCCATCCATCCCCCTGTGCCTCCTACAGCCATCCACCCCTCTCCTTCCACCTCCACCTGTCCCCTTCCATCTTGTGTTTCTGGACATCCAGTGCCGTCTTCCATATCCTCCTTTCCCCCTCCTCTGTGCAGCATGCATGAGTTCCCCACCTTGCCCAGAACCAGTACACCCAGGAACAGAGGACTGACCCCCGCACGTCTTGAGCGAATCCAGAGCCAGAGCAACCACCATGAGGCCCACACATACTGCTGTGACTTAAGACCTGGTCCACCTTCCCATGGGGAGGCGTCAAGTCCTGGCATAACTACGGGCTGCAATGACGTGCACCAGGTAGGAGTTCCTGTCAGCGCTTCAGAGGATCTTCAGAGTCCCACATCGATTCCAGCAGACGTACTGGACGATAGCCTGACTCTGCTTAAACAGAAAGTCTCCTCTGTGGACCCACCAGCCGACGGTGGAGAGCCAGTCCTTTGACTGTATGGAGACAATGGTTGTAACGAGTGACGGTGCTGGTGTGCTGAAGAACCCTCAGCCCTCTCAGGTGTCCCTTGTCAATGAAACTGAGGGTCGGTCCCCAGGCTATGGCCCTTGTACCCGAAGTCGTGTGAGGACCAGGCAGATGCAGCTCACTGAAAGTTTTTCCAGGGCCCCCCCGAAAAACAGCTCTGGACGTATCTGTGGACGAAATAACGATCCTCTGGTGCCCCTGCATCCTCCAGACAACGTGGAGACCTAGGGAAACGGCCGTGCTCGTGTCAAGGACAGTAAGAAAGAATGTCTCTCCTTTTTGACCTACAATATTGAGGGTCTGTCTTTAGTTTATGACTTAGATGTAAAAAATTATATCTCTCAGTTTGATTTTGTTGTTCTAACAGAAATTTTTTCAAGAACATTTCCCTCTTTTCTTTTTCCTGATTATAAAGTTTTCCTTTGTCCTGGTATACGATTATCTGATGCTGCTACAGCACGCTTGTCAGGTGGGATTGCATTTCTTGTAAGGAAGACTTATGCAAAAATGGTTAAACAAATTCGAGTAGAATATGATCATACTATAGTACTTCAGCTTAAAACCCCAGACCTAGATGTTCTTCTGGTTGGGATTTATTTGCCTCCAGCAAACAGTATCTATTATACAAATACTGAAATAGATAATGGAGTTTCACTTCTAGAACAGTGCATAATGGATTCTTTTGAAGAAGTTGGTGATTGTCCGTTGATCATCTTTGGTGACTTAAATGCAAGAACAGGTGGACTAAATGCAAAGGAATGTTCTACATATGATGGAGACTTTAACAATAGAGATGATACTCCCGGTGATGACTTCCTCCGTGCGTCAAAAGATCGTTCAACAAACGATTTTGGTCACTATTTAATTAACATTTGTCAGCACTTTGAATTAGTAATTTTGAACGGTCTTCTACCTGGTGATGAAAACGGCAATTATACATATATAGCCCACAATGGTTCAAGTGTAATCGACTACTTTATCTCTTCAAGAAGCTTAATTTCATCATGCCACGAGTTGAAAGTAACTCAGCGGATAGAATCCAAAACAATGCCCGTTGAACTTAAGGTAGGTTTTCCAAACCGTAGTCAGAAACCGGTAGCACCTAAAATTACACAATTTCAAAAATATGTGTGGGATCCAGCTAAAGAAAATGATTTTGTTTGTGCACTTGGATCTGATGTTGTAACTTCAATTTTTGATGAAGCTATTAAATTTATCGATATTGATTTCGAACATGCTCTAGCAAAATTTAACGAGGGTCTTTCTGTGGCTGGTCAGTGCATGAATAGAGATATCATCATTGGTAACGACAAGCGCAGCCCGTGGTTTGATACTGAATGCTCTGTTAAACGCCGTCAGGTAAGACAGGCACTGAGAATGTTCAGCCGGGTAAAACTTGCTAATAGCCCTGACGCCGTTGACCTGAGATTAAATTATTGTTATTTGAGAAATCAATACAAAGATTTACTCCGCTATAAGCAGCAGTTATATCGACAATGTGTTCTGCGCACTCTTAATGAAAACGCTAGAGACTCTAAACAATTTTGGAGGACTCTGAAGTCAATAAGAAGTAGTTCCGTTGTGACAAACTCAATATCCAACACAGACTGGTTTCAGCATTTTGAACGATTATTTAATGAAGAGTTGACCCTACCTGACTCCACTTCTCCAGGCTTTCATGCAGAAGATGACTGTTTGCTTGATGTTGACTGTGATACCAGTTTTCTTGATCAAGATATAACAGAGGGAGAAATTTTAGACTCGATAAAGGCTTTAAAAAGAAACAAAGCCCTGGTCCAGACGGACTTATTGGAGAGTTCTATAAGTATGCTATGCCCACCGTTCTCCTTTTTCTTAAGAAATATTTCAACAAACTCTTTGATTCTGGAATCTTTCCCTCTGCATGGTGTGAAGCTCTTATTCAACCGTTGCACAAGAAAGGTGATATCAATTCCCCTGATAATTATAGAGGTATTTCCCTGTTAAATATCAGTTCTAAATTATACAGCTACATTCTGAATAAACGCTTAACCAAATGGATCGAGGATAATAGTGTAATAAACGATGCACAGGCTGGTTTTAGGAAAGGCTATAGTACCACTGACCATATTTACACTCCTGTCTCTCGTGCAAAAGCAACTTTCTAACCACCAAAAAACTATACGTGGCTTTTATTGATTTTAAAAAGGCTTTCGACCTGATTGATAGAAATCGACTTTGGTTAGTCTTAAAGAAAAAGGGTATAAAAGGAAAGATGTACAATGCAATTAAAAGTATGTACACCGTTGTCACGGCTAGGGTTAAAGTACGGGGAGACTTAACTAATATTTTTATGTGTCCTAAAGGTCTAAAGCAAGAGAAATATGTAGCCCGGTTTTATTTTCTTTATTTATTAATGAACTTGCTGAAGAAATTACAGAGTATGGTAAGCATGGTATTCCTTTATCTCCTGACTTCAAAGAGCTATTGATTCTGCTGTTCGCTGACGATGTGGCGCTCGTGGCGTCCACTGTCATAGGTCTTCAGACACAGCTGAACGTTTTGAGTAAAACAGCTAAGAAACTTGATTTAATAGTGAATCTGGAAAAATCAAAAGTTATTGTGTTTAGAAATGGCGGTTATATTGCTTCAAAAGAAAAATGGTTTTACGATAGTATGCAACTAGAGATTGTTAATCAATATAAATATTTAGGTGCTATATTCTCCACTGGCCTTACTTTTTCTCATTTCCTTGAGGATTTAGCATCCAGGGCAAAACATCAGGTCATTATTATATTGAAACTTCTGTGGAAATATCAGAGTGTGGCCCCAAAATTATTCTTCAAACTTTTTGATTGTCAGATCCAGCCAATCCTTGCCTATGGCGCTGAAGTATGGGGCTTAACTGCAAACCTCTCGGCTATAGAAAAAAATACATTTGTTTGCACTCAAGAGATTCCTGAATGTTTCTATAAAAGCGCCTAATGCCTTGGTTTATGGAGAAACTGGTAGGTTTCCACTTTATATAAACATTTATACTAAATGCGTGAAGTATTGGATACATGTCGTTAATATGCCTGACAATCGTCTTCCCAAAAAAGCGTATAAAATGTTATATGATTTACATTGCCGGGGTAAAAACAATTGGGTTACGTCAGTCTGCCTCACATTAAATCGTTACGGTTTTGGATATGTATGGGAAAATCAAGGAGTTCCCAACGTAAAAGTTTTCCTTTCAAAATTCAAAAGTCGGCTAATCGATTGTCATTTACAAGCATGGTATAGCCACATAGAATCTAAGGACCGATTTCTCTTTTATTTTTCTTTTAAGCAGTTTTGGGAAATGCCAAATTATCTATTCACTGTAAACAACGTGAGCAGTCGTAAAAACTTGATACGGTTCAGACTTGGTGTATCCTGTTTGAACACACACAAACTGCGGTATTCAAGCGTCCCCGTGAAGCACTGTGCTGTCCGTTTTGTCCGTGTGAGTTGGAATCCGAATACCATTTTCTGATAGTATGTCCTAAGTACAAAGTTATTCGTGAGCGTTACATACTTCAAGTTTTATAGACGACCATCGGCTTTTAAGATGTCGTTACTGCTCGCTAACGGAAAAATCTGTAATGCTGTGGCTACATTCATATCGAAAGCTCTTGAGGTCAGATGTGGACAGACTGATGTGACTTAGAACCGTTGTTCCTGCATGCACCGTCAAAGTTGCCTTAATAATATCACACCGATAGCGTGTGATTGAGTGTGTGTGTGTGTGTGTGTGTGTGTGGTGTGTGTGTGTGTGTGTGTGTGTGTGAGAGAGAGAGAGAGAGAGAGAGAGAGAGAAAGCGAACAAGGTCAACGATCGTTGATTATGTTCGCGAGATTTATTGTTTAGTTTTGTGTGTTTATGCATATACTGTATTTGACGATGCATTGATTTCTTTCCTTACTTATTTCATTTGCGATCAGTTTGATTTTGTTTCTACCCCCTCCCTCTGTTCCCATTGACACGGGCATGTGGCCTAGTTCAATTAAAACATTTGTCTTGTCTTGTCTTGTCTTGTCTCTCTCTCACACACACACACACACACACACACACACACACACACACACACCCAAGTATGTACACATGAACCACATGCGTCTACCAAACAAGTCTTCATTGTAGTTGGTGGGTTTGTCTGCCTGTTATGAACATTACGCAAAAAAGTACAGTGCAATTTAAATGAATCATGGTAGAAAGAAGGAATGAGGTCCAGGGGTGACTCCATTAACTTTTAGTTTGGATGCAGGTCAAAGGGTGGATTGAAGGTCCATTGGACTTGGAAGGAGATCCATGCTCTCCCACGCACCCTTCCAGTTTTTACAATTTCTTTTTTTTCTGTTTTTGAAGACACTGTACAGTGAAATCTATAGATCTTATTCATGACATTTTACTGCAGCCAGATGGATTATCTGTCCTGTTTCGTGAATTTTGTGTTTCAGAAAGATTAATGGATCGGTGATGTGTTACTGAAAACGGGTGGATCTGAAACGAGTTAAAACTGATAGATCTGTATTAAGTTACTGAACACTGATAGATCTGTAATATGTTACTGATAGATCTACAGTGTGTTACCAAAGATGTGAAAATTTGAAAGGTATTACTAATTGATTAGTGATTTTTGTTTTCAACCGTCCTTTGTTGCTGCTATCCTGGAGGTGATTTCTGTTGATTTTTTGTTTGAAATGTTTCTGTTTGTTTTGATCTGTCTGTATTTGCTGACCATCATGTTTTATGTTGAGGTGAGCGTATGTATAGAGATAATGGATGTTCAGAGACAGTCGTGTGGTGTGCAGAGTGAATGACCTGTTGCTCAAAGTGAACAACCTGGACACCACCAATTCTGAGCGACACTATGCTCAGCAAGCTTTGAGTAACCACTCCAAGGCTGTCATACTGGTGAGCAGCTTTTGTGTGTCATCATGTGTAGAAGTTGACTTTTACAAGGTGACACCCTGGTATGGCCCTTTGTAGCAGGCTGGACAACAAGCAGCATGAATAAATGGGTATTGTTGTTTGTTTAGGTAATGTTATTGTTATTAACATACATTTTGTCTTGTGAAACAGCTTTTGCTTCTTTCACTGTCATTAATATATTCCTTATTACTATAGTGTTATTTTGATTAAGTGAGATGTTGTTCAGTGTATGTTGGATCAGAACATACAGCAGTGAACACATCACCATAATTCAGTTGCTGTGCGTTGTTTCCTGTGGTGGGTACCTCATGACATGATATTGTCAGTTCCTTGTAGTCTTCCTGTGATGAGGTAGGAGCTGATAATCCTGGATGTGCATGGGGAGTGTAGAATGAGAGGCGTGGAAGTGATGCCACCAACAGGACGATGCAAATCAGACGGCAGTAACAACTGCAGAAAAGTTGTTTTGAAATATTGGCAATGTTATTGGTTGATGTTCACACATGTTTAGACTTTATGCACATGTACGTATGAGCAAAGGTGGACGGATGGGAAGGAGGTTGCACTCATTGATTTAGAAAATGCATGCCAGGGGACGCATATACGCTCATTCACAGAGACATATATATGCATGCACACAGCATGTATGATGAATATTCAGTATGGCTTCTATCTCATTTCCACTCCCTGTGATGCATGTATGTACATTTTTATAAGCACAACCCCCCCCTTCCCCCCATACACACACGCACAGACACATACACATGTACATGTACACACACACACACACACACACACACACACACACACACAAGACACACACACACACTCGCACATACCATCATCATCAACATCATCATCATCATCATCATCATCATCATCATCATCATCATCATCATCATCATCCAGCTGAATGGATTCGCGAATGTGATGATTTCAGGTGGTACGTCGGCGCAAAATGTCTTCAACCAGGATATGGCAACCTCTGCAGCTCCTCATCTCCTGTCAAAAAGGTGACACCTGTCTGTTTACCTGGTTCTTAGGTCTCTTACCTGTCTTTACACTGAGTTAGGGCTGATCAGTGTGATGTATTCTGATTAATTACTGTTAAGATGGTGGAGGGAATTGTTGAGAAAAAAAGTGGATTTGTAAGTGCACATATGCGAGTGCATGCATGTGTGTGTATGTAGAAAGAGTGCCTGCCTGGTTGTGTGAGTGCATACTTGTGTGCATGGTTGTATATGAGCTGAAAAGAGATGCAGATCAAGGGAACAACCATTGTGATCAGTTGTTGGATTGTTTCAGAGGGCAGTATCCAGCTGGAACAAGGCCTGTTTGTGTCGGCAGTGCATTCTGGACGTATCATTGGCAAAGATGGCCTGCTGCCCAGTTTTGGGGACCAGATTATTAGTGTAAGAATGTTTACATTAACTTTGTGGAGGTCACAGGCCATGCAGGATTTGAAGAAAAAAAAAAGATTAGCAGTTGTAGGGCCTTACCCAGCAGACTGCAGGGGATCGGTTGGTTGGTTGGTTGGTTTCTTCTTTTTATTTGTTGTTGTTTATTTGTTTGTTTGTCAGTTGTTTGGAAATCATGTATTTACGATGGAAATTATGAAAACGGATATCGGTTATCTATGATCCACTGTATTCAGGCTTCTTGTATGCTAATCCATTTTCTCCCATATGGTATTTACAACAATAAATAAAATTTGGACACAATTTCATCACAGAAATCCAGTTTTCCCCATAAATGGAAATGTAAACACTTATTACAGGCCCTTGAGATTTTTTTAAAAGATTTTGTTCCTGCAATTTTTAGAAAATTCTTAAATCAGATTTTATATTCATTTCTGAACAAGAAACATAGGTCCTGATTCTAAGTTTTATGGTTGAGTAAGAGAATCATTAAAATTTTCACCATACATGGCAATAACCAAAAAGAAAAAAAGAAGAAAATGCCTCTTGGCCCATGATTTGTTTAGAAGATGGGTAGTAGAGAGAGAAGAATATAGAGAAGGAATATGACAGATGATAGAGAGATACATGGAGAAAATGTTTCTAAAAAAAAGGTATGATGGTGGTTTGCTCAGTAGTATGAGTGATTGTGCATCTTCTCTGATAGGTTGGTTTACAGAGATGAATGTGCATAAGTTATGGAGTGCGACTTGTCTGTGTACGAAAATGGCCTGCATGGGTCATGAGTGTGTGTGCGTTTGTGTTGACAGATCAACCACCAGTCCACAGAGAACCTGACAGTGCAGGAAGCTTTGGACCTTCTGGAGAAAAGCTCTCAGCCTGTGTCCGTGGGAATCCTCCGTCAGTCTTCGCCTCTCTCCTCCACTGGATCCTCTCCTACCCCCACTTCTGTCTCCGTCCTGTCACCCTTGAATGAACAGCTGTCTCCTGCTCAGGTAGTGGTTTTCCCCTTCTCACTCCATCCTCTTGGAAGTGATGGGTGAGGAGTATACCTTTTGTGAGAAGATAGAAGAAAACAAGTTCTATTAAAGGATGAGAAATAAGCCATGAGTAAGTCTCTGAAAAGTAAGACAATAGATTTTGACAGTTTCTGTAAATTATGTGAATTGTTCCATGAAAACAAAAAGTCAACTCTTTTTGCATTTCAGAAAAGACAGAAGTAGAGGGGTTTCTGTTGTTGTTTTGGGGGTTTTTTTTAGTTTGTTTTTTTATAGTTAAGATCAGGCATTTTTTTTAATAGTTAAGATTATGCGAAAAGTTCTGATGAAGATTTGAGGGGTGAGGAGGGTGTTGGCATTGTATGAAAATGTACTTTTATTCACTTAAGATTCTGTTAGAACTTGATTCAGTGTGCACTTGAAGTCTCGCTAGCTTGCTTGTGTGACATGTAAGTCAAGTGATGTCAGAGTTTCTCCTATGTGGCACCACCTCCACTGAACTTTCAAGAATACAACAAATGAAACATGAAATCAGTCACGTGATGAAAAACTCATTTTGAATATATGCAGGATTCTCTTGATGTGCATAGTGTGCGTGTGTGTGTGTGTGTATGTACAGTCAGCCGTGATGTCCAAGTCAGACACGCTGGCGGCTCACAACAGCATGTGGGACAGCACATCGGGAGACAGTGCGCGTAGTGGCGGGGACAGCAGTAAAAATCTACGTAGCTCGGGGTCACAGACTGATAGTCTGGATTCCCCGGGGCCCTCTCCACCCAAGTCACTTCGTAATCATGACGACAAGGTATTTGTAGTGCATCTTCAGTCAGTTACCTGTTCGAAATAACAGTATATTTTGCCACAAAAAAGAATAACATTGTAAGTGCTGGCATTGATAGTTACTTTACCTTCTTCTTTATCATCATACTTCAGTTGATTAGTTTTTTAAACAGAGCAGCTTCTTTTACATCATCATCTTTTTATAGATTTTTTAGAGATCAGAACTCTTCTAGGTAATTAATATAATGAGAAGGTTTTTTTTGTGTAGTTTCTCCCCTCAAGTTATTTAGATATTCCAAAGGACATATTGTGGTCAATGTTTTTTCGCTGCGAAGCTTTTCAGGTATAGATTCCTTGCTCAGTATGATCACTTATACCATGATTTTCTCTTGAGTGATAGTGTGGTGAGGTGACTATGTAACTGTTGAGCTGGGTGTATGCATGTTTTGTGTATGACCATCTGTTTAAAGAGATGACACTCATTGTTGCAGGTTCGACACAGCATGCCTGTTTTGGACAAAGCAAAGGAGATAGTGGTGGAAACTTTATTCCGATCTCGCCACAAGAGTCAAGATCGTGAACGTAATGCACAGAAACAGTACTCTAAAGATGAAGGTGCTGAACACCGAAGCAGTAAAGACAAAGGCAGACGACGAGGTGATAGCAGTGAGGAGAGAAAGCGACCAGTGAGTGTCATGGTTCCCAGTGTAGCACTGACCTCCCCGAAGGGGGCAGATGACGTTCTGGTAGAGTTCCCATCCTCCGTCTTCAGCCACACAAGTCCAAACACTGACAGCAAGTCACGGAAACGTGAGTATGAAGCAGACAGCAACAATGGGACATGGCCCAAGTCCCGCTCCGGTCTAGTGATCTCCAGTAACGTGCCTTCCACGGTGACTCTAACATCAGCTAAAGAACGTCCGTCCATCCAAGACCCTTTGATTTTCCAGCCTCCCCCTCAGCAGTGTAAGAACAGTGGGGAGGGTGGTGGTGGATTTCCCCTGGAACCTAGCAGTGTGTGCCACTCCCCACAGAACTCCACCTCTAGCAGTGTCAAATACCCAGCCAGCACCGGTGTCGTTCAGCCATTCATCCCCTCCCCCAAATCCCCACCCCATTTTTCTGTGGGGGTAATGCCAAGTGCTGTGCGTCCTACCTTCCCCCGACAGTGGCCTGGTCAGACCCCTCCTAGTCATCACCAGCATTCCCATCACCCCAGGCGCTCTCAGGCCAATCCTGTCCATTCCTACCCCCACCCCCATCCACGTCAGCAGCCGCCTCATGTTAAGTCGGGCCTCACCTCTCCACTGCCCCTCCACTCCTGTCCCAAACCTGTCCACCCTGATCTCTATCCTGCCACGCTTCACCCACAGCGGGTGACACCCAAGGTGGGGGGCAGGTCTCACCGTCCCACATCAGCCCCACATCGGGGTCACAGTACTGACAGACAGTGGCCCCCATCCCCTTCCTGGCCCCAGCCCCTTGGCTCCCCACATCACTCTCGCCACTATTCTCCGAAGTCTCATTCCCCTGAAGTTGCTGTTGCCACTCACAGGCCTACATCTTTAGAGGTGCCATCATCTTCTCCATCAATGTTCAAATTTGTGGAGGGAGCCAGGGTGGCCTCTCCGGTGGAGGCATCGGTGGCTTCTGGGTTACCTGGATGGGTATCAGAGTCTTCAAGTCACCCTCAGTCTTCTGTCAGGTGAGTGAATGTCTCACCTTGGGTCTGAGTGATTAAATCATGGCATGTGGTATAATAGGAACAGTTATTCATAACCAAACTTTCTGCTGGTGCTTAATGTTTGTGAAAAGCATGCACCTCAACTATTTCATCTGTGAGTGTATGCTTGAACCTCATTCAACTCAGCATTGAGCATCTTTATGAAATCAAAATGATTTTGCACAAGAATGGTAAACTGTTGCTCTCGAATCTTGAATTCTTTGTCATTCGGTTCATGGTACTGTTATTTTGTCTAACAAGAAATTTTGTTTCGATTCCCATCAGTAGGGCTGCCAGTTCTCCGGCTGTGGCTGGAAATCTGGTGAGTGTAAAACATTTTTGTAATCTGCCTTGAAAAAAACATTTGTCGTCTATTCCAGCATTTCATCACATGTCATCCTTGTTTAGTGCACTCTTTTAGGGCGCATTCTCATAAGCATATTATGCAGCAACAGGTGCCTGTCGTCAATAGGCCAAATGTGAGAAATGCAGAGTAGACATCTAATTGTAAGCAATCAAGCCAAGCGCGTGTGGAACAAAGTAGTTTGATCAACATGGCTGCATGTGTTAAAGTTATTGGCTTGTCATCACTCTAGGGTGATTCTTTGCTCTAGTGTTGAGTTTAAAATGAGTAGACTACCACTTGTGTCTGCACATGTAACTGATCAGATGACAACATGGTGCTCTCACCGTTCATACTGCACTGTTTGAGGAAAAATTCTTTGTTCTTTCCGGGCCTTATTGGAATACTGTGCTGCCACATCCCTGTTGACACATACATCTTAAAATACAAACATTTGACAGATGGAGGAGATCAGAAGATGAAAGCAAACTCACCTTTCTGTTTTGTTATTTTTGGTGATTTTTTTTTATTTGGAAAGAAAAGAGGGTTGCAGGGAGAAAGAGCGATACATGACTGTAACCTGTTACTCCCTCCCTTTCACCACCCCCACCTCCCTCTTTTTTTTAACCATCCTCAGCATATCTTTCTTGTTTTTAAGGCCTCTGTGTTCTTGCTTAATGCTTATTTTTCCAACTTTTAATTTCAGTTTACAAAAGTTTCACCCATGGATATGAAAGTATGCTTAGAAGCATCCGTTTATGTCATCTCTGCGCCTTTCCGTCATCTTCATCCTCATTGATCAGCATGTAAATAAACCTAAACAAATTCTTTGGCCCTTTTCTCATGGTGACCTCAGTTTCGATTCCTCTCCACGTCTGTGTTCTTGATGATTTTGTGTAGAGGTTGTCGGAATTGGCAAGTACCTGGAGACTGTTTTTGGATTGGCACAGTGGCGCCTTGTAGAGGGGTTCACTCAGTCATGCTGGCTCAGCAACTAAGCGATTATTGCTGTCAATAGGAGAAAAAGTTGGTGGCATTCAGTGGATCAGAACAGGCACCACTGAAGGCTACTGAAGTGACTTGGCAGCAGTGCACGTCTTTTATGGTAGGGGCTGTCTCATGATGATTAACCCTCTTTGTATTCATAACGGGCGCAGACGGGAGCGCTGAGACAGCGCGCTAGATTTCATAACGGCCGCAGACGGGAGCTGCCTGCCGCGTGTGTACGGTACTTTTCCATCACGTGCTGACTCCATGAAAATACTTGGAGAGCCACTAAAAGTTGTTGGGGATTTCCCACTTTTGCCCAGTAATGTGGAAACACTGTTTTTGGATGCTGGCACCACTTCCATTCACTAAGAAAGGGAGAAAACTGCAAGCGAAGAGTTGTGCGTGAGACTGACTGATTTTCACAATGGCGTCGTCTGCTAACAACAGTGAGTTTGATGATATTCCCGAGTATTCAGTGGAGGAGTGGGATCAAATTATGCAAGAATTAGAGAAGTATGAAAATGGAGAGTTAGGAGAAGAGAATGATGTTGGAATCGGCACCGATGAAGGAGAGGAAAATGGTGAAAGCGACCCTGAGAACAATGTGCTACTCGCCGTTCTGCAAAACAATGGCGACCGGCTACACATCCTGCCAACATGGCCGCATTCAACAGTGGACAGGCCATGCGCACTCACTGCCGAACACTGCCACGGCACTAGATTATTTCTTTTTTCTACCTCTCACATTTTTTCAACTAGTAGTAGAAAAAACTAACAGATACGCTCAACAAAAACAAGCAGTTAAGGGCACACCTGACTCCCTATGGTTCAACACACACCTGACGAAATGCGGGGCTATGTCTCTGTACTGATTATTACTGTATGACAACTAAGGGACAACACGTAGAAACGTCATATATGTGTTCTTTCTGCCAGGTGCCTTTATGCTTTCATAAGAATGACTGTTTCCATGACTACCGTGCGCAGAAAGTGACTCAACAGTAGGGCAGTTTGCAAGACTCTGTGTTTGTGTGTACGTGTCTATATGCTTACCTGTAGTTTATGGTGACAGTGCTTTGATGACACTTGGCAGTGACACTACTCAATTTCCTCACTGTACAGCTATACAGTGTGTAAATACATATGGACATGTATAAGGTGCTTAGAACAGTGACAGAAAAACAATGAGAAACTGTGCTTGAATCTACAGTAACTGTTCAGTAGTGACAATTGACACATTCTGTGGATTACCTGTGGGGACTGAACAGGCGGACAGAAGACAGATCATCTCACTTAGGCCGCAGCTTTCATTTTACAACACTAACATGCATGTGCATGGGAGTTGTGGTGAAGCATGAACCATACATACCCCTTTTAAGGTTAAATTCACAAAAAAAATCTGAAAACTAGGGGGAATTTTGCTTCAGAGAATCTGAATGCAAGAGGGTTAATGTTGACTGCTCCGTGTGGATTACCCATGCTGGGACTTCAAACAGGAAGTCAGAATGCACTCATCTTCCAAGCAATGAAAACAAGAAAAAAGTCCCATGCTGTTAAAAGGTTTCTGTTACCCCTGCAATTTCTGTGTTAGTTTGGCTGGTAATGTTTTGATTTTGTGTTGCTCACGATTCCATATGTGTGTTTGTAATTGGCTTAAAAGCTCATTAGAATCAAACCTTGTGTAATCAAAAAAAAAAAAGAAGATTAAGGTCCACATACTTGTTGCACTGTTTTTGTCAGTTATTGCAGACAGAAGCAAAAGATAAGGTGTCTGATTTGTTGTGTTGCAAGTGAACTGTTCTGTTCATCTGACAACTGATTTCTGTGGTTGTGATATTTTCAGTTCCTCCAGCAGCCAGCACTCTAGTCGCCCCCTGATGATGAACCCCCGTCACAGTTCTCCACCAGGAATGTTCACCGCCATTAATCCTGAGCTGGAAGTGGAGCACACCCTGTTCCCCCCTGCCAACACCACCCTGCCCTCCCCACACCACCACAGCTCCCCTAGTCCTTCACAGCAGGTCAGAGGCAGTCAGTTATTCTGTTTATCCATATCCATTAGTCCACAAACTCTCCATTCTCATCACTCCTGTGTGGAGCTGTCTGTCTGCTGAAGGTCAGGAATGGGAACTGATCAGTAACCTTGACATTCAGTGCTTGAGACTGCAGACACTCTGACACTTCAGCAAACAGAGAACCACAAGAACTGGGAGCACATGCTATGGATTGAGGTTGTGATACATAGAATAGTGTTTATGTTTCATTTATATGTAAAACTCAAGTCAGAAGCTCAGATGAAGATATTTGATCTAGTGTTTGAAGGTCTGAAATCACTTCATTTGATTTTCACTCTTATCAGGTGTATGAAAAGAATGTTAAAATTCCTTGCCACCAATGAACTGAACTGCAAATCTATGTGAAATCTAAAAAGTACACAAGCCATTTTGAAGAACAAAGATTATATTGTAAATATAAACTTTTCTGTCTTGCACTACAGGTAAAACTCTGCAAGCTATAGTATAATTTCTGCACTCTATATTAAGGAAAATATTTGCAAAAGAATGGGATGATAGCAGAGAAGTTTGTATACATCTTGCAAGGACTTTTTTTTCAGTTTCCGTATTTTTTTTAATTCTGAAGCAAAGGAATATAATGTGGTATGGGACACAGAGATGAATGTGTATGGCTGAACAGGATATAATGTCCTAGATAATACTGTCAGATGCCCTAAATCCGCAGACCAGCACATATCCTCATATGTAAGTCATGGTTTTCAGAGCTTCAGTGGTCTGGAACGTATCACCCCCACCCCCAGTGAAGATTTGAATCCTCGTTTCATCCGTCCATTGTCCCATGGTCCTCACAACCACCCCGTGTCCGATGTAGAGCTGCGACACCCTGCAGGAGGAGGCTACCCTCGCCACGACAAACACCTGGAACGGATTCGTATTCCCTCCAGTAACAGTGTCACCACGAAGTCAGGATCTGTGGAGATTGGTAGGCAACATTGCCATTGTGAAGGAGTCTGGCTGGTATTAGAGAATTTCTTTTTCTTCTGTAAAGCATCTTGCAGAGCAGTTGGCCACTCAAACGTACTTGCATAAATTTGTGATACTGCTGAATGAATATTGCCAGTTGTGTTTCTTTTAATAACAAATTTACGTATAACATTGTCAGTGCAAGTCATGCATATTTTTTTCTGTAGTTTGTATTTGCTTAAAATGCATTATTTGCTGCAATATGTTTGTATGGAATTCTTGCTTTCAGAACAGAATTCATGACTTTTGAATACAAATCTTGTTGTTACAAAGAAAAAATTCATGACCTTTTTTCTGAGATTGAAGGCAGATTTTTTTTTTTTTCCAGCCAAGAGGTCTCCAACTGTCTGATCATGAGGAGAAAATGGAACATTTTACATGAGATATAAAGGATTTAGGATAACTGGCATGAAATCAGTCTTTCAATAAAATGAGCATATAATAGATATACAAGGATTTAGGACAATCAGCATGAAATCAGTCTTTCAAATAAAATGAGCATTATAATAGATATACAAAGGATTTAGGACAATCAGCATGAAATCAGTCTTTCAAATAAAATGAACATTATAATAGATATACAAAGGATTTGGGATAACCG
The DNA here is from genome assembly GCA_033310375.1 of Conus canariensis. Classification (NCBI taxonomy): domain Eukaryota; kingdom Metazoa; phylum Mollusca; class Gastropoda; order Neogastropoda; family Conidae; genus Conus; species Conus canariensis. The sequence goes on along the minus strand of CM065715.1, from coordinate 72,594,192 downwards.
GCATGAAGTCAGTCTTTCAAATAAAATGAGCATCATAATAGATATACAAGGGATTTGGGATAACTGGCATGCAATCAGTCATTCAAATAAGAAAATGAACATGACGTTTAGAAATGATATGACTGGCATGCAATCAGTCATTCAAATAAGAAAATGAACATGACGTTTAGAAATGATATGACTGGCATGCAATCAGTCATTCAAATAAGAAAATGAACATGACGTTTAGAAATGATTTGACAAGAAATAATTTTCTTTTTAATCAGGTACTTAAATACACTTTAAGGGGCAAACGTTTTTGTTTGTGGAAAAAAATATGTAAATGAGAAGTAATGAAAAGGATGAAAGTGTTTAAATTGTAATGATAACACGGACATGGTGACAGTTACAGAGGATTGATATCTGACCTTCTACTGCTAGTAATGATTCCATATAGCTGCAGGCCACTAACATTGCTAAAGATGTTACTTTTGGTTCATCAGTTTCAGATCGCAGTAGTCCAGTATCCTCTATTTTGCCATTCAATCGTTCAGGTTCCAGCAAAGAGCAGAGACATTCCCTCACTTCAAGTAGAGATGATTATTTGTTTGGGTGAGTTGTCTGGCGTAGATGTAACTGTTTTTGTTCTTGTGTAAAAATCGTTTTATTGGTCAGTCACACTGACTTTATAAACATTGATCATTTCAGTACTGGTTGGCACACTCTGAGTTCTCATGGTTGTTAAATGAGAGGATGTGATGTGCTTGTTGTATATGTGTTACCAGTTCTGATCACATGTTCTAATTGTCCCTCAGTCTAACACCCCATCATTCCATGTCAGTTCTGAATCACACTATCATTCTTTTTGTTGGTGATAAATAAATATCATAAACAATTTTGTATCTGAATTATTTCAACAAATCAGGATTATAAGATTATCAGTGTCTGCATGGTTTGATCCATACAAAAAAAAAGGTTGTATAAAGTCGGAATTTAAGAAAGTAACCTAGATTTAAGAAATAGAAAAAAAAGTTCTACTCCAAGTAGTTTTTAGATTTACTTACTTGTCCTAACAAGTGCCATATTCCTGTTAGGCATGATTCATGTTGTACTCAGTCAGGATCTTCCTCGTGGAGGAAGGGGAACTAATCTGATCCTCTTACCGCCTCTTGGATGCCACAGTGATCTCCCTTGCTGAATAAGCCATTCCCGGCTTGTGAATTGTTCACTTACTTTCCACATCTTTTTTCACATAGTGCATAGGTAGGTGAGAGGGAGCCCTAGTGTTAGGACAGATAAGTATGTCAGAAATCATCTTCATGGGAAAATTTTTTGTTCATAGTTGGGTTTAAAGCTGGGTGGCTTCAGGTGCAAATTTAAGCAAAAAAGTGAAAATAGAATTACTGAACTGCCAAATGAAGGAATAAACAAATTACAAAACAGGCAGAATGTGTCTTGACCCATTGGGTCTTCTTTAGGTACAACAAACAAATATGATATTTGCTAGGTCTTTTGAAGTACTCGGTGTCAAAGTTTGTGTTTTTACCTTCTCAGTTGATATATAGCAACCGACTTTTACTTTTGTAAAGGAGGCTGTAAGATGAAATTAGAAAGTGCCCAAATCAAAGGTCAACAACAGTTGTGAACACGCATACAGCAGATGGGTGTAGGGAAGTGGACTGGTGTGTGGGGAGGCATGGCTTAAGGATTAACCAGCCTTAAGTGGCTGTGATAATGAGTTACTTCCCTTGAGCAAGCGTAAGAGGTGAATGGATTTAGTACCCCCGCTCACTAAACGCGGGTTAGTCAATGCACCAATGATGAGAGTCACCACCAAAGTGTACCAGGATACATGAGCTTCTGTCAGTGATAAGAATCATTATCAAACTGGGCTAAGTTGAATGAACCTTCACAATGACAAGAATCAAACAACTGAAGTGGACTAAGTCAACTGGATCTTTCACAAAATGTATCTTTCAATCAGAATTAAACATGTGTTCACAAGATCAGGAAAGAAAGGAGGTCAAAGCCAAAGAGTTCAGTCCAAGGGTGTGTGGCAGTCTGAGCAACCACCAACCCTTCCAGGCCATTCAGGGGTGTCAGATCTGTGTCTCATGGGGGGAAGAAATTTCCGAACGTGGTCTGAGACTTTCAGCTCGCTGCAAGTGCAGTTTTGGCCACTGCAGTGCTCTGCCAAAGTGCAGAACTGATGGAAAGAAATTTGATCCTGTGTGCCCATAATATCCACTCTAGGGGGAAGCAGCATCTGGCCAAAGTGATAAGCTTTTCTGATCACTCACCTGATACAAGAATTTATGGTCAGGAGTTTGACATCAGCATTTCCAAGGCTTTCCACTTGGTGGGGTTCCCGACTCAGTCTTTCGCATACCTGCCTACCCCCTCTGAGCTCTGGGACCTAGCAATGCTAAAGGAGCCTGCAGAGATAAGGTTATCATTAAAGGCCACCCCTTAGGCTTGAGATCAGAATGAAGGTTACAAGGAAAAGATGACAGAGCCATCATCATCATGCCAAACCAGGAGATGAACTTCCCTGGAAAAGGAGTGAACTTTGCTTATTCTACAAAGCAGATTTTAAGGACAGCAAAAAGTACATCTTTGGGGTCAGGTTGTCAAAGGAGAGAAGTTGGAAGTCAGGAAAAGCCAATACCAATGCCAGCTGGAGACCATTTCGGAGCCTTGCGTGGAGGAGATTTCTCTAAGTATAAAACTAGCTCTTTAAGGTGTGGTGGATCATGGCTGACATCAAATTTCCTCCCCAGAAGTCAAAAGTTCTGACAGTAGAGGGTCTGTTGCCCTTAATGATGTTGGGTTTTCGGCATTTGTCATAAAGGTTCTCCATGAAATGTGCAGTGTCCTGAATCTCCATGACTGCCAGAGAGAGGCCAATCTGCTTGCACCAATAAGAGTACTTCCAGTTTGTATTGCACACTCTCATTGTGAAAGGTCTCTGTCCAGCCATGATCTTTTCTGTGCAAGAAGGGTGATGACATCTGTCCTTAGAGAGGAATCCCAAGGTATGTAGCTGGCATAGAGAGAGAAAAAGAGAGAGAGAGAGAGAGAGATCCCAGGTCCTAATGTTGTTTCATCGATCTGGGCTGACTCAGATGATCTGGCTAGTGGGATAGAGGAATGGGAACTTTCTTAAGGTTTTCATCTTAAATTTGGCCCTATGGGGGCAGAGAAAACATCTGGACTCGGAGATGAAGGTCAGGCTCTAGTCTAAGGCCACTTGGGGTTCCATATTTCAAAAGAAGACCATCAGAACACAGAACCTAGTTAAGAGTGTGTTCAGAGGCCAAGGAAATAAGGAAACTGTGAACTGTCGACAAGCTGAAGTGCCTTATTTTCAAAGGGAGGTCAATTTGGAGTCTGACAGCAAGTTCAGATTAGCTCCCTTTATTCCCATGAATTTTTTTTTCTAGGTTGAATGTGTAAGACTTGAAGCATCCTGAGTTAAAAAAAAAAAAAAAAAGAAACTTGTTTTGGACAGAGACATATGAGGAAAACTATGGAAATAACATTTAACGTTGAGTGGAGGATGGTTTGATTGTTACCAGTTCTCTGCCTTGATATTAAATGTCTACATTTGATTCCACACCCATGGAAATTTTCCATTGTTATCATTTCAGCAATCACAAACATTTTCTGAGGTCAGATTCTGCAGATCTTTGTAAAATGAATTCAAAAGAAAGTGTACAACATTTTGATACATACTATACTTGTATGTTTACTATTTATTTTTATGATCAGTAACCTGTCCAGTTTAACCCGTTCGCTGCTTGAAGCTGCTTGAAAATGTTACAAACAAAGGCTTTCCCAGTGCCAGGGAAATCTAATGATTTGGGGGTAATAATTAACAAAAAATTCTAGCTCAGAAACTACAAAAGATATAACAATGAAATATATATGATTTTTGAAGGAAATTGAATGAAGATTTTGAATCTGGGCTTCTTTTGTTTTAATTTTGATAATAAAAAAGTATTTAGACAATTAGATTTGGATAGATTTTTTTGCACGATCAAAAGCATATGTATTTACCACTACATCTTCACATCCAAACAAGAACACAAAGCAAAAAAGTTGAAAATAAAGTTTGTATTGTCACACTACACCTGTAAATGAAAGTAAAACAGTTTAGAAGTCTATCAAGACGCTCACACTCTATGCAGACAGGTCAGTCCACGACCACGCCCCCCTCTCCCCACCACGCCCCCTTGCTGGACTTCAACCCTCTCTTTCACTGCTCCTCTTCCCCTACCTTTCCCTCTGCCCTGTGCCGCGCCGCGAGCAGGCCGCGCTCCCCTCTCACGCTGACTACCACGTCACTGACCACTGGCACGCAGTGCAGAGTACACACTAGGCGAGCTCGTTCGACGCTGGCAAACCAGTCAGCTGAACACACATTGAGGTCACACAGCCCGACACAATAACTGACGAATACGGTTGGCAATTCCATCACTATCATCATCTCACCTTCATGCTCGAGTGAGTCGTTGAATAAAAGATTATTGTCTTTGTCAAAAATCATTAGCAGAGCCTGCTCAGCTGTGTAAATACGTTGATTTGGTCGCTACGCTTGTCGAAGGTTGCGCCGCCATCTTCGCAAGCGAGACGAAGTGCTGGCTGGTCATCCAGTCAGTGATGAGAATAAATGGGCTTTCCCCTCACGTGTGGTCATTTACATATCATTTTAATACTACAGACATATAAGGCTTACTACGCACACTCTATTTAAGTCCGTTGATAGAAATAGTAACGAATGAAAATTCAAGAAAAATGCATGACGTCAGTGGACGGCCCATAGGCACTGGGAAAGCATTTTTAATGCGGCGTCAGCTGACGGCTTAAAGGCACTCTACGGGTTAAAGCACAAAAAAAAAAAAAAAATTAGGACTGAAATGTCCAAACTGGTAAATATTAAAGAAAATTAGTTTCTCTCCCAACCAGAATAGTCGGCTGTAACCGTATATAAAAATGAATGCGATTGTCTTCTTTAAAGTCTCTTTTCTAAGTTTTGATTACTGTTGGTTTCAGCCCAGAACACCATGAAACGCGCACAATCACGTTCCAGAGCCCCGAGCCAGTGGGTTTTCAAATACAGGGTGGTCCGGCTGGGGCATTTTTGTGTCAGCTGTCAGTGAAAACAGCCTGGCCTCCAAGGCTGGTTTGGTCATCGGTGATCAGCTTTTGGAGGTAGGCATGTACATATATATATATATATATATATATATATATATATATATATATATCATTTGTTTGTTACCTGAGGCTCACTGTTTTCCCATGTTGTATATGCATGTATTTTTCTCCTTTCCATTTAAAACTTGATATAATTTAGAAGGAAGAGTATTGTCCAAAAGGATGAATAAGTGAGGTGAGAAATTCCACGAACTATGTGTAGACTCTTTGGTATGTTCTATGTTTTGTCAGTAAAACCATGAGTTAATCTGACAATAAATTGGTTTCAGTCAGTCAGTTCCATCTAAGGCTATTGAATTTGCTTTTGTATTCATATCTCACGCCAAACTCTAACCAGAATTATTTGACCTTTACTTCTCTATGTGCTGTCTACTGCAGTCATGGTTCTGTTGTTGAAAAGACTGAGTAGCTGAGTGCATCATGTCTGCTTTTTAGATTTAAAAAGTGGCATGCGATTCCCAGCCTCTGTTTTGTGAAACTAAGTGTTTTATGAAACTAAGTGGCTTCTGTGCTTGTCTGATTAGCATAGAGTGAACTCTCACACACGCGGCAAATGTTTTGATTAATGTGTTAGGCTTTTGCTGGATGTATTTGAATTGACTCTGGCACACAAAAAAATGGCAGTAAAATTTCGACGAGCAAACAAACTCAGACTGTCCTTATAACTTGAACGAATCAATTGAGCCACTTCCAACATTGGTTTAGGCATCAGTATAGAATTCATTGATGTTTACAGTTATTCAGGGGACTTCGGTGGACAGTAAAGTTCTTCAAAGAGTTTTTCCAGAGCTATTGGAAACAGTGAAGATGAGGAAAGAGATGTGGCATGAACGACAACTGTGAACCTAGGCACGCTGTGTTGTCCCAGCTAAAAGTGTGTGACATATACTCAGCCCATGTTTCATATTTGAATAAAGGTATCAAAGCAGTATGGATGTATTTTCGGAGCAAAGATAGTGGCCCTGCTGCCTGCACATGCTTGCATGTATTCCAGTGGCTGCATACGCTGCACATATATCCTGAAATCTTGGTTATTTAAGATGCAGATTCCTGGCACTGGCATGCGTTCAAACATATATACACACACATGCAGGCTCACACACACGTGGGCTTACACACACACACACACACACACACACACACACACCACACACACACACACACAGAGTCTCTCACTCTCTTTCTCTCTCTCTCTCTCTGTCTCACTCACAGACAGTAAAATAGGCAATAATTCATGACAGTTAGCTTTCAAATTAGTACAACTGAAATTAGAGCACATTACTGAGAGTGGAAACTAGTGATTTTTAAACAGTGGATACAGTATACTTAACAGATGTTGTTTATCTTGGGAAGTTGAGCTTTAAGAGGAATGGGGTACATTTGTTCTTATTTTGTCAACAGGATTTGAGTGGCTGAAAGCTGTCAAATGTTCTCAAGATGAAAATGATAAACAGAGTTTTTAATGCTTCCCTCCTGAATAACTGAGGAGCTTGAGGCATTTACAGCATGAGGAAAGATAAAAAAGAAAACAAACAAAAAAGTTGTAAAGATATGTAACTGTTAAGCTTTAAATGTAATAAGAACTGTGTTCCTTTTGGAATATAAACAGAAAGTACATAGTGAAGACATAGAGGTATCTGGGTACATAGTGAAGACATAGAGGTATCTGGGTACATAGTGAAGACATAGAGGTATCTGGGTACATAGTGAAGACATAGAGGTATCTGGGTACATAGTGAAGACATGGAGGTATCTGGCTGTTAAATTGTACATGCAGGAACTGTTTTTCTCTCAGACTGTATTGTCTTATATGGGTGGGGGGGGGGGGGATGTGTGTTGAACATCATGTTGTATGCAAATACTGATTTATCTTTGAAAATACTGGAAACTTGTTCATGAAAACTTATGAAAAGGGTAAACAGGTCAGCCATCATCATGTGACATTTCTTATGCCCTAGGAAAGGGTGTCTTTGTTAGGAACACAGGATAACAGTACATACTCATGCGTGGATAGACGCAGATGGTGTAGGAGTGCAAGGGGATGAATGGGTAGGTGTGTGTTCGTGACATGTTTACGTAGGTGTCACTGTATACAAATGGTGAGCATGATAGAACAACAGTACCACTAGTGTGTGTCTTTGCTGAAATGTTAATGCATGTATGTGTTCTGTGAGTGGAGTATGTGTTTGGTTCGTCATTTTCTCATGGTAAGTATTCACCACATAACGCTAAACTGATTCAAGAGAAAACTATAAAAGTAGATCACTTGAAAGAAACAAGGCTTCCAGAACAACAAAAACGAAGAACAACAATACAATCCTAATCAACAAGAGAACAAAGAACATGTAACGTAACAATTTAAGCTTGCAGGACTTGATCCTCTTCTTCATAATATATGTTCAAATTAACAAGGCGGCCTTGACCTCTTCAACGTGTTCATTCTGTGTCTTCAGCAGAAAAGTGCCTATTATTTTCCTTTATTGCTTGGTGGAGGGCGAAGAGAGGTGCTTGGACATTTTGATTGCAATCACAGCACAGACTCTTGTTTCTTTCAGTTGTTATGGATACATTCTTCACTCAGATGCAAATGGCTATGGGTAGACATTGTTTTGTTTGATGACAAAGAGCTTCAAGGGAAACTACTTTTGTTGTCTGTGCACAGTTTGGTAGGAAATGAAAAGCTGGTTTCAAACTAAAGCTTCACACAAAGAATGCTGGCAGCAGAACACAAAGGATGTACGCTGATGTCCACAGTGCGGGCTAACAAGAGGTCCATAGGTATCAGTGTTTGATGCGTTGATTGGTAGGAAGGTGGGGTTTTGGGGTTTTTTGGGTTTTTTTTAATAGTCTATTTCACACAGATGAAAAAATGCCAGGTCATTAACTGAAATCATGTTTTCACATTCCAAACATTTGTCTGGAATTCTGAGTTGATTTTGTGTAGAGAAATTGAAGTTGTTTAGGTAAAGTGAAGATATTTGAAACAGTAATTCAAATGGATATGTATGGAATACATAACTGAAATGTAGCTTAGATGAAGTGAAGTCATGGAAATGCTTTGTTTGCCAGGTGTTTGGGATCAACATGCGCAATGCAACTCGTGAGCATGCAGTGGCTGTATTACGTCAGTGTAGAGAGAATATCAGAATGAAGGTGCAGTTTAACCCTGAAAGTAAGTCTTTTTCTATGTGGTTTGCATTTGGGTATGCATGTTGACTGTGTGTGTGTGTGTGTGTGTGTGTGTGTGTGTGTAGTGTAGTGTAGTGTAGTGTAGTGTAGTGTATTCCTGAAAAAAAGCTTGTTACTGAGATTTTGACCAGAGTAAGGATATAATGACATCAGCTACTGTGACACTGTAGTTAGCGATACAAATTACATGCAGCTAGGAAGTTGCAGGTTGGAGCCGTATGATTGTCTTATTTCTCACCACTCTTTTTCAGTACGTAATGAAGAGACTGGTACTTTAGAGTGGAATAGTATCTGTTGATATATGTTTGTCCCAGAGCTGCCGGTCCTTCCAATTTCAGCAGAATTTATTCCACTTAGCTGTTTTTCATTTCATTGTTACACTTTCCTGAAAAATAATTACAAAGGAAAGAAAAGTATGGAATTTGTTCCTACTGATTTGCAGATCTGCATGACTGCTGTTACATAGCTAGTGATATTTGACAACTGGTCATGGAATTTTATTCTGCTGCTGTCTCTTTGATAAAGCACAAAGCTAGGTTGTACTGCCCCAAGGTTGAAAAGATATTCTGAGGTCATGGAGAGAGAAGTATTTGTTTTTGTGTAAGTAGCTGACATGATGCTACATGTGCTATGCATAATGTGCATGCTTGATTTTCAAAAGGTGATGTGGCTGTGGTCCTTGCGTTCATTCAGTCATTGTCACATGGAAGACCATGTGGCACTGTGAAGTCAGGAAGTATGTTTTCATTGTTTTTCCAATGCTTTCCCCCAGCAGTGCTCCATCAAAGAGCTATCTCACATTGGTCAGGTCAGAGAAGGTATTTTCCAAGTTTGCGGTGGACAAATCCTCGCCTCTAGTCCTTTTGACTCGTATAGTGAATGCTTCTGCCCCTTTTTCATTTGCAGAAATTAAAGACTTTGAAATACATTAGCATGCATATTTATACATGCATATCTTAGGAAGATAGAGATTTTGTTTGGCTGAAAGTAATTTGAAAAGAAACGCTTGTTTTACGTGCAGGGACTTATATTCCTCTTGAGTCTCTTGGCTTTGGCAGGTTGGATTGTCAAGATCCTCAGACCAATGCTGAATGTGTCTGCATCTCTGTCTTAGCTGACACTGGTATACATCATGAAAAGAAGATAGATTATTTGCCTGTTGTCTAGCTTCAGACCCAGATGGAACCAGTCTCCTCTGATAAGGGAAACATTGCTTAGGTCCTGTAGCTCTTCATACTGTGATCTCTTTGTTAATATCAATTTTCAAGCCATATCTGTACCATAGATGAATTTGTGCAAAGTCTTTGGTGTAAGAGATGCATGGGAATTGTCATGTGAAGGGTGGTCAGTCCATTCTGTGCCTGTAGAATTATAATTATCAGTCAGAAGTCTGGATGGTGGTATCCTGTCTGTATTGGATCAGAAAAAAATGTTGAACGTCACTGGAATACCTTGGCAGCAGTGCTTCGTATGTGGTAACAGCCTTTAACTGGCATAAGTTTGTTCCCTTGAAGTTTACATACAACGGTTTGTCATCAGAATTTTAGTGTTGTTACTGTTAAGCAATCACCTTTTTTCATTATAGTCAGCAGATTTCTCTATAAATTCAAAGTTTGAAAACATTTATCAACATTTTGGTGAATTGCATATTTTCATTTAAAATTTGTATTTTATGATAAGTAAACTGTCATACATCAATTCTGTTAAAAAAAATTGATACCAAAATGTCTGAACTGGTAAGAGTTAAAGGCCCCTTTTTGGGTAACAACTTACAAGGCTTTGATGATACTGAAACTGATAGTGCAGAGTGAGTGTGTGGCTTATGATACCCTGATACTTTCATTACCAGTGGTTTGCTGGTAGTGGGACAGAGAAATGGAGGATGTTGCTGTGTAGGTGGGGGTGGGGGGGGGGGGAGTGGGCAGAACAAATTGCATCATAATAATGCCAGTTGACAAGTGCAGAGGATGATGGGATTGGAGAAAAAGAAGAATGAAATGATGAATGATAGTGTGGAAACATGAGACCAGTGTCAGATTTATGGAAATGTGTGTTAAGTTCTTCAGGTTGTGTTCAAAGTTGCACTGTGTGTGTGCAGAGTACATGGATGGTAAAGACTCCCCGGATACCGTGTCCAGTATGTCCTCAGTCACTCTGTCTCCGGCCCACTCCAAGCTGAGCTCCGGGGACAGCGAACAGTCCACACCCAAGCACCACCCCCCTCAGCGCAGCAAGTCTTGTGGGTCAGTGTTGTGGCATTGTGCTGACCCTCCAACAGTTACGCTTTTCTGTGATCATTTTTGGACTGTCAAGCATAACAGTAATTTTGTTTTGGTTCCTTGACCAGACCTAACTCTTTTATTTAGGTTCCCAAAAAATGAAGTTTTACTACTGAAAAGAGTTTTATGATACACTTACCTGTCCAAACAAGTGCTTGATCCCCATTTGGCATAAAACACCGTCATATCATCAGGATCAATCAAGATTTTTTAAAAAAGGGGTAGAGCAGGAGCTGACATTGCCTCCACACCTAGATAGGTAGTAAGGGTGGTTGCCTTCACTGAGGTTAGGTTATTGCACCATATTCAAACTGGATCAGTTTTCTCGTCTAAGCGGGGAGGTGGGAGGAAGTCCTAGTGTTTGGATAGGTATGTGTATCATAAAACTACTTGCTGTAGTAAAATTCCCTTTTCTCATGCTTATCTGTCCGAACAACTGTCACAATATCAAAAAAGATGGTGGGAAGCATGCTTACCTGATGAAGGAGACGCAGGTCCCACATGAAAATGTTGGTCTTCATGTATAATCTGGAGGCAAAAGGCTTGTTTGGCGTCATATACTGTACCATATCAGACCATAGCATTCAACGGCAGTTAGCCAGCTCTGTCAGGCCGAATTTTTCCGTGGCCAATGCAGTCATAAGACAGTGACGTGATGTCACCCCACTTCCGGCCCCGGAAGAAGCCAGTGTCAACTTCCTATACGTCATTCACCTTCGGCCTGCCGTCAAAGCAAGATAAGTCTTGTGCTCTGTCTCGCCTATACTTGCCTTTGTGTTAAGATTGCTGTGTTTTGTTTCTATACTTGATTCAGTTGTGGCTTGCACTAGACCCTGAGTATTCTTGCCGTGTGAGGCTCTTGGTGGGATCGTATTTATTAAAAGATTTGTCTCTTTTACCGGCACTCTCGCGACTTTGTTACTCGCGATCGTCGGCACCGCTCGCCGGTCATGTTCCCCCACCATATTGCCGAGCCTCGGGTTCAGCACGCATTTTGTGCTGGTTCTGCTTATTAAGGTTTAGTGCTCAATAACTATCACACCTGTACTCTTTACCCATCACAGGTAGAACGTGTTCGAGTAAGGGTGCGTGACACTGATCTGCTTATTAAGATTTAGTGCCCAAGAACTATCACACCTATACACAGTGATACTCCACGTGTAGAGATTGCTTTTAATAGTCATACCAGTCACACTATCGGTGGCGTGTACGGGTAGTTCGAGTTTTCAGTCGATCTCTCGAGCACTTTGCACGACACCACACGGACGATCGAGATTAATTGATTTTCTCGATCGGCCACCTTGTCTCCTCTTTGCGGTCGTGTGTTCCGGGTTTGCTCTATCCACCTGTGCCCAACATGGTGAAGGACACCGCCGGGTCGAGCCACTCCACTGCTCGGAGTTCGCTCAATTTCCCGGAGAACCCGCGGGTCGATTCCATCTCGGAGCAATCCGTTCGCACTGATGAACGTACGGTTCGGGTAGACAGAGACGACTTCTTCGCGGAAGGGACGCGTGATCTTTCCTCGTCTACCAAACCGACGGACCCACGACCGCGGCGTCCCAAGGCTGATAGGCAAGCGGCCACCATTTCAAAATGCCTTTCATTTGATCTGCCTGCAAAGTCTAAGGGCAAAGCTCCCCTCAAGGTGCTGCCCAGAAAGTCTAAGGGCAAGGCTCCCCTCAAGGGGCCCTGCCGAGCAAAGACTGGCCAACGGAATTTGCCCTCCCCCACCCCTTCTCATCGGCCAGCTTGCCCTCTAGCCTACGGACTCGCACGGAGATTTCTAACTATCATGCTGAGTCACACGAATCTCGGCCCCCGGGGCACCTTGCCGAGCCGCAGACCAGCACGGGTGACGGGTCTGGGATGGAATCACCATCCGTCACTCGCCTTGATGAGTCACGTATCTCTTTTTCCCCCCAAATTGATATGTGCACTCATAGCGCTCGGCCCCACCGGGCACAGGTGCAGCCAACACCTGAGCTCGAGGAGCGCTTCGACTCCGGAAGCAGCCTTATGGTCACCCTGACGCACGACCTCGGTGGTGTCCATAATCCTGGGCGTGCGGGCACGCTGCGCCATGGGCCCGGCCGTGCCCATGCACAAGGACGGTCGACCTACCCCGATCGAACGTCACCTTCTTCCCTAGGGGTATTGGACGTTGGGGAGCCGACCTTTTCGGATCCCCATTTGGGCAACGTCCGCGGTCCCGCTCCTCCGGGGGGAGGATCTACCAGCGGGACCAAGGGTAACCTGACATATTCCTCCAGGGGGAGGAACACGGGACCGCATCCTGACCAATCCGCACTTTCGCGGGTTGGGGGCTCGACTTCCGCATCCTCCTCCGTACCATTATGGCCCTCCCAGGCCCATTCCAAGGACGTGTATGGTGCAGTGCATGGACCTGGACGGGGACGACAGGCCACGGCCTCTCGAGACCCCCCCAACAGTGATTCAGGTTACCTGGGTCCCCGGGGACTTTCTGCCCACACCCCAGGGCCGCCACAGCCCGTTTACCTCCCCGGGGACCGGTGGCTCTGTGCCCCCGAGAGAGACCAGTGGCTTAACGCCAACACCCAGCACGACCAGCTATATGGTCGAATGTGGCACCCGGCCTCACTTGCCTGGGTCGACCTTGGTCTCCCTCCTCGGGCGCTGTCCGATCGGCAGGACGATGTCCCGGCCGCCGATTATAGGGCCACCGGGGACACACCACAGGCACCCCTCGACTTACCTCCTGATGACGGGTGCTACGAACCCTTTCAGGACCAGTACCTCCCTGAGGCGGACGATGAGGAGGAGCTAGCCTCCACCTCATTGTTACGATGTCTGCACGTTAGAACGGTGGCGACCAGACCTCGTTAGGAGGGAGGCCGCACCCGCTGACGAAGTTCTCTCCCTCTCCCATTTCGCCGGTCCCCCCCGGCCCAGCGATCTAGACCAAAGATCGTTGCCCCCCAGTCCCTCTCCTCAATTTGGGAAGGTCCAGCAACTCGCGCCAGGGGTGCGCATGCCGTCCCTCCTCCAGGACAGGGACCCCTCTCGGCCCCACATGCAGCCCAGGTCGGTTTCCTCCTCGGGGACCGCAAGAACCCCTCAGTCGCCTCCTTGTTTACTGACAATCCCGTGACCAGGGAGATGGGCATTTCCCAGTCGGACCATCGGTTGATCCCCCACCTGCCCCCCCCCTACTTCCGGCACCATCTCCTTTAAGAACCTAAAGGAATGGGACTGAGTAGCCAGGATGGGCATCCTCCACACCACGGCGGGACACACCTACTTGGGCATGCTCCTTCAGCGAGCGGAGGCTCTATGGCCGGAGGACGATGGTGCCATCCCAGTACCGGGGGACTCGGGCTCTGAGGCGCACCAAGAGCCTGACTCTCGCTTGTTCAGCGATCCTTTCATGCGACACCTAGTTAACAGGATTTCGCATCACCTTTCGGCTGCGGCGGACAGCGCAGCCAGAAGCCACTTCAACTGCTTGTTGGTCGCGAGAGATGCCGTGCTGGCGCGGACCTCTCTCTCCCTGACGCTTAAGGCAGCCCTGCGATGCATCCCGGGCCAGGACCAGTCGCTCTTTGGCGACTACTCGGCTGACGTCATAGCACAAGCAGTCGAGGAACGCAAGCAGGCTGTGTCCTTTGCGCCCAGGCCACCGCCACGCCCTGCTAGACCCCCACTTCGTTCCTTCCCCAGGCACAGACCCTATCCCAGGCAATCGCCTTCCCGCACCGCACGGCCCGCCAAGCGACCTAATCTTCTCCCCAGGCCTAAGCCGAAACCCCATCAGCAAAATTTTCGGTTCGGCCAACAGTCACGCTCCCGGAGCTGACTGGGGAGACAGCCCGAGGGGGACTTAGATCAGGTAGCACCCCCCCCATGCCCTATCCCCCCCCACCAGCCCAGACCCTCGCCCCCCCTGGCGGGCAGCCTCTCCCGGCATGCCCACCAGTGGAGACGTATGGGCCTCAACCCCTGGATTGTGGCGGTGCTACAGGAAGGGTTTCGCCTTCCTTGGGCCCACGAGCGTCCCCCCCTCATGCTATCTCCCCCTCCCTCCCCCAACGAACCCTCCCCCGCCAAAGCAGAAGCTCTTTGCACGGAAGTCCAAGAGCTCCTCCAAAAAGGGGCCATCTCGGAGGTTTCCCACCCAAACCCCGGCTTCTACTCTCACCTCTTTGTGATCCCAAAAGCCTCGGGAGGATGGAGGCCCATTCTAGATCTTTCGCCCCTCAACAAGTTCCTCAGGCCCACCAAGTTCAAGATGGAGACCCCCACCCAGATCCGAGACTCCATCCATCATCTCGACTGGGCCACATCCATAGACCTGAAGGACGCCTATTTTCAGATCCTGGTTCACCCGGCCCACAGACGATTCCTACGGTTCGTCTGGCAGGGCCGAGTGTTCCAGTTCAGGGCCCTCCCTTTCGGCCTCTCACTGGCACCCTTCCTCTTCACGAAGGTTGTCAAGGAGATGGCCTCCCTAGCCAGGCAGGAGGACATCCGCCTCCTAGTGTATCTGGACGACTGGCTCATCTTGGCCCCCTCCCGGGCCCAGTGCCAAGCCCACACCACCCGCCTCCTGAGTCTGTGCTCCACACTGGGGTTTGTCACAAACCCCAACAAGTGCGAACTCACTCCCAGCCAGAGGTTCTCCTTCCTGGGAATGAGTTGCGACACAATCTCCATGATAGTCTCCCCGACCCCGGAGAGGTCTGCACGCATAGTGGACCTCATCTCCCGCCTGTCACAGGCACCCCACACCTCGGCCAGAACCCTGTCCTCCCTCCTAGGAATGATGGAGTCCCTGTCTCCCCTCATTCCCCCGGGGCGGGTCCCCAAACGCCAACTTCAGAGGGAGTTCCGCCGACGTTGGTCGCAGACCTCCGACCGCTGGGACCAGGTCATTCCCCTCGGACACTGGTTCATTTCGGCGACGGAGGAGTGGCTCACTCCAGCCACTCTCTCCACCGGGGTCCCCATCTCCCTCCCAACCCAACCACTGGAACTTTATACAGACGCCTCCAACTTGGGCTGGGGGGCCCACGTGGAGGACAGTCATGCCTCGGGGGAGTGGGACTCACAAACTGCACGCCTCCACATCAACATCTTGGAGCTGGAAGCGGTCAGGCTAGCCCTTCTCCACTTCCAGCACAAGGTCGCGCACCGACTTGTTCTCCTCCTCACGGACAATACGTCGGTAGCTTGCTATGTCAACAAAGGGGGAGGGGCCCGCTCCATGGGCCTCTCCCTCAGGACAGAGGCCCTCCTTCGCTGGTGTCACGCGCGGGGAATCACCCTCCGCGCGAGACACATAGCAGGGAAACGCAACATCCTGGCGGATTCCCTCAGCAGGTCGAAGTCTCTCCTCCACATGGAGTGGACCCTCAACAGACATACCCTGTCGGGTGTATGGGAGCATTGGTTTGTGCCCATGATCGACCTGTTTGCCACCAGGTTCAACCATCGCCTGCCCCTGTACGTCTCCCCCGTTCCAGATCCCCAGGCGTATGCAGTCGATGCGCTATCCCTCCCCTGGACGGGCCTACTGGCGTATGCCTTTCCCCCCTTCCCCATCCTACACAAGGTGATCAGGAAGGCGAGGCTGGAAAGACCCAGGCTGATCCTCGTAACGCCATGGTGGCCGACCCAGTCTTGGTTCCCGGACCTCAAGTCCCTCACCCACGTTCCCCCCCTCCGGCTCAGCCCTCGCTGGGACATGCTGAGACAACCCCGGTCAGGTCTTCCTCACTCCAATCCCAAGATGCTTCGCCTACACGCGTGGCTTCTATGCCAGCCCAACTGCGAACATCTGCATCTACCCCCCACTCGGACAGATCCCAGTCCGTCCTAGACACACTAGCCGGGGCAGGGGCCTCTCAGGGATTACGGGACTTAGCCTCGGCATCTCGCAGAGCCAGCACCGAGTCCCTCTACAACTACCGTTGGGAGAGATGGATAGCCTGGTGCTCAGATAACTCTGTTCCCCATGACTGCCCCTCCAACATCCAAATAGGAAATTTCCTCTCCCACCTATCCTCTTCCCTTAAGCTGTCGGCTAGCTCCATTCGGGGCTACAGATCAGCTATCTGCACCACCATTCGTCAACTGGGGGGCCCTTCTTTTGACAATGACTTTCTGCTCAGAGAGGTGTCTAGAGGAGTTGCTCTACGGGAAGCTCAGTCCCCTAGGCGCATTCCCCTCTGGGACCTTTTTACGGTCCTCGATGCCCTCAGAAAACCCCCTTTTGAACCCATTGCTTCTATTCCTTTTGACCTCCTCTCCTTTAAGACCACCTTTCTCCTCGCCCTGGCCTCGGCCAGAAGACGAAGTGAGATTCACGCCCTCAGCGGTGACCCCAGAGATATCACCTTCCACAGGGACGGCTCAGTCTCTCTCAAGTTCCTTCCGGAGTTCTTGGCAAAGAATCAGGAACCGGGCACCCCCTCTCCCTTCCTCGTCATCCGTTCCCTGACGGACATCTTGGGAAAGGGAGAAAAAGATGGAGACATGGACCTTTGCCCCTCCAGGTGTCTCAGGTACTACTGGGAACGCACACGCCCCAGGCGCTCCTCCCAGAGACGACTCCTTATCTCCCTCAACCCCAACAATACTAGAGATATCTCGGCGGGAACTATCTCCAGGTGGCTCTCCAAGACGGTGAGATCTACCTACGCTCAGGCGTACAAGGATCTCCCTGTCCTATCACCCAGGGCCCACGAGGTCAGAGCACTGGCCACTTCCACAGCGTTCCAGTACTCTGTCCCCGTGCGCCACCTTCTGGAGGCAGCCTACTGGCGTTTGGAAAATCCCTTCATTAATTTTTACCTGAGGGATATCCGCATGACCAGAGCTGATGGGTCTAAGGGGATCTCCTTTGTGGCGGCCAATGCAGCCATATCGGTCAACCCCAAGAACCACTAGGGCGCTCGCCCTCCTCCGATTCCTTTAAATTCTGCTATGGTCTGACATGGTACAGTATATGACGCCAAAATGGGGAGTTTGTGTTATACTCCCTGTTTGGCTAATATACTTACCATGTCAGACTCTAATTCCCTCCCTACCTTCCCCTCTGGCGCCAAGGTTCTCGGGGTTACCATACACACAGGCCTCGCTGAATGACGTATAGGAAGTTGACACTGGCTTCTTCCGGGGCCGGAAGTGGGGTGACATCACGTCACTGTCTTATGACTGCATTGGCCACGGAAAAATTCGGCCTGACAGAGCTGCCTAACTGCCGTTGAATGCTATGGTCTGACATGGTAAGTATATTAGCCAAACAGGGAGTATAACACAAACTCCCCATTTCCCTGTTCTCCATCATTAAAAGGCCCAAATGACAATAACAAGCACAAGTTCAAGAAAAGGATTTCTCAGCTACACCATCAGGAAAAGGAGATCACTCCCTAACACATATTGTGGAAGATAGTGCCTCTTCAAGCACCCCTTAACTCTCCTCATAGCACCGGCGGTAGCTACCACCAATGACATTTCCTATACCTGAGAGCCAAAGGCGATAGCTACTTCCAAAAAGCACATGGCACACACTAAGCTGATTTTAAAGTTGGTATCACTACTTCTGGATAAGCCTAGTGCATGTGCACTTGAAAAAGACATGACTACTTCCTTTGTCTACAATTTCAAGCGCCAAAACATCAGTTCACTGTGGATTTTTCCAATTTCTTTAGTAGTTTCCATGATGGAGGTGAGCAAACTGTTTCAAGCTGAACTTTTCGGTGACTTAGGGAGTGATGATAAGTATTTTTTAAGGATTTACACTGGAGGAATGTTCTGAGGCAATGAAGAGAAGAGAGAGGTGATAAGATTCTGAGTCAGTTAAAAAATATTTGTTTTCCATGTGTAGAAACAGTACTAAAATACTTGGCATGAGAAGAGTTAAAACGCATACTGCCACACAAAATTCCATCAGCAGGCAATAACAAAAGCACCAGTGGAAACCCTATCAAAGTACAAAGTAAGAAGTATAAAACACAAACAAATGTTGAGAAAGTTAAAGTGCTATGACAAGGGGGCAGTACAAACAGAAAAGGCCAAGTGAAATCAGGAACAGTGCGTTGCCACCTGTTCAACAACTGTCCACCCCCCCCCGCCCCCCCACCCCCACCCACCCACCAGGGTAGTCAAGTATATCCATATCTTCAGACATATCATGCCAGTAAAACTTGCCAGAGGTTGTCTGTGACTTCCAGCCTGCTGCAGGACAAGTGTTGGTGACTGCAGTGCGTCATGTGCTCCAATGTCTGTTTGGGGGGAAATCACCTGCCGAAGCCATGAGTTCATCAAATGATTTACAGGAGTGTTCCCCGGATATAAATGAGTGTGCAAGAAGCTCGACTAAATTCTCTGAAGATACTCCTTCAGCGTTCCAACTCAGAAGATAACCTGCTCCACTTTTAACCACCTGGATCTGGGATTGGACGAGTAAGGGGCCAGCAGAGGCAAGGTCTTCATCAGGGGCAGCTCTTCACTTGATGTGGATTTGGCTAAGATAGAGGGGCATGTAGAGAGAGTGACTGGGCCATTATCAGGCCACTTCAGGGGCTGGGCTGGGAGACCCTGGAGAAGACATGAACCTCACTCAGTCTACAGGCAGAGGCCAAGGTAACTAAAAACATGTTCAAGACTGAGGTGCCCGACAGAGAAGTGGTCTGCATCATCTCTAAGGTCATCCTTAGCCTACTCGTTTTCCATCTGCATCCATCTATTCTTCATTTTTGTCAACATTCAGAGTTCAAACTTTATTTTACTTGGTCACCACTTAAATGTAGCTAAAGTCTGCCTGTCAAGTGTCAGTCTTTCAGTGTCAGCTGATAATAACAAGCTCTGTTTTTCTGTAAACTAACCTTCTAGGCAGCTCTGTCAACAAAGCCAGTGACCTCAACCATGAACTGAAGTGTCGTAGTGGGAAAGCAACATCAGCATTCAATCAGCTGAACAAAATTTGGAACAGCAAGAAATTCTCCCTTGGAATCAAACTGAAATGTTATAACTCGAGTGTGATTTCAGTGTTGTTATATGGCTGTGAAACCTGGAAACTGAAGACCACCCAGGAGAAGAAACTCGACGCTTTTGATACTAAGTGCCTATGTAAGATCTTGGGCATCAAATGGTCAGACTTTGTACCAAATGAAGACATCAGGGAGAGGTCCATACAGCTCCCCATGTCAACCATCGTCTGCAGACGGCACCTCCACTGGCTGGGTCATGTCTTAAGATTACCCTCTTCAAGACCTGCAAACCAGGCCATTAAATGGACCCCAGCAGGCCAGAGAAAAAGAGGACGACCCAGGATGAGCTGGTGACAGACAGTGGAGAGAGACCTCCGACTCGTTGACAGAGGATGGAGTGACACTAGCACTCTAGCAAACTGGCTGAGGACTGTGCACAGTGGAGCGCCTTGACTGCCTCATGCATCGCAAGACGCGGGAGCATCTAAGTCTAAGTAACCTTCTGGACCAGTTATATCACTTAGGGCTTTTAAAACAACATTGACTTATCTTTTCACATCCGGTAGGTCTGACAAGAGGACCTACATCTGCAGGCGATGTGTAAGGTCCTTTATGAGCAGCAACTTATAAAATTATGGGGGCATTGACTTCTACTGCTTTATACCTGTCCACTGGTTGTTTTTTTTCATCACTGAATACCTGGTGATCTTTTATTCTGTCAGGTTTTGTTTTATACCTATAGACAGTGAAAAAATGTTTGGTGAGTTTCTCATTTGTCCTGAAGTATTCAAGATCTACTGCCACTTGACGAATGATTGCAGAATTAGCTGGTCTGATCTCGTCAGGGAAGTCATCTCTTTTGATACCAGACTTAAGATTTTGTTCACTTTCCGCATAATCAGAAATGTTTCCACCAGTCTTCGATAACAATAGGAATTGCTTGACTGTGCTGTTGGTGGTTCTAGTGATGCACTTCGAAAGAGAGTTGACATCAAGGAAAAGCTTTTCAAACCACCAGCTGACCTGCAAGACACCATAGTAATCTGGTTTCTGCTGTATCTATAACCTATTGATTTTTTTTTTTTTTTTTTTTTTTTGTAATCAGTGTGTCTTGCACAGGCAAAGTCAGGTAATCAGCTAACTGATCATATTTTTCAGCTCACAGAATTCTCAGTGACTAACCTGAAGAAATGTACATGACTGCCATTTGTGACATAAAAAAAAAAAAGCAAGGTTGCTGGCCAGCCCATGTTGGGAGGATTGGGGAAGGTTCCTGTAACAAATCACATTTTTGTTGTCTCGGGGTTTACTGTCAGTGCCAGGTTTTTGGCAAGCAAAGACAAAATGTTGATTGGCAAAGGCATCTAAGTAAAAAGTGTACATGTTGAAGGTTAATAATGAGATGTTAGACAGGAGATGAAGACTTCATTCACATTCATGGTCATTGATCCAAATGAATTTCCATAGCAATATGTTCTTTTTTTACAAATGGATGCTCATTTTTAAAATCTTGGTGTTAAAACACACTGATACTTTGTGAAGGAAATTGGATGTTTCCATTCTAACACAGCTTTATGTCTGTGTGTCCTGCAGCTCCGGGGATGGCGGGACCTATGAACGTTTCCATGTGGTGCCCATCAAGTGTCACAAAGGAGAGGGCGGCCCTGGATTTAGCATTGTTGGGGGGAATGCTGTGGGCATCTTCATCCATGACATTGACCCCAGCTCCCCAACAGCTTCTGTCCTGCAGAAAGGCTACAAGATTCTGGAGGTATGACTGTGTGTGTCAAATTATTTTGATTGTGTCATGTTTGTTTACTGCCTAACTGCCTGTCCCACTTTCTATTGCCTTCTTTAAAAATAAAATAAAAAGAAATCCACATGTGGGTGCTTACAAACACACAAACACACACACACACACACACACACACACACACACACACACACACACACACACACACAACATTCTTTCAGTGTCTTTGGAAAAAAGAATTTGAGAACCTTAGCATAAACTCAATGTGCTTCTGTTGACATTTAGTTTTTACATTATGAAAACAGACACTTGCATATTCATTCAGAACATGTTCAATTTATTAAACACCTTCACACATATTCAGAACATCTAGAAATTAATTAAGATAAACACTCCATAGACATTAGCATAAACTCGATATGCTTCTGTTGACATTTAGTTTTTACATTATGAAAACAGACACCTACATATTCATTCAGAACATGTTCAGTTTATTAAACACCTTCACACATATTCAGAAAATCGGGAAATTAATTAAGATAAACATGGTGTTGGAGGGGAAATAATAACCATATTGATTCGATCACTTTTGACATAAATTCCACATATTTTAGGAAGTGTGTGTTGTCACCAGGATGTTCTTGGAAAACTGAACAAACGCAACTAAAAATCTGTTTTTTGAACTTTCAGTTTGAACTGTATGTAAAAACCATATTACATTCTTCATGGCACCTGAAACAACAGAATTCACTGATATATAAAGTAATGGAATGAAAGCATAATTTGATAGCTTTGTTCCCAAACAGGCCTGTTTCTGTGAAAAGGCACAGTTTCCCTTTTGCCAGAGTAATGCAAGCTACAACCGATCATTATATCTGTTAAACCAGAAGAATTAATTTTTTTTAAGCCTCTTTTTCTTATTGAAATAAATTGAGACAAAAAACATGCTTGTGTACGCACACACACACACACACACACACACACACACACACACACACACACACACACACACATACCAGGGTTCATACAAGTCTTTGAAAATCCTTTAAAGTCTAATTTTTGAGGACCCCTTTGCAAGCACTGAAAAATTCCTTGAAATTGGGACTCTGGTGCATATAAATACATCAGAGTGCTTAAAAATGCTTGAAAATGCATACTTTAATAGAGCAGTATATGTTACAGTGAGAAAGAACAAAGCTATACAAAGAACTTATGTGGGGTGAGGGGGGGAATATGTATGTCTTCTGCCGAAAATGCCCACTTCCCTTGTATTTGCTTCTGCCAGACTTATATTTTCTGTATTAAGGTTCTTGAATTTGATACTTAAAGTACTTAAAGGTCCTTTCAAAGTTCTTGAATGTGTTTCTTTGAGAGTCTGTATGAACCTTCACACACGCACACACACATGCACGCACACACGCACGCAAGCACGCACGCAACAAAAAACTAGAGCTTAATTTGTACCAGTCTTTATTTTGATTTACCAACCAAATGCCTGCTATTTTGTAGTCTCAATTGTGTTGAGTAAAGATAAGTTCTGTGCATGTCGTCTTAAGGCATTGTGTTACCTAGATTTGAAAAAAAGGGGGGGAAAAGAAATCAAGGGAAATTTTTAGAATATATCTGCATTAAGTATTATTTTGCAGTGCATGTTTTGTGTTGCAGTACAACAATGTCAGTTTCCAGGCCTTGACCTTGGAACAGGCATTTCTGGAACTGAACAAGCCCTGCTCCACAATGCGACTGAACATAGTCAACTGTGTGTCAAGTAGGTGAAGTACTTGTTCTGTATGCTGTCAGCTGTGTGTCAAGTAGGTGAAGTTCTTGTTCTGTACACAGTCAACTGTGTGTTAAGCTGGTGAACTTCTTGTTCTGTACATAGTCAACTGTGTGCCAAGTAGGTGAAGTTCTTGTTCTGTTCACAGTCAACTGTGTGTCGAATAGGTGAAGTTCTTGTTCTGCATATAGTTAACTGTGTGTCAAGTAGATGAAGTACTTGTTCTGCACACAGTCAGTTGTGTGTCAAGTAGGTGAAGTTCTTGTTCTGTTCAGTCAAGTGTGTGTCAGGTAGGTGAAGTTCTTGTTCTGTTCATAGTCAACTGTGTGTCGAGTAGGTGAAGTTCTTGTTCTGTACATAGTCAAGTGTGTGTGTCAGGTAGGTGAAGTTCTTGTTCTGTACATAGTCAACTGTGTGTGTTAAGTTGGTGAAGTTCTTGTTCTGTTCATAGTCAACTGTGTGTCAGGTAGGTGAAGTTCTTGTTCTGTTCATAGTCAACTGTGTGTGTTAAGTTGGTGAAGTTCTTGTTCTGTTCATAGTCAGCTGTGTGTCAGGTAGGTGAAGTTCTTGTTCTGTACATAGTCAACTGTGTGTGTTAAGTTGGTGAAGTTCTTGTTCTGTTCATAGTCAACTGTGTGTCAGGTAGGTGAAGTTCTTGTTCTGTTCGTAGTCAACTGTGTGTGGAGTAGGTGAAGTTCTTGTTCTGTTCATAGTCAACTGTGTGTGTTAAGTAGGTGAAGTTCTTGTTCTGTACAGTGAACTGTGTGTCAAGTAGGTGAAGTTCTTGTTCTGTACAGTCAACTGTGTGCAAAGTAGGTGAAGTTCTTGTTCTGTACATAGTCAACTGTGTGTGTCAAGTAGGTGAAGTTCTTGTTCTGTATAGTCAACTGAGTGTTAAACTGGTGAAGTTCTTGTTCTGCTTATAGTCAACTGTGTGCCAAGTAGATGAAGTTCTTGTTCTGCACAGTCAACTGTGTTTCAAATATGTGAATTTCCTGTTCTGCACACAGTCAACTGTGTATCAAGTAGGTGAAGTTCTTGTTCTGCATATAGTCAACTGTGTGTCAAGTAGGGAAAGGTCTTGTTCTGAAGATTGTCAGATATCAGCAGGTAAAGGTCTTGTTCTGAAAATTTGTCCGTCATCAGTAGTTAAAGTCTTGTTCTGAACATTGTCGGTTGTCAGTAGGTAAAGGTCTTGTTCTGAACATTGTCAATTGGTAAAGGTCGTGTTCTGAACATTGTCGGTTGTCAGTAGGTAAAGTCTTTTTCTGAACAGTGTCAGTTGGTAAAGATCTTGTTCTGAACATTGTTGGTTGTCAGTAGGTAAAGGTCTTGTTCTGAACATTGTTGGTTGTCAGTAGGTAAAGGTCTTGTTCTGAACATTGTCAGTTGTCAGTAGGTAAAGTCTTGTTCTGAGCATTGTCAGTTTGTAAAGGTCTTGTTCTGAACATTGTCAGTTGTCAGTAGGTAAACATTGTCAGTTGGTAAAGGTCTTGTTCTGAACATTGTCGGTTGTCAGTAGGGAAAGTCTTGTTCTGACATTGTCAGTTGGTAAAAGTCTTGTTCTGAACATTGTCGGTTGTCAGTTGGTAAAGGTCTTGTTCTGAACATTGTCAGTTGTCAGTTGGTAAAGGTCTTGTTCTGAACAGTGTCAGTTCAGTAGGTAAAGGTCTTGTTCTGAACGTTGTCAGTTGTCGTTCGTAAACATTGTCAGTTGGTAAAGGTCTGTTCTGAATATTGTCGGTTGTCAGTAGTAAAGGTCTTGTTATGAACATGTGCAGTTGGTAAAGGTCTTGTTCTGAACATTGTCGGTTGTCAGTTGGTAAAGGTCTTGTTCTGAACATTGTCAGTTGTCAGTTGGTAAAGGTCTTGTTCTGAACAGTGTCAGTCATCAGTAGGTAAAGGTCTTGTTCTGAACATTGTCGGTTATCAGTTGGTAAAGGTCTTGTTCTGAACAGTTTCAGTCATCAGTAGGTAAAGGTCTTGTTCTGAACATTGTCGGTTATCAGTTGGTAAAGGTCTTGTTCTGAACAGTTTCAGTCATCAGTAGGTAAAGGTCTTGTTCTGAACATTGATGGTTGTCAGTAGGTAAAGTCTTGTTCTGAATATTGTCGGTTGTCAGTAGGTAAAGGTCTTGTTCTGAACATTGTTGGTTGTCAGTAGGTAAAGGTCTTGTTCTGAGCATTGTCGGTTGTCAGTAGGTAAAGGTCTTGTTCTGAACATTGTCGGTTGTCAGTAGGTAAAGTCTTGTTCTGAGCATCGTCAGTTGGTAAAGGTCTTGTTCTGAACATTGTCAGTTGTCAGTAGGTAAAGTCTTGTTCTGAACATTGTCAGCAGTCAGGTTGGTGTGAATCTTGTATTAAACATTGTCAGCTGTCAGGTTGGTGAAAGTCTTGTTCTGAGCATTTCCAGCTGTTGAGCTGACTAAAGTCTTGTTATGAACATTGTCAGCTGTTGAGCTGACTAAAGTCTTGTTATGAACATTGTCAGCTGTTGAGCTGACTGAAGTCTTGTTATGAACATTGTCAGCTGTTGAGCTAAGTCTTGTTATGAACATTGTCAGTTGTTGAGCTGACTAAAGTCTTGCTATGAACATTGTCAGCTGTCAGGTGGGGTGAAAGCTTGTTTTGAATATTGTTAACTGGTTGGTGAAGTTCTTGTTTTGAACATTTTGACCTATCAGGTTGGTGGATTTCATATTCTGAACATTGTCAACTGTCAAGTTGGTGGAAGTTTATTTCTGAACATTGTCTGTGAAGTTAGAGGAACTCTTGTTTGAACATTGTCAACTGTCAAGTTGGATGAAGTCTTGTTCGAACATTGTCAACTGTCAAGTTGGATGAAGTCTTGTTTTGAACAATGTCAAGTTGGTTGAAGTCTTGTTTAACATTGTCAGCTGCCAAGTTGGTGGAAGTCGTGTTCGATCATTTTCAGTTGTCAAGCTGACAAAAATCTTGAACACAGATTATAGTCAAGTTGATAGAACTCTTGTTTATTACAGTATGTTCAGAAATGATGGCTGTGTTACTTTGCATATGTTTGTGTGCTTGAATGTATGTGCAAGCTGCGTATGTGTGTGTGTGTGTTTGTATGTATGCATGCACGCACACATAAACACTTGTGTGAGCACTAATACATATGCGTGTGATTGTGACCATATGTGCAATGCCAGCTTATTCCAGACCTTGCTTTTGTCTGAAATGATTCCCTTAACTGATGTTAGGTATAGAGATGCTTTATTAGAAAAAGAAACACTGTGAACTTTTGGATAAGGGGTGATGACAGAAACCACTGATCGTCAGATTAACTAATAGACAATATTATGATAGGGATGTCATCACAAGTGAAATTTACGAAGAAGTCAGTCAGATTGATTACATGTCTTTACTGGCAGTATCAAAGATATTATATAAGACATATGTTGTTCCTTTGGAATATTCAAGGAGATGAATCTGAAACACATTCGTTTCATTTGAACATTTCTTTCTTTTTTCGCTGATTGATTCTATCCAATGATTTATCAGCATTAACAGTTGCGTCCTTTTTGTTCATCAGTTCTACAGAATTTGTTTTTCCCAAGGGCAAGTTTCACTTGTCAAGAAATTTACAAATGGAAAACATGAAAAGAGAACAGTGCTAAAAACAAGAAAATGGACAATAGATCTTATCATACATAAACAAATTTCAAAGCAGCAATAAGTTTACAAACTGAACAGCAAATTCAGTTTAACATATACACATATTACAAAACAAGCACAACATCGTGTCTACACTGTCAGTGTCACACGTTAACCTTCTTACTGTATTGAATGTTGTCCTTTTTTTTTTTCTAAATCGGTAATCACAGAGAGAGAGAACACAACCCTACACTCCTAGAATTCTCCATACAGAAGCATGTAGAATATTTTTTCATATTTGTATATCTTGTCTTTCTCCAGAATACAACAAAATACAGAACATCCCTGGTGACCACTTCTTTATCCGCACCAACTTCACCCGGACAGCGGAAGGGGAAGGAGAGTTGGACTTTGAGAAGGATGACATCCTGATGGTGGAGAACACAATGCACCGCGGCACCCTGGGTCTGTGGCATGCCTGGCTCCTGGACCAGCACGGCATCAAGCAGCGTTGTGGATCCATTCCCAGCAGACTGAGGTAAAGGCATTGGTACTGGCTGAAAACTATCCCTCACAGTGTGAGGTAAGGACACAGGTATCAGCTGAAGACACTCCCAACAAGCTAAGGTAAGGGCACTGGTGCTGGCTGAAAAACCATCTCAAACAAGTAAGGATGCTGGTATTGGATGAAAGTCATCCCCAACAGGCAGAGAAAAGGGTTCTGGTATTAGTTAAAAAACCATCTGTGACAGGCTGAGGCAGTCAGAGCATTGGTACTGGCTGAAAAGCCATCCCTGAGAGGCTTAGGTAAGGACATTGGTTTGGGCTGAAAAACCATGCCCAACAAAGAGGAGAGTGAGAGTGGAGAGGAGGGGGTTGGAGAATTTTACAAAATAACGCATTTTATCTGCAGGATCCTTTTTGCTTTTCTTGGGTTTTTTTGTAGGAAAACTGTATAGTATGTAGAAAGTCCCATTGTTTAATGGGTAGAGCGTTTGCCTGTGGAGCTGACAAGGTGTTGAGTACAAATCATTCAGTAAGTGAGATGTTTACAGCTTGAAAACTTCCGTCCATACAGCAGTACATGGTTACCTGATTCAGGTCAAGGAAGGTTAAGATGATTGAAGGAGAGAGATGGGCTCCACTTTACATAATACCATGCTCCAAACATAACGAACCTCTTGTAGCTCTTGCCCCTATAGCTATTACGCTGTGGGACTTTTAACCATAAACTTGATGATATCTAATATGCATACCTGTGCTTTCAAGTTTGTTTATTTTTTGTGTTTCTATGAACTTACGAATAGATTTGGTTTCAGTCATATACAAAATGTTTATATGAATAGTCTGACTAACTGTTCAGATCTATGTCTGTGCAGAAATTAAATGGTTGAGATTGTTTAAAAATTTGTTTTCAACATTTACTGATGCTTTATATTGTCCTATTGTCATGACATAGTTGTGAAACTAATGTTATGAAAAGGAAATACGGTCAAATGTCCCAAGAAAGATTTTCACAGGATTTCTCTCTAAATTTTGTTTTTCTAGAACAGTTTTCTGTTTGTCTGTACTCTTGTTTACCTCCTAATAATGACCCCATGTGTAAGCTATCCTGGAGATCATCATTGAGAAATCCATTGTTTTGGGGTATTTCTGAAATCAGTGGCAACTTGTTCAAAACAATCTGTCACACTATCTTCATCGTTGCACTGTTTTGGCTGTGTTTCACAAATAAAACAGATAAAACCATGCAAGCTACATGTGATTAAAACTTTATTACGTTTACTTTTAAAATTTCCAAACAGTTTTCATAAGTGTTACTTACAAATTTCTTAAGTATCAAAAATTATGTCACTAGATTTTGAAAAAGGAAGAAGTGTGAAAGGTATGTGTGCTTGCAGCAGAATGTTTGTGCTGTTGGTCAGCATACGCACTGCGAAGAATTAGATTGTTTTTTCCTTCAGAGGAATGTTCCCTTATTTATATCAACACATTCGCCTGTCACAAGTTCAGGTGCCTCTCAAAATGAGAACTGCCTCCTTTCCGCGGAAAAACGTGCCCATTTCACCCTGTTTCAAAATGATTCTTGCGGGAGAGAAAACTGGGCTGTTGTCTGCAAGCAACAACTGCATTTCAGAAATTAGTCAAACAGATAGCCTGTCTAGATTCCCCTGAATAAAAGCATATGTGAATTTAGCATTCTGCAGTGTTCAAGCTTTGGCCATGCATGTTTGATTCATGTTTGAGCAAGACTTTAGAGTTCAGCTTCAATACATCTACCTAGATGATCAGCAGTAGGAAAAGATGTTCCTTGCTCTTCCACTTTCCATTGCTGTCCATGTTAGTATTGTTACTACATTAACAGGCTTGGCGATGAGATGGTGCTGAAACGTAGCCACTCAGAGAGCTGGAGTCTGGGAGAGGCTGATGACCTGAAAGGATCACGACGAGGAGGTTCAGGCTCAGTGCGACGCAGCATTTTTCGACGTCGGCGCCACCACAGGAACAACTCAAAAGACAGTCGAGAGGGCTCTTTCTCAGAAGTGTCACTGAACAGTGAATCTGTACCCATACTGGATGGTGAGTATAGCTGATGCATCAAGAGAAAATGGGCACATTGTTAGGTTCAGATCCTTGTAGTTATCACACAAAAGTCAGTGAGCACAGAAAGTCACCACTTTGTATTTTTGCTACCTCAGCCAAGGAGGTTTGTTTGTCAGTCAGGAAATGACTATGTTGAAACTGACTGATAATTTTTGGAAAGATGGAATGTGATTTAAGGGCGAACCCATCAAAATTTGCGATGCAGATCCAGATCAGAATGTAGGTCCTCGGTCACTGCAGCAAGATGATGCAGCGACTGTGGAACCCAACTGTAAGCCAGAGGTCGTGGAAAGATGGAATGTGGCCCAAGAACCAGCAGTGAACGTTCGGTATGGACCCAGGTCAAAGGACAGGTCCAGAGTCTGTTTGACCTCGGTGGAGGTCCGCGCTCTTCTGAGTGCTCTCCCCAGTGAATGAAACGGGCGATTACAGGGGAGGTTAGTCAGTAAAAGGCCTGAATTGTTCACAGAGTCAGGGAAGGGGAGGGGAGATAATAGGAGAGGTTTCATGTCTTGAGTTGGCTGGTTCAGTCCTCCCTGGGCCTGAAAGTTGTTCAGTTGTATTAAAGTTACTTACTGAACCAGCCGCCGTGGCGAAGTGGTCAGCGTCGCGGACTCCCGGCTAGGAGGTCATGGGTTCGAATCCCATCAGAAGTCATGTGGGTTTTTCTGCCCCGACCGGCTCCTACCCAGAGTTGAGTTGCTGCGGACTCAGTTGGAAAGACAGGGACCACACAGTCGAGTTTCATCCACTTAATGGATGCGTTTCTGAGAGTGTTGCTCAAATTTCCTGACCAACACTGCAGGTGCTTGTATCTCTCGGGCCTGGTTGACGCCGGGATATATTATGAAAGGAAGCGTAGAGTACAGCCCTGTCATGTAGTCTCAGACCGAAATGGAAGTCCGTAGCATCATCTTAATCATCCTCATTCTCATCGATCAGCATAAAAAAAATGTCTCAAATTCTGTGGCCCTTCATGCCCTGCTCTCATGGTGACCTCAATTTCGATGTCCTCTCCATGTCTGTGGCCTTGGTTTGGTTCCGTCGGGGTCACCGGTATCGGCGAGTCCACGGGGGCTGTCGTTGGACGGACGTGGTGGCGCCCTCCGGAGGGAGAGCTCACTCATGCCGGCTCCGCGACTAAGCAATTATTGTCATCAGTAGGGGGCTTAGTAGGTGGTGTCCTGCGTATGTTAGATCAGAACAGGCGCCACTGAACACCACCGAAGTGACTCGGCAGCAGTGCAGTGTCTCCTCCGGTGGGTTGCCTCTTGACGACTTGACATTGACTGCTCCCTGTGGATTGCCGGTGCCGGGGCTGTGGCGGGGCCGACCGGGCTGTGGATGTGGACGGGGTGTCGGAATGAGCGGCGTGGGTGCACTGCCTCTGAGGTGGCGCAGAGATTGGGACAGCAAAAAAAACAAAAAAACAAAAAAAAGTTACTTACTGGAACTTTTACGGGCACAGCTGTCAGTATTGGTCTACTGTTTTGGGGCATAAAGAGTCATAGAGCAGGGTTGTTTACCCATATGATTTTGCCATATATTGTGCACATGTGGGGCGAAAGTACAGTGAATGTGATGAACTGGGAAAAAAAAAAAAATGTTGAAAAAAAAATTCTGGAGATGAAGTTCTTTAGCAGTAACTGCACTTGCAGTGTGTAACCATTGTGCTAGTGCAGTATGACTAAACAGCGACAACTCTTGCATGCTAAATTGCGTCTGGCTGCGTCTGTGTCTCCGAAGAAGTGCCAGTACAGCAGAATAATGGCAGGGACTACAGGCCCAGAAATACGAAAAGAAATAACCTGGCATGAAAGCTTGAATTTGTGTCTTAGTATACTGATGAGTGAGGTTTGTCAAGATTTTGGAAGATCGTTCACCCCCACCCCCACCACATGTACACACACTTCGTAGAAAATATGCTCATTTTATTTGAAAAGTACATGAGTAGCAGTTTGGGGGAAAACAGGTCTGATAGAGCAGTGTAACTAATTGTTTTAAAGCAAACATATGGCAGATAATACTAAACATTTTTGTGGTGCCCTTGGTCAGAGAAAAAGGAAATAGTTGTGGCCTTTAAACAAGAATGTGTGGGATCCTTTGCTTTAGAACTATTGTTGATTTTTTTTTTCAAGAGCTTGTTTCCCTTTCTTTATGCAGTTCACTTAGTTTTAAGGTCTTTTTGTTGCTTTTCAGAGTCTGTGTTGGGCTATACTCAAGTGGAGAGAATAGAATGTAAGTATGAAATTATCTTATAATGATGTTGAAATTCTTTTTGCATTTAAAAACTTCTAGGATTTTTTTTTTCTTTTTTTTCTTTACAAGCAAATAAATTTGAATAAAAATCACAAAATATGAGCAGTTGAATTTCATATGAAAATAAAAAGTGGGAGAGTTTTAAATAAGTACCGGAAAATTCTGTCACAAAGCGTGATAATGACAAAATTGCAGTGCAAGAAATGATAGTTTTAATGAAAAAAGAATTCAGCAAACGTTTTGTCCGAAATCTAATTCTGCAAGCAAAGAATAATTAAGATAGCATTCTGAGAAAAAAGGAAAATGCAGGATGGTAATAGAGCGGTGTGTGTGTGTGATAGTTAATGCAGATTGGTTCTTGATAAACCGTGACTGGACAGTGATGTTTAGAGATCTGTCCCTGTTTCAGTTGAAAATGGAGATAAAATGGTCAGGGACCCATTGCTGGTTGGATTCTCAGAAGTGTATCACTTGAACACTCTGTGTTTTTTCTGTAAAACCTCAGAGAGAACTTCCTTAGATTCGCAGTAGAGCATCGCTGTTGTGTTTTTCCTGTACAACCAGCAAAGAAAACATCGTTGGACACATAGTAGAGTGTCATTTTAACATTCAGTGTTGTTCCTATACAATCAACAAAGAGAACATCATTGGATTCATAGTAGAGAATCACTTCAACACTCGGAGTTTTTTTTTTTTATATAAAACCAACAGCATCAAAAGTATCGGTTGTCTTCAATTGTGTAATCACCCAGACTATTTTGAACGTTAATTAGTGTGTTTTTCAGTCTAATTTTTTTTTAGTATCATAGATGTCTTCTAGGATAGCATTTTAACGCAAAATTTTTCATATGACATTATAGGTTTGGTAAAGAAAGGAAAATGTCCGTCAGTTGATTGTGTTCACTTTTTTTGTGTGGTTAAACAGCCTGCAGTAGTATTAGGGGATGTGATAGGTGATAAGTTTCTGAAGTCACATGTCATGGTGGTGACAGCCAATCAGACGAGGCCTGTGGTTCTGCTGGCCCCTTTGGCAGACTCCATCATCAGGAAGCTGGTCTCTGAATCGCCTGACAAGTACAAGTTATGTGAGCCTTGTAAGTTCTGTTTCTTTTCATCCATCTGACGCACCTGGTTAATTTCAAGACCTGATTGGTTTTATGTATGTGAATGGGTCAGTGTGTCTTAGGAGATTGATAATGCGTGTTTATTACCAAGGAGAAGTTGAGAGGTACTGATGTTTGTGTCTGGCAGACAGTTTTAGGTGAATTTGGAATCAGAAGGAATTGGAGATGGGGACGATGGTGGTGGTGGTTTGGGGGAAGGGGTGGGGGGGTGGGGGTCACAACAGATTGTATGTCGTGTCTTGTTGGCTGACGGTGATGGTGGGAGGGAGGGGATCAAACATGATGCAGGCTCTGACATTCAGCACTGATGATTACCGATGTCTTAGGGAAGCAAGTAGGATTTTCAGGTATGATTGTCATTGCTGTATGAAACAGTCATGTGTAGGTGGGGGAGGGTGGGGGGGGGGGGGTAACCAGGTGCATTGCAGGCAGTTATATGAATCATGTTGTGCTGGAGGTGGCAGTTTAGGGGGAGAGACGGGCAGCTCCATATGAATCATAGTGTATTGGATGAGGAGGGGCTCTGTATGAATCAAGTGTGTTGGAGGAGTAGGGGCTCTGTATGAATCATAGTGTATTGGAGGACAAGGGGCTCTGTATGAATCATAGTGTATTGGAGGAGGAGGGGCTCTGTATGAATCATAGTGTGTTGGAGGACAAGGGGCTCTGTATGAATCATAGTGTATTGGAGGAGTAGGGGCTCTGTATGAATCATAGTGTATTGGAGGACAAGGGGCTCTGTATGAATCATAGTGTATTGGAGGAGGAGGGGCTCTGTATGAATCAAGTGTATTGGAGGACAAGGGGCTCTGTATGAATCAAGTGTGTTGGAGGAGTAGGGGCTCTGTATGAATCATAGTGTATTGGAGGAGGAGGGGCTCTGTATGAATCATAGTGTATTGGAGGACAAGGGGCTCTGTATTAATCATAGTGTGTTGGAGGAGGAGGGGCTCTGTATGAATCAAGTGTGTTGGAGGAGGAGGGGCTCTGTATGAATCATAGTGTGTTGGAGGAGGAGGGGCTCTGTATGAATCATAGTGTATTGGAGGAGGAGGGGCTCTGTATGAATCATAGTGTATTGGAGGAGGGGCTCCGTATGAATCATAGTGTGTTGGAGGAGGAGGGGCTCTGTATGAATCATAGTGTATTGGATGAGGAGGGGCTCTGTTTGAATCATAGTGTATTGGAGGAGGAGGGGCTCTGTATGAATCATAGTGTATTGGAGGAGGAGGGGCTCTGTATGAATCATAGTGTGTTGGAGGAGGAGGGGCTCTGTTTGAATCATAGTGTATTGGAGGAGGAGAGGCTCTGTATGAATCATAGTGTATTGGAGGAGGAGGGGCTCCGTATGAATCATAGTGTGTTGGAGGAGGAGGGGCTCTGTATGAATCATAGTGTATTGGAGGAGGAGGGGCTCTGTTTGAATCATAGTGTATTGGAGGAGGAGGGGCTCTGTATGAATCATAGTGTGTTGGAGGAGGAGGGCACTGTATGAATCATAGTATATTAGAGGACAAGGGGCTCTGTATGAATCATAGTGTATTGAATGAGGAGGGGCTCTGTATGAATCATAGTGTATTGGAGGAGGAGGGCTCTGTATGAATCATAGTGTATTGGATGAGGAGGGGCTCTGTATGAATCATAGTGTATTGGAGGACGAGGGGCTCTGTATGAATCATAGTGTATTGGATGAGGAGGGGCTCTGTATGAATCATAGTGTATTGGAGGAGGAGGGGCACTGTATGAATCATAGTGTATTGGAGGACGAGGGGCTCTGTATGAATCATAGTGTGTTGGAGGAGGAGGGGCTCCGTATGAATCAGTGTGTGTTGGAGGAGGAGGGGCTCTGTATGAATCAAGTGTATTGGATGAGGAGGGGCTCTGTATGAATCATAGTGTGTTGGAGGAGGAGGGGCTCTGTATGAATCATAGTGTGTTGGAGGAGGAGGGGCTCTGTATGAATCAAGTGTATTGGAGGAGGAGGGGCTCTGTATGAATCATAGTGTGTTGGAGGAGGAGGGGCTCCGTATGAGTCATAGTATGTTGGAGGAGGATTGACTCTGTATGAGTCATAGTGTGTTGGAGGAGGAGAGGCCCTGTATGAGTCACAGTGTGTTGAAGGAGGACGAGGAGGTGGATGTCATGGTCATTGACTTTGTGGGTACTGATGATTATCACTGATTGAATCTGTAATTATATTGGGGGATGGACTCTGATTGTGTTGTGTAGAGGGATTTGATTCAAGTATTGTGTTGGGGGATTGATTCAGTGATTGTGTCAGGGAATTGACTTCATGATTGTGTTGAAGGATTGACTCGGTGATGATGTAGGGGGATTAACTCCATGATTGTGTAGGAAATTGTCTGCATAATTGGCGTGGGGATTGAGCCCGTGACTGTGTTTAGAGAGTGTCTCCACGCATGTGTTGGGGCACTGATTCCATGATTGTGTTTAGCGATTGACCCCATTAATACGTGTTGGTGAATTGACTTGGTGTTTGGGGATTGACTCGTTGATTATGCTGGCAGGTTTACTATGATTGTGTTGGGAGATTGTCTCCACAACTCTGTTGGAGGGTTATCTCCATGATTGTGTTTGGGAATTGGACTTCATGACTGTCGGGGGATTAACTCCATGATTGTCGGGGCATTGTGTCTGTGATCGGTTGGAGGATAGACTCTATAATTGGTTCTAAGGATTGATTAGGTGATTGTGATGGGGATTGACCCCATGACTGTGTTGTTGGATCATTTCCATGATTGTGTGGTGGGATTGTCTTCATGATTGTGTTGGGGGATTGCCTCTTAGATTGTATGGGAGGGATTGTCTCTAAAATTGTGTAAGGGGATTAACTGGATGATTGTGTCAGACAGGTTAACTCCATGATTGTGTTTAGGGATTGACTCCAGGATTGTGCTGGAGGGATTGACTCCGTGATTGTGTTAGAAGATTGACTCCATGATTGTTTTGAGGGATTTTGCTGATAATTGTGTGTGGGGATTGACGCCATGATTGTGTCAGGAGCTTGACTCGGTGGTTATGTCTGTGGATTGTCAGGTACAGTGCGGGCGCTGATGAAGGACATGGAGCAGAGTGTGGCAGAGGGAAGGCTGGTGGATTACTGGAAGAAAGACGACTTATTTGAGTGCATTCAGGTCTCCAACATCCGCAGCATATCAGACGAGGTGTGTAGTATACCTTTTTTGCATTTCCTGGCTGAATGTCAGGCAGATCACCTGGTTGGTACATCTTTAAGAAAGACAAGCACACAGAATGTGTATTACAGCATGAGAGGTTTACATGTCAGGCCTGCAGTTGATTACCTGGCCAGTAAGGCAGCACTAGTGCATCTTCAGAGGATTTTGTCTTTTTTTTTCATGTCGGTGATGATTGTCACGGAAGGAACTTACATTTCCAAACCACTGATTTTTTTTTTCCAGTGTAAAAACAAGTTATAGACAGCTGTTTTTTTGCTCTACAGTTCTGTGTTACATTAACAAGCACCTTGACTTTAGCATAGCAGTCCACATAGGTACTTTTTCTGATCCATGTACATGGCACCATGAAGTTTACGCAACCACATGTTAGCCAGTTCTTAATATATATTTAAACTTTGGTGATTGAAGCAAGCAGTATTTACATGTAGTTTGTTGATGCACCAGAACATGTAGTTTAGGTCACACTCTGGGACATTCAGTTGAGATAAAACATTTCAGCATGCTGTTGAGAGGAAATACCTGAATGTGCTGTTGAGGTCATATACCAGAACATGCTGTTGAGATGAAACACCAGAACATGCTGTTGAGATGAAACACCAGAACATGCTGTTGAGATCAAACTCTAAACACCAGAACATGCTGTTGAGATAAACACCAGAACATGCTGTTGAGATAAACACCAGAATATGCTGTTGAGATGAAACACCAGAATATGCTGTTGATATGAAACACCAGAACATGCTGTTGAGATCAAACTCTAAACACCAGAACATGCTGTTGAGATAAAACACTAGCACATTCAGTTGAGACCACATCAAGCACACCAGAGCTGAATGTAAGCTGTTAACTGATGTGCACAGTGGAGGATGGATGCTTCAGCCTTGTTGACTCTTGACACTGAACATGATTGTAGATGAAGGGGCCTGCAGCACAGATTGCCTTCAGAAGTGATGCTGCCCTTCAGGAGGCGCTTCAGAATACAAGACAAACCCTGTCAGATATTGAGTGAATTAAGTAGTGCTTTCAATTTTGACAATTGTTATGTGTTGTGTGTGTCAGCTTTACCATTGGAATTGGTTTATTCAAATGGCCAGAAAAATCTGTTTTTACCATGCACATACTTTAGTTATGATGCTTGTGTGTTATGTATGTATATTCCCAGATCCCAGAGTGTTTGAAATAACGAAGCAAACATGTTTAGGGTTCCCACATTAACTGTTGATGAAACGGTCGTTAAAAGTGGTACATCACCAGCACATGCCTCATTTGTTACTCTGTCCTTCAGAAAATCCATTGTTTGCTTGACGTGAACTCACGAGCCATTGAAAGACTTCATCGCCTAAAGATCTATCCGATCGTGATCTTTGTACGCCATAAAAGCGCCAAACAGCTCAGGTAAGTTTGCTGCAATCAGCTCCTCTGAAAGCTCAGAATTATGTATTCAAACCAGATGTGGCAATGTGGTTAACATAAGGACTCCGGGCAGGGAGGTCATGGGTTTGATTCCCAACAGAGCCATTGATGTGTGAGATTTTTCTGCCCTGACCAGCTTCTATCTGGAACTGAGTTTGCTTAGGACTCAATTGGGAAGACTAGGACTACCCAGTCGAGCTTCATCCACATAATGGATGCATCCCTAAGAGAGTCACTTAAATTTCCTGACCAATGCTGTAGGTATCTGTATCTCATGGGGGTAGTTGACTTTGGGATATATTACTAAAGTAGGCAAAGAGCACAATCCTGTCATTCAGTCTCAGACTAGAATGGAAATCCATAACTGTCATCATTATCCTCATTGATCAGCATAAAAAAAAAGTTTCAAATTCTGTGACCTTTCATGCCCAGCTGTTATGGTGACCTATGTTACTACCAAGCCCTGTCAGAATTGAGAGTTCTTTGAATATGTCTCACCTTGAAATGACCTATGGTCAGTTTCTGCAGCTGACCAAAAAAAATAGATGTCTGTTATTTCTGCCAAAAGAGGTCAAACAGGAGAAAAGTTACACACAAAAGGAACTCTGAACATTCCTGAAGTATGACTGTGACAGAAAACATTCTAAGTTAAGTTTCCAGACTTCTTGTCTTCATCTGTTAGATTATTTGTCAGTTTCAAGGAAACAAGAACAGAAAATTGATAGAAAAGGTCTACTTCTGATCAAAAAAAAAGTTTACTTGGACATCAGAACTGGAATTCGGATAAAGAAGATTAGGAAATGTTTTGGTGAGACAATGTTGATAGTTATATAAGAACAATACCTGCAATAGCAATTAATGAAAGAGTGCGTCTAGGTTAAGTATATGATTTCATTCGCTTTGTTCCTCATTCGGCGGTTGTAAAGTTAGTCTCAGGGCCTGTCATGCTGTTGATATCACCATCCCAGGTAAGATGTGCTCATACAAATTAACTGCATTTTGAAAACAGGAAAAACAACAGCATTCATGAACAAACACCCCATGCCAGTTTCTGTGGGTTTTTTTTTTTGCTCAGTCTTTCTGTCTGTATGTGTCAAATTAGATTGAAATAATTAGAAAAAATAATTTGTCAGGCAGGGCAGATTGTAGACAGAACTGACCTGCAGGCAGTATGAATAGCTTGCCTGTAGGAGTTGACCAATCCCTAAGGTTTTTAATGAGCTCCAAATGATTGCCAGTGTCTGCTGATTGTGTATTATGTTGTGGGGACAGTGTATGATGCGGCAAGTTTGGGGTTTTTCAGAGAAATCCGTGATTCCCAGTTCTTGCCAGAGAGGCTGACCAGCAAGGCATCCAAGGACAGCTATGACCACTTTGTCAAACTGGAGGAGGACTACTCTCATCTCTTCTCCACCGTGGTGCAGGGGGGCAACCTGGCGGAGATGAGCACACATGTCAAAGTAGCCATTAATGCTGAACAGAAGAAAGCCATCTGGGTCAGCGTGTCCTGTTTATAGCACCCACTCTGCAGCAAGAGACAAGTGTGGTTGTTTTCAGCTGTGTGAAACAGAAAAACAGACTTCAGTCATGTCTGGAGGAATGCTTCGTTGCTGGCAGTGTTGCACAATTTTTGGTCTCGGTGAAGAATCCTCCTCCTGACCTGATGAGTGGGATTGTCTGGGTTTTTTTTTTTTTTTTATCTGTCTTTTCAAACTGGTCAGAAGATATGGCATCATCAAGTGGCTTGTTGCTTTGTGTCATATTTTGCACACAGAATAGGTGTAAAGTTGGTGCATTATTTTCTGTGTTGTTGCCTTCAGAATGCACACAGCATTCCATGATGGATCCAGAACTGTGTGCCTTTTGAGCAAGGCTGTATATGATCCTTTGGTGCCTGCAGACTCAAGTGCTGTATATTTTGTTCTCATTTGGCTTCCAGCTGATACTCTGTGATCCTTACCAACTAAATGTCTCCTCTCTTTTGGGGCAAAGAGTTCTTTTTTGTTGTTTTTAAACAGGAACGATTCAGCTTAATCTGTGGTACATTTGTGTGTGTGTGCATATATATGTTTATGCAGAGAAGATGGGGTGCAGAACAAAATGTTGTCCTTTGGAATCAAAAAGATCTAACTGTTATTTTGCAGGTGGAGGCTCACAGCTACCTTTTTCATTCATTTTTTTTTTTATAAAGTGTCCTTGCCTCTGGATTCCATGATATGGAGTGATAGATAATGAAATTTAAATGTTAAAAACTTTGATCTCCTAGGTATAAATGTTAGGCATAGGAAAACAGATTTCTAGATTTGGATTCTCTGGAAAGGAGAACAATGATATGTAGGTAGCCGTGGAATGTGAATCCTGACCTTGAGAATTAGACTTCAGTGAAAAACTATTAAGAGGAAAGATGGGGTCCCTGTGATAAACAGTGGGTCCATATGATGAATGGTGGGGTCTGTGGATGAATTGTGAGTTGGTTGACAATCAGATTTTTGAGGTATGATAGAGCAGTGTTATGAATGGTTGGGTCACTTTGAGTAACAGTGAGGGGTTTTTGTTATGAACAGTCGGGTCCCTGTGATGAATGATGGGAGTCATAGTAATAAATGGTGGTGTCTCCCTTGTGATGAATCGTGGGGTCCCTGTAATGAATGACGAGGTCCTTGTAATGAATGATAGGCTCCATAACATCAATGACGGGGTTCCAATGATAAATGATGGGGTCCCTGGGGTAAATGGTGGGGTTCCTGTAACGAATGATGAGGTTCCTATGATGAACGGAGAGTTCTTGTGATGAATGATGGGACCCTCAAGATGAATTATTAGAACCCTGTAATAATCGGTGGGGTTCCTGTGATGAATGATGGGGTCCTTGTGATGAATGATGAGGTCCTTGTGGTGAATGATGGGGTCCTATGATGAATTGTGAGGTCCTTGTGATGAATGGTGGGGTCTCTATGATGAATTATGAGGTCCTTTTGAGGAATAGTGGGTCCTTGTGATGAATGGGGTGTCCTTTTGTTTAATGGTGGGATCCCATTGATGAAAAGTGGAGTCCCTGTGATGAAGGGTAGGGTCCTTGGATATCCAAGTGATGAATGGATGGTTTCTATGATGAATAGTAGGTTGCCTATGAAGTCCCTTTGATGAATGGTAGATTCCTAGGATATCCCTGAGATGAATGGTAGGGTTTTTACAATTAAACGGTACGTTCCCAGTGATGCATGGTAGGATTTTCCTCATTAAATGGTAGGTTTCCTATGATGTCCCTGTGAAGAATCGTAGGATTTTTCTGATTAAATGGTAGGTTCCCTGCAATGTCTCTGTAATGAATGGTAGGATTTTCCTGATTAAATGGTAGGTTCCCTGCAATGTCTCTGTAATGAATGGTAGGATTTTCCTGATTAAATCAATGTCTCTGTAATGAATGGTAGGATTTTCCTGATTAAATGGTAGGTTCCCTGCAATGTCTCTGTAATGAATGGTAGGATTTTCCTGATTAAATGGTAGGTTCCCTGCAATGTCTCTGTAATGAATGGTAGGATTTTCCTGATTAAATGGTAGGTTCCCTGCAGTGTCTCTGTAATGAATGGTAGGATTTTCCTGATTAAATGGTAGGTTCCCTGCAATGTCTCTGTAATGAATGGTAGGATTTTCATGATTAAATGGTAGGTTCCATGTGATATCCCTGTTATGAATGGTAGGATTTTCCTGATTAAATGGTAGGTTTCCTATGATGTCCCTGTAATGAATGGTAGGATTTCCTGATTAAATGGTAGGTTCCCTGCGATGTCTCTGTGATGAATGGTAGATTTTGCTGATTAAATATTAGGTTCCCAGTGATGACCCTGTAATGAATGGTAGGGTTTTCCTGATTAAATGGTAGGTTCCATGTGATATCCCTGTAATGAATGGTAGGATTTTCCTGATTAAATGGTAGGTTCTCTGTGATGTCTCTGTAATGAATGGTAGGATTTTCATGATTAAATGGTAGGTTCCCCGTGATGTCCCTGTAATAAATGGTAGGATTTTTCTGACTAAATGGTAGGTTTCCTATGATGTCCCTGTGATGAATGGTAGGATTTTCATGATTAAATGGTAGGTTCCCTGCGATGTCCCTGTAATGACTGGTAGGATTTTCATGATTAAATGGTAGGTTCCCAATGATGACCCTGTAATGAATGGTAGGATTTTCATGATTAAATGGTAGGTTCCCTGCGATGTCCCTGTAATGACTGGTAGGATTTTCCTGATTAAATGGTAGGTTCCCAATGATGTCCCTGTGATGAGGGTCCCTGCTATGAGTGGTAGGGTCCCTGCTGTGAATGGTAGGGTTCCTATGTTGAATGGTAGGGTCTGTGTGATGACCCTGTGAAGAGTGGTGGGGTTCCTATGATGAATGATAGAGTTATGTGGTGGATGGTGAGGTCCGTATGATGAATAGTAAGGTCCCAGAGATGTCCCTATGATGAATGATGGGTTCCCTATGATGAATGGTGGGGCCAGTATAATGAATGGTTGGGTTCCTGGCTTGAAAGTGAATACTACAACTAGGGCAGAAAAAAAAGAACATTATATGTGTAATCAGGAATGGGTGTGTGTTATTCTTATGAACTCATCTTTATCTGGTGTACAGATCTTAGGTATGGTGTACATAATCTTCAAGCCAGCAACATTCCATATCAGGATGTACACAATTTTGATTCAGTTTTCTCCTGATAGCCTGTGTTAATTGAAGCAAAACAATGGCAGAAAACTTCTCTTGACAAAGCAAAATCCATAGGAAACTTGTCCTGAACTCAAAGTTTCCTTACCTAATAACCTAAGTGGAAGTGTTTGAATGTGTTGGTTGTAAGAAGTGAGCGTTCTTCTAATTAGAGTTTCTATGCCGATGATTCCTTTTTTCTTCTTCTTTTTAAAGATTGAACTGTTAAAGTGTGATTTAACTGAATGCAGATATCTGTAGTTGGACACATTGCTTGAGGCTTTGAGAAGAGACAGGAAAATGACAGAAAAGTGATCTAATGTGCACACTGTGCTATCTGTTGTGTGTGTGTGTGTGTGTGTGTGTGTGTGTTTCATAATGAAGAGATGAAGTATAATTGTGCTAGTCATGGTTAATTCTTGTTGATGGAAATCCAGAGTTCATTTTGGTGTTCGGTTTGTTTTTTGTGGCAGTTCGAGATTATTAATACAATGTCTGTTGGTTCAGTCTCTGTGTGATTTTGTTTGCTTCCTTTCCCCTTTTTTATTTGTCTTGTTTTGTTTCATTTTTTTTTTTAATACTTTTACTATTTAGAATTTGATGCCATGTTTACTTTTTCTTTACTCACACTCACATGCACGCACGTACACACACACACACGCATGCACGCACACACACACATACACACTCGCACACACACACACACACGTACACACGCACGCTCGCACGCACGCTGTTCTGTTGAAGTGTTGCTTTCTTTCACACCGGCATCCATTCTGTGTCAATTATTTCAACCAACACAAATCAGTGGGAAAGAATTAAAAAGTGAAGAGCCTCACAATTTTCTACATTTCTTTGGGTGGATATTCAAAGGTGTGAGAGGAAATAATGGAGGAAAATGCAGAGTCCATATTTTTGGAAGACAAACAACAGTACACACACACACACACACACACACACACATAATCATGACTTCAATCTGCAACACAACCTAAGTGTATAGAAAGGGTAACGGGACATACAAACTACCACATGATAATTGTGTCCTCCACATTCTGACCTGTCACATCTCCTCCACCATCTCTACTTTCCATTCTGTCTGATATGGGGGCAGATGACTGCAAGTCATGGCAAGGTTACATGATCATTTCTGGGTAACTGGAGCCACCAGATTGGATGTACTCTACGTGAAAATGATGACCCGGCATTCTTTGTTTAGGTTGCTTTCTTTTCAGTGTTTCCGACAACCACTAAAGCAAGCAAAATTTGCATATGATTATAGCGTTTCTAGCCTCTCTGTTGCCTGCTTTTTTTTCTTTTTTTTTTTTTTGTACTTAAGGTATGATAAACAGGGTGTTGTGCATGAATAAAGTACTAATACTGTCTCGGTTTCAGTTCTCATTCCTCTTTGTCCTGCACACTGGCTGGCTGTTTCTGCCTCTGTCCCTGTGTCTTTCACAGATTTTAGCCGTTTTGAAGTTCCTTCCACTATTCACACACATGTACACGTGCATATACACACACACACACACACATACTACATATACCTGTGCACACACACACGTTTGTCCATATACACAGATGCATGTCAGTACACATATACAAAGTATATAAACCTTTTAAATTTCAATAAAAGAGGTGTGGAGATTGCATGAAAGCTTCTGAATGTTAAGCACATGCTTAGTGCTTTTGTGCATGGAAAGGGGTTAGAGCTAGTGGTGAGGAGGGGGGTGAGGGTCTCACACATAGTTTATATGTAAAATACATAAATTATAAATTCTTGATATGAAATCATTTCAGGTCCTAATGCTGTTCTATCACTTTTGATGATGAAGCTGAAAAAGAACATCTCTTTATATGTATAAAATGACATTTTCTATTTCCACCCCTTATATATATTTAATTATGTGTGTGTGTGTCTGTCTGAAATAAAATTGTATGTATATGTGTATATATATTGGGGTTAGAAATGGAAAATTTCATTTTAATTGTATGCCTTGAAATGATCGTTACCTCAAATGATCGATTAGTACCTTGGCTATAATTTCTTAAATTGAGGGAGATTAAGCTGTGCATAGAGGAATGAATTGTG
This sequence comes from Conus canariensis, assembly GCA_033310375.1. NCBI lineage: Eukaryota > Metazoa > Mollusca > Gastropoda > Neogastropoda > Conidae > Conus > Conus canariensis. Next base: position 72,549,991 of record CM065715.1, on the reverse strand, counting down.
GTATTTTTCTCCATAAGGCTGGTGTTGATTCCACCATGTGTCCCACTAGATCCAGAAGCGTAGAGAGTGGCACTATATTGGCAGTGTTACTTTTATTCCCTAACACAGCTTGCTTTAGCTTTGATTCACCAGTCTTTACGCCTAAGAATTTATCTTTTTATTCTTTTTCAAGTTCATCATTGATTCTATTCAGACCTTATCGCTGACAGTATTGTATGTTTAGAATGTCAGTTCTGAACAATCAGGTCTAGTCAGTGTTGGAAACAGATGAAGTCATTTGCTAAGCGATGATATGTACGCTATGCTTCCTATACGTCTGTGCGAGAGAGTACGGGTGAGGATACCTAAGGTATGTCCTAGGCTTTCTTTCTTTCCTTGGAATCATTTTTTTTTTTTTTTTGCTTTAAATATGACTGATCGGTTGTTAGGTCATTACATAAGTCCTTTTTTTTTTTTTTAATGGAATTCAATTTTAATCCTGTTTATTTGAAATGCATGAAGAAGCAGCAAGGATGGTTCTAAGGGTTTTGGTGTGTGTACATGTGTGTGTGTTTTCTTTTTTTAATGTTTTTCTTGCTTTTCTTCTTTTAGCATGGAGCAATAATGAATGAATGTGATACACTGTTATGTGTTACTGTTCTGTTGAGCGCAACAGTGTGATGAATTGATGAAACGATGTACAGTTTCTTTTTCGTTCATTTTTATTTGTTTTTCTTTTTAAGAAACATCAAATTGCTTTGATCATGCAAAGAGATGCTTTGTGATTGAGAAAAGGTAGTAGATTTAACAGTTCATTGCAAAATAAACTGTGACTGCTGGTAACTTGCAATTGTAGCCTTGTCATATTTTGGGGCTAAATCTAGTGTGTGCATGCAAGTGCTCTGTGAATTACAGAAAAAAATATAGGTAAAATATAGATACAGTAATTAATGCTTCTGATTAAAACTGGGGCACAAACCTTCAAGCCAAAGGTTCACAGTGCTTTCTATCAGTTCACATGCAGGTTAACAGAAAGGTAGGGAAAAACTAGTGTGATGTCATGAATTGATCCTAAGTGTATTTCATTTAGCTGTAAGTAAATTGATAGGAAGCACAAAGCAGTATTGTGAGTTACCTGTTTTGGAAGTTCAAGCTAAAGCACTTCACTTTCAATATTCATTTCCGCTTGCCTGATCATATCTGGTTTGCATGTCTCCTTTCTCACTCTCTCGCTCCCATATAGGAAATTGTGAAACACATCTTCTAACCTACTCTTTGTCCTATGCCAGTTAGGAGCTACTGAACATGACTGAAAGTACTATGTCTATTGCACAAGATTTGTCAATACATTCTGCATTACGCTAAACTTATAATGCAAGTGATGATAGCGAGTTTGCTAGCTCTGGTTATATTTTTTTCTGGGATGATGCAGTTCTAAGGACGCCTTGTACACCACCTCACATTTCCAGTGTACTGTGCATAGTTGCAGCTGTCTTCTTCCTTTTGTTGCTCAACACTCAACAAGACAAGCCTGTCAGGATTTCGCTCTGTCTTGCCTGTTCACCTTTGCTGTGTTGCAGTTTGCTCTTATTTGTTGTTCACAGTAACCTCCTCCACCTAGCAGAACGAGCAAGTGTAGGTCAGGCATTCTGACTCTTGATACAACGCCCTTTTTTATTTCTTCTCACTCGATCTTCTTCTCTGCTTTCACTGCATATCCGCCGTCTTAATTATTATATCTCACCAGCCCAGCTGCAGTGAGAGGACTAACGAGAAGGGAGAGGTCTCGCTTGCTGTTTCCTCCCCCATCCCCTACTTCTACAGCCCTATTCTCTGTGATCAAGTGGTGAAAACAGAACAGGATTGTGATGAAAAATGATAAGCTGCTTGGTCTGAAGTGGAGACAATACTTGACCAAGGATCTGGGAGACCAGCCAACAAGTCGGTGTGTTGCGCCACATCAGCCGACAGAGCCACAGATGCTTGAGGGAGGCATAATGCTCTCTTTCTTGCCTGTGCATGCCCATCCAGGAGCATGTGACCTCTAAATTCAGTATGGTTGATTTTAACCTTCAGATGCAAAATCTTTTTCTTTTTTTATAGGTAGGCTTGAGCGTATCCCAGCTTCAACCAAGCCCTCCTGATGGGCTGAAATGTTCCACTCTGAGCTCAGATTTTTTTTTCCACCTTTTTTTGTCCTTTCTTGTCCTCTATACTATCCAGTGGCATTACCCCAAAGCTGCTGATTCTGGCTCCCCGGCCCCTGTCACACCTAGCTTGTCCCACTGCAGCCCAGCAATGGCAGTCCACAGGGAGAGTCAAACTCAGAAGTTTTGCCGTGGAAAGATGTGGTGTCTGTCACCCCCGAGTCACCATGTTCTGAATGGACCCCCAGTGGAGTTGCGCCTTGCGACTTGAAAGCATCTCAATGTACAGACTAGGACTCTGAGAGAACCTGCTGTGTGCCTGGCCATGTGTCTGCCCTAACTGTGATGCCAGTGGAGGAGAGCTTCTGCCTTTAGGGTGAAGATGAAGGATTGCCCCTCCCTCCCATCTCTTCACCTATGACCTCACTCCCTTTGGTGACATAGGAAAAAACGACGATACTGTTGTCTGTGAAGAATAGACAGACAGGCTGGAGACTGCCTGGAAGAGCACGGAAGGACCTGTGAACTTCTTCCAACTCAGAAATTTATATGGCACTTGGCCTTCTATGGGGACCAGGACCCAGATGAGTGAAGGAGGCTATGAAGGCTGCCCCACCAGTGTTGGGCGCTTCTGTATCAAGGACCAGCTGGCTTGAGGAGAGAGAGGTGGGGACTCCAGTGGAGAGAAGCGCAGGATCTGTAAACTTGTTTTTAGCCTTTATAAACATGAGTCTTATGGATATTATGATGTCTCATCAGCCCAGACCAGAAGCATCGTATTTCCCTCTGAGGAAGGCATATGAGGACCCACCCCAGCAGAATGATAAGAGACATAGGGGGTTCCATCCTGCTGAGCAGAGAAGAAATGGTGTGGGCTTATGCCCAAAGCTGGTGACAGTCCCCATGTAATTCCATGAAATGGGAAACATGATCGTAGTTGAACAGATTGTCATAGACAGAGTGTTAAAAGCTATGCCCGGGAAATCGAAAGATTGAGTCAGTACAGATCCCATTTCTCCCAGTTGATCATGAAGCCACCTGAGCAGATTCATAAGATGGGGGCATAGAACTTGCAACTGCACTAGGATCAGTCAGTCGTCAGGTACACCAAGAATCAAATGGAGTCCAGTCTGGCCAAGTGTGCCTTCTCCCTAATCACCTCGGTGTGAAGAGGAAGTACAAGGTGATCAAGAGGCTGCAAGGAGGGAGTTGGAACTCACGGAACTTGCCTAGCTTCCAGTTTAAAAAAATAGACATAGCACTAGTGGGCTGGGATAAATTAGGATCTGGATATAATCATCCTTGAGGTCAATTGAGGATGTAGTTTTAGGGACTCTGATCTTAAATTGAGTGCATAAGTATTACTGAAGACAGTGATATTTCCATTTTGAAAATATTGAAAATATAACAAATGACATTTGTGATTCTGCGGAGTTGTTGAGAATTAGCATAAATATTCCTCGAAATTCTTTTTTAAATCCATGTCTTTATTTAATTTCTGATGTTTGCTCTACTTATGCCGAACTAGCGCAAACTTGTGTTTAAAACTATTTGCATATGTACTTGTCAAGTTTTGATGATTTCTGTAAAGTTACAAGTTAATGGTCAGCTATTAGTGTGATGTGATGTTGTTCAGGTTAATAGCTTTCCGTTTTGAATAGAATTGTCCTGTCGCGTGCGGGGGGGGGGGGGGGGGGGGGGGGGGGGGGGGACTAAGGCCATTACTAAAACAGTTGATTTCTGATTCAGTTTCTTACACACACACACACACACACACACATAAACACACACACACACGCACACACACACACATGCACGCAGGCATGCTCGCACGAATGCATGCATGCATGCACGCACGCATGCACACGCACGCGCATGCACACACACACACACACATACACACTATCCATGATGAACAGACGGCCACACCTTGACTATGTAACTGCTCGCATAGAAGAATCCAGTATTGTGTTCTAGGGGACCCTGTGCCTGAGATTTCAGCCGTTGCTCCTCAGATGCATGCACACCCAAGTTGACAACCACACAGCAGATGCTGCAGTTTGTTGGCAAGAAAACACAGCCAGTCATTGGAGTGTTGTGTGTCTTAGCTGATGTGATCACTTCAAGGTTTTCTCTGAAGTACCTTGCACACACCATTTATACTATAGACTCTGGTGATCTTGGTTCATTGGAAATGGACAGAAGATTGGAAGCAGAAGAGGTACAGAGTAAACTGTGCACCACATGCAATGAGAGAGAGGTCTGCAGTGTGTTGGGGCCTTTTTCTTTTCTTTTTTTTTTCAGAAGGAATTTAAATGTTGTCTAAACAATGATTCAGCAGACTGTCTACTCATGGTCCACAAGCAGGGGATTTCCAAACTTTCCTATGGAAAATAGAACTTTGAGAAAGCTTAGGAGAGATATATGCTTTACTTTCGTCTTTTTATTCATCTGTTTTTAAATCTTATTTTAGAAGAGAGATACATGCCTTATTTCCCCTTTTTAGTTTATCCATTTTTATACTTTTAAGCACTGCAGTTGAATTCCACATGGAGAAAGTTCAAAGCCTGATGAGAAGGTGTAAAAACACTATACATGCTTTCTCTTCTGCCTTCCATGCTATAATGGAAGGTTGGGATGGGCGACTCCAGTCGTTCCTCCGAAGTCTACCGTCCCTGTTCATGCCATAACCAGCCCCATCCCTGAGAAAGTCCCAGTGCCCACAATCAACGGGAGCTTGCAATGTCGGGTCACCATGAAAAGATTATGCACATCAACCAAGTCTGATTGTAAATGTACAGTAACGCATTGCGAGACATGTGGTTGCTGATTCCCTTTTACGTAACAATAACTGCAACGACATGGAGGTAGAATGAGTTTGCGGCCCACCTGGAGTAGGCTGTCACAACGTCCCGCCAGTGATATACACCATGGATCCGCTGACACCAAGGACGTAATTTGAACTCGCCGACACAGACGTGGAGCGAACATTGAAACTGATATCACTATGAGAACTGAGCTTAAAAGGCTACGAAATTTAAAGTGGTGGTGGTGCTGCTGAGGAATTTAAAGTGGTGGTGGTGGTGTTTTCTAACTTGACAATGATACAATGGTGCTGCACTGTGTTTCTAGGCCGTATAATGAAACGCTTCCTTTCTTACTTTATTGTAGTGTCAACCAGGCTGGGAGAGAGGCTTTTGTGTAGTGTTGTCAGGAAAATTGAATGACATTTTCAGAGACAGCTGTAGAACAGATGGTGTAGGATTGTGTGGTCACCGTTTTCCCATTTAAGCTTGCAACACACTTCACTTGAGTAAAAGCTTTCCATGGTTGCTGTGTCCCATCCATTTTTCTCCCCTGAGAAAAAGAAGATGTCATTCTTCAGCTCTTCAGAGCTTAGATGTGTTGGAAGCTAGCTCTCCATTTCTTGTCTAGGTCATAATCATACAGGGAGATGGCAACCATAAAGCCATCTCAAAGACCATAAAAACAGTTCCATCCTGGGTCTCTGGTGAGTCAGCAGTTTCATGTGCTGAAGACCAGAAAGTTGTCCTACTGACCAACTACATCACACATCCTTCACATTGCTCGTGCTTGAAGATATTAAAAACAAGCAGAGGAAAAAAAGGAGGGGATGTCCTTGCTGTTTGCTCAGGAGCAACGACAGAAAATAACACCACCAACACATACACACATGAAGAGCGCACCTTAATCTTTCTAAGTGTATATACAAATCTCAAGCTTTATATAGCGGTGCAAGTGCTTGGATTGGGGGGGGGGGGGGGGGAGGGGGGGGGGGTTGAAACTGGCATTATCGAATGATTCGATCAAATCTATTGGATGCTTGCCATGTTCAATGCCGGTTGTCTGGCTCCCCTCCCCCGTTTCAAACAATATGCTGCACAGAGAGGAGGCAAGCTGTTGCTCAGAAACTTGTGACCTGATGGTATTCATGTCAGTTATTCTCCCATCAATTCATGTACTTACCATTACGCACTGACAGGGTTGTCTTTTGGAGTTGTTGGAGCCGTATGCGGAGACAATGACGTTAGTGTGGGGTTTACATACCACAGTTGTTAAGATTTTGTTTATTTGATCTCGCCTATTAGCTTTGATCTAGATGTAGGTCAGTGTATGCATGCAAGCGTGTCGGTCAATAGGATCGTAGTATGTATGCGCTACTGCACATGAAGACCACCGTGGTAGTACAAGCGTGTGTGTGTGTGTGTGTGTGTGTGTGTGTGCACGCGCGCACGCGAATGCGCACACGCTTGCGGATGTCAGGAATGACTTGATGTTCATCAGTTTCTGTCGTTCAACGATGAATATGACGCACCGTACATAGTACAGATAGTATGCGTTCTAATGTGTTCTACAAAGCAGCTTTATGCATCGGTACATCTTACGTTTCAAACAAATATTGACTTGCATTGATTCAAAGTTTCAAAACCACGCATGTGCTTTATAAAAGTGCCAGAAAAAGACCAAAATATTTCTCGCAAAAACCTTATAATAATCCACATTGAGCCGGCTGAAGGCTGGAAATGCCAAAGATGCCACTGATATGATATGATATGGTGATAGTGAAAGCATCTCAGTTAGCTCCACGGGGAGAGAGAAACCAGTTATGGGATCCAAGAAACGTGTTCATGTATAAACCTTGGCCATTTATGAGATACATACGGCATTACAAAATTAATTTTACAATGAAATTAATAAAGCAACGTACATTTACAACACTTAAGTCGAATACACAGGGTAAATTTTCTCAGGGTGATGTGTAAACGTTTTATATCAAAACAAGATGAAATTTGGACCAACTGATGCTTTAATCAGGGACATTACCAGGATGAATAAGGCTCTCCACAATATTTAGAACAAATAAGATTTTCAGGAACGCCACTAGGAGTGAACAACAGGCGGGAGAGCGAGATGTGTCTCTGACGATCATTAACATCATGGACAGATCAAACTGCCGTCGGTGAAGAAATTGTAGTGATGGGCCGCCGGTTCTAATATAGGCATACAAATCTTAATCTTCACACACACACACACACACTGTAATAAGAACTTGCGCAGTAAGCGACAGTCAACAAGATCACCGTCGCTCGGACAGGCTGTCTGCACAGAAAGCTTTGGCTCAGTGGGCGTTTTCGCGCAGGCCCCTCATGTAATGCAGTTGTTACGCAACCTGAATTTATAGCTGTAGCGAGAGCAGTCGAGGAAGAAAATCAGAAACAGAAATGGAGAAGGGATAAAAAGAAAAAGAAGAAATAAACAGAGAAAGAAAAAGGACGGTGTCATGATGCATACACATCTTTTGGCTCAGAAACGTTCGTTACACCGTGGCTGTCTTCTGTTCGTCTTCCCACTGATAGGTAAAATGTACGACTAGCTCTCAGTCATGCTTCATATGCGTGAGACTGTGTCAACAAAACATGATTGTTACCAAAACCCCTTTAGCTGGATTCCCTCGAATTCAGCCCATGTGTGTCAGTATTAATTGAAATATTATGCAAGTTAGCCCGGATAGGCTGTCTACTAGACTCGCCCACAAAATTTGCACATGACACGCCCCTCTTTCAGAGTTTTGGAACTCGCTGTGTTTTATTACTTGGGTTGCATCTGAAGGAAGATAGCAAGAAACTCATAACATTTGGTGTACCCATTCGATCTCCACTGACGAAATTTTTATTTATCCTTTCATAATGAGCGTGTATGCACGCTTGACTAGCTTGGCGGTTGAGTGTGACAGCGTGCCCAGGAATTGCAACGGTAATCGAATAAAAATTTCGAGGGTGGAAAAATTGTGTTCGTGAGTAACAACAGGTGTGCCATACGTGACTGTTTACATGCATCATAATATTAGTCTCACTGACAACATGTTACGAACCATTACGTGCTTTGACCCAACACAAACCCAATCCGTGGGTAACCTATTGGTCCAACTTAATACGAACCTCCCCAGTTGGATCAAACATTATAGGCATGGAGACAGCAGTCCTCTACTGGATCAGTCCGATACGTGTCGGTCGAACGAATACGTGAAAGCATTTTGGTAGGAGTATGAAGTGTGAAGATGTTACATGATGACCATAATTCAGGCAGCATTAACGCGATTTCCGCAAGAGACCCCTACACCACCACCACATTTTTTTTTCCTTTTCTTCTTTTCAATCTCTCTCTCTCTCTCTCTCTCTCTCTCTCTCTCTCTCTCTCTCTCTCTTTGCAATTTTTTTGTTTATTAGAGTGTTCATAGATCGCGGAATCAACAACGTTACAGTCTATCAGTTAACATGAATCCAGTATAGCGCGCGTTTGCTGGGGCAGAAATCTTCAAAAAGAACCAAAATCCTCCGTAATATCCAAAACAACATACAATAACATGACGAGTCTCGTTAACAATCCGAGAGACCCCATGCGAGCTTATCGAAATGAAAAAGAAAGAAAGAAATTGCGAGGAATCCATTAAACGCTCGAAAGTAAATATACCTGATATGTCACCACACAGGTTGACAAACCGGCTTGTCCCCAACCGGAGCAAGGTAATTTCATATGCACGTATTCATTACAGTCTTTCTGAACACCCCCCCCCCCTCCCCCACCCCCTCCCATCTTTTCTTCTCCCCTCCTCGGATCAGATCCAGGTAATGCCTCATACAGTATTGATTCACTCTGACACTTTCAACACCCCATCCCCCTCTCTCTGTCTCTCTTAATGCTCATGACATAAACAACCGGAGTTAGTAATTTCATATAGAGTATTTTCTTTCCGACTCTGCCGCTCCTCCTCGCCTCCCTTCTTCCCAACCAGAACAAGGTAATTTCATATCTTCTCTCTCCCTCTCTCTCTCTGGCGGAGCAAGTCAATTTCAGATAGTTTTAATTTTCACACACACACACACACACACACACACACACACACACACACACACACACACCCTCGTCCATCCTTTCCAAAAGGAGCGTGGTAATTTCACACACTGTATTTATTCTCTGTTCGACATTTCTTTGTTAACCCCACCCCACCCCCTTCTAATTTCCATCTGTCTTCTCCCCCCCCCCCCCCCCCTCCCCTTTCTTTTTCTTTCCCTTTTTTTTTTTTAAAGCATATTAAATCCATGTCCTCCCTCCCCCCCCTCTCTCTCTAACTGGAGCCAAGTAATTCCATATACTTTCTGACACTACCCCCTCCCCCTCTCGTTCTCCCCCCCCCCCCTCTCTCTCTGTCTCTTTCTCATGATAATAATAGAAAAACCAAGATAATTCCATATTCTGACTCTACCCTATGCTATGAACCGGAAACGGGATGGGGGGAAAGTGGGAACGAGAGAGTCGACCCCCCCCCCCCCCCCCCCCCCCCCCGAAAGAAAAAAGAAAGGGGTGGGGCCCCCTTCCCCTAAGACCCCCCTCCCCCGAAAAAAAATTGAAGCAAGATTTTAGCATTGTTGTCACACACACACACACACACACACACACACACACACAGAGAGATGTGTGTCCATGTAGCAGTACAGTATTCAGAAAACGGTGTGAAAATAACTGCAAGACCAAGAGACCCTAGGTGTGGAGACTGATAGGACCTACGGAACGATTTTTTTTTTTTAAGGCGGAGACCATTTCTTTCATTGTGTTCAAAATCAGCAAAATCGGCTTGGCCTTCACGCAACAGATCATGCTAGGTGCGAAGAGAAGTACATGCCTTTCTGACGCATCTTCAGGACAGTTATCCTCCTAGATCTCACTCTAATGAACAGCATTTGGAAAACATGGCAACGAGAGATACTTACTCCAACGCATTCGTTATTGAAGCAATGGCTAGACTTCTTGAGAACGTCATCCACGTTGTAATAATAATAATAATAATGAATACTTATATAGCGCCTATTCTCGGCTAGAGACCAAGCTCTAAGCGCTTTACAATCAACACTCGTTTACACAACGGGCTGCCTACCTGGGTAGTGCCGACTGAAGAGCTGCCAGCTGGCGCTTCATTCAGTCGTTTCCCGTGTCATCCAGTCAGTATCGTTCAATATCGATCACTCATTTTCCTTACTTCCTTCATTCTTTCCATTTCTCACGCAGGGTGCGTGCTATGTGTAACGTGTCATCCATACCAACGGCCAAACTGGCCTACTCTTCCGAAAGTTGGTGATGGGATTTTACGTGTGTGCAAGATGTTATGCGTGCGTTCACACACGGAACCTCGGTTTATAGTCTCATTCGAAGGACTGTATGGGAAATGGAGTCAGAAACAATGTTAACTCCGAGGGAAAAATCCCCCTGTACCGAAACGCCCCCGGCGGAGGTTCGAACCCGCAACCCCAGGATCACCAAGATTACGAGTCCGGCGCTCTACCAACTGAGCTATTCCGGCTCCCCGGAAACACAAGCTTTGGGTACTTGCTGAACAAAGTGTTGGCAGGTGACACATGCACAGATAATTCCTATCCTCCTCTGCTCTTAGGTCCGATAGCCGAAGATTAATTCGTCAGCTTACACTATCTGTCAGCAAGAGAAAAACAGCCGGGGCCCTTCGATTCCTGCTGAACAACAGATCAGCTTCTCAGTAAAATGAGAGCTGTGAGAGAAGAACAAGACCATTTACCTGCTGCTGAACCAGAGATGTGATGAGAGAAGAAAGAGACCATTCGCCTGTGTTGAACCACACATCAGAGCTTACACAGTCAAAGGATTCCTGAGACACCCGGTTCTGATGAACTGTAGCTTTTCCAATGTACTGTAACCTGTGAAAAAGCAACCAGTCCTTTTCAGTCTGAATACTAATGGATGCTTTTTTTCTTTAAAAAAAAGAGGGGGTGGGGTGAGAAAAGAAAAAAAAATGGGGGTGGGGGGAGGATAAAAGACAAACTGGCTCAAGTTTGAGGAGGTTTAAATCGGCGTTGTACGAATCATACACATGACTGCACCTAAGTACAAAGCTTTTTTCTTCCTTTATATGACAGATGCAAGTCAAATGAAGCTTTCATTTCAATAGGAGTTAGTAAGTGGGAGAGAAGGGGCGGGGGGACCAGAGATATTCACAAACCATGGAAGGTCAGCTACACACTGTGCAGCTGTACGCGACAACACTTTAGAGAGCTTGGAGAGTCAGGAGAAGACCGGATCATAGTTCACTTTAAATCTGACAAACACGAACACCTAGACAGTTCAATGAAGGAACCAAAGGGCTTGTCTTTTTCTGCACCAGGCTCTGCCCCTTCGTGTCCGTGACAAAAAGAAGAGCACATCAGCTCCTCTTTACTTAAAACTTTTGGGGGTGGGGGTGGGGGTGGGTCGCTTAATACCAACATCTTTTTTTTTTTTTCAAACAGGATCTGATTAAAAGTTTGGACTTATGTCACAGCACAAAATCATTAGAAGGAACCTGACTCGGAAATCTGGCCTGTCTAGCTGTCTTGCAGCAAACACGCAAAGAATACAAACATCCAGAACGCACACAAACATGCACAATCCAAGCATTCATACCTCGACTCAAAAGACAAAGGCATCAGTCAACAAAGCACCGATAACAACATGAATTTTGAGAAATAAGAAAATATGTGTTTTCGAGGTCATCTCCCACTTTTCATAAAAACAAACAAACAAAAACAACAAGAGCAACAAAAACTTTCCGGATGATCAACACTTGCAAGCCCGGTTTGGCACCATGCTGGCCGACATTCTCGAGCAGAATGTGGCCGTACCTCATGAAACGTCCTTTCTGCTGCACTCTTCAGCATCAAAATCAACGAGATTGATAATTCTGTAACCCGGGGCTCAGGGTCATCTCTGTTGATGACTTTGCACTCTACACAGTTCGAGCCACCCATGCTAGCATACATCGACTGCAACTTTGAGTGGATGAGATCGGACAGTGGGCTGAGAAAATGGGTTTGCATTTTCGAACATCAAAACTCAGCGTATCCACTTACACAGCTTTCGAAAGTTCTTTGCTGATCCTCAAATTCAACTATATAAATCAACCATACCAGGAGTGAAGGAAGCCAAATTTCTGTGTTATCTTTGATCAAAACCTAAACTATGAAAGTCACAGCCAGCTCTTCAAAACTGCTAGTCAGAAAGCGATGAGCATTCTGTCAGTTGTGACACTTCGGATCGTGGAACTGATATAAAAAACTCTTCTCCATCTTTATAGGGCTCTGATCCGCTCCAGAGTGGACTATGGGTGTGTCGTCCACAGTTCTGCCAGATCTTTCCCCTGAAAACGCTAGATCCCATCCACCATCAAGGGCTTTGACTCTGCCAGGGTGCATTCTCCACCACCCTGTTTACATTCCATATGTTGAAGAATGGGGGAACCATCCCTCTCCATCCATCGATCGAACCATTGTTTGAATCTCTTCTCTGAACCCCCAAACCCTGCTTATGATTGGTTTTTTTTTTTGTTTTTTGTGTTTTTTTTTTTAATCCAAAGTTCCTCAGACCACCCTGGTTCAATTCCATCTTTGCGAATTTGTATTCTTCCCCATTTGAACAGGGCAAACATAGACCTTTGAGTTGTGACTGATTCATCTGTTTCCTGACGACCGACCATGGGCTTTCCTCACCCTTGAGATCTGCTTCGATCTGACCTCATAATTGCAAAGATGCCACCAGCTCTTTGGCACACGTCATTTTTCTTTCCTCCGAATATTGTTCCAAATTTCCATCTATCAAATTAATATTTTCATGGCAGTTCCAAATCTGAAGAGGTGGTTTCCTCTACTTAGTTTCGCGCAACAGCTCCCTCTCAGAGGTGCCCTAAACACATTCCCATTGACCGCTGCAACTACTCTGTTGGTCCTGCTCTTAATCGAAACATAAAGACTTCCTCATTCTGTCGGACTCGCTTGAAATCTGCTTTGAAGGCGATTGCTGGCAATCACCTCAAGCACCTCCAACTTGTACTGAAATTGTTCCAACTGAACGGGACCTCTCTGAAATCTGATGAATACAACACAGTTTTTGCTGTTCCCGCACGGTATGACAGCATTCGAGGCAATGAAGTGGTTGATCAACTTGCAAAGAATGCCACAAGTAAAGAGCTTGTTTATCCCTCACACCTATATGAAACCCATAGCCCAGGCCTATGTCAAACCCCTCTGGAAAGAGGGATGCAACTCGCAGAGGGATAATTAACTCTTCCAGATCCGTCCACACGTGAAAGAATTCTTACCGTGTTCCACGTGCGGTCGTAAAGAAGAAACAGTATTGTGCAATATGCACAAGTTCGCCGTTTTTACATCCACTCTTACCCTTTAAAAGGTGAAGAAGCTCCAAGATGCGATGTACCTCTCAAGCAAGATAGGCCTAAAGCATTTTCTTTTTAGTCTTTGGACCAACACGATGTCAGGCATAAACATTTTACAGCAGACTGTGAGAAAATATACTCACAGATCTAGGGCCTACTACCTGATGTAATTTTTGAGTTTCTCAAAGAGATCGTCTGGTCGAAGATTTTACGGATGAAACATTTTAACCGAATTCCGGTGTGTTGATAGAAAATCTGTTTTAATGGGTTTTACCTTGTTTTAAAATCTATTTTGAGAGTTGACTTCAATGAGGTGACACCTATGGCCCTATGCGGTTGGCTGGGCTATAAACATTCTCTCTCTCTCTACACACACACAGAGTGAGTGCCACTTGTACCAAACATACGTAGCGTTGTGTGTGTGTGCGCGCGCGACAGAAAAAGGAGGGAAGTATGTGTGTGTTGTGAAGGAAGCGGTTGTCCCATAGCAGTCGCACGAGAGATCGCGCAGTACCCGCATGTCACCACACTTACTGCTCTCTGAGAGTGCGAATGTCGTTAAGCGGGAAAGCAATGCAAAGAAAACCGGTCTGACAAGTTGTGTTCGGCGGCCTCCCGTGTCAAGTGCATCCAACAGTGACAACCGTGCGCAGGCGAAAGATTGAGGTCAAGGTCACGGAAATGAACCTGAGAACGTGTCACACTAGCACTTTGTGTTTATTCTTAGCAATTGACTAACGAAGCGAGGGCGGGGGTGCGGGATGGGGGGTATTTTTTTTAATGAAACACAAAAATGAACAACAGACTACCCAGACGGTCTCATTATGATTATTCCCGACCACCTCAGACAACGATGTTCGAACGCTGAAAGGAATTAAGAGCAAACAGGATGGTTCTGAACCTCAACTGATAACTATGGAAGAAAACATTCAGTTCTGGAAAAGAAATTATAACGTCTTTTTAGAGCGTGTTAACCGTCTGTCGTGCTTGCTCTGAGTATTGTTATGAAAACGCATTTACATAATGCACTCTGAGCACCAAAGGAAAGAAGAAGAAAGAAGAGCCCACATGAATGCAGTGACTATTGAGATCGCCGCTAATCAATCGCAAAGCAGGGATTGGTTATGTCAACACAATCGCACGAGTGATCGCACAGTGTCCCCAGGAACAAAAATGGAGTCAAACTGAGATATTGAATTTGTCTTGGCATTCCTTTTCTCATCTCAGTAGAAACTCTTTCATGTGGCAAATTTTTGTTTTGTCTTGTAATTTGTTTGCCCATGTCAACTTGATGATTGTGGGCATTACATCAAGAAGAAGAACCGGCTTCAATTTCCGCATTCAGTCACCTCGCTTTTAAACTATCTTTAATACAACGTTTATGGCTGATCTAGACCTGGTGCATAATAAACTACGAAGCCCCTTTCTTGTTAGAAAATTGTTTAGGTAAAGCTGCAGATTTTGTAACATTGTTGTTCACATGTTCTCAGACACATGAGAGAGAGAGAGAGAGAGAGCGAGCGAGAGAGACGAAGGGGAAGTAACCGCCGAGTACAAAAGAAGTCGAAAAACGTGCTCTCGTCCTCGTGTTGACTTTGGTCGTTGGCTTTCATTCGTTCGTTGTCCAACATCGTTTGGGTACTAGTAAGACAATCAGTCAACCATTGCAAGATGTTTCCAGTTTGAAACCTGTGTTTATTATAAACATTGATTTTTGTAAAATTGGATACTGTATTTTCAGTTAAGGTGGCTGAATGGGTTTGTATGCGTGCTGGGTTAATGTCGATTGATTGTAACCGAGTTAAAGATCTTCATCATATTGCCTAATCCTAGATATATTACTGATTTGTGTTTTTCGAAGTCGTAAATAACCTCATAACTTTGCATCAGTATATTCTGTCAATCAAATTTGCTCACTTCGAAAGTTCTAGAAGCTGCATTTTGCCATATGTAAACTGTTCAGGGCCTCAACGATTTCCCCCTATCCAACCAACCTTGACCATACTTCGTCCCACCAACCAGGGACCGTAGAAAGTCATTTATTCATGCGCGTAATTTTCCAATGCAATACCTGAGGCTGTTAAAAACTTGATGATGCAATTGAGTCGTTATTTCATACTCATACATCACAGTTGTAGCATGACTACCGTGTTATTGAATATTAATGTGATAACATGCATCAGCATTCATCATTCACTTTGAGTTAATGTATATCTGTTGTGTTTCTTTTGTTTCAGCGTAAGTATCTAGTTGGTCATAATGGCGTCAGCATGTGCCCTTTCCCGCCTATGTGCGCGCGCAGTGTCGTCAGGCGCGAACACTTTCTATGGAACTTGGTTTTCGTCAAAATGCATGTTCGTCCGATTCTGCTCGCAGAAGTCAGGAAGACCTCGTGTTTATTTTGACATGACAGCTGATGGTGAAACACTGGGAAGAATAGAATTTGAGGTGCTTACTATTAATATCAATTTTAAAAAGTATGGAAATTTTTGTCAAGTTGATGCCATGCCAACACACACCCATGCACAGATTATTTCACTGTACTCATTTACAGCTCTTTCAGATCATTTGGGTTTGTGACCATTATCAGCAATCACAATCTTTCATACACAAGGAGTAGTTCAGGTTTACAAAGAGCTTTTTTATAAATTTTAGGTTAATGGATTGCTTGGAGCGCATGTGGCAGGAATGAATAATTAAATCATATATTTCTCGACAAGATTTCCCCAATGAAAGATTGATTGGTCTCATGAGCATTTGGTGTTATGGTGTTAGTAATTGATCACTCTTGTGAGCATTTGGCGGTACAGTGTTAATAATTGTGTGTGTGGTGACATGGGGGACAAAAAAAAGTGGAAAGGGAGGGGGGAGCTGTAACTTTTAAAGGGGATTTTATAAGTTTTAAATGTGATGTTCATGTGCTGCACACTATATCTACTCTTATTTTATTCCATTGTCTTCAGAAAAGTTAACATTTAAGTCTTGATAATTGGTTAAAATATTGGTAACATTTACTCAGTCGGTCCGATTCATCCCCCTTCTCAAAGAATATGCATGTGGACAGCAGTGTGTGTGTGTGTGTGTGTGTGTGTGTGTGTGTGTGAAAGATGATTTTTGTTGGGCTCTGTACATTTATCTCTCTCTCTTTTTAAGAATATGTTTTGCTTGATTTTTCTTTTAGTGAACTTATTCTTACTGTGATTTTTAGGGTTTTATTTTAAAGTCTTTTTTCCTGAAAACAAACTTTGTGATTTTTTTCAGTTATTTTCTGATGTTGTCCCCAAAACAGCAGGTAAGAATGAAAGTTTATTTGTTTGACTGACAAAACCTTGAGTTGAGGACTTTAATACGTGATTTATTGAATGTGTGTGTAACTTGCATGTGTAGATGAGTACAGTTGTTCATCTTAGGTTCTGCTGTTCATGTGAGAGAAAATTGTTGGTATAGAAACTTTCAGTATAATGTAACAATGCCAGTTGTATTCTGCAGAAAATATGAAAGAGATCTGGTTTTTGTAATATGAAATATATATATTGAAGTTTGAAAATTTCAGTGTTGTGATAAACCTAGGCATGCTGATTTCAAGCTGAAACAGAGGCAGTGTAACTTAGAACTTATGATTATTAGTTGTTTTTCATATTTAAGCCATAACTTGAAGATTACAATTAAACAAATAATCGTATATTCATTTAGTGCAACAAAATAAAGCTGAGGATCTCTCAGTGTATCACCATATAGGATTAAATTATTTGAGTGAATAGTATATCTTCTGTGCATAGGCAGTAAACAGATTTTCGCTCATCAGAGAGAGAGAGAGAGAGAGAGAGAGAGAGAGAGAGAAAGTAAGAATTAAAGAAAAGAATGAGATGACATTTTTCTTTAATTTCATGATGCGCAGTATTGCACAAATGCTTATTTGATGTTGTGTCTGCATGAAATGAGATCTAAAATGCTCTGAGATTCATTTGAAATTGAAAGACAGCTCATAACACTTCAAGTTTTAAGTGATCCTCTTTAATTGTTGGAATCAATAAAAAAAAATTTAACTGAATTGTTATATTGACATTCAATTTACATTTTAATTGTGAAATTGAGTGAATGGGTACATATGAAGTTCGCATGGAAAGTTACCTACCCTCACTAGTTATTTTAGGGGTTGAACATCTGCCATATGGTATTAACATTTTCAGTTTGTGCCAGAAGAAGATGGATAATATTTCATGTTTTGGTTTAGAGCTTGAGGCATTTCTTGTTAAAGTTCACCACATAATAGTGCATTTTAAAAACAATGTCATTTTCATGTTACAGAAAATAAGAAAAAAATAACCAGCCTATGTAGCAGCTGGGCTCACTAAATCACAAATTAACTGATTAATATTGCTGACAGCAAAGAAACGTGTTCATTAGATCAAATGTTAGATTGTCAAATATGAGTATATATGGTGTTTCAGTAGTACTTTCCAACACCCCAAAGTACATTGCATAAACAAAGCACACAGTATGACAATTGCTGTTAGCTAAACACACACAGATTCCATGATCCCTGTTTTTCTTCTGTCCCAAACCTTTTTCACCCCACTTTTTAAACTTTTGTTGTGTAAGAGAATGCAGCAGCACCTGAACATTGAACTGACAGATAAGTTGTGTCTGTGGTGGTTATATCATTTGTGTATGTCTCCACTTTTGTGACCCCTCTGTGGCAATACTTCTATTCTGCTTATTCCAGCTGCCCCACACACTGCCACACCCTAGTTAATCCTTTCCCAGCACTGGCAGGGAGCCATTAGCATCATTTTGTTGTGAGGCAACCCACAGAAGCAGACACTGCATCACTGCTGAGTCACTTTGGTGGTGTTCAGGGGTGTCTGTTCTGATTCAGCAACTCACTTAACCTCCCTACTGATGACAGTAATTGCTTAGGTATACACCCAGGTTAAGTGAGTGTTCTCTACAGAGGAAATAGTTCCCATGATATTTCAAATACTGACATTGCCATGGCCACGGAAGTGGAGAGGGAATTTAAACTGAGGTCACTGTAAGAGCAGAAGTTTAAGGGCCTGAGAATCGGTGGGCTCTTTTTTGTGATGATCAGTGATAGTGTTCAGTAAGGATGACTTTCCGTTTTAATCTTAGACTTACATGACAAGGCTGACTCTCATAATGTGCTAGTGTGAACAGAGCTAAGCGATAGCAGGAACCTGCAGTGTCGGTGAAAAAAAAAAGGGGCAACAGATTATAAGAGTTGCATCCATTATGATGATAAAACTCGACTGTTAGGTTCCCAGTTTCCATCTAATTCCATTGCATACTCAACTCGGGATCGATGCAAATGAATGCTTCCAATTGAGTCAAGATCTCCCCAGGATGCAACCCCTGACACTAACCACTGTGCTATGGGAGCTGATGGCTTTTTTTTTTTTTTTTTAACTGATATGTGATTTTAATATGCATCGTCATTGGTTTTCTCCAACGGTTTGTTTCCAGAGAATTTCCGTGCTCTCTGTACGGGTGAAAAGGGTTTTGGATACAAGAAGTCTGCCTTCCATCGTGTCATTCCTAGCTTCATGTGCCAGGGAGGTGACTTCACGCGGGGTAATGGAACTGGGGGCAAGAGCATTTATGGCAACAAGTTTGATGATGAGAACTTTGATTTAAAACATAACAAGCCTGGTGAGAATCCATTCCAGTTTTCCCTGAAGTGTGTGTGTGTGTGTATGTGTGTGTGTGTGTGTGTGTGTGTGTGTGTGTGTGTGTGTGTGTTGTGTGTGTGTTTGGTTATATTTTTTTTTTAAATGCCAATTGTGTTAATTTTTAATTTACGAAACCAATTGTGTTAATTTTTAATTTACAAAACATGATTCTTATTGTATTTATCTTTTGTTTCTGAAAAATCGTGCAGTTTGTTTGACTGGTCATGACAAATGCTATGAGTTTTGGTTGTTTTCTTTGTGTTTATCAATTGTTTTATGGGATGAAAGAGAGAGAGAGAGAGAGTGTGTGTGTGTGAGTATGTTTCATTTTTTCCCATGCATACATCAGTTTTGTATGCATGTGCATTTGTGTGTGTGTGTGTGTGTGTGTGTGTGTGTGTAAATCTAAACATCTGTGCATTTTCCTTTTCACTCAAATGAATTATGCAGTGTAAGTGAATGTGTTTGCAGGTTTGCTCTCCATGGCCAACGCAGGTCCCAACACCAATGGTTCACAGTTCTTCATCACCACAGTCGTCACCTCCTGGTAACTATGATTTAATGGAAAGAAAAATGTAAAGTCACACAAAATGCACATTTTGTTTTTGTTTAGTATAGTTCATGTTTTTAACAGTCATAGAAAACAAGTTCCACATAAACAGTAAGTTAGAATTTTTCGTAAGGAGTCTGAACATTTTTAATGTCATAAGCTTTACAGTAAAGGTGACATGAAACATACAAAACCAAACACTGCTAATGAAAGCAAATGTAATCAAAACCTGAAGTAAGTGAAAGCTTGAAATCCAAGCAAAATGGATAAAGAGAGATATGGAGATGGACAGACAAAGAGGGAGGGAAACTTTTTGCATTGTCAGAACAAATAGTATGGGAGATAAACATGTGTTTTCTTTCTTTCTTTTTTATTTCTCCTGTCTTCAGTCATCATCATCATCAACATTGTTCATAATTGTAAACCCATTCAGACACATTCACTTGACAAATTTGTGGGTTACATATACTTAAAGTTTAAACAAACCAGGAAGCTATGCTACACCACACTGCTCTACACGCAAACGGTTATAGGTCTAATCATTTTCAAAATGTAGTGTGCTACATCACACTACTCGGCACTTAACTACAGTTTACTGCATTATGTATGGCACACCAAGTCATAATGGTTCTGTCCATTAGCAAAATGCAATGAGAGTAGCTTACTACACACACTAGGCCACGCAATAGTAATTACCTACTCTAATGGACGTTACATTTCCTTACACTACATTGACCTACATTATGTCATGCAACACGATTCGCTTGACTTGATACGTTATGACCTTTCTATCCATTTGCAAAGTACAAGAAGAGCACAATATCCGTCGCCAAGCTACAGCAGGCTTCACAGTATGTCTTGCCACTTCTCAGCACCACTCCACACAACACTATTCTACCCAGAGCTGCACCACACTACACTACACTGGTTTATATTATACTAAGGGTGGCAAGAACAGCCATGAAGTTTTTGTCCATGTGCGAAATGCAAAGAGACAGCATGACCACCGGTGTACCCCTTGATTCCAGGTTGGATGTTGTGTGTCTTGAAGAAATAAAACCTCAAATCCCAATTCTGCTAGAACATTTCTCGGAAATGTAAGCTGCATTTTACAAACAGTTATGGGTCGCCAGTTGTGCGGCATTAACAGCTTATAGGAAAGTGATCATACAGCTCGAGAGATGCATGGAAGGGTGGGCAAATGTATGAACAACTGCCTGGGGAGTAATGGAACTTGGGGGAAGACATGGAGGGCTTGCATGTGTGTCTGGAAATGCAAGACCAGTTGTCTGGAAAGCATATGTTTTTAAATTAAAAATCAAAGTTTTTAGAAGCCAAGCACAGCATGAGTTAAAGATGAAAGATGTGGAGAAATGTTAAAGATAAGTTGCATGTAAGTGCTCGTGAGGGCTTTCATGTTCACAGTTAGTGCTTTGTTACACCGAGACATAGGAACAAGGTGTGGTATGTCGTAGTCCCACAGAACTGACAAGTTCTCTGTATGTTGTAGTTGATGAAAGATAATCTCCATTTGGTGAAAAAAAAAAAAGATCACATTTGTAAAATTCTCATCCGTGCATTGTGACTATGTTGAAATAAAAAGTCATCAGTTCCACACATATACACAGTATTCACATTACATGTTTTTCAGTTTTTGTTTTTAATAATACACACACACGTATGTTCACTCATACACACACACACACACACACACACACACACACACACACACACTCACACACACCACCACTCCCATATTCAACATTTTTCATCAAGCAGTTTGCCAGTTATCATGAATTACGTGCATGTTTTGTTACTGCTTATGCTGGCTCTTTATATTTCTCCTCTTTCACTTGTGCCTGGATATTCACATATCTTCTGTTATGTTACTGTAATGATGTACAGAATCTCAACTGTATTTGTCATCTGATGCAGTGGTTTACGATGACTGGTTCAGTTGCACACATTGGTTGCAGGCTGGATGGTGGCCATGTGGTGTTTGGAGAGGTGGCCAAAGGCATGGAGGTGGTGAAACAAATCGAAAAGCTGGGAAGTGAAAGTGGACGAACCAAGAAAAAGATTGAAATTGATGATTGTGGGGAATTGTAAGCTGTGATCAGAAGGGAGATAGGTGATCGTGTGGGAATGGATTCACAATGTTCATCTGACATTGCTGTGTGTGCTGTGTGTGCCTGATAAAAGTATGATATTTGTACATGTAATAGTTTCTTTATTCCATTGTTTTCTTACTTTTAATCATATTTTAGAGCTAATATTGATAGGTATCCGAGCACAAAACATGAATCATTTTTCATATATCATTCTCTTCAGATGTCTGGTGAAGACGCATGTTTTTTGAGGAAGGAAACGTGTTACAGGATCATCTGTGTTTCTCTTGCTTGTTTTATGGACACTGTCGTATCCCAATTCGACTTCTGTGAAAAATAAACTGATTTTTTTTTTCATTCACAAAATGAAAGGCACAGTGTGAGTGTTAAAAGAAATGGATCTTTGAGAGCTCTTGTTGTAAGAATTAAAGAAAGACTGATATTTTCTTGTGTTGGTTCTATGTGGGAGCTGATGAATTCTCTTGTTGTTTTTTTTTCTCCATTTTTGGTATTGTTCTGTAAATTGTAAAGTATACCATCCCTCACTTTCCCATCACATTTTGGAAAACAAAGTTAACACCACTGTCCTCAAGCACATGCATATACATATTCATGGAAATGCACATTTACACAATCACACTCACACAGAGCCATGCTGTTTAGACTCCCCACTGCAATAAATGGATGTGCATGCATAATTATAAGGTATTGTATTTTTTGCATGTGTGTTGCCGTGCCACTGGTCAGGGGGGATGGGGAAGGGAGAACCTCCCTTTGGAGTAAGTTTCTTCTGCCCCTGTTGGGAGGGGTCATGCGCAGGGAGGGGCAGACCTCAAGTGCCAGGGACTATGGGAGTGCCAGGCTGAATAAAGTCTGCCACTGCGAAGGGCTGCGTTGAGGGTGAAGGTCCCTGAAGGTGGACCCTGAAAGAGATCCAGGAAGAGACATGCCCCGCCCATCACAAGAGGCATAATGGTGGCTGTAGTTATGAAAGCTGTTGCTAATGTATGCCCTGGCCATTGGAGGGGTAAAGGAGTAGGGAGGAAAATCCTTATCCCACTGTAAAGCCCTGGCTCCCCCCGAGGGTGCAAGATGGTGGATATTAACTGGGAGAGGAGCTGTATAAGATACCCCCTCAACATCCGGCTCCCCTAGGAGAAATGGAGACACATTCTGTGGGTACACTGGTGCCTGTGGACGGTCTTCAATACCTGAATGTGGGTTGACCCTTTGGTTGACAGTGGGAGTGACAACTGCACATGGGAGGGGGGGGGGGGGGGGGGGGGCAAGTTACTTTACTGACAAAAAGAGCGAACCTGTGTCCAGAGTGCAACCTGTCCCATGTCTGGTCACTGTGTCATCACTCAGCACTTCACACACCACTGTCATCACTCTGTACTTCACACATGCCATGAGTGGTAGGATGACTCCATAACATAGTGACCAAAGAAGAGAGAAAGGGGGATGGACCAGCATCACAGTGACAAGGTGTCCACCTTGATTTCTGTGCCGAGTATTGAACCTCTCCTTGACCAATGAGCATCCCAGGATTCATACAAGTCCTGGAAATCCTTAATGGTACCTGAATTTTCAGGACCCCTTTTCAAGGATTTGAAAAAGAGCTCTGGAAATTTGGATTTCATTGCTTGTGAATACTTCAGAGTGCTTGAAATTGTTTGATGGAGCAATTAATGTTTTGATGAGAAAATTATACAACAAATTAATAAGTGAAAATAAAAATTCAATTTTTTTTTTTTTTTATATATATGCCAAAGTGTCTACTTCCCTAATGTCTGGTTCTTAACAGATTGTGCTGAAGTGACTACTGAAGCTACCCATGCAGGCATAAAAGCTTATATTTCTCACATTACAGTCCTTGTAATTTATATTAAAAGTTTTGATTAGTCCTTGGATTTTTTGTTTGGAATTATGTATGAATCTTGGCACTCAGGCCGGGTTTCTGCACTCTTTCCATGTTCCTTTGTACCAGGGAATCCAAACCCAGGGTCTCTAAGGATAGGATGGAATTGAAATCCAATCTGGTCCTATATTCTGGATCAGCTGCAGGAATTCTATATTGCTCAAAGGGTTAGAGCCAAGCTGGCTGATGTCTGGTAAAGGTTGATAAGGGCTGCCCCCACTCTCCCCCCTCCCCCACTCCCCCCCCCACTCCCCCCCCCCCTCCCCCAGTCCGGCTTTCTGTTTCTCCATACTTCCAAATTCTGGATTACACAATCTGAAGGAACTAAAATATGTAGATAATAACACTTTCAACACAACTCTGGACATCGACTCCAAACAATTAGCCTGATCTCACACATAAACTAATAGACCTCAGTTTGCTAGCTATGAATATCCAATTTATCCCTATCAAATATTGTTATTTCCAAGCAACAAATGCGCAAGGCGCTTAGGGGTTTAACTCCAATATCCTCTGGACAGGTGGTCTTCATCCAAGGGCCCTGAAGGAAACTTGCAGAGATCCTGGTATATCCATTTTGAGTTTAATTTGTTAAGATGATAGAAAGCGGTGCTATTCCTAAAGCATGGAAGGATGCTGAAGTACAACCCATTTTTTAAAAGGATAATAAGGATAACACTGACAATTATAGACCTATCAGTTTAACTTTAGTCATATGTAAGCTTGACAGTTTTTAGCCATGATGTGCTATATAACCACGTGCACTTTTTTTTTTTTTTTAACCACATGGTCTTGAATAAATCATATCTGTTGAACAGTTTGGTTTACTAAATGGTAGATTCTCTGTAACCTGGCTGTTAATTACAGTCCACAAACCTCTTAACGATGTTCCAGTAGGTGCTATTCATCTTGACTTATGCAAAGCATTTGATACCTGCCACAGTCCACAAGTTTTGTTAATGGTATTCCAGTGGATGCTACTTATCTTGATTTACGCAAAGCATTTGATACTTGCCACATCATAAGTATGTAAATGAATCACATGGTCATGGTATTCCCAACCTTTGATACTCCATACTTGGCAGCTAATGTCAGGCCACTCTTTCTTCATAATTTGAGACACCTGCTCTAATAATTCTTTTGTGAATTAACATTGACCTCCTTCAATTAAGTCAATGTGTTTTTTCAAGACGGCACACCGTTTTGAATTTCCACTCTCCAATATGGATCGAACAAAAGCTTTACAGAATGGTAACATAGCATCCTTAAGTTTTATTTGTTCTGGTTCTCATAAGCATTCAGGATATCTGATTTGCTGTATTCACAATACTGTTAATAAGGTAGTCAAATTTCAGTTGTGGGTCTATTATTACGCATAAGATTTTTCCTTTCTTTTAATGGCAACACCCAGCTAGCTTGGTTTGTCATTACCAGCCGCTGTGGCGAAGTGGTTAGCGTCGCAGACTCCTGGGAGGTCATGGGTTCGAATCCCATCAGAAGTCATGTGGGTTTTTCTGCCCCGACCGGCTCCTACCCAGAGTTGAGTTTGCTGCGGACTTAGTTGGGAAGACTGGGACCACACAGTCAAGTTTCATCCACTTAATGGATGCGTTTCTGAGAGTGTTGCTCAAATTTCCTGACCAACACTGCAGGTGCCTGTATCTCTCGGGCCTGGTTGACGCTGGGATATCTTATGAAAGGAAGCGTAGAGTACAGCCCTGTCATGTAGTCTCAGACCGAAATGGAAATCCGTAGCATCATCTTAATCATCCTCATTCTCATTGATCAGCATTAAAAAAAAAAATTAAAAAAAAGTCTCAAATTCTGTGGCTCTTCATGCCCTGCTCTCATGGTGACCACAGTTTTGATGTCCTCTCCACGTCTGTGGCCTTGGTTTGGTTCCGTCGGGGTTACCGGTATCGGCGAGTCCATGGCAGCTGTCGTTGGACGGACGTGGTGGCGCCCTCCGGGGGGAGAGCTCACTCACGCCGACTCCGCGACTAAGCAATTATTGTCGTCAGTAGGGGGCTTAGTAGGTGGTGTCCTGTGTATGTTAGATCAGAACAGGCGCCACTGAACCCACCGAAGTGACTGGGCAGCAGTGCAGTGTCTCTTCCGGTGGGTTGCCTCTTGACGACTTGACATTGACTGCTCCCTGTGGATTGCCGGTGGCGGGGCCGACCGGGCTGTGGCTGTGGACAGGGTGTAGGAATGAGCGGCGTGGGTGCACTGCCTCTGAAGTGGCGCAGAGGTTGGGACAGCCAAAAAACAAAAAACAAAACGAAAAAAAAAACAAACTTGGTTAGTCATTTTCATGATTAATATACTTACAGGAAGGATTAATTTCACCTAGATGAAAACATTTCATTTTTCGTTAATGAAATGAAGTGACCATTTATTTGTACATTCAAATCAGTCTATGAATACATGTCTGTAACTTATAATGTTTGTCTGGAATATTAATAGTGGAATAGGCTTTAGTACTGTCTGTGAAAATCTTGATGCCACAGTCAACTTGTTGGGATAAATTATTTATAAATGAAAAATATGTGTCATGGAACACTGCCCTGAGGCACACCATTGGTTACACTAACTTTGGGGGAGGATTTTCCGTTAGGGATACATACCAAATCCTCAGTACAATATTGAAAATCATTATGCATAGTATTTATAGTCATTGCTTTGTGTCTTCTCATTTAACTTTTGGTTCTAATAAAAGTACTTGGTGTCACAGTTTCAAGATTAATAAGATATCTACAACTCATGTCAACTTCAACATGCTTTTTCCTAACAGAGTTGTCGGCTTAACTCGAGTGTAGAACAGTCTGAATTTTGAAACTATGCTCCTTCAATAAATACTTTCAAAAACTGTGTTTTCAACATTTGAGAATAGTGAATAAATTGCAGTGCACATTTATACCTATAAGTATCCCAGGGCTGTATAGAATAAGGAACGTTTCCCAAATCGGATTTTTATCTCATGGCCTAAGATGAAGAGGGTAAAAGACCCTCTGCCTTTACTATTGTAAGAGGAGATACTTGATTGACAGAAAGGATCTCTCCGGATTGTTCGTTGACGTTCTTTCTGTCAACGTTATAATCTCTCATGGGGTAAATAAGGAACATCGCGATACAAAGTAAGCCTCGAGATAATTGAAATTCTGCATGCTTATCTCATCGAAAACTTGCAAATACCATTGTAGCACGCAGCACAATCTGATCAAAGAGCCAGTGAACGGAAAATTCGACGCTTTGACAGTTTTGACGCATACATGAAATCATATTTAAACTTTCAAGCACCTTTTTTTTTTTTACTGGCCTTTTATATATCCAAAATAAAGGGTCTAGTTTAACAGCCTTGAACTTTGTAACTGAAGTGAAGTGAACCATGCATATCCTTGACATTGACACACGACGAGGAAGAACATTTGAACAGCCTACGTCTCTTCGCCGGTCGGTACTTCAACCCAAGTGTGAAGTTTTCAACTCCGCATAATGGCTAAACAGGAACCTAACAATAATCCAAAGTGCTTTTTCGATATTACGATAGGTGGCGAACCTGCAGGAAGAATAGTCATGGAGGTAAGAGTGAATTACCAAAACAGGCTTCATATAGTAGGCCTACCGATATTGATCGTGTTGAGCGTAGGATGAGGCATGAAGAAACGTGCGCGGAGAAGTGCGGCGGCGACAGTATATTCTGTTATTGACGGTGTTTGATGAGAGATCAGCACTCTCTGTGACCGTCTTCGCGCTCCTCGCCAAGTTTTGCCACTGGTGTCAGTAACAGTTGCCGTGTTTGTGGTTACAGGTTTCGCGTGTATGCCCAATCATACATTTTAACGTTATGCCTGTACTTACGATCGATCGATAACGACGCGTTTCCGTCGTTTCGAAGATTACTGAACGCGAGGAGTCGGTCAGTCAAGTTTTCGTAAGGACGAAGGTGTGCCTGTGCTTTCTTCAAATTTTCTGCACACGTAGGTAATGCAGTTTTCTATTACTATGTAAAGTTTGGTACAGACAGAGTTCTCCACATCCAAGTTTTGCCATCTCTCGTCTTTAGGCCCTCCCACGGTCACCCCATTAACCCCGTCACGGTCGTCTGCTGTGTCACGTGACTAATTCCTAGACTTCTGATTGGCTATAACTTTTACACTCTTAGTCCGAAGCAGATCGCTCGGGTCAGAATCAGTGCGACCATCCCTCCCACTTCCCTGGACCATCTCATCAGAGCGATTGTAGCACGGACTGTGATTGTCTCCCATTCTCTTTATGGCGAGCTGTTTGCATTGATTTAATCGGTTTGGGGGCCAATTATTTCACGCGCAATTTTGATCAGTTTTGTGGAGGCTGTAAAAGTGCTTGAGAAGCATATCTTATTCAGCATGACGAAAAACCCGCTCGGCGACGTGAAGGGCAGAAACCTGTATGTGATGATTTAAATACTTAGTAGCAAGGAGGACCTATTCATGGTCATCTCAGACACAGAACATCACATTACTGAACAAGTGATCACGATGTCCTGATATTTGATTGGTATGTTACGAATGCAAAAGCCAGCTCAAGCATTCTATATAGGCTAACTAAAAGAGAAAAATCTGTATTAGGCAGACTGGAATCCTGTAGATCTAGTAGAAAAATATGATGCGACAGTGGAAGAATGTTGGTTATATTTAAAACAGAACAAAACAAAACAATCTTCAGATTGTCGGCGCGCCCGCGGTATTTTCGCGTGAAATTTGTAAATGGCGCGTCACATTAAGCTCACGAGCCAGGCTGTCGCGCGCCTTTCGCCACGATGGCGAGGTAGGGGATCGGTAGGCCTACTTCTCTCACTCCTTCACTCGATCTCGTACTGTTGCTGTAAATTATCCAGTCTAAGAACGCAATATATACCGACAAAGTTTACCAAGGAACCCTGTCAGTTTCGGTTAAGCCTGCTAATGGCATCTCGGAATGAATGCATAGTAAGACATTTCTCAATTTGCTTATAAATTCAAGGCATTTCAGTTTAGATCAGTCGTGACTTCGTGAGAGAGTAGTCCATCCATTTTTTCTTGTGTTCTTTATTATTCTTGTATTGTTATGTTCTCCATACCCCCCCCCCCCCCTCCCCCTTCATAATAGGGGCAATGGCCTTTATATGGAATAAACCATCTGAGTTCTGAGTTCAGTCTCGTACAAGATCAGAAGCGAAATATCGTGCCTGTCTACGCAGCCACAGTTCGTTTTGAGATATGAACGATCTGCTTTTGATCGGTTTGGAATCGAAACAAGCGAACAAGAGTCCATGATTCAAGGAAGAGTAAAGTAGCGCTCCGTGGTATGCCGGCACAATACATGCCGGTTTAATTGCGCCGTGGAATCGGCAGTGACAAAATTGCCACTGAGGGCAACCGGCGATCGGCAGTGTCACACACCGATCAACAGAGCATGAGCAAGGATTTTTTTTGTTTGTTTGTTTGTTAGCAAATCAAACATGACAGTTTACAAATATGATTACAAATTTCATGAACCACTACAGGAAGACTACACACAAAAATATACAAACACTTTCTGCCCCTATCCACCCCCACTGCTCACTACTTCTCACCACGCCCTCCATCTTTCCTTTTTTCCCCCCATTCCGATTCTCAAGTTCACATTCTCTTCCTTTCTCGGGTCTCACACGCGCTCGCACGCGCGCGCGCACACGCACATACACACACACACACACACACACACACACACGCGCGCGCGCGCGCGCGCGCATAGTACTAAGTAAACACTTACATAGTGTCCTCCAAGCAAAAAGTACGATTGATATAAATCCATGGTGCATACTACAGCTAACAACGAGTTTAAACTGCATGAAAGCTCCGAGATATTCACTTGAAAGTGTGTCTCATGCTTTTCTGTTTTATCCCCTCACTTCAAGCTGCCAGGAGAAGTGTCCTATGATGATTAAAGAAATTTGAAGCTCCGTAAGAATGACAACAAACTTTACTAACCACCAGAGGCCAACATAGTTAAAAGAAAGTGGAATACTACTTTTAAGTAAACACCGCATTTGATGAAAAAAAAAAATCATTAAAAAAAATGCTTATGAAAGATTCTAACGTCTCACGACGGTGTTGATTATCGGCAATGTACAAAAAAGCGAAATCTGTGTACAAAAGAGGCAAGAAAGACAAAGCATGAATATGAAAGAAGAAAGCCAAGAACTGTAAAACTGAAGCACAAGTGTTTCATGAAATGTGATAGAATAAACTGAGAGGGATGATGGAGAAAAATTATTATTTTTACTGTCTGTACGGTACGTGTTGCAGAGCACTTTGGACATAAAGTGCTGTCTAAATGTCAGTTGTTATTATCAACTCTTTGAGCTTCCATTTAGCAGTGAGATCCAACAAAATGTCTCATACTGATCAATGGTCCCATACTGATTTCGAAAGATGAATGAATTTTCAATGAGTTACTCAGTATTCTCTGAAGTGTTAGGATTCTCTGTTTACACAGATAAAACTACAAAGGAGACCAAGATGTAAACCATCACATTTTTCATCATAACGGATGGTCTTGCCACAGTCATACATGCACTTAGCCGTAGGTCACACTGCACAAGCCAGTGCGTTAGTGTCTGTCCCTCATTATTGATTTTATTCTCTATGAAATAGTAAATTTATTCAGATATCAGTCTCATCTGTGCTGGGCCAAAATAATTATAAGGAGAAAAAAATATTGCAAACGTTCTAAAAAAAAAAAAAAAAGATTACCAACAAATCAAAATGAAGTAACTGAATAGATAAGGAACAAAATTGCCATACTTAGCTTGAAACTTGCATAGCATTTCAACAGGCCTTCTAATGAAAAATCAGACTAAGTAAAACTTTTGATTAATGGAAAACTTTTGTTCTTGCAAATGAACAAAACTTGTTTAAACCAAAATAGAATTATTGAACAGTTAATGCTACGTTTACACGGAATGCAACTAACGTGCAACCACTGGGTTTTACCAGTTGCACGAGGAGCCGTGCAACCGCAAAGTTGTGTGGAGTTGCATTCGAGTAAAAGGAAACGTGCAACTGTTAGGCTCCTCTCCTGTTCCCGCCGTTTCTTGAGGCTCGCGCTGCGTGTGTCAGCCGCTGGCTGAGTGGCAAGCGTGGCGCGAAACTACTTCCTGCCCCCACCCAACTGCAGGCAACTCGTGTAAAAGTGTTCCCAACTCCACAAAACCGTTTGGGGCCGTGCAACTGATGCAACTACGAAAACATTATCGCTCTAGCACAATATTATTTTCGGCAGTGCAACTACACGTACAACTAAAAATGGGATTTTTCCGAAAAAATGAAAACTCCAGACAATCTCAAACAACCGATTGCCTGGAGTCGTCTGGGGTTGTGAATAGGTTGCATGGTAGTGCAACGGATTAGTTGCACGCTAGTTGCACGTCGTGTAAATTGAGCATAAGGAACTAAATTAGCTTAACCAGACTGCTGTTTCCAGATGTTTGAGTTTAGGCAGACCAACCTAGCTGCTATAAGAGGATAAACCTCAACTGACACACCTCTTACTATCAAGTCCTACCTTAAGAGGTGGTCTTTGTACAAACCAAAGGGGAAACATGCTAAGTATTATAGTGTATAGGCTGCATGTGTGCCAGGTGATTGATGATTCATTTTTCCAGGGTGTTCTACTTCAGTTTTTTAAAAAAGCATGTTTTTTTTTCACTGTCGGTGACACCGCTAAAAGTGTTAATCATACCTGGACAGTTACATACCATGCGGCTTTTCCGTCGACTTGCTCGATCTGATGGATTTGATTGAGTGGAGATTCTGTTCTGAGCTGCAGTACTCCAGATGCTGCCTTACTAGATGAAGTGCATCTGCCCAGGTCTTCTCGTTGACTGTCTTCACAGTTCCTCCTTAGGAAGCCTGTCATTCAGTTGGCTTTTCTGGTGATGTCATCCTCAGGGATCGTCCAGGTGAGGTCGTTGTTGATGTCAACTTCAAGGTACTTAGAACTGGTTGAACTCTCTGGTGATCAACCCCTTCAGTTGCAACGAAAGGGGTTTGGCTTCCTTGATCTGAAGATTTACGGGGAAGGAGGGGGCGGGGTGGAGGTGGGGGGTTGTTGATGGAAATAAGAGGTCTAAGTGACTGTGAGCCCATTCTGTATTTACCTGTTACATGGGAATTTGGGATAATGAAGATTCCATCATGGCTGATGACAGCATAAGTGTGTTTTCACGGCAAGATTTTAAGCACACATCAGGTGTCTTCTGCTGTTGTTCGTCCTTATTCAGACTTGAAATGTCATCAGTCAGTGACAACTTCAGACAATGTAAACATCTGCAAGGAAAAAAAGTTTTCAACGGATCAGAAGTTTCACAATGTCTGATTTTTCACTGCAAAGGCCTGTTGAGGTGTTATTCAAGCAAACGTGTGGTGCCGCCAGTGCTTTCCACAGTAAGCAGGAAGCAAGACAGAAGGTGTGTGCAATAATAGCAAGTAATCTACAAGGTACAAAGCTTGATGGTCTGCTTTGTACTGTAACAAGGTCAGAGGAAAAGCTGTCTCCTACCCGTAACAGGAATCTATTTTAAAATCAGATCTGACCGATTCCTCTGGTAAAGCTCAGGACTGCTCATTTTGCATCAAGAGTCTTGATTCCATTTTCATTTTGTGATCGTTATGTTTTGTCTTCAATACTAGGATATTAACATGAAAACAGACATGCTGATATGTTCGATTCCTAACCAATTTGACCTCAGATTTATGCAGCTGGTTAGACATGTACCCGTTTTTGATGGTACTTCCCGATAGCAGCACTACATATGCAATAGATGAATGCAAGGAAAAGTAATGTAAAACTGTCGTTTACGTGAGAGAGAGAAAAAAAAGCAAACAAGCACTGATAGTCAGTGTATGCCTCTTTTGGTTGTTTTGTCTTAGTTACATTCATTATGATATTTAAAGGGGGAAAAAAGACGTGCCAATCCGTTTCCTACCTAATTAATTCGATTTCAGATTTATGTTGCTGGGTTTAATTATTTTGTACTATTAATGTATCATTACTATTAGTTCCTGGTAGCGACACCAGATGTGCGAAAGATGAACGCATCGAAAATTAGCATTAAAAAACAACAACAAGCCATTCACTAATTGTCAGAGTCTGTCTCTCTTGGTTGTTTAAGATTCATTTTTGAACAGAAAATCCGCTGTGATTTCAGGCAGGTGGTTTCCATGGATCTCTTCACTTGGCCCTCACTTTTTGTTTTTACCTGGAAGCTATCTAATTTATACAATTTTTGTTCTTGTCTGTCAGAATGTCTTACTTACACGAAGACCATGTACCCCAGATTGCTGGTGCCTCTGCGATATTTTTGCGCGAAATCTTGAAACGGTACGTCATAATGTCATATTCGTGCGCCAGGCTGTCATGCACCTGTCCCTACTGTGCCGAGGTGGGAATCGGTCTGTCTCTCATTCGAGCATGCGGAACATCAAGTTAACAAACAGTGCTTGTCCATACCACCATAGTTCATTCCAAGACATAAATGATCAGCTTTCGGTCAACTTAAAATCAAAACCAGTGACAAGATTTATCGTCAGGACGATCGAGGAAGAATAAAGTTGCGTTCGTTTGCTTAACTGCAAATATCGGCTTCATATACGCTTCGTTCGTTGTACCATGCAATCGCCAGTACGGAAAATGTCACGGAAGACGAAGCAGAAAACCATCAGAATAACAAAACAGTCAGAAGACCCTGAACACATTTTAAAGTGAATCGAACATTACGCT
>CM065715.1:72406556-72514056 GCA_033310375.1 Conus canariensis | reverse complement strand
GTTCAGCATCGAACAACGTAAAGAGAGAGGGAGAGAGAGAGAGGGATTTCATATTGATGACAGATGGTTAGATGCCCTCGCACTGTTTTGGGGAACAAAGAGTATGCTCATTTATCTGTGTGGCTTGGGATTCTGGAAAGGTGTTGATCGTAGCCCCACCTGGATTTTGTTTTTGAGTGCATAGCTGCCAACCTTCCCAAAGTTTTCTGGAATTTCTCATTTTCAGGAATTATTACCCAAATTCCAAATATAGTGGAAAAAAATCCAGATTTTGAAGATTTTCTTTAAAAGTATGGGATTGAGGGCTTCATTTTGTAATAGGGATGATTAAGATATTGCAGACTAAAGCCCAAATGAAGTGCATGTTTGCATCTGAATGTTTTCAAAAATGCATTTTCTTTTCAAAACCCACAGTTGTCAACTCAAATGCAAAGGGATTGGAATGCCACATAATCAAGAGACCCTCTTCTTCAATTCTCTCATCTTAGTTGTTAATTCATTTATCCATCAGCTTAAAATCATGCGTAGTGTGGTCTCAAAACTTAGCGGATGTGGTGTAGCGTATATGGACTAGTCCTCAGGCAGTGACGCCTCCTTGATGAAACTGAAACTGGAACTCGGTCAAAAGCCAAACTGCCCACTCTTCAGCCCCTCCCACCCCTTTCATCCCCTGCTTCCCGGATTTCGACTCCAGCAGAAGGTTGGCAGCTATGGAAGTGGCATCAGACGTTGGCTGCGTGCTGTTGTTCTTGGTGGAGTATTTTGTGTTGTATGAAAAGGCGAGCAATCTGTCTCCTTTTTCTGAAGCATTGGCCAGTTGAGGTATGCCAGCATCTTGTTGATGCTGGAAGTCCTTTTGTAGTTCTGAGTTTACAATATCTTTTGTGCAAAGGATCCTTTCAGGTGAAGGATGGGAAGT
The DNA here is from genome assembly GCA_033310375.1 of Conus canariensis. Classification (NCBI taxonomy): domain Eukaryota; kingdom Metazoa; phylum Mollusca; class Gastropoda; order Neogastropoda; family Conidae; genus Conus; species Conus canariensis. The sequence goes on along the minus strand of CM065715.1, from coordinate 72,513,137 downwards.
TCTAGATTGCAGGAATCCTGCAAAATATTTGCTATGCCTATGCTGTACATTTCCCCACCTGACCAAAAACATTGTCAGGTTTTGAACAGTCATAAAAAGTTCTCAGAATGTGGACTGATAGTTTATGAATACTGTTTCAATGCTCCAGAGAATGATAAAACAGCATGTTCAATTTTTATAAATTTATTCTTGCTCAAGCATGCATGCATACATGTACATACACATGCACAAGCATACACACATACTTTTTATTTCACTGATTTAGCTTTTTAATTCTACTTTAATTTTGCTAGTTTATCTCTTACCCATACTGTATACCCTGCGAATTATTAAGCATTTCATACCTTTGAGAAAGAGCGTTGTTGAAGTGTGTGCGTGTGTGTGTGTGTGTGTGTGTGTGTGTGTGTGTGTGTGTGTGTGTGTGTTTTGTTGTTGTTGTTGTTGTTTTCCAAGCTTTCATGCTTTTCATTTTTTCAATTTTTGTGTATGAAATGAATGTATGAAACATAACAACAATCTGAGAAGGATAGAATTGTATTAAAAGTTGTGGACAAAGACACATACCAAAGCCTCTCGCTCCTTGACCAAAAAAAGGGGAATGGGGGGTGGGGGGACTCAGAAGACATTTTGTCCTAGTCCTTTCCATGTCTCTCTGAACATTATTGTGTTTCTTAATTCTGGTAAATATTGAGTGTATGGCTGCTCGCACACATTTATAGAAAACAGCATGAATGGCTAATTTTTTTTTTAGTCTTCAGTATGTTGGGCACATGCATGTAAAAGTGGTTATATTTCTTTTTTGTGTTTTGTCTGTCTCAGTTACATAAGATACAGAAATTGATTTCATGTCTGTCACCTCAGTACATATGCTGTATTTGACATGTGAGAAGTTGGGTATGAAAACATTGTTTTGATTGAAGGAGAGACTTGTATGATGTTTATTGAAGGAGAGGCCTTTTGTGTCAGAAAAAAGATATTGCTTAATAATAAAGGTCGTATAGTCTAGGGGGCCCTTAGTCAAACTGTTAGAGCATTTGCTTATGGAGCTGAAGTTGTGAATCTTACAGGGTCACAACTCCCCCTCCCCCCTCCCCTCTGAAAATCCTCTCTGTCAATCCAGCAGTAAATGTACACTGGACTCAGGATATGGAAGGTTAAAGGCAGTGGAGGAAGGACAGGGTCCACCTTCCATTATACTGTACCCCAGACTTGAACCTTCGTCAAGTCACTGCCATACGCCCACTAGGCTATGTGACTTAAACCACACACACACACACACACACACACACACACACACACACACACACACACACACACACACACTTCTCTTTTTTTCTTTTCTTTTTTCAATAATATGAGTTTGAGGAGAGGCTTTATTTTCTGGACGAAACTGCTAAATAGTTTCAGCTTCCTGAACTCCCAAACATTTTTAGGGAGAAATGCTTTCCTCCTGTGCCATGCCAGTCAGACGAAGGCCAGGTGTTTGACTTATAGTAATGTCTGAGACATTACTGTCTGTAGTTTTACTAGGTTGACAGCAACACTTTTTTTCTTTCCACAAGAAGGAGAGTCTTCAGAGGTAGTATAAATGTTCTTATAATGTCTGCTAGCACAGTAATCATAGTTCAGTTTATTTAATAAAAAAAGGTGTGTTGCAATGAAGGATAGGGGGGAAAATCCTGAGTGCCATTGGCTTTACAGGCACAAAAATGTATAAATGTATTATTGGAAGTGCTGTCTTGAATGAAAAAGTATATTTAGTCCAAGATTCTAAGACATTTTATCTGTAGTCTCTGGTCACAAAAAGGTCTTCAGTTAGTGGTTAGCATTGTAAGCATGCTGTTGGTTTGGTGATGGTATGTGCTTTGTAAGGGAGGCGACAGAGGATGGCAAAGCAGACTGTTCTATACTACAGCACATCTGGTTAGCCCTGAGGTAACCGTGCACTGTGGTTCAATTAGTCATGAGAATAAATACATACTAATTAGGAATGAGCCGGGATGAGGCCAGGCCTCAAAGATTAGAGTTAGAAGATGCATCACCTATGTATTGATTGATCCAAAGCACTGGTCAGGCCTTGAATATCTTCTGAATTTAAGGTATGCCAGTTTGTGTGTACGTGCATGCTCGCATAGTGTGCTTTATATGTGCTGTGTGTGCCTCTGTGCGCAGGTGTGAATAATGTGTTCATGTGCATGTTTATGTTTGAATTTTGATGACAGCAACTGACTGAATTGTTACAGTGCAAACGAGTTTGGTTAAGACTGAATTGCAACTTTCAGTGCAGTTTACATGGATTCAGGTGGGTTTGAGGAAGTGAAAGTTTTGTTCTCAGTGTTGCCAACATGATAATGAATGATGTTTTTTGTTTCAGAGAACTTCAGAGCCCTGTGCACTGGGCAGGAAGGCTTTGGCTACAAAGGATCATCCTTTCATCGAGTCATTCCTCAGTTCATGTGTCAGGGAGGTGATTTTACAAACCACAATGGCACTGGTGGCAAGAGCATCTATGGGAATAAGTTTGCTGACGAGAACTTCCAGCTGAAGCACACTGGACCAGGTAAATTATCTGGGCATAAGATATAAGACAGATTGATGAATGTAATTGAGATTTTTTTATTTGATGAATATACTTGAGATTTTTTTCAGATTTTTCTTATTTTGTCTTTGTTCTCTGAATTTCTTTCTTCCTTCATGCTATTGTTTCTGTTGTGCTTTTTTTCTGTGGTACATGCACGCTTTTCTCATTCTGAATAACCTGAAAGGGAAAATGTGCTTTGCAAGTCTTGCCTTCTGGAGGAGTAAACAGAATAAGATCAACAGTGAGGATTTATTGAATGTTGGCTTGAACTATTATTCATCATTTAACACCATCACTAAACATAAAAAAGCTGAAGGTTGTAAATCATCTGGAAACATTGCATTTAGTTTTTCTTCCCAACTGAATTGAAAATAAAATGAGGCAGGGAACAGTAAACAAGAAGGGTAAGTCTTGCTCCCAACTGAATGGCAAATTGACACTGCTTCCTGTCATTCATTCAATTATTGTGGGTGGCAATCTGGAAATCATGGCTGCTTCAGGCTAAACAGAACCCCCCCTCCCTCCCCCCCTTCTACACACCCACCCACACACATGCACAAAACTTCATATAAACAGTTCATGCATACAGTGATTTCTTCATCACCAGCCTCCTTCACAACCGTATCACAGGGGGAAAAAATCATAAAAACCTGAAAAAAGGTGAAAAGGTTTCTGGACCTATCAGTAAATGTGCACTTCTTGTTGGCCTCATTTTAAGTGTAGCTGTGATCCATGTCAGATTCAGAAGTGTAAACTACTTCTAACTAGAAACCAAGCTGCAGTACTGAAATGCTGCATTTTCGTACTTCAGGGCCTGTTCCAGTACAATGTAAGTTGGTGAATGAACTTTAGTTCAAATGATGTGCCAGCTGGGGCTGACATAGTGCAACAAATGTTGCAGATAACACCATAAGCTTTGCTGTAAACTGGAAGGCATAGAGATCTCTTTCGTTCAGCTTTTGGTTGTTGGGTATCAGGCAGAGTGCTTATCTGTGAACTGGTGGAAATCCCACGAGTTTTGGATGTGAGTAATGAAGGTAAAGTGAAACCAAGAGATGTGAATGTGGCATTAATTCGGTGTGCCATGTTGTGAATTGCATGCACAAGAGAGACAGAGGTAGAAAGAGGGAGGGAGAGAGAGTAATCCATAGGAATTGATAGACAAGCTATTTCTGGGTGTTGATACCAAGTGAGAGTACCCAGTTTTAGAATGTAGGGTGCATTCAGAGTTGTCCTTCTGTGACTGCTAAAGTGCTAGAAATCTGACATGGTTTGACATCAGTTTTTCCTTAAGAAGACCAAGAGGTGGAAATAGTTTTGTCTACTAATTTGTTAGTTTGGGCTTTTTTGCCTGAAAAAGATGAAGCAATCAAAATGTGATATTACTGTTTTATAATGTGTATGTTCCATTCGATTGGCATCTAGTAAGAACTTGCGTTGTCTTGCTTGAATTCTCATCTGCAGCCATTCAAGTTAAAACTTAATTTCTCATGTGTTTACAGCTGGTAGCTGATCTGTTTATTCCCCCATGTTTAGGGAACACGAAAACCTTTTTGTTCTCCCAAATTCCTGAGAACGTCAACATGAAAAGCAAAGCTGGATCTGACATTAATTGAGCTAGGTACTATAGAATAAAATTTATTGACACAAACTATTAAGTCATGTGCTTCTGTTATTGGTGTTGTGGAAAATCTGGTTTTCTTGGGAGGACAGATGGAGAAAGGGGGGGGGGGGGGGGGGGATTGGGATGGGAGGCATAGAAAAAAAAGAAGAAGAAGGCAGGTATTTGGAGGTGTTGAACTTTCAATTTACAGTTCATGTTGTTTGTAACAAGCTAATCACAAGTGATAGTGTCTCTGCTGTTTGATATTCTGATGTGACAAGGTAAGGTTTAAGATCAGACAGAAAGAAACCAAACCAGACATGTTACTATAATTTTATGAAATGTGTGAAGTAAATTGCAGGTAAAATTTGGAACATGTAGTGACTGTGACTTTATCATATTTACAAAGCTGGAGGGAAAAAAAACCCCTACTTCCCAGTCAAGTAATGGCTGTAACTGGTGTTAGTTTGCAAGGAAATATTTGCAGTTGCAGCTAACCCCGCTTCTTCTTGCCATATTCAACAATTTCACTTTATAGTGTTCTGAAAATAATTCTTTACATTACTCTATTAATAATCATACATTTTTTTCAAAGTTAATGGAATTTCTATAAAATTTGAACAGAAATTTAATACACTTTGCATAGCAATCCTCGCTCCATGACTACCATGAAAGAGTAACATATCCCTAAAAGCTTTCACTATGAGGACGTAAAACTCAACCTTTACCAATCCTCACTGTTTTTGTTACTTGAGTGGCAGTGATGTTGGTCTCATGTACAAGCTAAACTTTTCAGCTTTGCTGAAATGTGAGGAATGCTGGTAGTATGGTGTACTGATTGCATCACAAATGCACTTGTTGGAAGCATACGAATCACTGCACCCAACAGTAGATGCTCAGATTGTGTTTCCCTCTCCAGGCACACTGGCCATGGACCACAGTGTGGGTATGTGTTAGGTCATGCATCTCCGCAGAATCTTGTGGTCAGTAATGTTGACAATGCAGCTGCAGTTTTAAGGAGTGAAAATATGAAACATTTTAGATTGAACTTACTCATAGTGTACCCGACTTCATAACATTGAATTATAATATTGAGAATTTGTATGCACCCCATCTCTGCATCCCATCTCTGCTTAGCTAAGGACACCTGGAAAAATTAAATTGGGAGAAAAATCATTGTTATAAACACCTGTCTGCATGCACTCCCACCAAATGCACATGCATATGCACACCAAAACATCAGCATTACAGTAATTTACACATCGCTGCTTGTATAACTGCCCCAACCACCTTGCAACAGCACACCAAGCAGGCATACATATGCTCACATATTCACAGACACACATGCACACACATGCGCGCACACACACACACACACACGCACACATACACACCGTTAGCACGCCACCAATACTTTAACAATGTGGTAGGAGAGGTAAATGTCACATTGTATAAAAGAACTAAACATTGTATCAATGAAGGGAAGAAGAAAAGCATTTTGAGTGTGAGTTTTTTTTTATCATGGATTTAAAACTGATAAAAGCATAATGGACAGAAAATGGAAGCCCTCTCCACAAAGCAGGGCCGAGTTAGAGAAAGCATGCAGACCTTTACACTTCTTTTAAAAAAGATGATTTGGATTAGATAGGTATGTGACTGATATACAGATGAAAAAGTTCAGACAAATAAGGCAGTATTAGGCCAGTTATAATGTTGTAGTAATGCTTGCAGGTCTTGAATTTGATCCAAACAAAAACAGAAAGCCAATACAGATTAGAGAACAGGGTGATATGTTCACTTTTTGGTACCTCAGTATTGAGGCGAGCTGTTTGTTATCAATTCACCAGACACTGTGGAAGCCTTGCAAGTATAGCGTTGCACTAGTCTAGTCGAGAGAGAACCAGCGATATGGCTAGTGTATTTATGCCTTCTGATGAGCAGTTTTGCATATTTTGCAGACTTCAGCATTCATTGTTGGAATTTTATCAAATATTACACCCAGATTTTTGGCTGATTTTGAAAAAGAGGCTGTTACTTTTTCCAATCTATGGTGAGTTTGGAAGTTTGTTCCACCAGAAACTTTTGTCAGAATGGCTTTTGTTTCCATTAAGTTGAAGTTTTTGTGCATCATCCTAAGTTTAATGTCTGAGGTAAAACATTGCATTGGTTTTAAACAACTATGAATCTCCTGAGGTCTGGCTGGTCTATAAAGTTCATGTCATCAGAAAACATATAGATGAAGAACAGTATGTCACTTGATGCTATCAGAGAGAGGCAATGTGTAGAGGATGAAGAGAATGTGGCTAAGACAGAGCCTTAAGGGACACAATATGGCAGTGGAGATGTGTTACACAAATTATCATAGACAGAGATAAACTGAGTGTGGTTAAATGTAAACAGAATTCAAAGATGAACAGAAAAGAGAGCTCATCCTCAGCTCCAAAAACACACTGGAAGTTGTTCGAAAGAATGTTAAGGTTAGTAGTCTAAAAGACAGAATGTAAGTCAAGGAGAGCATCAACTGATACCTGGTTATTGTACCATTATTAACCATTAAAAGATCAGCAGGGCAGTCTCTGTACTTTGACAGGCTCTGTAACTTGATTGAACTTTATTCCACAAGTTGTTCCCATTCAGAAAGTGCTTAAGCTGAGATGAAACAAGTTTCTCAACGATTTTTTTTAATGAACTTGTTTGTAGTTCAACTTCATACAACTATGAACTGGTGGAATTAATTTTGTCTGGAACAGAGCCATTTAAATTAACATTTGTTGTTACCTGTTTATTTGATCTGCAGTGATCTTCATTAGCTCATCACAAATGATTTTTCTTTGTTGCTCTTCAAAAAAATTAAATATTTCGGAAGGCAGTATAACAAGCAAGATAACCGCATATAATCCAGCACAGATAAAAGAATTCTGTTTAGAGACAAGATCTGTTTGTGGCAAGTGAGATGGTATTTCTTAGGCTTTTACTTCAGAAGGTGTTGTGAATGAGGGAAGGTTTAGTGGAGTTTGGAGAATAAACAGTAGATCTATGCACTTGTGTGAACACAGACAGACAGACACACCAAACAAGCACACATAAACACACACATGCCTGTACAAATGCACACATGCACTCACTCACACATGCATGTATGCGCTCACACACACACACACACACACACACACACACACACACACACACACACACACACACACACACACACATTGTGACAAGTAATTTCAAATTGCTTGGTAGAAAAGGGTTTGTTGCTGTGCTGCACAAGAGAGGCAGGAGGATGGATGTTGGTGGTGTAGTGTGAATGTAGAATATGGGGCTGTCGGCTGATTGTGATAAAGAATTACAATGTTCCATGGGATCTGTCACAGGAATCCTTTCCATGGCGAATGCCGGTCCCAACACCAATGGCTCCCAGTTCTTCCTCTGCACTGTCAAGACTTCATGGTTAGTTTCATGATAACAATTATGTGCTACTGAGTGTAGATATCTCAACATGAACTACGCAGGTTTTCATGCCATAACGACATGACGTTTGGATGAAGTTTAGATTCAGTATATAAAAACATAGATATTCATTGGATTACCAGTGGGGGCTGTACGGGCGGACAGAGGATGATCATGTCAAGTAGGCCTCAGCTATCACTTTCCTCTGCTAAAGTGCATGTTCATGAACCAGGGATCAGTGATTCGTCGACATACTGTACATCATTTACACACTGTGATTTCTGAAGTTCACACTTTTTCGTGGCCAGTTCCAGCAAGTTCGAAGTTGATAAACATTGCCAAAATAAGGCTCACTAAAAGATTGAGACAGCATTGAGCAAAGCAAGCTGCTGCAACATGTCAGGGAAGTACTCGATCATTTGATAATTGTTTAACTTGTAAACAATAATGATTCAACGAGTAAATGATGCTTTACAAAGTGTGATTATTAAACTACTGAAACTTTACAAAATGTTATTAAACTGCTGAAATAGTATAACTAATCCCACTATGTTAAATTGATTTTAGCTGAATATGAAATTTTTTTTACCTAAGGACACCAATTTATGTGAAAAAATACTGCAGGCACAAGTTTGGCATATGAGTGTCTGACACTTAGATAAGCATATTGTATGGATTTTTCTCCTTTTTTTTCCCAGATATTTTTAGTCAGATATAGTTAAGAGTTGAAAAGTGTACAGTGGACAGTGTGCCGAGATTTCAACAAATAAGTGGCATCTTTGTCAGACACATAAATGTATATACTGTTGCAATAATGCCGCTCTGATAGTTGGTTAAGATCATCAGTGTGTGAAAGTTGCATGCTTTAAGCATCTAAGTCTCTAATTTCAGTTTCATGTTCTTTATACCTCACCTAACATCATAGTGCCATATCAGGTCTATCACATCATAAAAACTGGTTCCATTTGTATTTGAAAAAAAAAAGAAGAAAGTGAAGTCGGCAGTACTCATGAAAATTTCTTCTGAAGTTGCCAGGATTAGGAGAGGAAAAGAATGCATTTTGGATGGTTTTATTCAGTTAAAGTTACACTGGTGCACAGTGGCAGAAACCAGGTTTTGTCAAGAAGTGACAGCAACACCATCTCTATATAATTTGTCATGAGGTAGAATCTACAGCTCTGGATATGCTATTAGTATAAAGGCTTATCATCATACAGCCCCTTTATAGAGATTACGAAGAGTGAGAGAGAGAGAGCTGTTTACTATCTGTAATGTTCATTGCCCCAGCTTGCTTCAAATACTAACAGTGCAATATTTTTTGTGCTCTGTATAATGGATGCTTTGCACAACTGAGGTCAGTTTTTTGTTGTTGAGGAAATGGTTTCCTTTGTGCTTTTTTGTATACGTGATGACTGCAAGTTGCAAAGCTTTTTAACCCTTTCACCGCCATAGGCGCCTTTTGGCGACGACAGGCCTGAGCGCCGACGGCGCCATTTGGCGACTAAGTAGGGTGACCTAACTCCCGATACTCTCATGATCCTAGTTCATGAGATAAAAAGCCAGCAATAAACGTCATAGTTGGGGGATGGTCTGGCCGGTGCTCACAGCCATTTGCTTTGTCAGAACACTATTCAGTTCAGTGTTTTATCGACTTTATTCCGATTGTTTTTCCATTCACTATGACGTCACCACCAAGCACTTTATGTACTCGACCTTGCCGTACATTTACCACAGATCAAGTGCTGGGAATATTGATTAGACGGTCAGTGTTCCTAATACAGATGAAGAAGACCCAGACAGTCACGAGTAAACAACGATAGTGAGGGCTTGACCGAATTATTGCAACACGAGGCGTTGGACCGTGGCCAAATAGTTGGGAGACTGACGAGACGCCCACTTACTACCCTACCGCGTGTGCCCCAGTGTTTTTGCGTTGAGCCAGCCAGCACTGACTGACTGTTCACTAACTCATGTGAGAGAGCGAACTAAGACTTGAGGCAACGAACTTCACACAAACGCTGTGGGCCGACTCTTGCTGGTCGAGGTTGAAGCGGGCGTGGCTGACTGACACGTGAGAGGCGAGCAGCACAGACATGTTTGAGTGGGTGTACAGCTGATCATATAGATCAGCTGAATGGCAAGGGTTCAGAGACCAACAGGCACATGAATGACTTTGTGTTCATAAAAAAATATTACTGTTGAGAGTGGAAGGGACTGTGTGTGTGTGTGTGTGTGTGTGTGTGTGTGTGTGTGTGTGTTCCCTTTTTCTTTCTTACATGTGTACCAGTTAGGCATAAGAATGTGTGTGTGTGTGTGTGTGTGTGTGTGTGTGTGTGTGTGTGTGTGTGTGTGTGTTCCCTGCTATTGGAGTAGTTGTATTTGTGGCTGTTTCTTCCACTTTTCTGTTGGAAATACCATACTTGCTTGTCTTCAATTGTGAGTGGAGTATTTTGCCTCCCTTGTTGAGAGTTTGTTGGCATTCTTTCTTCATTTTTTACGTTCAGAAGAAACATAACATTTTTTTTTTATTTTGCATTTTTTTTTCACTTGAAATTACTAAAAATTTGAAATTGTTGTTGACTTACCATTACTAACATGTTATGAGATAATAAAAGTACAGTGTATCTCCTCCATTTCACAAAAAATAGCATGAGATCTAACATGTTATGAGATAATAAAAGTACAGTGTATCTCCTCCATTTCACAAAAAATAGCATGAGAATTGGTTGGTTAGTTCCAGAGATATCCGCGTTTCACATATGCTGGTATAAAATAAGAGCTTTTTTGGAAAAATGGCTGGCGATGGGGATTTATGCAAAATAGAATGTCTGGCGGTGAAAGGGTTAAGGATCACTGGAAGTGCCTTTTCTGGCATGAGACAAGGGCTCCAATTGACACACATCATGACACATGAAGTACCTCTTGAAATATATTTTGGCCATCAGTTTGCCATTTGTAAGTGAAGGACAGCAGTCTCATCACCATGCAGCATTCTGCTGTGTGCATCATCACTGCAGGTCATAGTTGCTGCAGGAGCCAGCAAATCATCTCTGGGATTTTCCCAGTCTGTAAAATCGAAAGAGATGCAATTTTGTGGACACAGCCAAAGACTAACAGCCCTGCAGGCAGTGCATCTCAGCATTCTGTTCTGTGTTGTGAGAAACATTAATAGGCTTGCAGATACAACTATGTTTAATACTTTACAGCAAAATGGCAGCCGTCTTCATTTCCAGTCTCTGATACCACACCCACAGTGATTATGAAGTACTCTGTAAATTTCTTTCTCTCTCTCTCTTTCTCTCTCTCTCTCCCATCCCTCCCCCCTCCACACACACGCAATACACACAGTGACATGCACACCACATGAGTTCATCAAGACATCTAGAGAATATAATACAAGTGTGAGTTGTAAAAAAAGAAAAACTTGTCGATATATAAATATGGATATCAACAAAGTTGATAAAGAATACATCCTTAGCCTTCAAGGTGACCGGAATGGCAAGGTTGATTATAAATATCCAGGAAGACTAGGGGAATTCTTGTGGCCTGTACTGTAATAAGACCACCAACAATAGGAGACTGCCTGCAAGAATATGCTTAACTGAAAATAAGTTAGAGAACAAGTCTGGCATCGCTAGGACAAAACAAAAAGAGCATTTTCTTTGTTAGTGACCTTGATCCTATATGGTTAAAGCAAAACCAAAACAGCATGATAATAATCTTGTTTTGATTACACACACACATATGCACATGTTATATTCTCACTTTAGATAGATGTGTGTGTGTGTGTGTGTGTGTGTGTGTGTGTGTGTGTGTGTGTGTGTGTGTCATTCATTTAACGTCTTTCCACTAAACGTGATATTAGACGGAAAAAAAAAGAAAAAAAAATCGTGCCGAAAGAGAGAGATGGGGAAAGAAAGAGCGTATGTGCTTATGCTTGTGCATGCACACGTATGTGTGCATGTGCGTGTGCTCGTGTGTGTGTATGTGAGTGTGTTTGAGTATGTTTGTGTGCATATGTGTGCTTATATGAGTGCTTATATGAATAATAATGGTAATTACAAAACACTTGAATTTTTCAAATACGTTTGAATGGGAAAAAAGCTAAAATTTTAACAAAACTAATTAACAATCATCTAGGCACAGAAACTTAACCTTTCTCAGTCCTTGTCACTTTTGAGCTTTGTACATTATTCCATATTCCCTCCCCACACATATCCCCCATCCCCGCCACACACACAAAAAAAGGAACCTATAAATACTTCCCCAATGGAGTGCGCTCTAAGCATACAAAAAACTCATATGTTAGAGCTGGTGACTCAAAGATGGCCTTGCACTATTTTGCCTCAACACTGGAATTATTTTTTTCATGTCTTGGCATGTAACAATATGATCACGTGTTATTTTCTTTTTACATAAACATACTATGTTTTTAACATATTTTGTTTTAAAAGCATCAAGTTTCCACCTATACATCAATGAAAGTATATTTTTATTTAAACTAAAATTATGTTGAATGATTTTAATATAAAAAATATCAAACTGATTTTGATTGTCATGTTCTATCATTCTATCTTTGAAAGTTTTCGAAATATATGTTTTAACTAAATTGCACTGCTCATGTACCGATAAGGGTAGTTTAAGATCTTCAGAACCACAGGTATGTTTTGCTCCACGCTTAGCTGCCCAATCTACTTTATCGTTGTAATAAAAGGAACAGTGTGAAGGAATCCAACAAAAGGATAATTGGGTGCCTCCTTCAATAAGCATATGGATCAAACAGCTTATCTCAATTATCATTTCAGGCCTAGTATGCAAATGAAAATCTTTTATCGCCTGAAGGACTGATTTTGAATCTACACAAAACAGAGCTTGAAATATTGTTTTCGGGAAATTTAAAAGGTAATTCAAAGGCATGAGTATTGCTGTTAATTCAGCTGTAAATATGGATATGTTACATCCAATGTAAAAAGATTTCTCCACCCTCAAGTCAGGGATTAAGAATGCACAACCTGTTTGCTTACCAATACATGAACCATCTGTGTATATTTTAAACTGGTTAGTGTATTTCTCGTCCATATGACACTTAGTATAACTTGCTAGCATATTGATATTTTCTTCTTTTTTGATGTTGGTGTGATCAATATCAAAATGGGCTTTTTTAAGTTCCCAGGGTGGAATAGGACAAAAAGATGGTCTGGGAGAGAAATTTTCTTTTTCTAAAGAAACCCCAGAATCTGAAATTATTTTTGATGTATAAGTTGCTATAATTATTTGAGAAGTTATAGACTTTGCTCTTTCGGAAAATCAAAATCTGATCTTATTTTGATTTCTGATTTAATGTGTGTTTTTCTAGCTGTACTTTTAATGACAAATTTACAACATGTTAAATCTCTATAATCATCTAGAGGAAGTATCTGAGCTTCATGATATGTACGTGACGATGATGCGTGCACTGGAAGTCCAAGGGCTAATTTCAACGCCTTACATTCAATACTTTGCAGTTTTTGTAATAGATATTTAGGTCCGTTAAAGAATATTTCTTGGGCATAAGTTATTTTTGATCTCATTAAAGATTTACATAGAGTAATCAATGTAGCTGGATCTTGCCCCCACTTTTCTTTAGAAATAATTTTCAGAAAGTTTAATGTTTTTCTCGCCTTTGTTAATAAATATTCGATATGAAAGTTCCATGATAATTTAGATGTAAAATAAACTCCTAGAAATTTTATCTCTGTAACGTACTTAAGAGGAGTATCATCCAATGTGAAAACAGGCATACTTTCTGGGTTAGATCCACTGTTAAAAAGAATCATATTTGTTTTTTCGGTTGACTGACTTAATCCATTTAGCTTCATATAATCCACCATCTTATTTAGTTCTTCTTGATAGATCTTTCTGACGAATTTTATATCTCGCTGTGAAGTTTTCTTTTTTTAACGTTACATCCATCCATGTGTGTGTGTGTGTGTGTGTGTGTGTGTGTGTGTGTGTGTGTGTGATGTCTTTGCATATTCTAACATTATATGTCCATACTTTCTGATGATCATTCACTTGTTTGTATCAATATATGTTAGAATGTATCACTCATCAAAGTAGGCATAACAAGTTTGAACAAATGATGTATCTGGAGTATCTGCAAATATGTTAACCAGCGCTGTGGCAAAGTAGTTATCATTACAGACTCCCAGCTGGGAGGTCATGGATTCGATTCCCATCAGAGCCATTTATTTGTGGGATTTTTCTGCCCTGACCAGCTTCTACCCAGAGCAGAGTGTGCAAAGGGGTCAATTGGGAAGACTTGGACCACACAGTTGAGTTTCTTCCACTTAACGAATTGATCAATACTGCAGGTGTCTGTATTTGTCATGCCTGGTCAATGTCGGGATGTATTATGAACATAAGCATAGAGAACTGCCCTATCATGCAGTGTTAGATCTGAATGGAAATCTGTAGCATCATCTTCATCCTCATCCTTATCAATCAGCATAAATAAGTATCAAATTCCGTGGCCCTTCTTGCCCTATTCTCGTGGTGACCTCAGTTTTGATTGCCTATCCATGTCCATGGCCTTTATGTTATTCTGGCGGAGTCACTGGTATTGGCATATTCATGGGGACTGTTGTTGGACGGATACAGCAGTGCCCTCCTGAGAGAGACCTTACTCAGGTTGGCTCCATGACTAAGCAGTTGTTGTGGTCAATAGGAGCTTAGCAGGAGTTGTCCTGAATATGTTAGATCAGAACAGGCACCACTGAACACCACCAAAGTGACTCGGCAGCAGTGCAGTGTCTCCTCTGGTGGGTTGCCCCATGACGACTCGACATTGACTGCTACCTGTGGATTGCCAGTGCTGGGGCTGTAGCTGGTCTGGCTGTGCTGTGGCTGTGGATGAGGAGTCGAAATGAGCGGTGTGGGTGCATTGCTACTGAAGTGGCACAGAAGATGGGACAGCAGCAGCTGCAAAAAGAGAAAAAGTTAAGCTTAGCCACGATTTTCCCTTGATAACCGAGTCAGGTTTAGGCTGTCTCCACTGTGTAACACGTGACCCGATATATGTACCAAAAGTTGTTTTTGTGAGGAAACAAAGGAGAATACAAAAGACAAAACTCCAGTATGTTGTGGGTCCAAGCAGACCCACAGTCTCAAAGAAGAAACTTCTTGCACCCTACATCGTGGGTCTGGCCAGACAATTGCATTCTAAAGAAGTAGAGCCTGACCATTTTTTTTTTTCTAAGCAGCCTGTTTCCCTGTGATCTGGTGGCTGGCTTCACTTTAACAGACATGCAAGTACTGATTATGTGCTTGTGGCTGTACATCCTGAGAGTTTCACATAGATCATGGGCTTCTAATCACATGCTAATTTTCTAAATTACAGGTGCATGCATATACTTTGATGTGCATCAGAAGCACATCTACAATGCTCATTTTCTCTACGTCATACTTACACGTGCATGCATACACACAAGAATCTGCATGTAAATATGCATACATCAAGACACACACACACACACACACACACACACACACACACACACACACACACACACACACACATGCACACACACACACACACACACACACACACACACGAGTATGAAAGTTGACTACTTTCTTACCAACATCATTACGATCCAATACTTTGTAGCCGGGCGCTAACAGTGTATATATTTCTTTTGGTTACCTTTCGTGGATAAAAATGTTTTGTTCAAGAGTTATCTTCCCCCTTTACCTCCCTTGTTGCATCTCTTTTTTTTTTTTTATTGTGTAAATTCTTTAAATCATGAATACCTCAGAACCTACATAGTTGTATGTACGTCGCCAAAGTCAAAAAAATTAATGTATTTTATTCATTACAACCGTACTGGGCTGAGAAGCCCATATCTTCTCTAAACTGGTATTTTGCACGAGCAATCTTGGCGCCATTTTCAGTTGTCTGTCGAATGAACATTGAATAATTCTTGATTTTACAAAAAGTAAGAGGAAAACCGAAGAATCTGAAGATGCATGTTAAAAGTAATGTCCATGAGCTCTCATTTCGTATATCGCATGCTTAGGATCTTTTCCGTACAGGCTTGCGACTATACGAAATGACTGACGACGCCGGTTCCCTTGAGCAAGTCGCCTTCTTCTTTCATTGTCGGAGTTTTGATCCAAATTATCATTCTACGAAATTCGGACTTCCCGATCGAAATCTTGCTAATGACTCCATTTCTGTTATGAATACAACTGAAAATGTGTAGGATTTATTACTTAACAGACCATTTCAACAGAGTATTTTTCAGTTGAAAATTGTGTCAAAAGTAGGCACCGACGGCCCGACGAGGTGAAAAGTCAGCTGTGTTTTCTAGTAATTTTTAATAACACAATTCTCCACTTAGACACTGTCTCGGAAAATGAAGTTTATATGTATGAAAAGAGCGAAATGCCAGCTATTCATTCATTGTAAAATTATTTCACGCTCTTCAGTATTTTTTATTGAAATAGACGAAAATATGACGCAAACGCGTTAAAAGTGGCTTCACTCTGAGACATTAATCAGCAATGATTTAGTACAGGAACAAAATTGTCAGATGTGACTTACTGCATTTTATTCCTTGGGTTCTGAGGTTTTCATCGATAGTAAATATGTGTTAATAGTTTGAACGGACAGCGAGCCAGACAACACTGAAGCTGCGATAGAAAACACAAATTTCTGTTGGTTCCGGCCTCGCGAGGCCCGTTTCGTCTCTGGCACCGTGTTGCTGGCTCTGCGGCCCGGTACATTTTTATAAAAGTAGAGCGTGTGTGTTAATGGAGCAGTGTTCCCTGATGTGAGCAACTGGCGTGGACGAAGAAAATAAAAGAGAAACTACACCTCGTCCTCCGTGTCTTCTTGACTGGCTGCTGTCCCTTGGCTTCTACGCATTACCATCTGCCTGTCTTCACCTGCACACCCCTTACCCCTCCACACCATCACAACTTTTTCCAAAAAAAATTTTGCAAGATCCACTTTCGAATCATTCTCAGCTGATCGAAAGTACTGAATACTTAATACATAGTCCGATTAGGGTTTTTATTCAGATAGTTTTGAGCTAACTCATTTTCCTTAAGATAGTGAAGGATTTTTGTTTTCTTGCTATATGTTAGTTGTTTTTTTTTTCCCGCTAATTGTTGTATTTAAGATTATTGATCTGTTTATTGTTCAGTTTAGACACATATACAGATACATACACATACACACTCACATACAAAGGCCTACATTCATGCTTATACAACACATAGGCTTATTCATTTAATAATACATTCAGTCAGTCACTCTCTTCTTTCATTCACGTCTAATATCACTCAAAGTGAACAGACGTTAAACAGAAGTACGAACAAAAACACTAGGAAAGCACATTTACATCGTGATCACAAGTTAATGATGCATCTGGTTTGAGTGGTTAATCACAGCGTGTGAGTGGCATGATGTCACGTGCAAAGCCAGATCTATGTGTAGGTGGATGTGTGCAGGTGTATGTGCAAGCAGGGACACTCAGTGGATGGACCATTAACATGACCGTGCATACTGAAACAATGAAGAAAGTGGAATCACGTACATTCACTGGTCATTAGTTTTGCATCCTCCATGTCATGTTGTACGCATTAATTAGCCTATGTAAATACTTCAAACCTGAAAAACAATAGTATTACAATCCAGGCTTCAAAATTTATCACAAATTTCTAAGGTTCATATGCAGCATGATGAACAGAAAGGTTTGTTCCTTCAGGAAATAAGCAATACAGCAAGGGTTTATTCCTTCAGTGCAAGCATGGGTCATAAAAGACCAGCAATGTATGGAAAGGCTTTAGTCCTTTAGTAAAAGCATGGGTGCCTCAAGATCTACAATGTCCATGGAGACCCATGATGTATGGCATGCAATATCGTAGGTGATATGCGGAAAATCATTCCTTATTAGTCTAGTTTCTGATGATGATTGACACAGAATTTAATTTGGCTATCCTATATAATACCCCTCAAATATGTGAAGTTGTGTGCAAGGGTGCATTTGGGATAGGATGGAGCTTAAAGAAGTTTAGAACCACCTCCATGGCCCTGTGTTTAAAAAAAAAAAAAATCCAAATAACATCATGCCATTTATGGCATGTCACCACCTCTAACCTTTCCTCCACCATAGTCTTCAGTTTTTGTGTTGTGGTGATGCTTGCTGCCTTGGTAATCTTGGCATCGTGCCCCCCCTCCTCACCATAACTCATCCTTCTCCCCTGAAGTTCACATATTGAATAAGAATGAGGTCAGGTCTGCAGACCAGTCATTCAGTTAGGCAGGTGGGTGCTACTTTTCACGCTGTCCCTGTAACCATGTTTTACTGTGATGTGTGCAGGCTGGATGGCAAGCACGTGGTGTTTGGCAGTGTGGTGGAAGGCATGGACGTGGTGGAGAAGGTAGAGGGTGTGGGCAGCCAAAATGGGACAACCTCAAAGAAAGTAGAGATCGCTGACTGTGGACAGCTGTAGCTACCAGTGGTGATGCGTCAGCTGGGATCAATTTTGTTTGTTTGTTTATGTTGAGAACTTTTCCTTTTTTACATATAGACTAAACATGTTTACTGCAGTAGGTGTAACAAGATTTTTTGAAAATTAAGTTTCCCCTCTATTCTGGGAAAAGCAGTGATTTGCTTATCTTAAAATGCTTTACACTTATCTAGCTCGGTAGCAACTTGTCACGAAACTTATGTTTATGTCTTGATGACAGTTTTCTTTTCAAGTCAAGATCTGCTTGTCTTTTTATGAAAAACCTAGTATGTTTGTCATGTTGAACTTTTTAATATAGGACAAAAAAAAAAAAAAGAAGCGTCTTAATATTTGAACTAAAAGTAGTGGCCTTGTTGCAGTCGTATGAGACACAGATTCTGTGATGAATGAAGCAAAAAACATGGTTTCTCAGGAATAAAGTATCTTCAGTGCCATGCATTACTGATTATTTTGATTGTTGCTTCCGGTTTGTGAAGTTTTGGGGTGTGGAGGGTATCAAAAGTTCCATCCTGCAAGCTATTGCATGAAATATGCATAACCTATAACACAGACAGACTATCATTGCATAACGGTTTTAAGTGTATTTAACATGCTGGTTAGCAGTAAGTGAACCAAATCCTTTCCAAACACTGAAGCATTTTAGTGAATGTCATTGGCATTCAAGAGGTTAATCTGAAAGTTTTTTTTCCTGTGTTGTTTTTCTCCTATGGCCATTCCTGTACTCATCTTTTGATGATTCTCTCAGTGGCTGGTAAATAAAAATCATGGACATATGTGAAGAATGTGTTGGTGTTTTGTGAGAAATGATTATGGTCAAGAAGTTGCCTCCTAGATTGACAAACCATATTTCAGAGTTGTAGTAGTTCAGCGTTTTTGAATGTTGCAAGTAGACATGTAAAGTAGTTTGTGTGTGTGTGTGTGTGTGTGTGTGTGTGTGTGTGTGTGTGTGTGTGTGTGTGAACAGAGATTTTCTTAAATTGCAAACAACTGTTTTGGAAATTTACAACAACAACAAAAAAACAAAGAAAAACCCCAAAATCAAGTTTACCGAAGTTTGCCCAGAGTGCATTGACTAATCATGTATAGATGAATGCATCTGGCTGGCCTTGAGGGTAAAGGATGGCAGGGGAAGATGTTGAAAGATATTACATTGCTGGTTTGGCCATTGGTATTGAAGGTTGTTTTTCCCCGCCAAAATCTTGATCGTTCCCAGGCAAATTTTTTCCTTTACCTGTTGGTGTTTTCAGGAAAATTGCTCCATCTTTCTGTCAGCATAAAGCGGCCCTTCCCTTGTAGGCACATTAATATGCCTTTCTATTAGAGCAGTGCATGTATTCAACAACCCTGGAGAGCATGTTGATGAGAACTAAATACTATGTAATCTTTGTTAGGTTTTATTCTATACATAGTAGTATTCTCAGGCTACCAGGGCTTGCAAGTTGGTAGGGGGTGGAGTGGGTTGGGATGACCTCTCACATCCGCAACACACTCAACAGCAGACCACAAGAAAATTTACGTTTTACATACTTTACTTTCACCCAGCAAATGTTAGTTAATGACCAGAGACTGGAAAAATGGTGATAACAAGTTTGCGTAGTGCACAAAAAAAAGGATTTCCAACTACAGCCCCACCCTTCCTGTCCTGATGCACCCTGAATCTTGGGGAAGGGGTGGGGGTTGCGATTACAAATTTGAGACATGAGGTAAGGAAATTAAAGAAAAGAATGATGAATAACGATGAATAGAGTGAAAACATCATAAAAGATGACCTGAAAAGGAAAGAGGAAAAGTGATGAACGCGCACATGCTTACAGACTCCTTCAATCTCAATTACCTTGCTCTGTGGGTTGCGGTGTGAAGGTGTTACTGAGGAATGGAATGCCTCCAGATCCTTTGACCCTGCCCTGGCTGTTTCCCCACCATACTGGGTACAGATAAGATTTGATAGCAATATCTGTCCATGTTTTGGGGATGCTAACTTAGAGCATGAGTGGCAGAAGAGTGAGGGTGACAGACCATTCTCGCTCACAGTCACACACAATATTCTCCCAGAGTGGCACATGAAGAGAATAGCAAGAGTTGTCCTCCGTCCAGCTTTTTATTTGTATATGAATACATGGCAGTTCACTGTATTAAATTTCGTTACTTTTGACTGGAGAGAGAGAGAGAGAGAGATAATAAAAAAGCAAACAAATGGGATGGTACAAGGTTGTTCCTACAATACTCGCACACAAACTCTTCCCCACTCATTGCAAGAAAAGAAAATTGGTAAACACAGTCCTCCAAGAGAAAACACTCACCTCTTTCCAACCATGTAAAAGGCCTTCATTTTCCTTCCGAGGCACTGGGGAGGGAGAATCCACGAAATCAACTATATTCATAGGAAATTATTTACATCTCCTCTACATCCTTTTTTCCGCCTTGAGTTTGAATGGTACAAAGAAACCAGCATCAAACTACAAGGAACTGTACATTCTTCAGTTCAACTACACAGTGACAGAATCAAAGTAATGTCAATTATTCAACTAAAAATAAAAACTAATGTGATCTCCCCTTCTTTCAGCCTTGATCCTGGAGTTTCACGCTCACCTCCACAGCCAGTGGAGAGAGAGCTAAGGGAGAACTGATGACCTTTCCCAGCGTCCTCAGCCCTCTGACATGCTGGTTCCCATTGCTCCTGGTTCCAGGATTCTCCTGACCCTCTGAGCAGGTTGAAGATGCCTGGGTCTTGTGGTAGGGATGCTTACAAAGCCTGCTTCTCGCATTGAAGATGTCCCTTCAGCAGGTGACCTACGGCCTCAAACCAACTCAACGAAAAGGCGTGGCAAGTCCTGACCACCGAAAGCCTCCCCAAACTCGCCAGTTTTGCTTCAATCTCTCCATGCACTCCTGTGTCTAGTGCATTTTTTTACCTCTCTATGTCACCAAACCTTCCATCCCCTTTCCCCTCCCAAAATTTGAATGACCTAACCTGCTTGATGTGTCCATCTAAAGGGGAAGATGGGGAAAGCTGAAAATCGCACCAGTGGAAAGTTAACTACACACTTGCCATTCTATCTAACAAGGAGTGAAGACACTGGGAGTTTAATCAAACTCGGGGCATTGGTACTTTAATTTAGAGATTATAGTATTCAATCAAAGTTGTTTATGTGATTGATAGATACAGGGGCATAGATTACGTTGTAAACAGTACACAGGTCTTTTCGTCATTATGGTGGCGATTCTTGTTTGAATGTCCATTGCACCACTGTCTGTGGTAAGTAGGTTATTGTGTCATTGGCCATTGTGTTGCAATGTAGCAGGCAGTTTCTAATGCATGTTTACTATGAGAGACTATAGCATGTTTACTATGAGAGACTATAACTAGCGGATTGTGCTCTGTTAGAAAAAGATTTATGTACATGCATCATATTGTTGATGACACTTCGTACCTGTTCTGTTGATGGCAATCTGGAATTGTAGCCTTGTCCTGGAGATTTGGTCAGAGTTACAAACTAAACCATAACAATCTTGTCATGTGGATACTGGTTATTGTGGATACCTTGCTATGTTTAGAATGCAAGATAGTACATCCTCTGATTGTGTATTTGATTTCTTTTACTATTGGTAACTGTGTAGATTCCTCAATGTCTTTCCAGCTTTACAGAGTTTACCATATTTTCAAGGCAGCGGTGTACAAATGAACAGTTTGCATCATAAATCCAAGATAATAATCCTCACTTTATCATAAGTTGCCTTTTAATGTTTTATTAAATGATCTGTTGTGATTTTTTTCAACATATCACTGTGAGTGCCTTCCAGTTGAAGGGGCATAATACGAAATTTTAAGGAAGTCTTAAGCATACATCCCCCATCTCTTGGCCCAGTCCTCAAGGTGTCTCAGGTCTTCTTGCAGGGTGATGTGGTCCTGAAGGGTGTTGATGTTGCGGTACAGTAGGCAGTCATCAGTGAAGAGTCGTACTTTTGACTTCACTGCTTCTGGTAGGTCATTGATGTGGCACAGAAAGAGTAGCAACACTGTTCCCTGAGGGACACCGGAGTTGATAGCTACCTCTCCTGATGCCTCTCCCTCCAGCACCACTCGCATCCTCCTTTTCATCAAAAAGGCGGTGAACCATTTAAGAATAGGTCCTCATACTCCATAATGATCGAGTTTGTGGAGTAACTTTTTGTGAGGTACTGTGTCAAAGGCTTTACTGAAGTCCAGTATCACCACATCGGTTTGCTTCCCGGCATTGTAGGACTCAAAGAGATCATGCATTGTGGTAATCAGCTGCGTCTTACAGAAGTAGCCAGATCTGAAGCCGTGGTTTCTGTCTGTCAGTATGTTGTGCCTCTCCATATGGTTCCGAAGGTGACAACAGATGATATGTTCCAGGAGTTTGCAGGCCACTGAAGTTAGAGAAACTGGCCTGTAATTTTCTGCCTTATTTCTGTCTCCTTTCTTGAAAACCGCCGATATGTTTGCTGACAGCCAATCCTCTGGTAACTGGCCTGTATGTATGGAGCGCCTGTAGATGCAGGTCAAGGCAGGAGCGATGGCATCGGCGCAGGTCTTAAGGATCCTGTTTGGTATTCCATCCGGTCCACCTGCATTTGCTGGATTCAAGTTCTTCAGCAGCTTGGCTACTCCATTTGTGTCGATGATGAGCTCATCCAAAGTTGGAAAGGGTGCCCCATTCATCTTCGGAAGTGGTGTGCCGTCATCTGGTGTGAAGACAGATTTAAACTGATCCAACAAGATCTGTGCCTTGGTCGCGCCATCAATCTGGAGGGTCGTGCCTTTCTTCAGTGGTGCCACACCAGTACTGTCTTGGCGTCTAGACTTGACGTAGTTCCAGAAGGGCTTCGTGTTGTTATTCCGGAGTCCTTCTTCTATTGTGTTGTTTATGTACTCCCGCTCTTTTGCTCTCATCCGTCTCCTGCAATCTTTTTGGAAAATCTGTAGTTCTCCCATCTTCCGGTTTTCTTTCCTGCTTCTACAGTCTTTTCTTCTTTCTGAGCAGGCGCTTGACCTCTTTGTTGATCCATGGGTAGCGGTGGTTTCTCCGTTGTATGTATGAGGGGACGTTTTTTTCCATAGCTGAGAGCAGCAACGTCTTGAAGTCAGTCCACATGTCGTCTATGCCGGCTCCTTCCTCGTCCATTTTTTTTTTTAATCCTCTCTGTAATACGCCCTATCCCTGCATTCAGATTTTCCCAATTTGCTCTAGAGTACAAGTAGCGACGTCTAGGTTTGTTCTTCACTGGATGTGGCTGGGTATCAAAATCTGTCACTACTGCCTCATGGTCTGATATTCCTGGGGCTGAAGCAGTGCTCTTCAGGAGGGATGGGTTTGTCGTGAAGACAAGGTCCAATGTGTTTTTTTCCCGCGTGGGCTCGTCATGTACTTGTGTAAGCTGTGCTGCTGCCGTCAAGTCTATCAGGTCCTATTGGATCTGGCGATCTGGGGCTCCTGGGTTCACAGTAGCTGTATTCCAATTGATGTCTGGACAGTTAAAGTCAGCTTCTGTTTGGAGTTTCCGGCGACCTTCTGTAATGTCCGATCTAGATCCATCAAGTCACTGCTAGAGCGTTGTGGCATGTAGAAGCACCCAGCTAACAACTCTTTTCTCTGTTGGAGTTTGATTTTTGCCCAGACCATCTCACAAGTTCCTTTTAGTTCAGGTACGGCTGATGAGGTTAAGCTTTTGTGTACAAGGATGAATACACCTCTGGCTAGTGTTGCCCTGTCCTCCCAGTATGGTTCATATTCTTCTGGGAAGACCTCGCTTGCCCCTATGCCTGTCTTTAGCCATGACTTTGATCTGAAGATCACATCCGGCCGACTCGGGAGACGTCGCGCTGGATGGATAAATCAGCCTGTCATCCCATTTTTCTGTCAGGATGGACTACTCTCAAGAACCAATTAATTGACCCTTGTGTCATAGCACAACATGGTCAGATCGATCAGCAAGTGGGCAGTGATTCGACCGATGAACCTCAAAAGTATTAAGGTGGAGGTCAAGAGAAGGATAGTTTTGACACTCTTGTGGAATCGTATAAAGAATGGGCTTTCAGGCACCCATAGTTCCCGCCTTTTTTCCGAAATAGGACTATTTTACTAACCTTGACCTTTCGAATTGAAAAGAGGTAATAACCTTCACCTTGACACCACACAATCCATATCCTTGACGTTATACCCAGCAGCACACCATCATAAGCCTACCAAATTCCTTTCCGCCGCACGTGGGAGAGCAGCCATCTTCTCATCGCCGGTACAGGCCCAGTTTAACCGAAGTGTGTGAAATCAAGTTTGAACTTCTTGCATCATGGCCAACCCACGGTGTTTCTTCGATATTCAGATAGGCGGCAGTTCCGCAGGAAGAATTGTCATGGAGGTATGCTATGTGATTTCGACTAGAATTTCTAGAAGTGGGCTAATGAATTATGAATGCCGAACGAGAAACAAATTTGCGTATTTTCGCACGAATCATGAGTCGGCTCATCCTTTTAATTTTTTTTTTCTGTGATTCTAAAGAGTTCCAAGAGTAAATGTTGAAAAACAAAACGGTTCAAAATGAATAGATTGTAGAATTAGTGCTACAAATGCACAGGTTAAAAAAAACAACTAAGTGTTCATGTAGTAATGAAAGAAAAAAAAATCGTGGCATGTTTGCCTTCAAACCTGGATTCATATTGGGTATTGCTAGCACTTGCACTTGTATACATTTTTTTAAAATCATCTTATGAAACTTGTAGAACGAGGTGCAGCTCGGCTTGTTCTCAAAAAGCGTAAAAATGAGCATATTACACCTTTGTTACGTGAACTCCACTGGCTTCCCATCAAATATCGATGGCAGTTCAAAATCGCAGTTTTTGCCTATCGTTTCTTTGATGGGACACTCCCACAGTATCTTTCTGCTTCTCTGTCCACCTATCGAACTTCTCGGTCTCTTCGCTCATCTTCTCAAAAACTTCTGAAAATTCCTAGGCGCTTGTTAAAGACAGTCGGTGAGAGAGCATTTAGCTTTAGTGCGCCAACTCTTTGGAATTCTCTTCCTGACAGCTTACGTGACCTGCCTACAGTATCTAAATTCAAGTCAGAGTTAAAAACATACTTCTTTAGGAAAGCCTTCTTCAACCATAATATCTGAATGCTGTGTCTATTAATATGACCTGACTTTTTATGTACTGCATGCATAACTGTATTGTTTACGCTTGAACCGATGAACTTGATAAGTGCGCCTGTGTCGGTAGGTGTGTGTGTGTGTGTGTGTGTGTGTGAACACATGTTAGTGCGAGTGTTTGAGTGTGTGCTGAGCGCAATGAGTTGATCCCAAGAATTGCGCTCTATAAAATCCATACATTATTATTATTATTATTAAATCTTCGTGCGCAATAGGGCTGGACAAACCAGTTTTAAGTGGCATCTCACAGGGAAGCATTCTGGGCCCAGTCCTTTTTACTATATTTATTAATGACTTATCGGATGTGATATCGAGTACGTGTAAAATTTTTGCCGACGATACGAAGATTTACGGTGACATTGTCAATTATCCGGATATACAAAAGGACCTTGACAACGTGCAGGAGTGGTCACATAAGTGGAACTTATATTTCAATGTCCAAAAGTGCAAGGTTATGCACATAGGTAAAAAAAAATCCAAAAACTGACTACACAATGAAATTAGGAGATTCAAATGAAACGATCCAAAAATGCTCAGAGGAAAAAGACCTTGGCATTACCTTTGACTGCGATCTTAGCTTTGACCCACATAAAAAGCGATCAGTAAAGCCAACAAAATGATTGGGTTGATTAGACGATCTTTCTCCTTTATTGACAAAGACGTATTTCTGAAATTGTACAAAGCACTTATCAGACCACATGTAGAGTACAGAAATGTTATCTGGTACCCACTGCTTAAGAGACAATCGGTGTCGGTAGAAAAGGTCCAGAGAAGAGAAGTTATTACCAGAATGCAGAGACATGACTTATGCAGATAGGCTAAGATATCTTGAGTTACCATCTCTAAAAGCCAGAAGGGTAAGAGGGGACCTGATCCAAGTATATAAAATATTTCACCAAGTGGACGATATTGATTTTAACTCTTTATTCCAAGTGAGTAAGTCTGATATCACAAGAGGCAATGAAGGCAAATTGTTTGTTCGTTTTTCTAATACTAATCTAAGGAGAAATTCGTTTGCTATCAGAGTAGTTAGCAGATGGAATTCTCTTCCGACTAACATTAAACTCACTGACACACTTAACAATTTTAAAAGCCTCCTTGATGCAGATGTAAGTTTTAAAGACATAGAATTTGATTTTGATGACTGAGACTTTTCTCATACCAATATATATATATATATATAACCGTAATAATAATAATAATGGTTTCTTATATAGCGCTTAATCAAACGAATTTCTCTAAGCGCGTTACAAAGTCATACTACATTCACCCTTCTCATATACAATAATACACCTTACACCCAGCTACAAATACTATTACTACAATAACTCACAAATCCTTAACCTACGAGTGTGACATTCACTTATTTTTCAAATATCACTACAAAAACTTAATCCTATAACGTTCAATCACACAACAAATACATATAATAGAAAACATACACGTGTATACACTACATTTGAAAAGGCCCAGATGGCTATGAGATAGGTTGTACCCCCACCCCCACCCCCCTGCCCACAGCATTGACTAATTATGAGAAAATAGATGGGTTTTAAGTGTAGACTTGAAAGAATAGATAGAATCTGAATGTCTGATAGAGTCTGGCAGTCTGTTCCACGTCGCTGGAGCTTGAAAAGAGAAAGATCTTTCACCAGTAGTAGTCCTGAAACGAGTCATTCGTAGAAGGCAGTCGTCAGCACAGGAGCGTAGTTGTCGAGAGGTGGTGTAGATTTTAAGGAGATCTGAGAGATAAGAAGGTCCATTTTCAAAGAGAGCAGAGAAAGTGAGAGTTGAGATTTTGTACGAGATACGGTTTGAGACAGATAGCCAGTGAAGAGAGTGAAGTAGAGGCGAAATGTGATCGTATTTTCCTGCTCTACAGACGATTCGGGCTGCATGATTTTGGATTCGTTGCAATCTTTGTATCCCTATTTTGGAAGGCCGGCCAAAAGTGAGTTGCAGCAATCTATTCTAGATAAGACAAATGCACAAATGAGAGTTTTTGTAGCATCTATAGAGAGAAGGTGACGTACGGAGCTGATTCTTCTTAGTTCTAAATAGGCAATCTTGCAAATATTTGAAACCTGTTTCTCAAAGGAGAGGGAATGGTCAAGAATGACCCCTAGACTGCGGACAGAGGTGGAGACAGAGACAGTACAGTCATTGATAGTGACAGTTGAAGGCAGAGAAGGATGGTTAGGTTGTTTTGTCACGAACATGAGTTCCGTCTTGTCGTCGTTTAGTTGTAGTTTGTTGGTTGTCATCCAGTCCTTCAGGTCTGCAATGCAGCCCCGCGTCCGAGAAATCAGTGAGTCAATTTCAGTAATGGGAGCCGACTGATGAAGTTGAGTATCGTCAGCAAAGCTCTCATGCGACATGGCGTGACCACTGATGACGTCAGACACAGGACTAGCATACAGCACAAAAAGGACTGGTCCCAGTACAGAACCCTGAGGCACACCGTATCTAAGAGGAGAACTGTCTGAGCATCTGCCCTGTACACACACTGTCTGAGTCCGTCCAGTCAAGTAAGAGTTAATCCAGTCGAGAGCTGTGTCTTTGAATCCAAAGGAAGTTTGAAGCCGTGAGAACAAGATATTATGATCAATCGTGTCAAATGCTGCGGAGAGGTCTAACATCACTAATAAGGAAACATTCCCATCGTCAAGCCCGCAGAGGAGGTCATTGACTATACAGAGGAGTGCTGTCTCACAACTATGGCCTTGTCTGTAAGCAGATTGATGAGGATTCAGAAGGTGATTCTTTTCGAGATGTTCTAGAATTTGTTCCAAAACGATCTTCTCCAATAATGTTGATAGAAATGACAAATTTGATACAGGCCGATAATTCTTTAAAACATTTTTATCTAATGAATGTTTCTTGATCAATGGACGTGCCACTGCGGACCGGAAGATTTCAGGAACGTGACCAGAGGACAAAGAGGTATTGATAACATGAGTAAGATGGGGTAGGACGTCATCAATGCACTGAAAGAGCAAGCTGGTGGGAATGGCATCAAGTTCACATGATTTAGGGCTGCATCGCAAACAAAGTTTTTTGACATAGTCTTGACTAACAGGACTAGAACAAGCCAAAGGAGGTCCACAGTAAACTTTGTCATTCAGAGAATGTACAGGTGCAGTAGAATCTAGCTTTTCATGGATAGTGTCAATTTTGCCATTGAAAAACTCTAAGAATTTCTGAGGGAGCTCTTGAGTTTGGAAGATGGTGGGAAGGGGGGAGTAGCTGACTTTGCCTAGGAGACTATTTGTGACATTAAATAGTTGCTTGGCCGTATTACAGGCCAATATCTTTGAAGAATAGAACAAAGTTTTTGCTTGATGAACAATGTCAGTAACATGATTTCTCGCAGTTTGATATATTTCCCTGTGCACAGTCAGTCCCGTGGCGCGCCATCGCCTCTCAGCCCCCCTCCTCTCCTGCTTGGCCTCTGACAACTCGGGACCCACTGTGTTGTGCCATTGACACAGTGAGCGATCAGTGATCAAGCACCTGCTCACTGGAGCATGCTTATCAAGCGTGGCACGGAGGGCAGAGGTCAGATGACAGGCCGAGGGCTCGCTCGGTATGGCCGTGGTCAGATCAGATTTACACCCCTTGAGCAATACTGACATAATAAATTGACGGAGCACAAGAAAGCCGCGAGGCTATATAAGCTCCTGCCTACCTACCTACCTTGAAAGATTGGGGGGGGGGGGGGGGGGGGGGGGGGGGGGGGGGTATAATTTTAACCAGATTAAGTGCACAATATTTCAAACTCCCTACTCCTGTGACTGAAATCAATATTCTTCTTCTTCTTTCTTTTAGTGTCCACAATCATCATGTTGATTATTCTGACACTTTTGTGGCAACACATATGACCATTTTTTTTATCCTGCCATTAATAAGGCAGCCATACTCCAACTTTGGGGAATGTGCATGCTATGTGTAACGTGTCATCCATACCAATGGCCAAACTGGCCTTCTCTTCTGAAAGTTGGTGATGGGATTTGACGTGTGTGCAAGATGTTGTGTATGTGTTCACACACGGAACCTCGGTTTATAGTCTCATTTGAAGGACTGTGTGGGGAATGGAGTCAGAACCAATGTTAACCCCGAGGGAAAAATCCCCCTGTACTGAAACGGCCCGGCGGAGATGCAAACCTGCAACCCCAAGATTACGAGTCTGATGCTCTACCAACTGAGCTATTCTGGCCCCCTGTAAAAACATTTATTAAGTAAATCTTAAATAATTGTTAGCAAACCGCCCAGAGAACGTGGACAAACGAGTCACAAGACGAAACACAACGCGTTTCGACCTCTTAGGTCTTCATCGGGTGAGACATAAATGAATAAAACAACGAAAATTCACTTAGCTTTGATCGATTCAGATCACTTCACAGGGTTCAGCGCAAGGAAGAAGGCGTTGAATGAGAACGAGGCTGTTGGAAGGGAAATAGTGAGCGAGTCAAAGTCGTAATGAAGATAATAATATTACTGATAGGAATACTAATAATGGTCAAAATATTGAGAGAGGAGAGAGAGAGAAAAAAAAAAAGGGACAAGATTACTACCAGTCTTAGTGTCAATAAGTATGGGTATGGGAGAAAGGAGAGTGGGTTAGAGGATTCTTAAACAGCAGGGTTGCCGTGGCAACAGTCCCAGATGCGAAGGCGATGGTGATGTCAATGCCAGTGGTAGTATCAATACTAGCAATAGTATTACAGAATGAAACTGCTGACAACGATAGTGAAGGTTAAGGTAATGAAAGCATGATACAGAAATATATTTAAAAAATACATTTTTATAATAATCAAATAAATAAATAAATGAAACATTAAAAAAATAATAGTAATAAATTAAAAATAAAAAAAATAAAAAATAATAATAATAAATAAGATAGCTATAAGTGGTGTGTGAGATGAATAGTGGGAGATAAGGTAGTATGTGTGTGTGTTGTGGGAGGATATTGTGGGCTGAGATTGAAGTGGTGGGTTGGTACATGTTACTTTAAGGAGTTGATGCTATGAGGGTGGAGGGAAGAAGGGGATGGGTTTACGTACTAACTGGGGGAGGGGGAGGGGCAACATATTCACACCTATACACAATCTCTCTCTCTCTCTCTCTTTCTCCCCCCCCCCCCCCCCCCCCCCCCCTTCATGACCAACGATAAAGGAGCCAGCATTCTATTTACCATGTGTGTGTGTATATGTGTGAGTGTGAGTGTGTGTGTGTGTGTGTGTGTATTCCATTTGTAATATCAGCCTTATTCATTGGTTACCCCACCTCCACCCCCAGCAACCGCCATATCCACCAACACCCCTACACACATCATTACTAGGGGAGGGGGGAGTAAGTCGATTGATGTAGCAAATGGAGAGACTCGGAGAGTGTAGGAAAAGGGAAGATGATGACAGCTGCAACCTATGTCTGAGGTAAACATTGGGAGGTAGGGTGGTATGGGTGTGTGAAGGTGGGGGATATTTCAGGCTGGAACTGCAGAGATGGAATGGTACATACTACTTTTGGACGTTGATGCCATGAGGGTGGACGGTGCCCAGTTTGGCAATGAGATGAGATTCCTGCATAAGGCGTTCCAAGTTGTCACTCTTAGATTGCCAAAGTGCCAAGACTTTGACATGGTTGATGTTGTGTTGGGCATGGTTGAAGTGTAGAGCGACTGGTTTGGGCCGATGGTGGCGGATGTCGGCCAGGTGTTCAGAGATGCGCGTCTCAAGTGTGCGAGATGTCTCACTTACATAGATCTTACCGCACAGCTGACAGTGGATGGCATACACAATGTTGTGGCTCTGGCAGGAGAAAGTGCGTTTAATAGTGAAAGAGCCTGTGGGGCCATGTAGGATGGTGTCTGGTTTGGTGAGAGAGCAGATTTTGCAGTTGGGTTTTGAGCAGGGGAAAGTACCTGGTGGCTTAGGTGTGGAGATCTCAATCTCGGCCCACAATATCCTCCCACAACACACACACATACTACCTTATCTCCCACTATTCACCTCACACACCACTTATAGCTATCTTATTTATTATTATTATTATTTTATTTTATTTTTTTAATTTATTACTGTTATTATTTTTTTAATGTTTCATTTATTTATTTATTTGATTATTATAAAAATGTATTTTTTAAATATATTTCTGTATCATGCTTTCATTACCTTAACCATCACTATCGTTGTTAGCAGTATCATTCAGTAATACTATTGCTAGTATTGATACTACCACTGGCATTGACATCACCATCACCTTCGCATCTGGGACTGTTGCCACGGCAACCCTGCTGTTTAAGAATCCTCTAACCCACTCTCCTTTCTCCCATACCCATACTTATTGACACTAAGACTGGTAGTAATCTTGTCCCTTTTTTTTTTTTTTCTCTCTCTCTCTCTCTCTCTCTCAATATTTTGACCATTATTAGTATTCCTATCAGTAATATTATTATCTTCATTACGACTTTGACTCGCTCACTATCTCCCTTCCAACAGCCTCGTTCTCATTCAACGCCTTCTTCCTTGCGCTGAACCCTGTGAAGTGATCTGAATCGATCAAAGCTAAGTGAATTTTCGTTGTTTTATTCGTTTATGTCTCACCCGATGAAGACCTAAGAGGTTGAAACGCGTTGTGTTTCGTCTTGTGACTCGTTTGTCCACGTTCTCTGGGCGGTTCGCTAACAATTATTTAAGATTTGTTTAGATTTCCGCCTGCAGTCGTCTCGCTTTGCAACTAGATTTATTAAGTAGTTTAACAAGTGTAATGTTTAAAAAAAAAAAAAAGTTCCTTCTAACTACCTTAGATTTCAAAACGGAGTGACTGAGGGTGGAAAATAAAGCAAAATTTGGAAAGAGAGGGAGCTGTCCGCCGCCAAAGACACGGACAAACAAGAGCACAGGACTAGACACAATGCATGGGTCTTCTTCAGGCGAAAAGAAATAACATTTAGGACAGCAACAAGAATATGGAACCACTTAGCTGAGCTTCTCCTGTTGGTCTCCAAATCAAAAATGGGCCAGTGGACCCAAGAGGTCGAAATGCATTGTGTCTAGTCCTGTACTCTGTCTGTGTCCTTGGCAGTGGCTAGCTCCCTCTCTTTCCGAATTTTACCTGACTTACAGTTAGAATATGTGCACTCCATGCATTTTCAGCTGTTGATGTTTGATTTTTCATTTTTGTGAGCAAGTGACTTCTTTGGTGATTTCAGTCATTACATGGAGATGGAAAACTGGGAAATTGACCGGAGGAATACTGAGGAAGTACTTGTTTTTAAGAATGTTGCATTTGAAACGAAGCAAGTATTTTTTTTATTTGTTAATTTTCCACAATCTGAGAGATGGGGGGTAAGATTTGTGATCAACAAATGACTACAGCTTATCCATTGCCAACTTACTTTGCAAGAGGGTTCTTTATGTGAAGCAGTGATGGAGCTGGCACCACAGCGTACTTCCCACAGTGGAGATCAAAGGAATGTTTGATGAAGTACTTAACCTCAGTCAAACTTTGCATAAGATCCCATAGTGTGATTTAATCTCTCATGAATGTGGCAAATAACAACAACACACATGAACGTATGAAACATGATGGCTTCTCAAAATTTCCAAACATGGTGACTGTACAGATGACTTCCAACTCAGTGGTGAAAAACTTCATAAATAATGCTTTAAAAAAAAAAAAAGGAAAGAAAAAGACCTATTTCCTATTTCATAAGCATGGAATTACTTACATTCATACCACAAAGTGACACCCCCACTAAGTGCGGAGCTGCCAACAGGCTAAAAAAAAAAAAAAAATGTAAAAGCAAAGTGTGGAGCTGCCAGCAGGCTACCACGATCACTTTCCATCCATGTACTATGGACTAGCTGGCCCCAGGCTGCAGTAGGCCGGCAACATCCTTCCACTCATCCATTCACATAACAAGACAGTTCTTTGTAGAAATCTGCTGAAGATGCCTGTTGACCGTGACACAAATATGTCAGGGGTTTTGGCATCAGCAGTATCCAGGGGGAGGGAGTTCCAGTCCACAATTGTTCATGGGAGGAACGACATCAGCCGGTAGTTGGTATCAGCAGCTAATTGTGGAAACTGCTGATCATGACTTCATTGCTCTCTCTTCTTGGGAGGTTGGAGCTGTTGTTTCAGCCTCGGGCAGCTAAGTTGTTCTTGATTTTATAGAACATGGGGAGCCTTGCTTTTTTTCCTTCTGTCCTCAAGGGACATCCATCCTAGAATGTGCAGCATGTTGGAAACGCTGGCGGTACATTGATAGCGGTTCAGCACAAAGCGGGCTGCCCTACTCTGGATTTTTTCTATCTTCACCTTGTGCTGCTTCTCATAGGGTCCCAGATGGATGCTGAATATTCCAGCAGAGGCCTAACAAATGTTTTATAGGCTTTAGCCTTTATGCTAGGGGAGCTGATTTTCAAGTTGCGTCTGAGAAACCCCAGGACCTGGTTGGCTTTAGTCCAGATGGAGTTGATATGATTGTCACAATCCATCTTGTTCTGCAGTATGACTCCCAAGATATTTAGCAGAGTCTACAACTTCCAGGGTGTGGCTGTGGAGATGGTATTCACACTGTAATGGCCATCGCTTACGTGTGACAGGGAGGTTGTTGCACTTTGCAGGGTGAAACTGCATGTCCCCAACACTTCTCCCAAACAGCAAGCTGTTGGAGGTCTTGCTGTTGTTGGGCTTGATCCTGGGCAGATCTGACCCTGTTGTATACTGCAGTGTTGTCTGCAAAGAGTCTGCTGTTTGTGGTCAGATTGTCGGGCAGGTCGTTGATGTAGGCCAAAAATAAGAATGGTCCCAGCGTTGACACCTGTGGCACACAAAAAAAAATGGATTTGAGTGGTACAAACGATGAGCACGACCCATTCACAACCACTGCCTGTCTGTTCCGCAGGAAACTCGCTATCCACCTGTTGGTGTGACCTTGGACACCGTATGTATGCAGCCTATGAAGGAGAAGGCTATGGTTGACTTTGTCGAATGCCTTAGCATGAACGATGACGTGCAACCAGTATCGTGAAAGAGTAGTCAAAAAGTACACTGACCAAAAGAAAAGACATTCAAATTGAACTGCCTCAGAAATTAAAAGGAAAAAAAATCCAGAATGATTTCAGGGTACACCGTTGTGCTTTTTCATGAAAAAGGACATTCCCTAAGACATTAGAAATTAAAAGAATATTCATTTCGTATCTTCTGGCCGGGACCAGGCTGCTTCCAATTCAGTAGTGGGGCGACCATCCCCAACTCGGCGGGTCCCCGGGTGGCGGATAGGGGAATGGCCCTCAGATACGGGGGTTAGCTGCGATATAAGTCAGGCTTGCCTGGCAGAATAAGCAGTCCCGGACCAACTGGCGATGTTCCTACCAGGATGGGGTGGGTCAACAGGTGGCACTGTTGTCCTCACTGAAATACCCCATGTGTCCTATGACGGGCTCATCATGCGGTCAAGAGGCGCGGTATAACCTCTAGCCCCGGGGTGGGATCCCCGGAGAAACAATCCCCCCTGTGCTCACAGGGCAGGACGCACGGGCCATGAGCTAAGGGTGAGGCACCCCGAAAGAAAACTCCAGCTGAAGACGGAGGTATCGGGCCACTGGCGCAGCTTAAACCACGATGCCACGCATATACGCTTCCATGATGATGCAGTCCACAGAATTTCGATGTGGCGCTCGACCTTCGGAGACCCGCCGGGGAGGTCGGGAGCCGGGCCCTATGCCTCAAAGGGGCCCACCCCAATGGCACCCTGGAGGAGCTGCGACGGACGGCAGCCTTCATCGAGGACACCGGGCTGCTCATCTAACGGGATGGCGAACGAGGAAGAAGAAGAAGAAAGTATCTTCTGGAAGTAAAATCATTTCTGGAGAGATTCACAGAAAGAATTTGAGGAGGGGGATGGGAGGAATAAGGGACTAACAATTTAAAACCCTATCCCTTAGTAAAATGTTCTAGAATCGCAACAGCCTAACACTTGTTTTTAATTTTCTGAAAGTCTTTCCGGTTATAACATGTGAATGGCAATGTTCTACTCAAGCTAAAACCATTGCAAATTTTCCTACTTTTACTTTTTGAGCAGTAGTACTGTTTATGGATCATGCTCAACATGGAAAGTACTATTTTAAGAAGTATTTTTAAAGTAATACACTAACATCATGAACATGACAGCTAAAGTAGAAAGAAACTCGTGGAGAGCGTGGCAGCAGAGAGTCCTCAGAAGAGAAGCCCCCTTCAAGCAAGTGTTTCAGCCCTTATCTCCTGACACTCTAAGAGGGTTGGGCCACACCTGGTTCATGACTCGGTCACTCTGGATGCCCCTCTGCTGCCCCTTTTTTCCCCATCTTGGGACGAGCCATGGCTGGGATTCGATCATGACCCTCTGGACATGCTCATATTCCACTTAATGACTCGCACTCTAACCACTGAGCCACTGGGGCACCTGATATTTGTAGGGAAATTTAAGCCTTATGAAGTTCACTTTTGTTCCTCCTTGACCAGATCCAGCTTGAACACCTCTCTGCCGCTTCTGCCATTGCTTTCAGGGCTCTGGTTTTTTCCCTTCCTGCAGCTGAGAGCTGTTTCATGAGGCTGTATGCAGACGTTCCTGCAAACCCCCTAGCTCCAATTTCTACAGTGAGGACTTTGACCTGATAGCCTTCTCTCCTCAGGCTGTTGGCCAGATCAGCAAACTTTTCAGTCTTGTAGATTTGAGATGCCTCCATTCTGTTCTCATATGGCACCGTGAGCTCGATCATGATCAGCTGCTTGGTTGACTGAGAGTGGACTACTATGTCTGGTCTCATGTCGCTCTTGCTGATGATCTCTGGGTGACTCTTCCATTCTGGGAGGTCTGCAGTGCACTCCCAGTCATCTGCCCAGTCCAGCAGACTCTGCCTGCATGTTCCGAGTGGCACTGTTGTTCTTGGCCATGATTTGCTACCTCCTGCCGTGAAGAATGTTGCGGGTGCTTTTGGAGTCCTGATTTTCCCTTTTGTGGTGTTGGTACTAGCCCAGACTGCAAGTACAATCTCTTTGAGCACTTGGTTGTGCCTCCATGTGTACTTTCCTTGAGCCAGGGCTACTTTACATGAGCTTAGGACATGCTCCACTGTTTGTTTTTCATGGCAGAGGGGGCATGCAGGATCGTCTGTTTTTCCCCCACTTCACCAGGTTTGCATTTGAGGGCAGAAGCATGGTGAAAATCATTTCAAGCAAAACTTAAACCATGTACGAGAGCCGATCATTTATGTGATGTCTGAAGCAATTTTTGTGTCCATAAATCTGTACATGTATAAAATGCATAATGAAATCCATCCATTCCTCCTTTAACTCAATTGAGTCTTGTCGGAAGCGGGTTTCTGACACTGTTCACATCGCTTGAAGGCGTGTCGGATGCATACTTCCGACAGAGTTTGACGATTTTAAAATCATACTTTCTTTTATTAAAGGGCAATAAATCTCGTTTCAGGGACAGCTTAGGGCCTTTTTTGGCAGTTGCTTCCCTTAGACCGTTCTCCTTGTATTCTGTAGTAGTTTTATACGGATTTGAATTGTCCAACTCTCAGTTCCCGCGATCACATGATTTTGAACAGTCACATGATCTTGAGTGGATCAAGCATTTAGTGGTCAAATTCTTGTGTTTTATGCAGTTGTCATAAATATACAATTCTCTGTAGTTCATACCAAATGCTCAGAAGTGTGATTGAACTTTTGTGGGAGGATAGAGAGCATGATGAAGTGGATTACAGTGCATAAAAAGTTTTTGATTTTCTGCAAATGTGTATCATTTTGGATTACTTACATCATGTGAACTATGTGGATTCCTTACTGAAGGTAAGCAGTTTTGATCAGTATATTGTTTTTTCTATCCAATGGTGTTTCATGCTCTTAGGTGAAGTGGTCGATTTTTTATGATTTTTTGAAAAGAAGGACCAGTCTGAAGGACAGACTGGTCGATTTCGGCTGAGACTTGATTGAGTTAAGACACAGTATCAAAATGAAGTCATCAGTATTATGAATGCCCCAAGTCAAGAAAATGAACTTGGAAAAAAAAAAAGTGTTGTTCCGCAGGACAAAAGGAACAAATTGCCAGAAAAACACAACACATTGCGACCTCTTCGGTCATCTTCAGGCAAGATAAACAACATTCAGGACAATGAAAAGAAAGAACGAACAATCACTTATCTTCTGAAATAGGGTGCAGTCACTGGGCTGAACAGAAAACGGCTTCACTTTGAAAACAAGCTCAATCAGTAAAAAAAAGTTTGGGTCAAGTCCTTTTTTTTTTAGATGCATGATTGTTGTAACTCTAGATCTTATCTTTGTCAGTCTTGTTTTCAGGAATAAAATAATCATTATATCAAATTATTGTTTTTTGTTGTTTGTGACAATCTTTCCAGTCAATGCCAAAGAAGTGGGGAATCGTGTCTGTCCATTTCTTAATGACTGAACACACTTATACAATCAAAATGTGAAATCACAAGATTTCATCGAAAGTTATACATTTTCATATTCTTATTTCACTTACTTAGAACATGTATCAATGAGAATGGTCAAAAAGCTGCAACAAATATTTCACTCAACATCAAGGTCATAGACATAGGTAGTGCAGAAAATTTTGAAACCTGCATGTACTGAATTGCTCAGACCATCCCCAAATTAACACAGCAAGCAGACCACTGCCTTTTTCTCACACATCTAGATCAAACTGCTGTGATTCTGGAATTAGTCTTACAACAGTTAATATAAGTGAAGAATGTATTATCTTGAGCACTTCAAAGAGTGCAATTGGAATCTGGAAACCTTTGCAATTTTTTACTTTTTGAAATTCTGATTAATTCTTATTATGCCAATTGACGTAATGCTAAGTTCTAATGATGTTGCAAATGAAAAAAGATTTGCAAATGAAATGTTAAATCTGTAATGTTTGTCATTGTTTTTTTTTTTTTTTTTTTGTTAGTTTCATTTCACTGCAGAATATTGTTTTCATTGCTTTTGATGGACTTGAAGAAACCATAAGGTTTGAAAGTAAAGGTGCAAGTTATATGTATACCATTTAAAAAATTTGATAGGTGCACCAGCAGACATGAAGGTGTAGGGTACTGTTTTCTCCTGTGTATGACTGCCCATCAGATCACTGATAAGCAGGTGATAGGATCTTTATCACCTTTGACAGAGTTAGAAAGTGTTGGTTTGCAGTCAGAACCTGTAAGTTACAACATTTCAGGTCTTATTGGTTTGTTTTTTTTGTCCCTTTTTTCTGTCACATAGTAGGGGTAGTGAGGGTGTGTGCTGATCAATGAGTATGAAAATAAATGCTCTTTCAGGTCTGAGACAGTGTGACAGAGCTGTACTCTACACTTACTTTTCGTAAGATATCCAGGTGCCAACCTGTCTTGAGAGACACAGAGATATCAGAGACATCTACAATGTTGGTTGGGAAATTAGAGCAACACTCTCAAGAGGCGCATCAGTTAAGCGGATGAAACTTGACTGTGTGGCCCTAGTCTTACCCTATTGAACCCATAGCAAACTCTTTTCAGATAGGAATCAGTCGGGGCAGAAAAATCTCACAAATAAATGGTTCTGATGGGAATCGAACCCAAGATCTCCCAGCTGGGAGTCCATGACACTACCCACTTCATCAGGATAGCTTGTTATGTCTGTTACAGTATCAGGGCTCCCAATGACGCACATATGTGCGTCCATGACGAACTATGAGCGAAAAGGACGCACTAACAAAACGTGTAGCGAGTCCTGCACTACAAAATTAGGCAAACCCCAAAACGTGCCGCGGTCAGTGATCAAAGCTGAGCACACCACAAGCTTCGCGCGCGATTGCCTGCCGTCAAATTCAGGACAGCGTGTGCCCGCGAAAGTACAGTAAGCCGAGAAGCTGCATAAACACTGATAGGCTCGCCTTGTGGCCCACGTCACTGAACGGTTACTCGGTCGACCGGCTGACTTATTCAGACTGTGGCGCCCGCCACCACTAATTAACCAATTCGATGACTTAAACAGTAAACAAGTGGGGTATTTTTTGCTCCCATAAGAAAACCTAACACAGAGTAACTTTTATTCAAGACTGGCACAGCCTTTTAAACTTGAATAAAGTCAGACAAATACATAGACGAACAATCTAATAGTGGGGGAAAAAAACAAGCGCAGGCCAACAACTGAACTATTTTCATAGTAATGACTTGGCAAAAATTTGGACTTAAGGAGGGGTGGGGGGGGGGGGGGATTTGAAGATGGAGAAACTGGGAACATGAATTTAAGAAAATATGTTACAGATATGAAAACTCTTCACTAGCTGCATAAGGGAACCATTGCAATCCCTTTTGAAGGCAGATATATTTGTATTGCCTGCTCCGAGGCCTTTCGTCCGCTGGGTCGGACTCATCAGGGAGACACGGCTGGTTGTGTCTGCGCTCCTGGCGTCAAATAGAGACACACCACAGTCCATAATACTGTGGTGTTATCACCACCAAGGGTGCAAAAAAGAATCCAATAGCACCCCCAAAGCAGCCAGCAAAGAGTAGTAAATGAAACCAAACGAAAGTGTGGGGAGGAAAAAAGTTGCTGAAAAACTAAAGACATTATGCAAATAGTATAAAATGTAGGGGACAATCTTTGAGCCTACGCTTGAGGATCCACCCAAAGATGCAAGGGAGATCAAAAAACAAACACACAGACAGACAGAAACAAATACAAATAACCTCAATTTAATCAAAACAAAATCGGAAATGAAATGAGGCAGGGAACAGTAAACGATAAACAGTAAACAAGTGGGGTATTTTTTGCTCCCATAAGAAAACCTAACACAGAGTAACTTTTATTCAAGACTGGCACAGCCTTTTAAACTTGAATAAAGTCAGACAAATACATAGACGAACAATCTAATAGTGGGGGAAAAAAACAAGCGCAGGCCAACAACTGAACTATTTTCATAGTAATGACTTGGCAAAAATTTGGACTTAAGGAGGGGGGGGGGGGGGGGGGGGGGGGGGGGGGGATTTGAAGATGGAGAAACTGGGAACATGAATTTAAGAAAATATGTTACAGATATGAAAACTCTTCACTAGCTGCATAAGGGAACCATTGCAATCCCTTTTGAAGGCAGATATATTTGTATTGCCTGCTCCGAGGCCTTTCGTCCGCTGGGTCGGACTCATCAGGGAGACACGGCTGGTTGTGTCTGCGCTCCTGGCGTCAAATAGAGACACACCACAGTCCATAATACTGTGGTGTTATCACCACCAAGGGTGCAAAAAAGAATCCAATAGCACCCCCAAAGCAGCCAGCAAAGAGTAGTAAATGAAACCAAACGAAAGTGTGGGGAGGAAAAAAGTTGCTGAAAAACTAAAGACATTATGCAAATAGTATAAAATGTAGGGGACAATCTTTGAGCCTACGCTTGAGGATCCACCCAAAGATGCAAGGGAGATCAAAAAACAAACACACAGACGGACAGAAACAAATACAAATAACCTTAATTTAATCAAAACAAAATCGGAAATGAAATGAGGCAGGGAACAGTAAACGATAAACAGTAAACAAGTGGGGTATTTTTTGCTCCCATAAGAAAACCTAACACAGAGTAACTTTTATTCAAGACTGGCACAGCCTTTTAAACTTGAATAAAGTCAGACAAATACATAGACGAACAATCTAATAGTGGGGGAAAAAAAACAAGCGCAGGCCAACAACTGAACTATTTTCATAGTAATGACTTGGCAAAAATTTGGACTTAAGGAGGGGTGGGGGGGGGGGGGGGGGGGGGGATTTGAAGATGGAGAAACTGGGAACATGAATTTAAGAAAATATGTTACAGATATGAAAACTCTTCACTAGCTGCATAAGGGAACCATTGCAATCCCTTTTGAAGGCAGATATATTTGTATTGCCTGCTCCGAGGCCTTTCGTCTGTGTGTTTGTTTTTTGATCTCCCTTGCATCTTTGGGTAGATCCTCAAGCGTAGGCTCAAAGATTGTCCCCTACATTTTATACTATTTGCATAATGTCTTTAGTTTTTCAGCAACTTTTTTCCTCCCCACACTTTCGTTTGGTTTCATTTACTACTCTTTGCTGGCTGCTTTGGGGGTGCTATTGGATTCTTTTTTGCACCCTTGGTGGTGATAACACCACAGTATTATGGACTGTGGTGTGTCTCTATTTGACGCCAGGAGCGCAGACACAACCAGCCGTGTCTCCCTGATGAGTCCGACCCAGCGGACGAAAGACCTCGGAGCAGGCAATACAAATATATCTGCCTTCAAAAGGGATTGCAATGGTTCCCTTATGCAGCTAGTGAAGAGTTTTCATATCTGTAACATATTTTCTTAAATTCATGTTCCCAGTTTCTCCATCTTCAAATCCCCCCCCCCCCCCCCCCCCCCCCCCCCCCCCACCCCTCCTTAAGTCCAAATTTTTGCCAAGTCATTACTATGAAAATAGTTCAGTTGTTGGCCTGCGCTTGTTTTTTTTCCCCCACTATTAGATTGTTCGTCTATGTATTTGTCTGACTTTATTCAAGTTTAAAGGCTGTGCCAGTCTTGAATAAAAGTTACTCTGTGTTAGGTTTTCTTATGGGAGCAAAAAATACCCCACTTGTTTACTGTTTATCGTTTACTGTTCCCTGCCTCATTTCATTTCCGATTTCGATGACTTAAGTTGTAACAATCGCGTGCACAAGCCTAGGCGAACGAAGCAGAAAGGAAGTTCACGGCTATCGTGTGTGTGTACTCTTTCTCACTCTTTCTTTCTATCTCCCTCTGTTTCACTTTGTGTGTGTTTGGCCGAGAGAGAGAGAGAGAGAGATGTTAAGACTTTGCAGACATTGCAGCATCCTTGTCTGGATTCCCATGTTTTTTTTAAAGAAATGTTTCCAGTGAGAGAGAGAGACAGAGAGAGAGAGATTCATTTACTCTGAAATGTTCAGATTATCAAGCCGATAATTAAAAAAGCAAGAAATACTATATTTTCTGTATTGGTTAATTTTGTTCATGGGGACTCTCTATACCCCCTCTGGGACCCTCTATAGCATCAGTGAAGGAGTCCCTGGGACCCCCTGTCTGTCAGTACAAATGGTAGCACAGAGTATCTAGCTTGTACAAAACGGTTCAGATTACAAAGGAAACATTTTATGGTGCCCATGGTCAAGAATAAAAGGTGGAACAGTTTATCATTTACAATGATTGTACCAAAAGGGAACACAGTTCTTTTAATTTGAGAGAGAGAGAATATGTTGATAATATGAATTTGTGCATGGTGTGTTTTTTCAGTGTAAATGAAAATTTGAAGTGCTTTGATTATTTTTTTCATTTGCAGTTGCGGGCTGATGTGGTTCCGAAAACAGCGGGTAAGTCTGGCTTTCTTTTTCCTTTTCCTTTTTTTTTTTTTTTTTTTTTTTTTAAAAATGTGTTCAGCTTTTCAAGCAGGTAAATGTGAAAGTAATGAATAGGCATTTCCTTTTTAGTGACATATTCAGAAAAAAAGATGTTTAGGTTTGGACAAACTTCTGAAGAGAGCAAGTACACATTCGTAGAGTAACTTAGATAAGAATCATTGATACTTATAGATTGAGGGATTCTTGCAAAGTATTTTCTATGGCCATGCTTTAAAGAGCAAAAAAAATTGTCATGAAAATTCTGTGAAACAAGGTGTTTTTGTTGTGATTATTTTGATTTGGTGCATCCCAAAGAACACGCATTCTGAGGGCCATTTTGACCAACCATAAATAAACTCAAAGGGTCATATGAGAATATGGGGGTCAAATTGCAAAAACAAAATGTTACAAACGTTACATGAGCACTGGACAAAGTTAGTTGCCTGTTTGCTTTAGGTGAGTGGGAAACACAGGTAGTTTAAAAACTGAATTACCTATGATCGGACAACCAAAGAATAAGACTGCATTGTAGAGCTGTGAGGATCAGAGCATTTAATATCATAAAGGCGGTTTTGATGGCATTGTTTTAGGCTATCATATGAGTGAAAAAGTTGGTCCTGGTCAATATATTGAAAACATGTTAATATTATGAACATTATATACAATGAGTATTTAATGTTATGTAGATAGTGTAAATGCATTTAAGTCTGATAGTGGTGATCCTGACTTCTGACAGAACAGATGCAGTTCCATAGTTATTGATGGACAGAATAATTGTGTGACTGAAACTGAGAGTTTGTCCCCTGTATTATAAAATTGAAAAGAAGAAGGAAAAAAATCAATATATTATAATTTGAAATTGTTAGAATGAGATTTTGTCTCCTTCATTCTCCCATTTTCATACTATATAGTCTGTAGATATTTATATTCATGAAATTTCAAGTGAGCGAGCGTGCGTGTGTGTAAGTTGTCCTATTGTTAATTTTTTTAACGCAGAGTTTCTTGTATACTTGTAGATTAGAGTTTTTTTGTTGTTGAGTTCCCTGTCTTAATTGCATTTTACTTTGGTTTCTGTGATTTTTCATTTTTTCAATATTTTTTTTAATTTTCAAGCTTTTCTACCAAGATTTTGAAATAAAATACCCATTCTGATTAGTAAATTTTAACAGTTTTGATTTTGAATACATTTGTTATGTTTCAAAATGTTGCAATTTGTCAGAATTACCAATTTGCTTCTTTTCTGATTGTAAGTCTTTCAGAGTTTTCAAAAATTAAGGAATTCTAGGATTTTTACCCTGAAATTTGAATTATATTTCAGAAGACTGAAATATATTACAGAATACAAGGAAGGAAATCATTCTTGATTGATTTGAGTGAATTTCCATTTTTTTTTCTTCTTTCTTTTACATGTCTATATGAATGATTCTTTTTTTTTTTTTTTTTTTTTTTTTTTTGGCGGCTCCACCCTCAACCTGTCTTTCAGCTTTATTGGATATTGGTGTTGCTGCATTTGAGTATTTCTGAATATGCTGTAATATTTCTTTATGTTCTTTTTTTTTTCCCTGTTGAATCAGCATATGAATTGCGTTCAGATTTTTTTTTAAATTTTTTTTAGGGTTCTGAAAATTTTATTGCAGTGAAGATTTTGACCACAACCACACTCCGGATCAGAAATTGCATTTTACTGGAGATAAATCAAGTGAATAGATTATCCAGTGTGAAAAGAGTGTAAAGAGCGAGAGCGAAAGAACAAAAGTTAGAAAAATAAGAAATGGGAAAATAAAGTTGCTGTCAGAAAAAGAAGAGACAAAATGTTATAGTAGTGGAGAGAAAAAGTTACTGTTAGAGAGAGTAGAGAGAGTGACAATAAATCGGAATTGAGGAATATGCAGTCAAAAGACTGTTGATGTTGATGCTGGTGATGATAATCAGCATAGTAAGTCCTCCATTCCAAAAGCCCCTGATATTCCCAGACTTACCCTTTTTGATTAGTCACATAATGAAATTGACCCCTCTTTGTATATCATGCGCAAAAGACATGCAACTTTTGTTTATGCAAAAGACATTCAACTACTTCTGGCTGGCCTCAGGAAAAATGGGCTTAGCATATATAGACTTAGCATGTATTTTTCCTTTTTCTTGGTAGTGCATTATTCTTGTGAGA
This sequence comes from Conus canariensis, assembly GCA_033310375.1. Lineage (NCBI taxonomy): Eukaryota > Metazoa > Mollusca > Gastropoda > Neogastropoda > Conidae > Conus > Conus canariensis. Next base: position 72,468,250 of record CM065715.1, on the reverse strand, counting down.
ATGCTGCATAGAATCTATTTCTTCCCATTTAACCTCTCTCCCTCTCCATATGTTTCCTTGTTTTCAAACTTTTTTTTTTTTAAGAATAGATTGTATTGTAGAAATGTTTTCATACAGTTTTACTGGAATGAAGACTTCAGTAGCAAAGTGACAAATGTAGCAGCGGCGCAGCAACTGAGCTCACAGAAGAATGAGTGGTCCTGATGGTATCGACCAGAAGGTACTGTACGCCTGCAAATAAGAGTATCTGTGAAGCCAGTGCAGTTACACTAACTCAGCTGTATTAGCTTCATGCACAGTGAGTGAGAACGACAAAGTCAACCATTTCAAAATTAAAACATGGTTTCAAAAATTCTCAGAGGAATGACCGGTGTTGACAGCAGATTTTGAGTTGCCTCATGGGATATTTACTTACGAAATCTACTTGCCCACCAGCATTTACACACACACATCAAATAACCAGGCATCTGTTTGTCCAGGCCTGTGTATGTTTAAATCTTGGTGACAGTTATGAGGTAAATCATTACAGCACAAACAAGACTGGAGAGTGTGAAAGGCAGAACTACGGTTGACACCATTTTAGAATGATTTGATGGCTTGAATGGGAAGTCTAGCTCTGGTCAAAGTGTTCCTGATGATTGCTGTTTCAGAGAATTTCAGAGCCCTGTGCACAGGGGAGAAAGGCTTTGGCTACAAAGGATCATCCTTTCATCGAGTCATTCCTCAGTTCATGTGTCAGGGAGGTGATTTTACAAGACACAATGGCACTGGTGGCAAGAGCATCTATGGTGAGAAGTTTGCTGACGAGAACTTCCAGCTGAAGCACACTGGACCAGGTAAATAACATAGGCATGGAATTTATGACAGATTGATGAATGCGCATGAGATCTTTTAGTCCCTTGTATTTTTATTTTTTTTTTATCTTAGTTTCTTTTTATTTCTTTTCTGATATTCTCTCAGCTGTGCTTCTTTTCTGTTTTACGTGCATGCTTTTCTTTTTCAGAATAAAATGAGAAGAAAAACATAATTGGTAGTGTCTTGCCTTTGGAAGGAGTGAACAGAAGATTGACTACATTGAGCATCTGCTAAATGTGGGACTGAACTAATAAAAGAAATTCAGAGGTTTTAGATCATCTGGGAACGTTGCATTTGGAGTTTCTTCTTTACTGAAAGGCATGTTAAAACTACACCCTCTCACTCACATAGTCATCATCTGCATTAGTCTCAGAATAGTTAATCTGTGATGCTGGCTTTAGATTTAAAAAACAAACACACAAACCAACCAACCAATGAAAAACACTCTTAGATGCCTGTAATTTCTTCATCTCCATAGTTTTTTAGAACAGCATGAAAATGCAGACCTACAGATTTTCTTCAGTCATTATGAGACTTGTGTCTACTGGCAAGTGAATGGGTGGAGATAAAAGGCACAGAAACAGAACGAACTTTTTAAGTCAGTACCTTGACGCTTTCATGCAGTTTTAACTAGTCATTGGCAGTATGGCAGTGGTGTTCCATGTTAAATACTGTGAGAGGACTGTCTCAACATCTGTCGATGACCAGGCTCATGAGGAGTTATCACCCAGGAGACAAAGCCAGTTGACCAGACATGATAAGGAAATGGTTCTGTTCAAAATACAGAACTTGGTGAAGAATTAGATATGTATGTTTTAGGTTGTCTTTTTTTCAATCCCATCTCCCCCTCCTCCCTTTCCCCTTCCAACCCACCCCCATAAATCCTTTTTAAAGTAACTGAGAAACCGTTCACCCATACTTGTTTTACCACACTAAATGTGTACTTCCCTTGTTTGTTTGTTTTTGTAGCCATCCTGCCTGAAGATGACCGGTAGTTCAAGGCTCTTTTCTTCACTGTTTGTTTAACTTTTATGTTCTTCTGGTTGCTCAGTACTTTTAGTATTTGTTTTCTCTTTGAAATAGTTGCATATCCCTTTTCAGAAAAAAAGGAATTTTTTTTTTTGCTCAGTTGTACTAATAGATTTGTTGCTCTGCTGTATAACAGGGTCATAGGGATGTAGAGCTCTAGAATGTTTAAAGTTCGGCCATTTGGCCTAAGGCTTTGGAATTCTTGGGCCATTTTCAGCATTTTTTGGCCCTGAACAGGAATGTCTTTCTATCTTTGGCTGTAGATAGACACAGAGGAGTTCACACAAAATACAGAGAGTGTGCATTATCAGCATGTTCCTAGTTTACGCCACATACGTATTCCAACCCATATATTTGTCATTGACTTTTTTCCCCTGGTAAGAAAAGCAAAATCCAGGTGTAGCAAGGGAAGCTACTCGCTAAACAGTGTCTGTAGCGAGATCTATCACTGTGTGATCCGTTAAGTATTGAACCTGATCCGTTAAAGTATTGAACCTGAATCCTGTGAACTTGATTACGTCTCTCGTAAGTCTTCATTGGCTGTGCCGATTTTTGGTAATAAAACCTTTCGCCTAGAGGCCAACTGGACGGCAAGTTTTTCGGTTGTTTGATATAATTCAATCATTTGGCGAGAGTAGATGCCAGATTACATGCCCCTAGTCGGGAGGGACTAGGTGGATGTTGGTGCTGAATGTGAATGTAGATTGTGGGGCTGTTGGCCGAGAGTGATACAACGATGCTCTGTTTTGTTCCAGGAATTCTTTCCATGGCAAATGCTGGTCCCAATACCAATGGCTCCCAGTTCTTCCTCTGCACTACAAAAACACAATGGTTAGTTTTTATTATTGTAATGTGCGCTTCTTAGTCTAGTTATGTTAACATTGATTACTCAGGTTTTCATACTATGAAGACTTGAGGTTAAGATGAGTTTGAGATTCCTTGTCAATGTTTCAGGTCCATCTTGGAGAAGGTTGTGATCATATTCTTTTCTACAAGAGTAGGGGAAAATCATACCTCCAGCAAGAATTTCTTGGAGTAAGGTTAAATGGGAAATGTTTTAAATGGCATAAGTGTTGCATGTTTTGGTGTCATGGACATTTTCATTCTCAGTAAGTGTGGCTTTGTACCAAGTTTGAAGCATTCAAAGGGACCATACTTCAGTATTGCTGCACAGTCATTTGATGCTCAGGAGGTGAGGCCAAAGTGTTTACATTGAGCGAATGTGTATGCTTGTTAACTGGCAGTTCTGGCTCGTTCAAAAAAAGTTCAAGCCTGGCATGTCTCATGAAGTTGATGACATTTTGTTCAAACCATAATGATTAGTGCATGATGAGCAGTCAGAAGAAATATTGAAATACATGGTTTTAATTTTCATAATTTTTCTGTTTGAAATTTTGTGTCTAAGTGATCAGAAACACTATAGTATACAAATACCTCAGTGCCCACAAGATGAATATGTCTTCTGTTTCGATATATCATACTACTTCATTACCAACTGAAATAAATTAGTTCGGGCTGTTCTGTTTTTAAGCAAATTTTTCACAGCTATGGCTTGTTTCATTGCCAGTTTGACCCAAAGGGAGAAAAAGCTATTCCAATTCATAGATAAGTATTCATAATATGTGTTACATAATTGACATTCTAATCTCTGTGTGAACGAACAGGATGAAGTCTAATATTATTCAGCCTAGAACAGTGTACAGTTCCGTAACAAATTGTGTATGGGAAATAGGTTGTTGAGTAATAATACTGAAACACACGAACTGCCACATTGCTTCAGGTTTGTTTTTCTTTTCTTTTTGAGTTTTTGTTGTTGTTGTTGAGAAACACCATATTTGCTGCATAAACTTGGATCATGATGTGGACGGTTATATACATCACTGCGGTCATTAACTTTTTACATTTCATAATAATTTACATGGTTTCTGCTTAATAAATTTGACGGTCAGTAGGTTTGAGTGTGTACGAACTGCTACCAACATTATACAGATAGGTTTGTTGAGAATTTTTACTCCAGGATATGCACACTGAATAGATACCTTTATTGCAAACTGTGTAAATGTTGCATAGCATGAGCTTCAGTGTCACCGACATTGGCAATGATTCGTGAAGATTGATTAAGGTATATTGCTTGGATTAAGACAGGAGAACTATGTTTTGACAGTTTCAGTTGAAAAAAGCTGTACTGATTGCCTAACTACAGAGGCTGAGACCGAGTTTTTATGATGGAAGGACAGCAGTTCTACCTCTTAACCCGAAGAGTGCCTATAAGCCGTCAGCTGGCGCCGAAGTAAAAATGCTTTCCCAGTGCCTATGGGCCGTCCACTGACGTCATGCATTTTTCTTGAATTTTCATTCGTTACTATTTCTATTAACGGACTTAAATAGAGTGTGTGTAGTAAGCCTTATATGTCTGTAGTATTAAAATGATATGCAAATGACCACACGTGAGGGGAAAGCCCATTTATTCTCATCACAGACTGGATGACCAGCCAGCACTTTGTCTCGCTTGCAAAGATGGCGGCGCAACCTTCGACAAGCGTAGCGACCAAAGCAACGTTTTTACACAGCTGAGCAGGCTCTGCTAATCATTTTTGACAAAGACAATAATCTTTTATTCAACAACTTACTCGAGCATGAAGGTGAGATGATGATTGTGATGGAATTGCCGACCGTATTCGTCAGTTATTGTGTCGGGCTGTGTGACCTCAGTGTGTGTTCAGCTGACTGGTTTGCCAGCGTCAAACGAGCTCGCCTAGTGTGTACTCTGCACTGCATGCCAGTGGCCAGTGATGTGATAGTCAGCGCGAGAGGGGAGCGTGGCCTGCTCGCGGCGTGACACGGGGCAGAGGGAAAGGTAGGAGAAGAGGAGGAGTGAAAGAGAGGGTTGAAGTCCAGCAAGGGGGCGTGGTGGGGGGAGGGGGGCGTGGTCGTGGACTGACCTGTCTGCATAGAGTGTGAGCGTCTTGATAGACTTCTAAACTGTTTTACTTTCATTTACATGTGTAGTGTGACAATACAAACTTTATTTTCAACTTTTTTGCTTTGTGTTCTTTTTTGGATGTGAAGCTGTAGTGGTAAATACATATGTTTTTGATCGTGCAAAAAAATCTATCCAAATCTAAATGCCTAAATATTTTTTTATTATCAAAATTAAAACAAAAGAAGCCCAGATTCAAAATCTTCATACAATTTCCTTCAAAAATCACATATATTTCATTGTTATATCTTTTGTAGTTTCTGAGCTAGAATTTTTTGTTAATTATTACCCCCAAATCATTAGATTTCCCTGGCACTGGGAAAGCCTTTGTTTGTAACATTTTCAAGCAGTGAAATATTTCATTGTTATATCTTTTGTAGTTTCTGAGCTAGAATTTTTTGTTAATTATTACCCCCAAATCATTAGATTTACCTGGCACTGGGAAAGCCTTTGTTTGTAACATTTTCAAGCAGTGAAAGGGTTAATCATCCATCAAAAGGCAAAATCAACAAATCAGAGTTAGTGAGATGAAAACAAATATGAAATGAGGCACGGAAGCATCCTCAGAAAAGGATGCTCCAAGCTTGTCCATATACCCTATACCGAACAGATCTACACAGCAACAAGAACTGGAGAAATGAATAAAAAGTAACTTTTATTCAAGACTGGCACAGCTTTTTCAACTTGAATAAAGTCAGACAAATACAAAGACGGATAGAAACAAATACAAATAACCTTGATTTAATTGAAACAGAAGTAAATATGAAATGAGGCAGGAAACGGTAAACAATCAACAAAGAGGGTAACTCTTGCTCCCACAAGAAAACATAAACCCTTTTTTGGGGATGTTTCCTTGTTTGTTGTGTGTGCTCTGTGTTGTCATGTCTGCTAGGTGATTCGGTGTCGTAAGCAGCATTCCTTTGGAGTTACGCTTTCTTGTGGGAGCAATTCAAAGTAACCGAAAAAAAAGTTATCGTTTTTTTCTGAAGAACTTTCAGCGGGTTCAGTGTCAAATTAGACCAAATATGCAATGAATTGAGCCCATCTTCTGTTAAATTGAGTCTGTCTTCAGTGAGAATATTTTGTTGACATGGAAAGTCTGAAAAAGGTGATTTGCTCATAAGTTCAGGCTTCGACAGATTCTTTATTTTGGTGTCTTGATATTTACGTTTCTTTCAGTTACAAACGCTAATAGTTTTGGTGGGCTTTACTCTTCGGAGGAAATAACTGCCCCTTGTGCGAGTGAGCACTAGGCGCAAATCTGCTACCAGTCTTTCAGCCAAGCAGTTCGGTGCTGTCGTCCTTGCTCTCCCGGTAACCATGTTCCACTGTGATGTGTGCAGGCTAGATGGCAAGCACGTGGTGTTTGGCAGTGTGGTGGAAGGCATGGACGTGGTGAAGAAGGTAGAGGGTGTGGGCAGCCAAAATGGGAAAACCTCGGCGAAAGTAGTGATCACTGACTGTGGACAGCTGTAGCCACCAGTGGTGATGTGGCACCTGGAACCAGTCATGTCTTTTTTTTTCCTTTTTTGTTTGTTTGTTAGTTGTGTTAATGTTGAAAAGAATGTTTCCTCTTTTTATTTCATTGTTAAGACTGAATATGTACACTGTAGTAATCATTAGGCCTGGAATATTATGTTTCCATTCACTTTATTACTGAGAAAAGTCAGTGACTTGCTTACCTCGATGCACTTTGTTTTCTGACCCAGTATGTTTACTCATTGTAAAATCATGTTCAAGGGCGTTTTTTTAAATATGAAGTTGACAATTTTTCTAGTCATGGTCTTATTGTGAGAGACTATCATGTTGAAGTATTAAGAATCAAAATATATAGAAGAAACAACTGACATTCAGGTGAAGTTGATGGCTGTATTGCAGATTTGTGTGACAGACAAATTCTGTGACAAGAAAATGGGAGACACGGCCTCTTAGCAATCATGTAATTTCAGTCCGAGATATGTTTTGTTCCTGTCTTTTTCATCTGCTAAGCCCAATCCTGTGTTCATCTTGGACGATTCTTACAGTGGCTGGTCAATAAAAATCGTGGATAGATGCTGAGCATGTGTTGGTGTTTTGTTACAAATGATCATTTCCAAAGAGTTACTTTATGCATTGATGAACCATATTTTAGGGTCACACTAGTTTGGTTTTCAGAATTTTGGCAGTCATTCAGGCAAATTAAAATTTGTGTGTGTGGGCGTAAGAGGCATTGTGGAAATAATTTTTCAAAACAAAACAAAAAGAAACCCTAACATGCCTTGAACAGGTGTTTAAAAAACAAAACAAAACAAAATCAACAGCATCCAGCTGAACATCAAGAGGGCTGTCTAAGCTTTTTCCTTTAGTGTGTGCAGTAATCGTTATATAGTGGATGTTCTTATGTTCTACCTTGAGGGGAAAAGGATGCCAGAGGAATATATCGAAAAATATTGGATTTTTTTTTGTTAAACCAGTTGTGTGAAAGTCTTGCTGTCACAAAATCTTTAAGTTATCGAGTCAGATGGAATCAGTCAGTACTTTCAGGAAAGTTGTCTACTTCGTTATGTCACCACAAAGCAGCATACCTGGCAGGCATGATAATCTTCACAATACATCACCTCAAAACTTTTGTCGAGTACATCATGGATGTCCACACACCTTTGGTTAGGCATTTTCACAGCTATTCCTGTCCACATATTGTGGATGTACACACACACGTTTTTTTTTTTTTTTATAGGAATCGTCTTGACTTGCCTCTTTCACACAACGTGGGTGTACACTGGCATATACTTCTCATGTAGTACATAATGATGTATGTTTTCCCTATTCGTACATTGTGAGTGTCCACATGTCCATACTTTTTATGAAGGTGTCCTCAAGATTATCCATATGTCTTGGATGTCCAGGCACTTTTTTGTGAACATTCTCATTTTCATGTCATCTTTGACCAGACACTTCCCAGCTTTTCTTAATTTCATTTTTGGAATTGAGTTTTTTTTTTTTTTGTAGTGAAAGGGTCTGGCCTGTGGAGTTCACCAACGGTTCCAAATCTGAGGAGGGGTTTTGCCTCTGCTGTGTATTGTGCAACAGGTCCTTCTCAGAGATGTTCTCAACACATCACCACTGACAGCTCCATCTACACTGATGAGTTGACGGCCTTGGCCCTGGCTCATGAAATGGTCTCTTAATCTAAACATAAAAGATATCCACATTTTGTCAGACTCCGTTTCTGCTTTGGAAGCTATTGCCAGCCATAACCCCAAACACCCTCGGGTGCTGAATTATTCAAACGGTACACCCCCTGAAATCAGATGGAAACAAAATAGTATTTGCTTGGATTCCTAGTCATGTGGGCATTCGAAGCAACAAGTTCAGGGTTTGTATGCTCCTTGAAACTCCTTGAATTCTGACAGCGAATTTCAAGACCTTTGAAAATCAATAAAATGTGGTTCTGCTGATCAAACTTCCTTGAAAACCTTTGAAAATCAAGTCATCAGCTCCAAAAGTTTTTAATGTGGCAAAAAGAATGTGGCAAAAAGAAATGTCAGTTTGATTTTTGTGCGTTGAGGTTAATGAAATGTTATTTAAAACGCATTTTTACAAAAATTGCCGCGATCCTGGATTTGCCATCTGCTATCTAACCAAAGGAGATAATTTGAAACTTCATTAATTTTGAAGTTGGTTAAATAGCAGATGGCAATCCAGGATCGTGACGATGTTCGTAAAAAAAAAATTTCTTCTTTTTTTTCTCCTCCAACCAGTCTCTTACACACCATGCATAGTCTGTATGTTCTCTTACAAATGGACATATTTTTGCTGATTTTGGTGTTTTGGCATTTGATACAGAGTCTAGGTTTGTTAATGTTCTAATGTGTGGTGTAGTAGCACACTCGCTCAGATAAAAATTGTTGTTTCCTTTGTACCAAAAAATTTGTTTTTAAATAATTTTTTTCATCAACCTGAACGCAGAAAAATCAAACTGCCATTTCGCTTTTCAATTTTTACGCAAGTATTGTAGCCTTGAAATTTAAAAAAAAAACTTGAAAACTCCTTGAATTTTGTTCTTGGGAGTCTGTAGGAACCCTGGAGTTGGTTAATCAACTTGCCAAGAGTGCCGCAAGGAAAGAGCTGAGCAGGTAGGCTATCCATCATACTGATCTGAAACCCCAAACCCAGGCTTTTTTCAAAGTGCTGTGGCAAGAGGAATGGAACATGCAGATGGATAACAAACTATTTAAAATTCGTCCAAAGCTAAAAGAGTTTTAAACCATGTTCGTGAGGCAGCCGCAAAGAAGAAACAGTCTTGTGCCGTTTGCATACAGGCCACTCCTTTTACACCCATTCTTATCTTTTGTTCTGATCTTTTAAAAGGTGAAGAAGCTCTGTGGTGCATTCCATGCCATGTACCACTCACAGTAAAACATATTCTTTTAGTGTTCGGACTTGCATGATGTGAGACAAACATTTTACAGCAGATTCCATGAAAACCTTGTTCAGAGATACTCTGCCTGATGTGATCTTTGAATTTCTGAAAGAAATTAACATTTTTAATCTGATCGAAGATTCTACAGAGGAAAGATTTTTAACAAAATTTCTGGTGCGTTTTCAGAAGTTGTGTTTTAAAGAGTGGTGTGAATGAGGTTTGACTTGTGAGTTGACTTCGACGTGGTAACAGCCCTGATATCACCCTTTGTGGTCAGCTGGGCTATAAGCGACTGTACCTTGCCTTACTTGTGGCCCTACATGTCCTGCTCTCATGGTGACCTCAGTTTCGACGTCTTCTCCACATCTGTGGTCTTGGTTTGATTCTATTGGGATCACCAGTATTGGCGAGTCCATGGGTGCTGTTGTTTGACATGGTGGTGCCCCCTGGCTGGCTCTGCGACTAAGCAATTATTGTCGATAGGGTGCTTAGTAGGTGGAGTCTTGTATATGTTGGATCTGAACAGGTGCCACTGAGCATCACTGAAATGACTTGGCAGCAGTGCAGTGTCTCCTCCAGGCATGGTACATGTCCGCGAATTCGCGGAAATCCGTGAAAAGCAAAAAAAAAAAAAAAAAAACGAGCCGCGCCCGACGAGACCGGTCCTTTTAGTTCGTTTGAGGTCGTTCGCTTCAAGCCTTCGTCTCGCGAGTAAGTAGCATTGAGCAGGACTACTTCCGCGCATGCACTTTCGTGACATTCGCCACTGTTTTCCGCTCTGGGTCGACGTGATCGAATTTGAACAAGATTAAAGAAAAAGAAGGAAAAAATAAAAATGCCAAAGCGTACAGACATAGTTCCGCGAAATTCTCCGACAGAAGATATTGATGCTGGTGTGGCAAACAGATGGCGATGGGATTGGCTGAACAGGAGCCACGAAAATGAAACGTTTTCGTTGTGCTTGGAAAAGTTGAGAGACTTACCACCACATTTTGGAGAAAGAAAAAGAAGAAAGAAAGAAAAAGTTTGAACTTTTCCAGAAGGAACACATTCGGCTGGCTTCAAAGAGAAAAGCCATTGAACATGACAGACAGGAGGCAAAGAGAATGAGGTTTGGACATTACAAAAAGCAGGCTCTGCTCGTGAAGCAGATGGCTGAGAAATCAGGCAAAAAGTAGTCGTCTTCATCTCATTCACATTGCTTGGACTGAAAATTGTATATTGGAAGAGACACATAACTTATAATTTGTACATTAAAAGAGACACAACACATTTTGTACTGTATTCAGATAGATGTAAAAAGTAAAAGGAGTAACTAATGTAGAGGAGACAGATCATAAAAGAATTGAACAGACATAGTAAACAAAACTGGAACTCAAGACAGGAAATAGACCACTTCTTTGCTGTGCTGTGCTGTGTTGGTGGTGCTGGACATGATGACCAAAGTTGTGCAAAATGAGGGGTCTCCTGTGTGTACACTGTACATGTGCTTCACTGGCATAGTAAGTAAAACGTTTACAATTTGATTTAATGTATGCCACCTAAAGCAATGTAGATATGTACTCATTTTTGCTATGTGATTACTTGGGTTTAAAACCTCCTTTGGGTTGAAGGAATGACTGATAAAGTGATTCTAGGAGAGCTTATTTTACGGCAGAAATTGCTTAGTATGAAGAACTGAAATTAGTTCAAGGAGAGGCTTTTTTTACAGGCTAGAATTGCTGAAAAACCTTCAGCTTCAGGGGGCGTTGCACCCTGACTCCCACAAGGGGCTCTGCCCCTTGACCCCTCCAGGGGGCGTTGCCCCCTGGACCCCCAAACATTTTCAGGGAAAAATGATTTTCCTCCAGTACCATGCCTGCTCCTCCAGTGGGTTGCCTCTTGACCACTTGACACTGACTGTTCCCTGTAGACTACTGGGGCTGCGGTGGGCTGGGCTGGGCTGCAGCTGTGGACAGGGGTCGGAATGAGCGGCATGGGTTCACTGCAACTAAGGTGGCATGGAGGATGGGACAGAAGAAAAAAAGTAGTTAAAATATTAAATTCTTGAGTTGCATACAGTCTCCAGCAAAATAACAGAAAAGTGAAAGGAAGATAATCTTGTCAGTTTCTTGTAAAGTAAAAGGATGATTTTCCAGTCCCTTACAAAGCCATTTGTACAGAAGATTTGGTTTCTCTGACAAATGATGACTTGGGCCTATATATGAGGATGATGAGAATTTTAGCAAGGGAACATTGACGGGCCCTACTCATCATTGCACTATTTCACCATTGTTAGATTCATTAGAGTAACAATTTCACACACACTCATACTTGCCATGTGCATGCGCGCACACTCGCACACACACACACATACACCACACCACATATGTACACTCAAAACTCCCATTAAGGAGAGAAGAACCAAGGCCTGATCATCATGATTCTTTTTTTTAGCCCCACAGCTTGGACTGAAGGAGGGGTCAATATTGAAGATAATGGAAATGAACATTTTTCTTTTGATGAATAATTTTGACAATTTGAAAAGCAAGGATCAAAACTTGACCAAAAAAAATGTCCACATTCTTCTGTCTTGTCCCACCTTGACACCCAAAAACAGAAAAGGTGGCCCAGAGTAGATGATGTTGGGGACCAGCGATGTCACCGAGGCTGATGGCAGACTATGCCCACATTGCCGTACTGCCCATTTAGCATGGCCGGGAGCGCTTAAGAAGAAGCAGCAGCTGTACTCGTCAAGCAGCCTGAGAGAGGTTACTGTGTCAGAGTATTATGGTTACAAAAGAAGCTATAGTGGATGATTTGGATTCACTATAATAAAACATCTGGTCTGCTCTGTGCGCATCAGGTTTGTTTGTATTGTTTTTAAATCACAAAAACATATCTCTATCACATGCATATACCTTCAGAGTTCTACCTTGCAAACTGATCGCCTGACAACCACCAAAACAGGAATCGGGAACACTATGTTTATGGCCCAGCATAAAATAATTCCAGCTGCTTTAAATACCATATAGCAACACACATGTTGCTCTGTGATAGCTCCATCAAAAGCAGCGAACATATTGTTAATATTTTCAAACCCTTTGCAACTGTACCATGCCATTGCTCCACAGCGAGTGCCTTCCTTCACAGTGCAAATCCATCTTTCATACACAAAAAATCAACAGCGACATCACCAACATTATGTCCAGCAGAACATCGGTAAACAAAGGAACCTAACTCCCTTTTGCTAAACAATTATACAGTGGGAAACTTCTTTCAAGGATGAGACACGATTGACCTCAACCAAAGTGTAAACAAATCTTCATCCCACATTGAAAAAAAAGGTCAGAACTTATTCTAATCAAAAAACAACAAAAAAAAAATTGAAAAAAAAAACCCCGCTCATAATTGTGACGAGAGCTGGCAGTGGTAGGTGGATTCTCTAGGGGAAGGTCTTGGAATAATTTATGAGAATTGTATTAACATTTCACCTCCACCCTCTCTCTTACTAGTGGTGGAAGGAGCAACTTTCCGGTACTAGTCATCAAAAGAAATGTATATTTATTCCGGGTACTGTTAAAATACTCAATAGTGGCTCTGAGATAAGTTTCCCTAGGCCTGTACTCTTAACTCTTTCATCCCTGCCAACCGCTAGAGCGGTTTGACAGATCTTTCATTCCTGAAAAACGCCTCAGCGGTTCAGAGAAACATACTCCTTTCCGTCCTGCAACCCGCTGCAGCGGTTCACGCCTTGAAATCTGCGCCCACCTGTCACATGGTTGGCGCGTCATAGCGGCCTTCGCCTTGTAACGGGACTTGCGGGATGTTTAGATAAGACCAGTCATGCCTGCTTACTCAGCGTGGGAAAGTGTCTGGAACCGAAATTTTATCTTGACTTGACCGTGAGAGCACACTGTTTAGTGCCTACAGAGAAGATGGAGGGTGAAGAAAACAGACAGCGATCAGTTTTCTGACGACGAAATTTACAATTTAGCCGATGATTTCGATCTGTTTGATCTAACAGAAGAAGAGAGAGCAGAACTTGCCAATGCCATCAACGAATATGACAATGATACTGGCGATGAATTGGATGATGAAAATCTTCCACTTAGCTACAATCGGCCACGATTTGACTGGACAGGTGGGGATTTCACTGAACCACGCACACCTCGGAAAAACTTCGAACGGCGCCCCAGTCCTGTGCGCATACTCGATACGTCAATGAAGGCAGTGGATTATTTTCAGCTGTTCTATTCTGATACAAAAGCAATAGTCCTCCAAAGGGAAGAAAACATTATAGAAAAATCACAATGCCACTCATCTAATTTTCGGCCACGTGGCCTTTTTCAAGAGAAAAAAACAAAAACAATCCAACTACGTGATGTCCATCTTCGGCAACTGGTCAGAGCAAAGAATTGACGTCATAAATATAATGCGCAAGTTCTGACATCATAATATGTGATGTCATCAACAAGGAAAGAAAAAAAAAGGGAGGGGGGGGGTGCAAGTTATGTGTGGGTGTGTGCGTGCGCGCGCGCGCGCGCGCGTGTGTGTGTGTGTGTGGGGGGGAGGGGGGCGGGGGGGGAGAGGTGTAGTTATACTGTAACCAATGTACTTCAAAAACATAACAATACGCTCCATAAATCACAATGAAAATGAAACCATAGAATAATGTGACCATAGTCCTGTCTGTGACTGTGCATGGCATACAAGAACTGTCATATGAATATATATATCTAATATATAAAGGGCAAATTCTGTGTGTGTGTGTGTGTGTGTGTGTGTGTACGCTATAGACTCAAAAACGGCTCAACCGATTGTCATGAAATTTGGCAGGTACGTCCGTTGTGACCCGAGGATGGTTTTGGGCTAATCTCTAAAAAAATAAAACCGTTAAAAACCGTTAAAAAACTGTTATAACGGTTTCAAAGACATCTTTCTCCTCTGCTTTTCTTCAAATAGCCGTTGTGACATTGCACAGGTACAGGACTACCTCCCTAAAATTAAAACCGTTATTTGGCAGTTAAAAAACGTTATTTATAACAGTTAAAAACCGTTAAAAAACCAAACCCTATCAAAGAAACTGTTTAAAACCCGATCTTCTTGAAATTTAGCAGGTATGTCTGTTGTGACCCGAGGATGGTTTTGGGCTAATCTTTAAAGAAATAAAACCGTTAAAAACCGTTTAAAAAACTGTTATAACGGTTTCAAAGACATCTTTTTCCTCTGCTTTTCATCAAATGGCCGTTGTGACATTGCACAGGTACATCGAACCTAGAGGGACATCTCCCGAGTAACATAGGGTCATTGGACAGTTTCTACGACAGTTATTTATGACCGTTAAAAACCGTTAACAACACGTACCCCCCTAAAAACGATCAAAAATACAATCTTTTCTGATGCTGGCGGCAAAGGGAGTCCTCGGATCGCCACCAAACTTGGCATGAGTCTAGAAGGACATACTGTGAATAACATTGGGTCATTCGATAGTTTTTATGACCGTTATTTATCACCGTTATTTTCTAAATTTAGACCTTTCTTGATGAAATTTGGTATACAGGTGTAGTTTTCAATGCTGAACAATGATATACAACTTACACGAACGGAAACTTAAAATTGACCGTTAAAAACCGTTATTATATAAATTTAGACCGTTCTTGATGAAATTCGGTATACAGATGCAGTTTTACACGCTGAACAATGATATACAACTTACACGAACCGAAACTTAAAAATTGACCGTTAAAAACCGTTATTATATGAATTTAGAGCGTTCCTGATGAAATTCGGTATACAGATGCAGTTTTACACGCTGAACAATAATATACAACTTACACGAACGGAAACTTAAAATTGAGCGTTAAAAACCGTTAAGATCCGTTATTTTCTAAATTTAGACCTTTCTTGATGAAATTTGGTATACAGGTGCAGTTTTACACGCTGATCAATGATAGACAACTAATATGAACAGAAACTTAAAATTGACCGTTAAAAACCGTTAATTTCTAAATTTAGAGATGGTATCACCGTTAAAAAGCGTTATTTTCTAAATTTAGACCTTTCTTGATTAAATTTGATATACAGGTGTAGTTTTCAATGCTGAACAATGATATACAACTTACACGAACCGAAACTTAAAATTGACCGTTAAAAACCGTTATTATATAAATTTAGACCGTTCTTGATGAAATTCGGTATACAGATGCAGTTTTACACGCTGAACAATGATATACAACTTACACGAACGGAAACTTAAAAATTGACCGTTAAAAACCGTTATTATAAAATTTAGAGCGTTCCTGATGAAATTCGGTATACAGACGCAGTTTTACACGCTGAACAATGATATACAACTTACACGAACGGAAACTATAAAATTGAGCGTTAAAAACCGTTAAGATCCGTTATTTTCTAAATTTAGACCTTTCTTGATGAAATTTGGTATACAGGTGCAGTTTTACACGCTGATCAATGATAGACAACTAATATGAACAGAAACTTAAAATTGACCGTTAAAAACCGTTAATTTCTAAATTTAGAGATGGTAGTCTGCAGAGGATTTCAGAAATACACCGAAGTTATGATGCTCTGCAATACCGTCTGATTTTTGTCTGTCAACAAGAGCCATGGTCAGACATTTTCATCCCGTGGGGCAGATCTGACCGTTCCGTGTTTTACACATGAAATGTTCTACGTTGCAGCATCACGAACTGGAAGCGCAGAAACACTGACTATACTTGCGCCAAACAGGGAGACCAGAAATGTTGT
This sequence comes from Conus canariensis, assembly GCA_033310375.1. Lineage (NCBI taxonomy): Eukaryota > Metazoa > Mollusca > Gastropoda > Neogastropoda > Conidae > Conus > Conus canariensis. Next base: position 72,452,234 of record CM065715.1, on the reverse strand, counting down.
CAACCAAGAGGCCCTCCAATAGACATAATACATCGTGAAAATGCAATCTTTTCACAGAGTTGTCATGTTTGAGTTGGGTTTAACGTCCGTGCCCAAATCAAGGATATGCAGACGGCTGGTCCGTCACATTAGCCTGACACCTGCGGGGCCAGGGTGCATATCAGGGTGAACTATGGATATTTTAGCTGAAAACATTCCACGTGAAAATTTCCAAGACCAAACCGGGATTCGAAACCACGACCTTTGGATCATGAGTCCAGCGCCTTATCCACTAGGTTATGGCGGCCCCTACAGAGTTGTCATTTTGGAGCACTTCAATCGAGGAATTGAGAATGCATCGGTAAGTTCATTAAGTACAGGCATCCCTCTATCGACTGTGTATCGTATTACGAAAAAAAATTGTGAGGTAAAATTGATTGAGAGGCAAGAATGGTCATAGAGCAGGGTGAGGACAGCTACCCCAAGTACAGGAGACGCGAGGAGTCTGAATGAGGACATACTGGGACTGTGAAGCTTGGGCAGAGAGAAATCATCGTCACCAACCAGTGGGTTGTCCCCTACAACCCTTACCTCCTACATTAGTTCAACTGCCACATCAATGTGGAAATATGCAGTAGCATAAAATTCATCAAGTACGTCCTAAAGTATGTCCACAAGGGCACAGACCAAGCCGTCTTCCAACTCCAAGCCACTCAGGCAGGTGAAGGAGCAGCTCAACAACCTCCAGTCATTGATGAGATCCAAATGTACCAGAATGCCCGCTACGTTGGCAGCATCGAGGCGACCTGGAGACTCCTGGGATTTGACCTGCATGAGCGCCACCCCATGGTGCAGAGACCAGCTGTCCATTTGGAGAATGGACAATGGGTCTACTTCAATCCACACAACGCAGTGCAAAGAGCACAAGGCTCTCCCCAGAAGCAACCCTTACCGCCATCTTTAGCCTATGCTCTCAAGACCCTACAGCACGAGAGCTGAAGTACGTGGAAGTCCCTGAGCACTTCACATTGATGTCCACTCAGAATATGTGGAAGAAACGACAAAGGGGCACTGCAATCCGGCAATTGTACAGTATCAGTCCTCGCCAGGGAGAGTGCTACTTCTTGAGGCTTCTACTCAACGTTATGAAAGGATCCCGTTCGTACGAGGAGCTGAAGATTGTCAACGGCTATGTCCACAACATTTTTCGAGATGCTTGCAATGCTCTTGGACTCCTAGAAGATGACCGCCTTCTACAACTTGCCCTGGAGGAAGCCTCCATCTCTCAGAGACCCCGACTGCTGCGTGACTTCTGTATTATCCTGGTGGCTTTCAACCCCAGTAACCCAGGCAACCTGTGGAACCTCTTCAGAGACCATCTTGCTGAAGATTTCCTCTTCCAAGTCCGAAGAGATGTCTATGATGAAGCGCAGTACACAGATGCCATCTACAACCAAGCTCTTACTGTGATTCAGCACAAACTCTTCCTTCTTGGAGGCAAGTCTACAGAGGAGTATGGGATGCCAACAGTCACACAACAACAAACTGCCTCGAGAATACTACCGCGAGACCAATTACGACACTACTGCACTCCGGGCAGCAGCTGATGACCAGCTGAAGAAGCTGACAGCTGACCAGAGAGACGTGTACGACAGCTTTATGACCATGGTTGAGCAGAGGCAGGATCCCACAGCAAGCAGCAACATAATGTTCCTTGATGCTCCATGAGGGACAGGAAAGACCATCCTGAATCTTATCCTGAACAGGATCCGCTCCACAGGCAAAATAGTGCTAGCCACTGCTTCCAGTGTCATTGCCGCTACTCTTTTGCCGGGTGGGCGGACAGTAAATAGCATTTTCAAGGTCCCTCTGGATGCCGACAAGCAAGAAACGCCAACCTGCTCTGTCAAGCGTGGGTCAACGTTGGCCAAAGTCATCAAAGAGGCTGCAACCGTCATAATTGATGAAGCTCCCATGACCCACAAAGCTGTCTACGAGGCCATGGACTCTACGCTGCAGGACATCACCCAAGTGCACAGGCCAATGGGAGGCATCCCAACGCTGTTCTGTGGGGACTTCAGGCAGATCCTCCCTGTCGTCCTCAATGGCACCAGAGCCAACATTGTCAACGCCTGTCTGATAGCCAGGAGGATCTGATAGAAGCAGTCTACCTGGATCTTCATGCTCACTGTGCAGACTCAGACTGGTTAGCGGAAAGGGCCATAATCTCCTCCCTGAACGAGACTGTCAACAGGCTGAACAGAAAAATCGTAGCTGACTTCCCTGGAGAGGAAACTCTGTACAGATCTGTTGACACGGCCAAGAATGATGACGAGGCAGTCCTTTGTCCACAAGAACTCCTGAACTCCATTGAGATTTCTGGACTTGCACCACATGAACTGTTGCTGAAATCTGGAGTCCCTATTATCATTCTCCGCTCACTGGACCCGCCAAAGGTGATCAATGGCACCCGATGTGTCTTCACCAGACTGCACAGGAACGTTGTAGAAGCGAAAATATCATGTGGCTCCCACAAAGGTGAACCGGTGCTGCTCCCCAGAATTCCTCTGGAACCCATGGACTCACCCCTGCCATTCCAGTTCTGACGGCTTCAGTTTCCCATGAAACCAGCTTTCGCTCTGACAATCATCAAGAGCCAGGGTCCGACATTTTCATCCCTTGGGGCAGACTTGACCGTTCCGTGTTTTACACATGGAATGTTCTACGTTGCAGCATCACGAACTGGAATCGCAGAAACACTGACTATACTTGCGCCAAACAGGGAGACCAGAAATGTCTACCCAGAGGCTCTCCAATAGACATGATACATCGTGAAAATGCAGTCTTTTCACAGAGTTGTCATGTTTGAGTTGGATTTAACGTCCGTGCCCAAATCAAGGATATGCAGACGGCTGGTCTGTCACATTAGACTGACACCTGCGGGGCCAGGGTGGACATCGGGGTGAACTACGGTCATTTTAGCTGGAAACATTCCACGTGAAAATTTCCAAGACCAAGCCGGGATTCGAAACCACGACCTTTGGATCATGAGTCCAGCGCCTTATCCACTAGGTTATGGCGGCCCCTACAGAGTTGTCATTTTGGAGCACTTCAATCAAGGAATTGAGAATGCATCGGTAAGTTCACAAAGTACAGGCATCCCTCTATGGACGGTGTATCTATGGAAAAAAATTCGTGAGGGAAAACAGATTGAGAGGCAAGAAGGGAGTGGGCGTCCGAAGAAATTGGGTGAAGTAGATAGGAGGAGGCTGGGGCAATTGGTTCGGCATGGGAAAAACGAAACAAACCCAAGCTGAATTTTATTGTATTGTCTTTTAAGTGGTGAGAGAGAGGGGTGGCCAGACAATTATTGTACAGATATACCCGAGCGAAGCCGGGTACACCAGCTAGTATATATATATATAGGATCAATGTGGTTAAAACGCCTAAAACGATTTTATAAGTGCTCAACCCCTTGGGGATCACCACCAGCCATAGAAGAAATGAAACCGTTTGAGGATAAAATGAAAAGAATGATAGCCAACATTCAATTCAAAAAATCTAACAACGATTTCCAAACAACGTTAAAAAACCAAATAAAACAAATACAAAATGACAAAAAGATATTTGTGAAGGCTGACAAAACCAGTAACTATTACAAAATGGAACCAAAAGACTACGCACTACTCCTTGACAAAAACATTCAGAAAAACTACAAAAAAGCTGACAAAAATACACATGACAATATCCGCACCAAAGAGAAAGAACTTGTACATCGCATGGACCTAAGCGACAGGGTAGAAGCGACAGCAACAAAAGAAGCTTTCATAACGCTCAAAGACCACAAGCCAAACTTTTACAATAACCCAACATGCAGACTAATAAATCCATCTAAATCTGAACTAGGTAAAATAAGTAAGAAAATCCTAGAAAAAATAATAAAGAACGTAAAATCAAACTCTGAATACAACCTCTGGAAGAACACACATGAAGTTATCCAATGGTTCAAAAATCTTAATAAACGAAGAAACAGTATTCATCACATTCGACATAGTAGACTTCTATCCATCCATAGATGAGGAACTACTTACCAAAGCTCTGAAATTTGCTAGTAACCACACAGGCATAACAGGGTCAGAAATGGAAATCATCCTTCACACCAAGAAAACGTTACTACACAGCAAAAATGAAACCTGGATCAAGAAGACGAACAGAAACTCAACATTTAACGTAACTATGGGATCATATGACGGTGCAGAAACATGCGAACTGGTCGGACTATTCATGCTATCCAACATCAAGAAACAACTTGGAAAACAAGTCGGACTATACAGAGACGATGGCCTTGCTGCACTAACCAACAACCCAAGAACCATTGAAAACAAGAAAAAAGAACTATGTAAAATCTTCCAGAACCACAACTTAAAAATCACCATTGAAGCAAACAAAAAGGTAGTGAACTACTTAGACATAACACTTGACCTCAACAACCACATATATAAACCATACAAGAAGCCTAATGACACACCTATTTATGTAAACATTAAAAGCAACCATCCACCATCTGTATTAAAGACCATACCCAACGGCATAAACAAGAGACTATCAAATCTGTCATGTAATGAAAGAGTATTCAACAACGCAGCAGTAGAATACCAAGAAGCACTGCAAAAAAGCGGGTACAATTACAAACTACAATACAACCCAGACAACAACATAAATAAAAGTAAGAAAAACAGGAAAAGAAAAATCATATGGTACAACCCACCATACGACGGGAAACTCAAAACAAACATAGGGAAAGAATTCTTTAAAATCTTAGCATCTTCGTTCCCAAAAGAACACAAACTGTATAAAATATTTAACAAAAACACCGTCAAACTATCGTATTCATGTATGCCCAACCTCAAAAATTTAATTGATGTATCTAACAAAATGAAAACCAACACAGCAAAGAAGGGTGAAGAAAGGAAATCTTGCAATTGCATCAAAAAAGAGCAGTGCCCTCTAAACAACAAATGCCTCTACAAAAATATTGTATACCAAGCCACTGTGACATCAGAAAAGGATGAAGAAACATACATAGGGATTACTGAAAACCACTTCAAAACCAGATATGCAAACCACAAACAGTCATTTAATAAAGAAAAATACAAAAACCAAACAGAACTGAGTAAATACATCTGGAAACTTAAAGACGCAAAAACAAACTACAATATATCCTGGAAAATAATAAAAAGGGCATCACCATACAGCAATATTTCAAAAAGATGCAACTTATGCTTAACTGAAAAATGGCTAATACTATGCAAACCACACCTAGCAACTCTAAACACTAAAACAGAAATAGTAAACAACTGCAGGCATAAATGGAAATCGTTGTTAGTGAACACACCCAGAACAACAACCTGAATATCTCAAAATACACGTGCAGCCAACCAGCACGTGAAAACATCCGCAACCGGGGCCCACACGCTATATAACACCGGCGGTGGGCAACCCAAAATCATCCTGACGATAGCGCTCAACGCTTGAAACAAATTTGTAGATTTCGTTTTAAAACTTTATCTTAACAAATATATATATATATATATATATATATATATATATATAACATATACATATAAATTTTCTGCCAGTCATCAATGTTGTTCGTAGGTAAATCTGGATAGGGTTGTTACAAATTTGTCTTAACATTACATCCATTTGGCATCCTAGTATCTAATGCCCTTATCCATTTTTCTTCAGTAATAAGTCTGAAGCTTTTGCTTTCACCATAAGCTTTTGCCAACACTGCAACAGCAAGGTCTCCCACTGAATGCTGAAGGAAATGTCGCATTATTGGCTTTTCTCTTTGGAACTTGATGTCACGTCTGTGTTCCGCTATTCTTTCTTTCAATGAACGTCCGGTTTCACCAACATAAACTGTCTTATTACACTGTTTACACAATAGAGCATATATCAAATTTCTATCTGCACATGTCACATTACTAATAACATTGTGTGAAGATTTCTGCTTTGTGTCCAACACTGTTGAAGTTACTAGTGAAGAACAGGTGTCACAATCACAAGTTTATGTTTTTCCCTTCACTGCTCTTTCAGTTTTCTGGTGAACCATTCTTTTAATTTACTTATGAAGTAAATGTGCTTGTCCTGTCCCAGACGATGCGATTCTGTTTTGCTTTGATGTAGAGAAACTGTACCCCTCTGTGCCTCGGAAAGAGGGAATAGAAGCATGTATAGAAGCTTTACAAAGCAGACCTAGACCCATCGTACCAACAGACTGTGCAATTGAAATGATTGAAACTGTTTTAGATTATAATGGATTCAGTTTAGGGGATTCACACTACAGACAGACAGATGGAATAGCCATAGGGTCCAGACTAGGGAGAAACTTTGCTTGTACATACATGCGGAAGTGGGATGAGAAGCTTTTGGAGTTTGAACAGAAACCTTATTTCTACAAACGTTACATTGATGATGGGTTTGGCATTTGGAATGGTGACCTTGACTCCCTTTTACGTTTCACAGATTATGCCAACACCATACATACCAACATAAAAATCACTCTACGATGGAGTAGAGAACAAATTGAATTCCTTGACACTCTGGTTAAGTTAGAGAATGGCCATGTCTACACGGATCTATTCAAGAAAGATACTGATAAACAGTTATACCTCAGGCAGGATTCTTGTCATCCCCCACATACAAAAAAATCTCTAGCATATGGTTTGGGTGTTAGGTTGAGAAGAATCTGTGAAAAAGATGAGGACTATCTAAAACACAGATCTGAACTTAAGAATCAGTTGCGCAAACGGGGCTATAGTAGCAAACTCATAGAAGGTCAGTTGAAAACAGTTGATAACACAGACAGGAACCAACTTCTTAAGAAAAAGAAGAAAGAAAACACTGAAAGAGTACCACTAGTGTTGACATTTTCAAGATTATTGCCAGATGTACAAGCTGTACTAAAGAGACATAGTGATACGCTCTATAAGTCAGAATACATGCGCAAAGTATTCCATAAACTGCCGATGCCTGCATACAGACGGGATAAAAATTTATGTGATACGTTGGTTCACCAGAAAACTGAAAGAGCAGTGAAGGGAAAAACAGAAACTTGTGATTGTGACACCTGTTCTTCACTAGTAACTTCAACAGTGTTGGACACAAAGCAGAAATCTTCACACAATGTTATTAGTAATGTGACATGTGCAGATAGAAATTTGATATATGCTCCGTTGTGTAAACGGTGTAATAAGACAGTTTATGTTGGTGAAACCGGACGTTCATTGAAAGAAAGAATAGCGGAACACAGACGTGACATCAAGTTCCAAAGAGAAAAGCCAATAATGCGACATTTCCTTCAGCATTCAGTGGGAGACCTTGCTGTTGCAGTGTTGGCAAAAGCTTATGGTGAAAGCAAAAGCTTCAGACTTATTACTGAAGAAAAATGGATAAGGGCATTAGATACTAGGATGCCAAATGGATGTAATGTTAAGACAAATTTGTAACAACCCTATCCAGATTTACCTACGAACAACATTGATGACTGGCAGAAAATTTATATATATATATATATATATATATATTCATATGACAGTTCTTGTATGCCATGCACAGTCACAGACAGGACTATGGTCACATTATTCTATGGTTTCATTTTCATTGTGATTTATGGAGCGTATTGTTATGTTTTTGAAGTACATTGGTTACAGTATAACTACACCTCTCCCCCCCCCCCCCCCCCCCCCCCCCCCCCCCCCCAACACACACACACACACGCGCGCGCGCGCGCGCGCACGCACACACCCACACATAACTTGCACACCCCCCCCTTCCCTTTTTTTTTTTCTTTCCTTGTTGATGACATCACATATTATGATGTCAGAACTTACGCATTATATTTATGACGTCAATTCTTTGCTCTGACCAGTTGCTGAAGATGGACATCACGTAGTTGGATTGTTTTTGTTTTTTTCTCTTGAAAAAGGCCACGTGGCCGAAAATTAAATGAGTGGCATTGTGATTTTTCTATTCTGATACAGTCCTTTCAAAGCTAGTCAGTTTTGCAAACGACAATGCCAACACTAAATGGCAGACTGATCCAGAAAAAAACAAAGGCGAGTGGAGAGGTGTTGGAAAAGATCACACCTGTGTGGTATGTGTTGTGCGACACAAACAATATGAGTCAACACACCCTGGTGTGAAATACAGTGACAATCCGTTCAAGAAAAGCAAGACAACGATGATGTGCGAAAAGTGCAATGAATATCTGTGTTGTAATAATCAGAAAGATTGTTTTAAGGTGTAACACACCCGTGTTTCCTTTGTGTGACACCTGGTTTCACGTGTGACACTTTGACACTAGCAGTGCATCATTTTCTAAGACTGACATGTTGTGTATTGTTTGTTGACATTAACTCGAAGTGTGGCTTTTGGACAAATACTGTGCAAAGACCACTGAATTCGGTAAGACCATAGTGCAGAAGGAGTACTGTGGGGACATTTTTTATCATTGCTCAGATGCTGTGCATTTTTCCTTGGACATAGTGACACTGTGACAAAGACACTTGTGTAGCATTCTTTGAAGTGGATTTACCGGAGGACATCAGATTGTGAGTTACATGCATGGTTTTTGCTGCTCGCATGTTTTTGAGTGCTGTATAACATTTTGTTTCTTTAAGTTTGAATTAATTAGTAGTTGTCACCAGTCTTGACACCTGTGTGTCACCAAATTCGCGACAAAGGGTCGGAAAACCAGATCAAAATGTGCCGGCACCATTTCTGTACACAATGGTGTATGACATGCTATAGTCCGGTAGAAACACCACTCACACAAAAGAATCAGAAGTACACACCCTATTCTTTGTTTACGTTTTTCCTGGAAATCCAGGAATGAAGGGTACTTCTTGTAACTAAGAAACATAGGAATAAGGAGAAGTAATGTCCGATAGACAACCAGGGATAAAAGAGTTAAAAGTACTTGTAGCTCTGAGAGATGGAATTAAAGAGAGAAGTTCAAACATTCAACACTGATTGAACATCAGAGAACTGACACGAGTTAAGTGCAATTTCACACATTAACTTTACATGCTTACACACTGGTAACTATATACATGTCTGTTCTGTAGGCCGAGTTTTAGTTCTCATTTAACCACCAAAAATTAAGTGCCCTTCCTCACTCCGACTTTACTTACTTACACTCAGTGCAGTAGCTTAAGTTGGAATACAGTGGGCATGTCAATGTAACTCTGAATGTATATTCTTATACACATCCACTTCGCTTGCGTACACCCAGTGCAGTAGCCAAAGTGGTAAACATAGACATGTTCTTACTGTTTTCATCATTGTTGTTGTTGGCAATGCAGTCCCGGAGAACAATGCATGATGCGTCAAGTGAGGTTTCTCCTAGGGTTGTGAACAGCGCTTGTTTCATCATAAAGTGAGGGTAAGTTCTGAATGAACTGATCTTAACTGAGTCGAAGTCTACTTCGATTGTGATAACTTGGCTTAAGTTGGAGAGGATAGTTGATCTCTCCGGTGGCTGGTGACTGATCCGGCTGTGTAGACCTTTTGCTGTAGTATTGGGCTGAGGTGCGTCTTCACAACCGATCTTGCCCAGTATGTAGTGTAGCCCTAGTTCAAGGCGTAGCCACGGTCCCAGGTCTGCGATAATGAGAACCTGGTCTGTAGTTAAGTAGCTGAGTGGCTGGCTTGTCGAGTTCACACATTTACGCTCTTAACTTTCAGAAGAGGTGAAAGAACTCAGTCAGCAAATGTTTGCTCTCTTGTAGAGTTTGTACTATAACTATCAATCTCCACTTTTGTTTTAAGGTTGAGTTAAGCTTACAAAAGGGTAGGAGATGGTAATACAATGCTAACAGTTTCAGTCAAATAACTCTTCAATGTTTCTTATGAATTAAATCACAGTAACTTGGAATACACTTAGCCCAAGTACACACGCGGTGTAGACTCCTTCCAACAATCACCAGTATTAATAAATCAGCTTAGCAGTTTTCACCTAGTACAGGCTTCCCTGAAGATGGAGTATGGCTGCCTTAACCCTCTTCAGTATGCACTTACCTGAGCTTAGTTACGCCGAAAACCATCGGCAAGATAAGTAACTCCGTAATTTGAACATGGTTACCCATTTAAAAATTAATTTAAAAGAGAGGAAAGGAAATAATGAAATGAAAATCATTTTAAAAATTCCTATGAATATGTATGTTGCTATATCATAAGTTTGAAGAATGTCACATGAGCCATTTACTCGGGGAAAAAAAATCTTTTTCTTCAGTACTTTCTTCCGAATCGTTGTTTATCATATCTGGAACCTCATCCCAGTCGAAATCTAGGTCACTGTAAGCTTCATCACCCAGAACTTTCACCAAGTCTTATGCCGTAAATCCCACAAATCACAGTATCTTCATTACTAAATCTCATTATAGAACAGCAGAAATCAAGGTTAGCCATGGTGAAAAACAGCATTTCGACCACAAAACTTAAAATTCATGACTCGAGAACTACGGCACGTATCGACTCGCATTTTTTTGCGAACGGAAGTGAATGGCTACAGGAAGAAGGAAGTCACGTTCTCGCGAGGCTTCCTTTTCTACGAGAAACATGGCAGCGCCCATTGTTGCCACGTGTTTTACCGGGCGCTGGCAGGCGCTCAGCCTTTTGGCAGTGTGATTTCCGGTCGGGCACTAGCGGGTGCATGCTTGTCAAGAGAGTTAATGGCGGGATAAAAAACGGTCATACACACAAAACTCCACTCCCTTTGTTGAGCAGATGGGATTAATACCTGCCTGTTTATATTGGGAGTGTCTGCAGGAGTATCAGCCTGCGTACGCAGAAGAAGAAGACCTAGTACAGGCATACTGTTTTTCTGATCTAAGTTTATCATCCAGTTATCATCTGAACAGATAGAATTGCACACTGGCAAAAGTCAGGGGGAACACAAAGAATAGTGGTCAGATTGTTTAACAAAGAATCATAACCACATGGTAATAGCTTTTACCACATGGTGGCAAGCAAACTACTACACAGTACAATCGTTCATCATTTTGATAAATGTCACCAAGTATTGTCACAAAGTTACGCTGTTGAACCCTATGGCATACATATGATCAATGAATGGATTCGAAATGTAAAACATGGTTTAAACTTACATTTCCTGGGGTGAATCAGTAACTTCAGACTGGGTTTTTCAGATCAGAGGGAGATTATCATGCCCTCTCTCTTGATTTACCTCTGGCGTCTGTCTTGTTACTTAGTTCTGATTTACAGCTGGTCTTCAGGAAAAGTGAGTGGGAAAGGCTCAGTGTCCCTATTTTAACCACTGAATTGGGTATTCGAGATTTTTCCCTGGTGACAGGCTGTCATTCAGGGCGATGAGAGGGAGGTGACTTGTCTGTCTTTTGGCCCTCTTTGATTGGGGATTGGCCAATCGCAGACAAGGGAATATATCCTGTGCTGCACCGAGATCAATGTGCGATAATTTATGCACGCATCTTTAGAACGATGCGTTAAGCATGAGTAAACACAATGTTGTCATTGACCAGCTGTCTGCAGTGTGTGGACCATGGATATGGAAGGAGGGGTGGGGTGGGGGAGGGTCAGAGAAGGAGGGAGGTTTGCCGGTTCCTCTGTTCTCTATTTGCGCATGAGTGCATTCAGCTATGGGCGTACAGCGAGAGAGACGACCGCCCGCATTACTGTGACGTAAACTCAGTCCGCAATGTTCATCTGTCGCAACTTAGCCCAGACTGCTGGAGGAGGGAGTGGGGTGAGGGTTTGATTGTGGGGAGGAAAGATAGAACGGAATGACGTAAATTTTTGACATGGTTCACGACATCAGGGCTAGAAAGAAGGGGGGGGGGGGGGGGGGGCTAGATTTTAAATTTATTCTGCGGTTTGGGGGTTGTACAAGGTGGGTGAGTGGGACTGATCGGGTGGAGTTGTCAAGCGTTTCGTCACAATAATTCGTAAAAATCATGACTCGTGATCAGTGACTTTTACACATGAATATATTAACACTGAACCTTGCAGTGAAAGCATCAACTACTACAACAGCAGTGCCATTTAGCTCTAGCTGGGAAGGGAGAGGAGGTGGAAGGGGACTTGGGGAGATGAGAGAAAGGGGAAACATGAGTTGTAAGAGTGGGGCAAGGGAAACTAAAGACAGGGCCCAAGCAGATAAATGGGAGATAGATCATCTCCCATTTCTCTGGGCCCAAGACAGGGCACAGGCGAGATTGCACAATCCTGACTGGACATGAGGTGTGTCTGGGAAGATGGTCCGTGGGGAAGGAGGGGAGAAAGCAAGGAAAATAGGTATGACAACTCCAGATGTGGATAGTCAAAAGCACACTAGCAAAGGGCGATCAGTCCTGGACTTTTACGTTAGAAACGTTCTCACACCTCTGGTCTCTCTTGCAGACATGTGGAGAAGCTTCTTGGGGACATGGGGAAAGTGATGAAAAAGCCACTCAAGCCATCCTATGGCTTGATAGTGTAAGGGCCATCCTAGGTACACTTAGTACACCCCTTTCCCAGGGATCAAGGATTTTACACTTTCCTCTGTACCTGGTTCATATCACCACATTGTCTCCACCCCAAAGATTCACAGTGGGCTTCCCATATGCCAGTCTGTACTGTGGCAGCTTTCTGGGGATGCTCCCCTGCTTTGTCAAGAGCCATCTTCAATCACTTTAACTGGTCTCCCGGCCAGTTACCAAGGTGCTGACTTCAGACAGCTTTACATCCCTACATTCTTTAAATTCCTGGACGTGCCTTACTACCCCCTCTGAATATAGACACAATGGCCTCCCCTCATACTGTAACTATCATTTTCTCTCTTGACTCCAGTCTGTCAATGATTTGTTTGAATCTTTCCCGTTCATCTACCTTAATGAGATTGGGGCAAACTCATACTGCGCCTTTCCAATAACAGACACAAAAGATGAAACACATGTCAACTGAGATAAGACTTTGAATCTCTCAGGGCCTCCAGCGCATACTGTAGACGCGTTCGCGCTGGTGTGTGTTCATCAGTGAGGTGATGCCAGCGTGTTAATAAGAGAATCCATGGACATCATGAGTGTGGAAGCGTTGGGGTGTGAGTGTGTGTGGGAGAGAGTGAGAGAGAGTGTGTGTGTATATACGTGTGTGTATAAGAGAGAGAGAGAAGAGAGAGAGAGAGGAGAGAGAGAGAGAGAGAGAGAGTGTGTGTGTGTGTGTGTGTGTGTGTTGTGTTCATCAGTGGGGTGATGCCAGCGTGTTAATTAGAGGGTCCACAGACATGAATGTGCAAGCGTTGGTGTGCGAGCGTGTGTGAGAGTGTGTGTATGTATGTGTGTGTGTGTGCATATGTATGTCATGTGTGTGTGTATGTGTGTGTGCATATGTATGCCATGTGTATGTGTGTGTGTGTGTGTGCGTGGGGTGTGTGAGGGGGAGGAGTTGTTCTTATTGTAATGTGTATGTGTGTACGCACGCTGCGCATGCACATATATGTTGTATTTGATGGTCTTGTTCTTGTTCTTGATCCTAAGTCGTCTTCTGAACATTCATGCATGCAGTCACTACACACACACACATGCGAGCATGCGCATGCACACACACATGCGTATGCACACACACAAACGTGTGCACATACGTTCGCTCGCTCCAACCCACACACATATACACATGAGTGCATGTGCACGTCCACACCCACACACGTGCACACATATACATGAACGCATAAATGCACACACATACGCACATGCATACACGCCCACGTACAAAGACACACACATACAAAGAGATATGTACACACATATATGCAGATATGTGTGCTAACACAAACCCACAAATTACACGCACACACACACATGCACACGCACTTCTGCACACACACACACACACACACACACACGCACGCATATACATGCAGGCACACACACACACATGTGCACACATACACACATGCACGCGCACATACACACACAAACGCGTGCACACAAATGCGCACACACACACATACATGCGCGCCCAAACACACACACGCATGCGCCCACACACACGTATGGGCCCATGCCCACACATCATACACACACGTGTACACTCACTACACATACATTAAACACTCGTACACACACACACACACACACACACACACACACACACACACACACACACGCACACACACACACGGTAGGTAGGCACTCAAGGTCTGACCAGCGCGCTGGGCTAATGTGTAGGTCAGACATCTGCTGAGTCGTAGCCACGAGACCCTCTTCTTCAATTCTCTCATCTTGGTTGTGAATTCATTTATCCATCAGCTTAAAATCATGCGTAGTGTGGTCTCAAAACTTAGCGGATGTGGTGTAGCGTATATGGACTTGTCCTCACGCAGTGATGCTTTGATAAAACTGAAACTGAAAGTACCTTAATGGTAGCTTTGGTCATCTTAATTGCCTCCCAGGTAAATACATGCATGACAAACAGAACAAAAATACAACTACCAGGCTTTCAAAAATAAAACTCTCACCCACATTTAACAGTACAAAATTATGGGTATACTGCCTACAATCTCCTGAAGTCACACCAAGACAAAAATAAAGCTTATTATTTTACACCACCTATGGTGTACCAGAGATTCTTGTGTGCTTCCACTGAGGAGTGCCATGGTTGATGTTTACCGAGACAGGTAGTCTGATGACCCCCGATGAGTTCCCCCAGTTGTGTGGCTATCTAAGGAGGAATCCCTTTGTGGGCACTGACCGGCGACGGGCTGGAAATTCCATAGAGGGAATACTCTCGGCTAGACCGGGATGAGACCGGGGAAAGTTTATGGAGGTGCCAGCCCCGTTATGTAAGAGAAGATCAGTAGTTGTGGGAGGAGCTTACTATTTAGGATGTTGCTCAGCCGGGGAGATTTTAAGGAAATAGTTCTGATTACTATTTTCTTATTTCAAACTTGTGAGACCTGGGATGACCAATGTTTGGGAAGAGGTTGTATGCTTAGGTTAGGGGGACAGGTAGGTGATATGAAGTTTGCAGTTAATAGCTGCTGTTAAACATGTAAAACCCTTATAAATATTCATGTGGCGTAGGGATCTCATAGGATAGCGTCTCTAGGTGGCGCCAACGGAAGCGTTGGTGGTTTGGGAATTTACTGAGTTATTCAGTCAGGCCCCAAATCTCAAACAGAGAGGACTACACCTCATTCTGTGAAGTGTGGTGATGGTGTTCTGATGGCACCAGAAATGTAAGTTGATGCATTTTTCCATTTCTGTGTGATGGTGTGGAGAGTAAGGGGTGTGCAGGTGAAGACAGGCAGATGGTAATGCGTAGAAGCCAAGGGACAGCAGCCAGTCAAGAAGACACGGAGGACGAGGTATAGTTTCTCTTTTTATTTTCTTCTTCCATGCCAGTCGCTCACATCAGGGAACACTGATCCATTCTCACACAACGCTCTACTTTTATAAAAATGTAACGGGCCGCAGAGCCAGCAACACGGTGCCAGAGACGAAACGGGCCTCGCGAGGCCGGAACCAACAGAAATTTGTGTTTTCTATCGCAGCTTCAGTGTTGTCTGGCTCGCTGTCCGTTCAAACTATTAACACATATTTACCATCGATGAAAACCTCAGAACCCAAGGAATAAAATGCAGTAAGTCACATTTGACAATTTCATTCATGTACTAAATCATTGCAATTAATGTCCCAGAGTGAAGCCACTTTTAACGCGTTTGCGTCATATTTTCCTCTATCTGTATCTGTATCTGTAGCTGTACGTCGCTTAACATCCAGTGAACTGGCTTTGGCGCGACGGATGGGGGTGCGCAGCGAAGGTTGTTAATGGCGCTTGGTGGTCAGCGCCCTCTTGAATGAATCAGTGGATGGCGAGTGGACCACCGAATTGTCCAAGTGGTTCCACGCTAATATGGTGCGTGGGAAGAAGGACTGCCTATATTGATCTGACTGACAACGTGGTACGAAAAAACACCGATCGTTGTTTCTAATGTAGTTCTCAACAGGGTTGTTGGTTACATAGTCTGCTGCGTTACGTCTGGGCCTGATCATGCGTCCAGCTCTTTGAGGTGTCAGGAACTGATGAGGAGGTATTGCCGGCACCAGCCCCTCAACCACCTTGTAAAAGAAGGTCAGACAGAGCTGTTCACGTCGTTCCTGGAGAGTCGGGAGGTTGTGTTGTGTCAGGAGGCCCGTAACAAAGCCAGGGGTGGCAGAGCGATAGTTGCTTGCGATGAAGCGTACTGCAGTGCGCTGAATGTGTTCAATCTTATCGATATCCTGTCTCTGATACGGGTCCCAGACCAACGCCCCGTACTCAAGGAGAGGACGGACTAGGGCCAGGTAGGCGTTACGTTTGCAGGTTGATGGGCAGTGGTGGAGGTTTCTCCGGAGGAATCCAAGGGTGCTATTCGCTTTTTTGGTGATGCCGCTGATGTGGTTGCTCCATTTGAGGTTGTCAGAGAATTGGATTCCTAGGTATGGGTTTGAGGATACTGATTTCAGGATAGTGTTATTGAGGGAGTACATGAAAGTGGAAGGTGGGTGAAGGGAGAGACTCATTACGTAGCACTTGGTAGCGTTGAAGCGCATTCCCCATTTCTCTGCCCAGGCTTCAAGACACTTCAGATCCGCTTGTAGGGTGTGGTGGTCTTGGAGTGTGTTGATCTCTCTGTAGATTAGACAGTCATCGGCAAAGAGCTTAACTTGGGAATTGACTGTCTGCGGGAGGTCATTGATATGGCAGAGAAAGAGGAGCGGGCCCAATACGGTACCTTGAGGGACACCTGAGTCGACGGTGGTGGGCTGAGACGTGGTGCCTTCAACTACGACTCGCATGCTGCATTCCATGAGGAAGCAGTGGAACCAGGTGTGGAGGGGGCCTGTGATGCCTTAGTTTGCCAACTTGTGGAGGAGTCGATCATGTGGGACGGTATTGAATGCCTTGGAAAAGTCCAGTACGGCCATGTCAATTTGTTTGCCCTGGTCAAAAGATTGTAGCAGGTCATTGGTGGTGGTGAGGAGCTGCGTTTCGGTGGAGTATCCAGATCGAAAACCGTGGTTGAGGTTCGTGAGAATTTTGTGGGCTTCTAGGTGGGACATAATGTGGCGGAAGATGATGTGTTCTAGAATTTTGCATGGGACAGAGGTGAGGGAGATAGGGCGATAGTTGGCAGGTTCGTGGCGATCCCCTTTCTTGAAGGCGCTTGATACGTTGGCTGATAGCCAGTCCTGGGGCAGTCGACCACTGTCGATGGAGGCTTGGAAGATCAGGGTGAGTGACGGTGCGATGTTGGTTGCGAGGGTTTTGAGGATGGTGTTTGGAATGCCGTCGGGGCCAGCCGCTTTTTTGGTTTTCAGCTGCTGCAGCAGTTTTGTTACTCTGGGAACCGTGATGGTGATTGTTTGGATGTCTGGCGCGGGAGTGTGCAAGTGGGGGAGGGATTCGGGGGGGGGGGGGGGGGGGGGGTTCTGGTGAATACAGATTTGAATTGTCCGAGCAGGATGTCGGCTTTAGACTGGCTGTCGCTGTGGAGTTGGCCATTCACTTTCAGGGGGGCTACACCTACGTTATCCTGTTTTCTTGCTTTAATGAAGTGCCAGAATGGTTTGGTGTCGTTCTTGTCCAACCCTTCTTGGATGGTGCCATTAATGTACTTCCACTCAGCTCGGCATAGTTCTCTCTTGCAGTGTTTCTGGAACAGGCGGTAAGGAGACCAGTTGTTGGAGGTTCTAGCTCATTGGAAGAGGCGTTTCTTGCGTTTCAGCATGTGTTTCAGCGGTGCGGTTAGCCAGGGTAGTGACTGTGAGTGCTTGAGCATGAAAGTGGGGATGTTCGTTTCCATGGTTTGGAGGAGATGTGTCTTGAGTGTGGTCCACAGCGTGTTGACATCCTTTCCCTCTTTGTGTTCTTCAGCCACGGTTTGGGCGGCTTTGTCAAGGACGCATCTCAACTGGTCCCAGTTAGCCTTCCTGAACTTGTAGCACTTTCGGGGCTTATGGCGCGTGATCTGCGGCCGGACGTCAAAATCCGCAGCGACGATGTCGTGGTCAGATACACCTGGTATGCTCGTTGATGATTTCAGGACGGTGGGGTTAGAGGAGAACATGAGATCTAACAGGTTGGGGCCACTGGTAGGGGTGTGGTGTACTTCGATGTGATGTTGATGAGGTGCTCTTGGATTTCGTTGTCTTTTCCTGAGGAGTGGGCGGTGTGTGTTGTCCA
Source organism: Conus canariensis (assembly GCA_033310375.1). Classification (NCBI taxonomy): domain Eukaryota; kingdom Metazoa; phylum Mollusca; class Gastropoda; order Neogastropoda; family Conidae; genus Conus; species Conus canariensis. The sequence goes on along the minus strand of CM065715.1, from coordinate 72,434,006 downwards.
GTTAATATCCAGGCAGTTGAAATCTCCCGCGAGGATGATTTCACGCTGTTTCTTGCCGTCTTCTGTCATCAGGCTCAGAGACTTCTGAAGTTCATCCAGGTCATGTCGGTTTCATTCAGGCATGTAGAATGCTCCTACATAAAGGTCTTTGCGGTTTTTCAGCCTGACCTTAATCCACTCCAGTTCGCAGTCGGTGACAAGCTGGGGCTGCTCAATGGCAGTGAGGGACTTGTGTGCTAGGACAAACACGCCACCGCCGCTTCTGCCCAGTCAATGGTTTCTGAAGACATCGACATAGTTTGGGAATATTTCTGCTGATTTGATGTGGTCTGGCGATGGTTGTTTTCCCGGCTTGATGCCATGTAGCCAGGATTCAGTGCCGCAGACAATGTCGGGCTTGGTATACTGGAGTATAGTAGCAAGCTCTTGCTTCTTGGCATTAGTGCACTGGCAGTTGACGTTAAGCATGCGCAGATTTGTCTTCTTGGGTAGACCATATGTCGAGGAGCTGGTTGATCTGGCTTGGGGTCGCAGGTACTCTTGCTGGGGGGAGGATAGGGACGAGGGGCGACTGGTGACTTTAGGGCTACTAGCATGGGGAGGTGAGAAGGGGTCACCAGATGCTATGGAGTCGACGAGAGATACATTTTGGACAGGAGTGAAGTAGTTTGTACAGTCTAGTTCATAACTGCGAAAGGTAAAGGTATCACAACTTGTACTGTCACACCTGGGGCAAATCCACACCACATTAGGACGGCTGATAGCGTCATATTCTGCAGATCCCACGTCAACGCATGAGTGATGGAACCAAATGTTACAAGAGTCACAACAGATGCCCTTACAGTTCCATGTTACCTCTAGGTCGCAGAGGCCGCAGAAGCTGGCACTACCTGAAGTTGTAGGTCCTGGGTTGCTGTGGATGTCACCCGCAAGAAGGAGGATGATGAAGGTCACTGAGGGGTTGTCAGTACTTGCCTGGGTGAGTACTGATGAAAACTGACGACGGTGGCGGAGTATCAGTGTATCCGTACTGTCCGGGTTCTGGGTCCATGGTAAAGGAGGTTGAAAAGGCTTGTTTCCAGGTGGGTGAGGTATGAGAGACCAAGGCAGGGGGAAGGGGGAGGGGGCTAGTCTATTCAGCACGGCAAAGATGAACGGTAGGAGGAGGAGGCCTTTTAGCATGGTTGGAGGAGCCCACTCATGGCACTATGAAGGTAGATGGTTGGTGGTAACAAGGGGGTATATTAGGGCTGGTGCCAGGCAAGCTGGTATCTAATCCATGGTGAATGTTCTGCTGTACAACACAACAGTCATAGCTACAAAATTGAAAGTCACAAGAATAAAGTTCTTGACAGGCAGCTCAATATAGGAGTAGGCAGAACTACAGCAGGAACAACCCACGAAAGTAGAACAAATGTTACACTATGCACTTGGACTAGATGTCAACACTTAAACACGAAAATAAGAGGCCGAAATCGGAAGGCCAAAATGGCGCTGACTACTGCGCAAGTTTCAATCTTGAATTTGGAGGCACTACTATCGTTTTTCCAGCGATTCGAGTCGAGGACAGTTTCTTCGGGTCTTCTAGAAGACGTACTAACACTTTTTGGCTAATGGATGGCACTTAATAACACACAATTTACACTTTGAAGCGATGTTTTGAAAGCCACTTTCCAAAAGATGTCTTGGCACTTCGGCGCATGCGCACCACCTTCGTCTATTTCAATAAAAGACACTGAAGAGCGTGAAATAATTTTACAATGAATGAACAGCTGGCATTTCGCTCTTTTCATACATATAAACTTCATTTTCCGAGACAGTGTGTAAGTGGAGAATTCTGTTATTAAAAATTACTGGAAAACACAGCTGACTTTTCACTTCGCCGGGCCATCTGCGCCTACATTTGACACAATTTTCAACTGAAAAATACTCTGTTGAAATGGTCTGTTAAATAATAAATTCTACACATTTTCAGTTGTATTCATAACAGAAATGGAGTCATTAGCAAGATTTCGATCGGGAAGTCCGAATTTCGTAGAATGATAATTTGGATCAAAACTCCGACAATGAACGAAGAAGGCGACTTGCTCAAGGGAACCGGCATCGTCAGTCATTTCGTATAGTCGCAAGCCTGTACAGAAAAGATCCTGCGATATACGAAATGTGAGCTCATGGACATTACTTTTAACATGCATCTTCAGATTCTTCGGTTTTCCTCTTACTTTTTGTAAAATCAAGAATTATTCAATGTTCATTCGACAGACAATTGAAAATGGTGCCAAGATTGCTCGTGCAAAATACCAGTTTAGAGAAAATATGGGCTTCTCAGCCCAGTACGGTTGTAATGAATAAAATACATTAATTTTTGTGACTTCAGCGACGTACATACAACCATGTAGGTTCTGAGGTATTCATGATTTAAAGAATTTACACAATAAAAAAAAAATCAGATCCAACCAAGGGAGGTAAGGGCGAAGATAACTCTTGAACAAAACATTTTCATCCACGAAAGGTAACGAAAAGAAATATATACACTGTTAGCACCCGGCTACATCTGTATTCTGGCAAAGCATCTACGCACTATGTACTTTGTATTTTGCTATGTGCCTATGTTAGACATTTGACCATGCTGCATTGTTATCATGAAATGAGCGTTGATTGTTCCATGCTTTGTATTCTTGACCCTTTGGGTCTTCTATAGGTTCTATTGAGCACTAAGATTTTGAAATTATTTTAGAAGTCGAGTTCATATTTGGTTGTTTATATGTATGAATACAGGTTGGAAGGAAAGACTTACTTAATTGCAGACTGGATTTCTTGGTTAATAAATGAGCTATTTTAATATCTTGTTTATATTTTTGAGCAATTAGATAAAGATGTAGTCTCCATGCTGTGCATGGATGTGTAGATTAAGGACTGATGGGTCTGTGCAGGATAGAAATTCAGTTAGGTATTCGGATAATCGTCGGCCAGCATCTTCGGGAATTTAATAGGCAGATGTGCAGGTTATTTCGCGCTTTGTTGCATTGAATCAGTTTGCTTATAAAATCATGGTTGCAAATGCAAGTTGGCATTTACAATGCCTTGCCGTAAGTAAAGATCTATCTGTAAAAAAAAGGCATGTGCATCTTCAATGGAGAGTGCTATTAAGTGCACGATTGCATAATACGTGAATGAAATATACGAAGTTAGTCTGTGTTCTTGGACAATAAAAAATAAGTAATTGAGAGAAAATACAGAAGTTATGGAGTCCTTATAAGTATCACGTTTATTGTAATTTGTTAAATAACAAGTGAATAAGCAGAAAGTATAGTGGTGTTTGTAGAATTTTTATAATTGAACAGTTGAGACAGGAGCCGTTAAATGATGGCCGGTTAGGCAATATTGCTGTGTCTTATTGACTTATGGGCTATTGTAAAAGATGATTTTGCATTGCTCTTTGACCGAAGCGATAAGCCATAACTCTCTCTCTCTCTCTCTCTCTCTGTCTACTGAGTATATTTCTTTTCCCAAGAACATGTCACCATACCGGCTTTATGTATCTGTCTCCCTTATATGCATGTTGAAGGTTACAGGCTTGTTGCCTATATAGGCTGTTTGCCTTTAATGTCGACTGAAATTCGCATATTTCTTTGTTGCTGTTTCATGTTTTTTTCATTTCATGAGTCGAAGTGTTGCGCTTGATTATGTTCACAGTCAATTCCTTTGACTGCTTGTAATTTGGGGATGAAGTCTGTTATCCCATGTTGCTTAATTATAGAAGCGAAGGATGAGCAGTTATGATGGAACACATGGAATGAGATGGAATGATTGTGTTAGGGATATGAATCCCACATAGTTGCTGTTCCGACTTAGGGCAGCACAGGGTTGAACCGTGTCTTTGAGGTTAGGTTTACCCTGGTTTCAGAGTGGTCGTTTCGTCACTCGATTGGTTCTTGTTCGGATAGGTTATCATTGTTGATAACCTCTGCGCAAATCCAATGCAAGAGACTAAAAGAGCTATAGTGGCTGAACCTATGGTTCTGAATACCATAGTATAGCGCATTCCTGATTATGTGTCTCCTGGATGATATGCTCTGGCTAGCTCGCAGTTAGGATGAGGGATACGTTATCCCTGAGATTGCCCTAGTCTTGTAATTTTGCTAAATGATGTTTTTTTGTCACGTGGAAGAACTTATGAAATGATTCGGATGTATGTGAACTATGCAATGGTGTAAGATGCATTTGTGGTTTACGTTCGTTTGCATTTTCATTTACAGGCTACGGTTGCTAGAGCCCTTCTTTTCTTGTCGCTTTATTTTTAGTTTTAACTTTCTTTTTTGTTTTACCATCTGTTTCCTTTTTGTTGGGCATTGTCACCAGCCCCTTTTATGCACGAAAAAGCTATAGACCAAATTAAAAGAAAGAAAATCTTCACTGGGCCTGACTCATTTGTCTTTTTTGGATGAACCTAGTCCAACTTTCTCCCGAACCCGATCTCCCCTTGTGCGTTTCTTTACAGTAGGAACAAGGGGAGGTTTACATTATCAACAGTCGGTGACTACAATCCAACACATTTGCCAAACATCCTTTGCAGGGCAAAGTCTCCTTTCCCTTGACCTATAAAAGAAAGAGCTGGAATTAGACGCTGAGGAGCATGAAAAAATCAGACGGCATGAAGCTGTAGAAAAAGTATGTGAAGCTGAAGAGCGAAACAACTTAATAAAGGGAGCTAGAACAGGCAGAGCGCGACAAAATAAGGCAGCGTAAACAAGCAGAGTGGGAAAAAGTCTGAGAAACTGAAGAGCATGACAAACTTAGAGTTGTAGCCATATGAACAAGGTTTGAAACTACAAGAGATTTCAATAAAATGACATTACAGAGAGTACATACCCCCTCTTCATCTTCATCCGTATAGTGTCCTCAGTCAACAGGCTGATTATTCCGACACTTGTAACGGTGGGGTAAGCGGAAAAAAAAAAAAAAAAAAAAAAAAAAAAAGCTTGTGACTATTGGTGGAGTTTACGAGCTCCCGACCTGAACATGTCAAGAGACGCGGCTCAGACCAAATTTCAAACAGATTCTACAAGCTTTTCTTATACATGCAGTTAATTCTGCTACTTTTAACTGATCATTGGTAAAAACTAGACTGCATGAATTAATTTTTTTTTTCTCTACAGGTTTCATGTCACGCACTTTTCCGTTGTATACACTGTCATAGACTCTTTTGCTTACCCTTACATTTATTTTCCCCCCTTAAAAGTTTACTTTAAACACGCATTTGAAAACAACTGATTTTGATAATGAATTACCTTTACTTTTTTTGTTGTTGATAATAATAATAATAATAATAAATACTTATATAGCGCCTATTCTCGGCTAGAGACCAAGCTCTAAGCGCTTTACAATTAACACTCGCTTACACAACGGGCTGCCTACCTGGGTAGTGCCGACTGGAGAGCTGCCAGCTGGCGCTTCAATCAGTCGTTTCCCGTGTCATCCAGTCAATATCGTTCAATATCGTTCACTCAGTTTCTTTACTTCCTTCATTCTTTCCATTTCTTACGCAGGGTGCATGCTGTGTGTAACGTGTCATCCATACCAACGGCCAAACTGGCCTACTCTTCCGAAAGTTGGTGATGGGATTTTACGTGTGTGCAAGATATTATGCGTGCGTTCACACACGGAACCTCGGTTTGTAGTCTCATTCGAAGGACTGTATAGGAAATGGAGTCAGAACTAATGTTAACTCCGAGGGAAAAATCCCCCTGTACCGAAACGCGTCAGGCGCTCTACCAACTGAGCTATTCCGGTAAGGTAAGATAAAAGCTTTCAATAACATTTTTTTTTTAATCCCTATCCAATGTGAAAGATGTGTTGTCTGCAAATTGGCTTGTCGTAAACTTTGTAATCGATATTTCATTCTCATACTTTCCACATATGCTGATAATTTACACATAAGTCAAAGGTATGGCAGTACAGGTTCACACTGACAGCATCTTCTCTTCACTGGAAAACTGTGGGTCATTTTCCTTAACAATCAGCACTTTCATATTTTTATGAAAAGCGCATTTTCATTTACACACATCCTCCCAAATATCGGGTGATCGAGTCAAAGGCCTTTTGAACATCGACAGAAACTATTAGGCCCTACATCAAGCAAGTTTGTGTTTTCTGAATTGCGTATCTGAAAAAAAAAAAAAAAAAAAATCTAGAATTTCTGCCAGTATCTACTTTCCTGATATGAATGCCGTCAAATTCTGATGTGTAAAGTTTGGTACGACAGCTTTAATAAAACAAGTGACACAAGCTAATTTTTTCTTTTTTTTTTCCGATGACATGTCATTAACAACGGCTTGACTTGGCTTGATGGACGAGTTTCAAAACGGAGTGACTGAAAGCGGAATGAAGCAAATTAATGGGTGAGATTAACGTCCTATTGGCCTGAGGCCCTTTTCCAAGGTTTCCCAGACATGCAGCTAAATGGAGACCCATACACCCAATTCTGATTGGCTGTTCAAAGATGATGTCACTCAGGATTCCGTCTATTTATAGTACTGTGGACTCCATCCACCACCAAAGTGTTGCGATTGCTTCGCAGCTGAAGTTGAGCGAAATTCATAAATTGGTGCTTCAGCTGTTCAAGTCGCTGCCTTGTTTTCATTTCTGCTTTGATATCTGAATGGCCGTTTGTTCGTGCTTATCATCAGTGTCATGCACTTCATATGTGCCGTAACTGGCGTAAGGCGATCGTTGGAGAAAGTCCGGTGGTGGCAGGTACATTTAAAAAAAAAAAAAATGTAAAGCTGATTTTCGACGATCCACTTCTCATCAATTTCGATTGTAATCACACAGATGATACTATTGATAGTGTACTTTTTCACACCAACCCCCACCCCCTTTTCCAAGCGCCCTGCATTAATTTGTGTTGTTTGTTGTAATTCACGTGACACTCTTCTCTTCTTCAGTGTTGAGGGCCCACAATCATTCTTGATTATTCTAGCACCTATAACTGGCTTAGCACTATGAGTATGATCAATGCAAGACCTGAAAGTTGTATTTTCCTTTTTTTTTTGTTACTGAAAAAATATTTTAAAAGAGAAGAAATTATTATGTCAATAATGTTATTAATGAACAACATAGTACACCATCACCTCCACCACCACAACACACACACACCACCACCACCACCACCACACCACCACCAACACACACACTCTTTTGAAAGACTGTGAACAGACCTTGCATTGTTAGACCTGTTTATTATTCTGTTCCTCTGTAATGTAATTAAAAAAATAGAATAAAGCAATAAAGAATATCAGCAAACAGAACTGTCGGGATAATCAGACACTCCTTCGACCACTTGACAAATGAGACCTTCATCCAGCTGTACAAGTCACTTGTAAGACCAGTCTTGGAGTATGGGCACTCGGCTTGGCAACCTCACCACAAGACTGTGTGCCGAGGTGGAGGATGTTCAGTGCAGAGCAACAAAGCTCCTTTCATCGTTCAAAGACAAATCCTACCCAGAACGCTAGGCCATACTCTAGTTACCCAGTCTAGAACATCAACGGGCTCGAGGTGACATGATTGACCTGTACAAGTATGTGCACGGAATGTGCAGGGTGAAGAACCCTCAGGTTCAGCTATTTGATAGCAGAGATCAAGGGGCAACAGCCTGAAACTAGTCAAAGGTCACAGTAGGCTGCAAGTACAGGAAATTTTTTCTCCGAGAGAGTCATCAACTCCTGGATTAGCCTCCCAGAACAGATAGTCACAGCCCCATCAATGAACACCTTTAAGTCCAGACTGGATGCCCACTGAAACAGCCTGCCTTCAAAGTTTAATCCAGTATGCTATGAATAGGTGGTGGTAGTACCAGATCCTTTAGATACCCCACGCATGCAAGTTCTTAGGTGTAGACTGTCTACAAGTCTCGAAGGTGAGCAGGCCTCCAACAAGGCACATTTCAAGTTGAAGTTCAAAAAGGGCATAGTGGTGTGTTGATACGTATTGTTCCAAAGTTAAACTGTACAGTGAGCCTGTAAACAAACAAGAAGCTGCATGCCATGATAGTACACACACATGACATTGCCATTATGGTAATATAGAAAGAAAAAATGATGTGTGGGCTGGAGAGTCTTTTTCAAGTTGTAATCAGTGCAGCCCAGCCAAGTACACATGGTCTTTCCAGGACCATCCAACACTTAAAACCAATTCACACGGTCACAAGTCAAAACAGACACACAGAGACACCTACACACATCCTGCAAACACACACTCACATCCTGCACACACACACATGCATATACACACATCAGTTGGCACAATTCAATGGCTAATCTGGTGATATCCAAAGTGCTAACCCATATCACTCCCAGTGAACAGAGACAAACATATGGGCAGACGCTGCAGGATGGACAGCTAGTGTTCACCCTGAACACTACCGGGTATGTTCAAGGTAGCAACAGAAAAACTGATATGTGATAAACTACTATCAAGTAAAAATATATGACTATGACTATGAATTTAGAAGACAGAGGAATGGCCCAGAGATGTTTTCTATTTAATTCTTTACTCTTGATTACGATATCAGTAATATTTTCAAACATACCCTTGTAGGTCACAACAGGATTCAGACAATATAATCAACAGAAAGAAAAAAAAGAGAGGAAAATGTACACATTGTCACTGAACAAACAACCCAACCAAAATGATATGAGCACCTTCCATCCTTGATTTTAACTTAAGTCAATCAATCATGTGGCTTATAGCCCCACCAACCGCTATGGGCTACATCAGGGCTGACCCAGGAGGAAGGGAAGGAAGGCATGTACCAGGAAAGTCACAACAACATGCCGTAAAATATCACAAAATGTCATTGGTCAATTATTGAGAATATAAATCATGCTAATCCTGAATGACCATCCAACACATCTTATAAACTGTGGCTGCAAGAGGTCAAGTTTGCAATTAATGTATAGAATTGAGAAAGAAAGAAAAGAGAGCATTCACAATCAATAACAATTAACATGGGTACAAAATCTCATCGCAAGTTCAGTGGTGATGCTTGTAATCAAGTCCTGTGAGTTAATACAGTGGAGACATATTTGTGTTTGTGCAGTTTACAGTAGAATCCGGTTATAAGAAAGTCGAGGGGGAATTTTTTGTTTTGTTTCTAATAACCGAGTTTTCTTACAGCCGAGGTTTCTTATAATCGAGAGTTCTAAAAAAATTTTTTTAGAGCGTTTCTAATGTGATGGTGTGGAGAGTAAGGGGTGTGCAGGTGAAGACAGGCAGATGGTAATGCGTAGAAGCCAAGGGACAGCAGCCAGTCAAGAAGACACAGACACAGGCGGCGGAAGCAGGGGGGGGGGGGGGGGGGGGGGGGCGGGGGGGCCATGCCCCTCCAGAAAAATATTGGGGGGGGGGGGGGGAGCCTTATATATCCCCCCTGCCCCCCCCCCCCCCCCCCTAATATTGAGCACCTCCAAAAAAATCAGAGAGAGAGAGAGAGAAGGGGGGAGAGAGAGAGAGAGAGAGAGAGAGAGAGGGGAGAGAGAGAGAGAGAGAGAGAGAGGGGAGAGAGAGAGAGAGAGAGAGAGAAGAGAGAGAGAGAGAGAGAGAGAGAGAGAGATGTTTGATGGTGCATCACCTTGTCGTCATACTTGTCATACTTCCTGTCAAACTCGCTCAGGAAAGATGTCAACACATTTCTCGGGAACCTCTCTGCAGCTAACCCACTTTGGTCACAGATTACTGACCAGTACCTGACCAACATTGCCAAGAATGGCATATATGCTGATGCTATTGTAGTGCAAGCTATGGCGAGAATGATTGGTAGGGACATACACATCGTAACAAGTCAGCAAGAGAGCTCCAGGATATGCTACCTGATGAATAAGATCTTGGCGGGAGACACTGAATCATCCCTTCCACCTGCCCTTATAGGGCAAATAGTCGAGGAACATTTTGTGAACCTAACACTTCATCAAACCAGGACAGTGAAAATGATGAAGGAAAGGAGGAAGAAAGTGTTTTCTCATCTCCTACAGAAGGTGCATCAATCATGCAGTCTCCTCGTGACGACGCCAACCGACCTGTGCAGTCTCCTCGTGATGACATTGACCGACCTGCTACTGCAAGAAAACCAAAATGTCAGTCTACTGTGTGCTGCAAGGACGCAGTCAACCCCTTTCAGCCACAGAGCGACACAGTCCTCTCCAAACTGACCAGGGTAAGTTCAGGAAGGCCCCGCTATTTCCAAAGATCATGGTTCCAGCAATACCCTTGGCTTCACCTATGCACAACAGACAACAAGGTATGTTGTTTCTTCTGCATGAGGGCTAATCATCAAGGCTGCAAACCTGATGCAGCGTTTGTATGGAGCGGTTTTGACAACTGGAAGAAAGCACTGGAAAAGTTCTCAAGCCACGAAAAATAATCTTCACATGCAGCAGCCGTGTATGATGTAAACTGTAGGCAGTCTACAACGTCTGTGTATGCTCCAGTGACGTGTCAGCATGAAACAGAACAAAAGAAACACGGCAAAGCCTGATGAACGAACTAAAGAGCCTTCAGTTTCTCCTGCGTCAGGGTCTGCCTCTCCGTGGACATGACGAGGAAGAAGGCAACCTTCAACAGCTGCTGAAGTTCTGCTTTGGAGAGGGCTGCAAGGAAAAAACAAACACAGGTTCAAAATATCTGTCACATGATATTGTCAACGAGATCCTCGGGATTATGGCACATAAAGTCTTGCGATCTGTTGTACTTGAAATCAGAGAAGCGAATTGGTTTTCGATACTAGCTGACGAAACCCGTGATGTTGCAAACAGGGAGCAGGTTGTAATTTGCATAAGATTGGTAACTGAGCAGTTTGAAGTCATAGAGGAGCCTGTGGGACTGGTGCATGTTGACAATACCTGTGCTGAGACAATTTTTAATGCGCTAAAGGATTGCTTGATCAGGCTGGACTTGCCAGTGCAGAAGTGTAGGGGTCAGGCCTACGACGGGGCCAGTAATTTTCAGGGTCACGTTTCAGGAGTTGCAAAACGGTTCAAAGATGAGGTCCCGTCAGCAGTGTCCGTATACTGTTTGGCACACTCAGTCAATCTTGTGTTACAAGAGGCTTCCAGAAAGGTCAAAGTAATAAGAGATGCCCTTGACTTTGCCACAGAGGTCATTCAGTTGATCAAATTATCACCAAAACGACTGATCCTTTTTGAAACAATCCAACATGAAACATCAGCTTCGTGCAGCCCGTCCATTAGACCACTGTGTCCAACAAGGTGGACTGTTCGAACAAGAGCTTTTGACTCTCTCATTGAGAATTCTCAGGCTTTGCAAGAAACACTTGAACTAGTCTCACAAGGACATGATGAGTATGCCAGGAGGGCATCCGGCCTTCTAGCACTTATGCAGCAGTTCTCCACCTGTCTTGGGCTCTCACTTTCACGGGATGTCTTTGCCGTGACTGAAGAGCTGGCGACTGCTGTTCAAAGGAAACAAACGTCCTGTGTGGATGCAACAAACGCTGCAAACCTCTGTCTGAGAACGCTTGAAAGTATGCGCCAGGATAAAAGTTTCCAGACGTTTTTTGCCGACGTCTCAACCACGGCTGCAAACGTGTGTGATGAGCCCCGCATTCCGAGACAGAGACAGCCTCCACGAAGACTTGATGAGGGCTCCCAGGGTCACAGCTACTCTGACCCTTCTGCTTATTACAGACAGCAGTAGTATGAGGCCATAGACAACGTCAAAGAGCATATAAAGCGCAGGTTTGACCAACAAAGTCTTAAGTTGCCAAGGAAGACTGAAATTCTCTTGGGTGACGGAGCTGCAGGAAAGAATCCAGATATTCCTCAAGAGATCAACGACACATATGCTGCGGACATTGACATGGACAGACTCAAAACACAGTTGGTCATCCTTCCACATGCTCTGGGGGACAACAAGAAGTCCATCTTTGATGCACTGCTAGAAGAACTGACAGCTTCTGACACTGTTGAAAGAATGTTGAGTGAGGTAGACAAACTTATCAGGCTGTACTTGACCATTCCAGTTACAACTGCAACAGCTGAACGCTGTATTTCTGGCCTTGAAGCGGGTCAAAATATACCTCTGAAGCACTATGACTCAGAAGCGCCTAACAACTGTCTCATTATGTATGTGTTCAAAGACAAGGTTGATCAGCTCAATCTCGTTGAAATTTCTTCCGAGTTAGTTTGCAGAAACGAACGACGTCAAAGTTACTTCGGAAAATTAAATGTGTAAAGGTGTAACCTCCCAGCTGTTGGTGTAACATGCTAATGTACAGACTGTGACAATCGTGACTTAGTAACTGCATTTTACAGTGCCTAATGTCCAGTGAATATGGAGAGAAGGTATATTTTTATTATGCTATTCAGTCAGAAAGTCTGACAGTTGTCCCCCCCCCCTCTCTCTCTCTCTCTCTTTCTCTCGCTCTCTCTCTGTCTCAGTTTCTGCAACGTTTTAATTGCAGCTATACAAAGTGTATTTCAAGTGTGTGTGTGTGTGTGTGTGTGTGTGTGTGTGTGTGTGTGTGTGTGTGTGTGTGTGTGGTGAACTGAATATTGCATGCTGGATTTTTTTTTTAATCGAACATTGACATATTGTGATTGTCGGAGTTCAATGATTTGAAATATCCATTGCCCCCCCTAATCCTGGACAGCTTCCGCCGCCACTGACAGAGGACGAGGTGTAGTTTCTCTTATTTTCTTCTTCCACGCCAGTCGCTCACATCAGGGAACACTGATCCATTCTCACACAACGCTCTACTTTTATAAAAATGTACCGGGCCGCAGAGCCAGCAACACGGTGCCAGAGACGAAACGGGCCTCGCGAGGCCGGAACCAACAGAAATTTGTGTTTTCTATCGCAGCTTCAGTGTTGTCTGGCTCGCTGTCCGTTCAGACTATTAACACATATTTACTATCGATGAAAACCTCAGAACCCAAGGAATAAAATGCAGTAGGTCACATTTGACAATTTTATTCCTGTACTAAATCATTGCTGATTAATGTCTCAGAGTGAAGCCACTTTTAACGCGTTTGCGTCATATTTTCCTCTATTTCAATAAAAAATACTGAAGAGCGTGAAATAATTTTACAATGAATGAATAGCTGGCATTTCGCTCTTTTCATACATATAAACTTCATTTTCCGAGACAGTGTCTAAGTGGAGAATTCTGTTACTAAAAATTACTAGAAAACACAGCTGACTTTTCACCTTGCCGGGCCGTCGGCGCCTACTTTGGACACAATTTTCAACTGAAAAATACTCTGTTGAAATGGTCTGTTAAATAATAAATCCTACACATTTTCAGTTGTATTCATAACAGAAATGGAGTCATTAGCAAGATTTCGATCGGGAAGTCCGAATTTCGTAGAATGATAATTTGGATCAAAACTCCGACAACGAACGAAGAAGGCGACTTGCTCAAGGGAACCGGCGTCGTCAGTCATTTCGTATAGTCGCAAGCCTGTACAGAAAAGATCCTAAGCATGCGATACACGAAATGAGAGCTCATGGACATTACTTTTACCATGCATCTTCAGATTCTTCGGTTTTCCTCTTACTTTTTGTAAAATCAAGAATTATTCAATGCTCATTCGACAGACAATTGAAAATGGCGCCAAGATTACTCGTGCAAAATACCAGTTTAGAGAAAATATGGGCTTCTCAGCCCAGTACGGTTATAATGAATAAAATACATTAATTTTTGTGACTTCAGCAACGTACATACAACCATGTAGGTTCTGAGGTATTCATGATTTAAAGAATTTACACAATAAAAAAAAAAGAAAAGATTCAACCAAGGGAGGTAAGGGCGAAGATAACTCTTGAACAAAACATTTTCATCCACGAAAGGTAACCAAAAGAAATACATACACTGTTAGTACCCGGCTACATCAATATCCGAGTTTTTGTTTGTTTTTCCTTTGGTTCTTTTTCTCTGCACGTTTCTGTAATTGCTAGTGTGTATATGTACGTCAGTGTTAGAGAGAGAGAGAGAGAGAGAGAGAGAGAGAGAGAGAGAGAGAGAGAGAGAGAGATTGAGACACACATACACAGAGACACGGAGAGAGACAAAGAGAGTCACACACACACACACACACACACAGAGAGAAGGGGAGAGAGAGAGAGAGAGAGAGAGAGAGAGAGAGAGAGACAGAGAGAGAAGACTCTTTGGTTTGATTTCGCAAGTAAACTTTGGCCTGTGACATAAAACGTCTAGTGTGTTTTCTTTTTCTTATCACGTTCTCTCCCTCACACACACACACACACACACACACACACACACACACACACACACACACACACATACACAAACGCATAAGCACGATAGACGAGTGAAAAGGGAGAGCATAGATTTATTCTTGGAGCCATTGGCCGTCATGACATAGAGAAAGAGGGATCAACATTTTCGTGTCTGTATGTGGAGAGAGAGAGAGAGAGAGAGAGAGAGAGAGAGAGAGAGAGAGAGAGAGACAAGACAAGACAAGACAAGACAAATGTTTTAATTGAACTAGGCCACATGCCCGTGTCAATGGGAACAGAGGGAGGGGGTAGAAACAAAATCAAACTGATCGCAAATGAAATAAGTAAGGAAAGAAATCAATGCATCGTCAAATACAGTATATGCATAAACACACAAAACTAAACAATAAGAGAGAGAGAGAGAGAGAGAGAGAGAGAGAGAGAGAGAGAGAGAGAGATTTTTTAGAACGCAACGGTAAATAGTGAAAGTCAACATAATCGTAAGGAAATTTCCCAATATTAACAAATGCACCTATAAATAAACGAGTCACCTATCATTCTCGGACGAGTCCTCAGTCCAAAAGGTGTTTTAAACATAAACCATATCACGAAGGCTAATTTGGAGCAATTCCTGCTCTGTAGAGTACACCACAACATAAAAAGCATCAGCTGGTCTTTCAGAAATGTTTGATCTGCCTCTTTCTTTCACACCTTTGTCAGGCCACTATGCAACTCGAACTACACGCTCAAAGTGTTGAGATTCTGAAGGTACACCTTTTCCTGACAAACGGACGTTCCAGGTAACTGAAACAACGGCTGGTATGGAAACCACGCCCTGTAGGTCTCCGTGCAAGCTGTGTATACTACAACAGGTGTTTGGAGCAGTGTTGCCGCTGCAATAACTTCCACATCCGATCCCCAGGAACGAGGCTGTAGAGTGTTTCCAGAGAGGTACTGACCTAGGTCTTGCCCAACATAAGCAGTGAAAGTTTCATGATTGCGACACATGAAGTCAACAATTGCATCTCTTAGCTGTTCATGAAAATCCTGTGTGCCACACACCTCATAGCTAAGAGCCCTGTAAAGGCAGTTTCCATCACCCACAACTGCGTTGACTTCAACGGGTATTCCCAGCTCTCCTTCTGACCGGTCTTTCAGGCAGATCGAGAGGTTTTGGGAGACCCAGTCTCTCAGACTGCCGTTGTCGCCAAGAAGCATTGGTTGGTTCGAAACTCTGCGGGGGCGCGGATTGAAACCCCATAAAGTCCACGTCTGGCCCCGTTTTTTTCTCTCTTTGTCATTCTGTGCTTCTGTCTCCCTTTGCCTCCATCCTTTCTCTCGTTTTTTCTTCCCTTCATCCTCCTCGTTCGTCTGTCTATTCTCCCTTCTAAACTCTTCTCTTGTCTCCCCATTCTTTTACCCATCTAATAATAATAATAATAATGAATACTTATATAGCGCCTATTCTCGGCTAGAGACCAAGCTCTAAGCGCTTTACAATCAACACTCGTTTACTCTGCTCTCGTCTGTTCATTCTGTCCCTCATCCCTTTCTCTTGTCCCCCCTTTCCTCCCTCCATCTCTCTTTTCTGTGTCCCCTTTTCTTTCTCTATCCTCTGCTCTTGCCTCCCCGCTTTTCTTTTCTCTATCATCGTCTCCTGTTCTTTTCTTCCCTCTATCCTCTTCTCTTTGTTTTTCATTCTTTCCTCCATCCTCTGCTCTTGTCTCCCCTTTCTTTTCCCCGTCTCCTCCTCTTGTCTGCCCTTTGCTTTTTCCATTTTGTTCTCCTACACCCCTTTTCTTCAATTCTTCCTCATCTTTTGTCCTCCCTCTCCACTAATTTATGCTCTGGTCTCCTCTTTTGTATGTCTACTCTCAGGTGTGCTGCTTTTCAAGAAGAAATCATCGATTCTAGTTTGAGTTTTAGCACTTGCTACATGCTTTTCCAAATGATATTTGAACGCTTCAAATGATTTCATGACTGCTTCATTGCAGTCTGAGTGCAAACAGTAAGTTTGTAATTTTGTAATACATTCCAAAGCAGTTTTACTTGAAAGTCTTTTTTCTTGTTCTGCACAGTTGTCATCTTCATCTGAGGCGTCTGTGCTGAACGTTTCTGGGGCATTTGATGTTGATGCAGCTGGCACAGTCGTGGCGCAGGATGCTGACCCCATTGTTGCAACACTGTCATCAACAGTGAAGTACTCTGCTGGTGGAATGTTGTATTCTTCAAACAGTCTCTTCAGAATGGGTTCCTGTGTCTCATGGTCATAATGGTCACGTTCTTCTGTGCAAGCTTCTGTGTCTTTGTCATGCCTGAAGCCCGCTTTGAGGAAGCAGTTGCTGATTGTCATTGGGGTCACCTCATCCCATGCCTGCTGCAGGGTACATACTGCATCCAAGAGGCTGAACTGGTAGTCTTTTGTTGTGCCTCCAGTGTTGATGTGAGCTACCAGCTTGAGAACCTTTCTCGTTCTGTATTTCACTTTCAACTTCTGTATGACACCAGCGTCACATGGTTGCAGTTTGGAAGTTGCACTGGGTGGAAGAAATAAGACGTCCGTTGCTCTTAACCCTGTGGGAATTTTGTGTGGCGCACAATTGTCCAGAACTAGGAGAACTTTCCGATTCTGTCTTTGCATGATTCTGTCAAAGGAGAGCAGCTACGTTTGGAAAATTTCCCCAGTCATACAAGCCTTGCGATTGGCCTGGTACTCCACTGGCAGTTTTTTCACTCCCTTGAAACACCGTGGTTTCATGAACTTGCCAACTGTCAGAAGGGGTAATTTTTCACTACCGTCCATGTTACAACTAAACATGACAGTGATTCTGTCCTTGGACTTTTTTCCGCCGAGACACTGATCTCCCTTGAACGAAAATGTTTTGTCGGGGAGGAGCCTCCAAAACAGCGCTGTTTCGTCAAGACTGAACACATCCTTAGGCTCAAAGTTCATCAGCATTGGTCTGAGAACATCCTCCATCCACTTGTCCGTAAAGACTTCGTCCACAGCTCCTCTTTCGCCGCTCACTGATCTGAAGACGATATCATGTCTTTTCTTCCAACGGTGTAGCCAATCATCACTACATTTCCATTCTTGCAGTCCAAGAGTTGCTGACAACTCCTCTGCTTTGACTTTGAGGACAGGACCACTGACTGGGATGTGTTCCGACCTACACATACATGTAGAAATAAAAACAGATTAAGTAATTTGATCAAAATGTCCAATGATGCTTTTCAAAGGGCAGCTTTAACCCCGCCATCAGTTACAGTGTAAACTATCCTTCACGTGTGTGTGTGTGTGTGTGTGTGTGTGTGTGTGTGTGTGTGTGTGTGTGTGTGTGTGGGTGGCATGCCAGGGCATGCTACCGCCGCCACTTCCAGAAACTGGACCAGTTCCATCTCCGTTGCTTTCGCAGACTCCTGGACATACACTGTGAAGACTGTGTCACGAACCAGGAAGTCCACCGACATGCTGATCTGCCCGGTATCGAGGCCCTGATCATGCAATCACAGTTGAGATGGTCAGGCCACGTGATGAGAATGGAAGACAGCCGTCTTCCAAAGCAGCTCTTCTGCTCTGAACTGGCTAATGGCAAAAGAAGACAGGGAGGCCAGACAAGCGCTACAAAGACTCACTCAAGCAATCCTTGCGTGCGTGTAACATCAGTCATTGGCTGGGAAGGTAATTGCTGCCAACCGCACTGCCTGGAGACAGGCAACAACCAAAGGAGTCAAGGCCTTCGAGATGCGACGTCAGGAGCAACTTGACGCCAAACGTCAGGCCAGGAAGGACTGAAGGGTCAACCCAGCAGCTGCCGTAGCCTGCCCTGTGTGTGGACGGATCTGCGCATCGGAGTTCGGGTTGCGGCCTCACCAAAGGCGCTACTGACGTCATCGTCGCTTTGCGACGGACATCCATGACGGTGTGTGTGTGTGTGTGTGTGTGTGTGTGTGTGTGTGCTTACAAATATGCAAGTACATGTATATAGTCTTAATTTTAACAAGAATGCATATAAATATGTTACCATATGTTGTATCTAGGGATTGCATCAGAGACAATACTATATCACACACTACAAAAGATTTATTTCAAGCCTTGTGTAGAAAATCGTCTTGAAATGCAGGTAGGAACTGTTTTATAGTTCGTCATCGGAACAGAACATGAAAGTTTGAAAGAGAGAGAGAGAGAGAGAGAGAGAGAGAGAGAGAGAGAGAGAGAGAGAGAGAGAAGATAATGCTGCTTATAGCCCAGCCTACCGCAAAGGGCCACATCAGGGCTGTCACCACGTTAAAATCAACTCACAAGTCATTAAAAAAAAACAAAAAAAAAAACCTTTCACACATCTCTTTAAATGACATCTTCTAGAAACGCACCAGAAATTTCGTTAAAAATCTTTCATCCATAAAATCTTAAATCAGATGAAAAATGTTAATCTCTCTCAAAAACCCAAAGATCACGTCAGGCGGGACATCCCTGAACAGGATTTTCATGGTCTCTGCTGTAAAATGTTTGTGTCTCACATCGTGCAAGTCCCAACACTCTAAAAGAATATGTTTCATTGTGAGTGGCACATGACATGGAATGCACCACGGAGCTTCTTCACTCTTTAAAAGGTACGAATGGGTAAAATACGAATGGCCAGTGTGCAGCCGGCACAGAACTGTTTCTTCTTTACGACCACCAGACGCAGATGGGAGGAACTGCTTAAGGTTTGGACGGATCTGAAAGCGTTTGTTATCCGTCTGTGTATTCCAATCCTCCTGCCAGAGGTCTCTGACATAATCGTCAATTTTGGGTTTCAGATCTGAGCAGGGGATATATATGTTGGACAATTTCTCTCTTGTGGCACTCTTGGCTAAACGATCAACCATTTCGTTCCCTCCGATGCCAACATGACCAGGAACCCAAGCTAGAATAATGTTGTAACCATCCGCTTTCAACTTGCTAAAAAGTTCAAAGAAATGTAAAAGTTCTGGATGCTGAAGGTTGTGGCCAGCTATGGCCTCCAAAGCTGACAGCGAATCCAACAGAACCAGAAAGTCCCTCTTCTTAGATTGTGAAATTATCTTCAATGCCAAAACCAGAGCAGTAAGTTCAGCAGAATAGACGGAAGCATCTGGAGGTATATGTTTTAACAGTATCTGAGAAGGAGCACCAGGGCAATAGGCTGCACAGGCCACTCCGTCCTCAGACTTGGAACCGTCAGTGAAAATTTTCTGATAAGATGGGAATTTTGAACAGAGGTCAGCATACAAGGCCTTGTATGCCAGAGAGCTGGTAGACTCTTTGCGAAAAGCTGCAAGATCAAAACGAGTCTCTGGTGTGAAAAAGGTCCATGGAGGCTGATCTGGAAACTTAGAAAAATCGGACACAACTCCTAGGTCTAGACCTGCATTCCGCACGTGAGGCTGCATACGAAGACCAAACGGTGGAATACAGTTAGGGTTGTTTTCGAATTTGCTTTGAAACTGAGGGTCAAAGACACAGTCATAGGCAGGATTCTGCGGTTCCGAGAACAGTCTGATGTAGTAATTCAAAGATAGCTTCAGCCTGCGGTTGGACAGTGAGGGTTCACCTGCCTCTGCGTACAGGCTGTACACAGGGGTGGTGCGGAATACTCCAAGACAGAGACGAAGCCCTTGATGGTGGATAGGGTCCAAGAGTTTGAGATAAGAGGGTCTTGCAGAGCCGTACACAGCACAACCATAGTCCAGTTTGGAACGGACCAAGGCTCTGTAGAGGTGCAGCAAAGTTTTCTTATCAGCGCCCCAGTCAGTGTGTGCTACGACCCGCAGAATATTCAGAGCTTTCTGGCAAGAGGTTTTGAGGTTTTTAATGTGGCTGAGAAAGTTGAGTTTTTGGTCAAAAATCACTCCTAGGAATTTGACTTTGACAGCTGGAATGGGAGATTTCCCTATTTTGATTTCAGGATCTGGAAAAAACTGACGAAAATGATGGAAGTGAATGCACTGTGTCTTTGTAGGAGAGAGAGAGAGAGAGAGAGAGAGACAGAGACAGAGAGAGAGCGTGTGTGTGTACGCGCGCACGCGCACCCACACAAGTATTTACGAGCAGTATTAAAAGCGCTCAGCGATATTCTGGAGTTAATAGGTACTCATAAGTTGTAGGCTATTACATATTGATGCTCGTCAAATGTGAAATGAACGAATGAATACGAACATAGCACGTGATTCCTTGATTATCTATCAAGCTTCTCACATACATGCACATGCATGAGAAACAAAGACAGAGAGAGAGAGAGAGGGAGGGAGTGATGGAGAGAGGGGGGGAGAAAGAGTGTGTGTGTGTGTGTGTGTGTGTGAGAGAGAGAGAGAGAGAGAGAGAAGAGAGAGAGAAAGAGCGGGGGAGGGAGGGAGGGAATGATGGAGAGAGGGAGGAGAAAGTGTGTGTGTGTGTGTGTGTGTGTGTGAGAGAGAGAGAGAGAGAGAGAGAGAGAGAGGAGAGAGAGAGAGAGAGAGAGAGAGAGAGAGATGGCAGGAAGGTGGTGGTGGTGGAGGTGGAGATAGTAACATACCATACCTCGCTTGGACAAACCATTGCAGAAGTTGATTGTCAATGTCCTCATGTTTCGCCTTCCTATTCTTTTGCTGTAGCTGCGGGTCAGTTGTACTGCCCAAGAACTGATTTTTGTATTTGTCCCTTTGTTTTACAATGTTGCACAGAGTAGCAAGAGGAATCTGAAATTCTTCAGCAATCAACGTCTTTTTCTTTTTCGGGTTTCTCTCCACAGCATCCAAAATTTCGATTTTTCGTTTCAGCGAGATTGCTTGTCTTTTGTGTTTGTCAGCCATCTTCACTTTACACTGTACAAAGCCTTGCCTTGCATTGAACATGCACTGGTGTGAAGAGAGAAACAGGGTGGGGGCGAAGTTCAAACACCTGTCGTAATCAAGCGCCTGTGTTTTGTCTAGCTTACATCCGAATAGGCGACATCACAGGCCCCACATCCCTGTCCCGCCAATTCCTGTGACCTGCATCGTGGATTTTTCCCCCCCATATATTTGTGTAGGCCCCACCGAGAAAATCTTTCGACAGCCGAGACTTTCTTACATCTGAGGTAAAGTTTCGCTAGGGTCAGCTAAACCTGTTTCTTACAGGCGAGTTTTCTTACAAGCGAGTTTCTTACATCCGAGGTATTTTAAGTAATGTTAAAGAATCCTCTCAGCAGGGGAAAACCATTTGATTTCTTATACCCGAGTTTTCTTATAACCGAGTTTCTTATAACCGAGTTCCTACTGATATCCTTTAATATGGCATTAAAAGGATATTCTTTACCCAATTTTGCCATGAACAAAAAGAATGTGACATACCTGTACAGTATTGCTGACTTTTTCATTTGTAAATGTGGGTTGAAGAACATCCTAGCTGAAAACTTTATGAAATTGTGTATCAAGGTTGGGTCAGTTGACATACTACTTGCCTGTGTGTGGGGTGTGTGCGAGTATGTGTGTGTGTTTTAATACTTACAGTGTAAATATCTATTTGATGGTATTACAAAGGGAAAAACATGTGGAAATACTTTGAAGTGTATTTTATGTGGACGTGCAATGTGACTTGATTACATGAGCTTCGTTACTTTAAGTGCATGTCATTGTGCAGATCTGGGTGTTTTACGATGATAATACTTTGCCACTACACAGCCATTTCCTTTTTTGAGGACAAATAAATCATTTTATGTCTTAATGACTTTGACGAAACGCTTGACAAAACCATCCGATCGGTCCCACTAAAACCCCAAACCAAAAAAATAGATTTCAAATCTATACCCACTCCCCTCTCTCAACCCCCCCCCCCCCCCCCCCCCACACACACACCTTCTCTCGCTTAGGGCGGTGCGGAACAGCACGGCTGACACGATCAATGACGGAGAAAAAGAATTGCGTCACGGCAAACGCGCGGCGCCTTTCGTTCTGGTTGACCTCCCCGCCCCCCCCCCCCCCCCCTCTCAACTCTCCTTCCCCACTCCAAGTAGCTACGGCACGGAGATTTCATTTGCATTGTGGCAAGTCCCCCCCCCCCCCCCCTCCCCTTCCCCAGCGCTAGCTTCACACGCCCTCCCCCCCCCCCCCCCCCCCCCCTCTATCCCGTGAAACAAGGGCATGTTGCCGTTCGGCACACCGCCACCGCCACCCCCCCTCCCCCTTTTCTACAGTCCGTGCACTGGCTGAACTGGTAACGTATGTCATTGGAGTTTCTATGTGAGAGTCTGTGTCTATACCGATGCATAAATTTAACCGGCCGCTGAAGTCCGTGAGCTGTGCCGATTAGGTTCAAACGGTTTCCGAGGGGACTAGTGATAAGACTAGATCCCTCCCCCTCTCACCCCTGAGGTGTGAGTGACAGGTTGTCAAAATCGAATTCCGCAGTTAGAATACATATATACTAGCCGCACAGGGTGCACCTTCACTGACCCTCAAGACTGCCTGTAGACCAGACCAGAGGAAGACAAAAGAGACAATTAGAGAAGGCGTGAGAAAATCTCGGTAACCTCATTGATCTCCAGTCATTCACTGTTCATTCCCAGGAAAAAAACTGGGATCCTGGTCACGCGATCCAGGCCACGCTATCCTGGACACGCTACACATTGCAGCTGGACCAGAAGCTGGGACTTTGCCCAACACCAGGGCGACACCAGACAACCAATCTACACCAGTGGGGCAGTCACCAACCACAGGAGAGATCAACTACCCTCTCCGAAGAAAAGCTAAGTTAGCTTACCACCTGGACTCAAACCCATCAGACCCTTGCCCTCACTTGATGAAGAAAACAGTGAGAACATGTCTATGAGTACCTCTTTGGATACATTCAGTGTAACTTAGACAGACCCCTGTATGCCAACTTATGCTTGTTGCACTGAGTGCAAGCGAGTAAAGTAGGAGTGAGGGAGGGCCCCTCATTGTGGTAGTCCAATGAAAATTAAACCCTAGCCTATTGAATTGACCCGCCAATACTTACCTATGTGTAAGCAATAAAAGTTGATGTGTGAAAGTGCACTTAACTTGTGTCAGTTCTCTGTTGTTCAATCAAATGTTGAATGTGTGAACTTCTCTCTTCAATTCTGTCTCTCGGAGCTACAAGTACTTATAAGAGTACAGGCCTAAGGAAAACTATCTCAGAGCCACTGTTAAGTATTTTACCCAGTCCTGGTATAAAATAAAAATTTCTTTGATGACTAGTACCGGAAAGTTGCTCCTTCCACCACTAGTAAGAGAGAGGGTGTAGGTGAAATGTTAAGGTAATTCTCATTGAGAAATTATCCCTAGTCCTTCCCCTAGAGGACCTACCTAACACTTACTCATCTCGTCACATTGAAGTTTTCCTCTGGTCTGGTCTGGTCTGGTCTGGTCTACAGGCAGTCTTGAGGGGTCAGTGAAGGTGCACCCTGTGCGGCTAGTATATATGTATTCTAACTGCGGAATTCGATTTTGACAACCTGTCACTCACACCTCAGGGGTGAGAGGGGGAGGGATCTAGTCTTATCACTAGTCGCCTCGGAAACCGTTTGAACCTAAATTTAGAAAGAGAGGGTGTTAGTTACCGCCAATGACATTGACGAACAAAGCACATGCCAAGACAGAATGCATTTCAACCTCTTGGGTCTTCTTCAGGCGAAAAAATAAATCACATTTAACATTTAAGACAGTACAACCAAAGAACGAAAATGACTCATCTGTTGTTGTCCATGTGGTGGGGAGAATAGCCGCTAGGCACACTAGCAGCTGTTCTTTCCAGCTTGCCACAATGCAAATGAAATCTCCGTGCCGTAGCTACTCGGAGTGGGGAAGGAGAGTTGAGGGGGGGGGGGGGGGGGGGTAGGTCAACAAGAACGAAAGGCGCCACGCGTTTGCCGTGACGCAATTCTTTTTCTCTGTCATAGATCGTGTCAGCCGTGCTGTTCCACACCGCCCTAAGCGAGAGAAAGGAGGGGGGGGGGGGGGGGGTTGAGAGAGGGGAGTGGGTATAGATTTGAAATCTATTTTTTTGGTTTGGGGTTTTAGTGGGACCGATCGGATGGTTTTGTCAAGCATTTCGTCACAATGTCTTACAGCCCTTTGCAGCTCTCTGCTAAACTGTTTCAACATATAGCTACAAGGGATGGAAGACTAGTCTGACTTCACTTTAACTGTTTCAACATTCAGCTACAAGGGATGGAAGACTAGTTTGACTTCACTTTTCAATAAAAGTGACCATTGGTTTCATCAGATCAAAAAATGCTGCTACCTACATAAAAAAAAAACCCATTTGGTTTCATCTTGTCTGGGCAAGGGTGGCAGTGATAAATATGTGTTTCATTGGCGCTGGACATGTCATCACAGATAACGTGTACCCAACTTTGACAATCAGAACACTGCTGCCATACTATTTCCTCACTGGTACCATTATCCTCTTCACAAAAGCAAATGGCACATTTAGATGGTGTTACTGCGTTCAACATTTTGGTTAACAGTTCACATTCTTTGGCATCTGGCTTGCAGTTTCAACGGTTTCTTTTTGGACTTTCTTTTTGTGGAAAAAAACATCATCCGTTTCTGGGTCTCAAAATTTTTGTTTCCAGGGAATTTCTCATGTATTTTCAATTTCTTTAGCTGACTGATCTCAACTGTTTCCAAACCATTTGAAATACTCTTGGCAGATTTAACATTTGAAATTACACTCTTTAGAGCTTCAATGCTATTAACATTATTAATTATAGAGTTCAGTTCATTTACTTCTTTGAGTGCGACTTCCCACAGTTCATGTAGTTTATCAGAATAGTCAGTGTTTGGTTTACAAATGAAACTTTTAAAATACTCCTTGCTGTCTATTGCACATTCTTCATGCGTGTCAGCTTCTGAGGTCATTTCCATCATGACCTCTTGGTCTTCAGTTTGTGTTTCACTCTGAGATTCCTGACAAGATGTTTGTGTAAGAACGATTTGCACTGCATGTAGATGTTTACATGACAACTTCCTAGTTATATATTCAAAACAAGTACATGAACACTTATGTACACATATTTTACATTCTCCACAAACTTGTCTGCATGAGCAGTGCTGACATTCAGGAATTCTATTGACAAAGTAAACCTGATTACTGCAGTCTGCACTTGATGGCACAATCCACTCGTCCTGATTATGAGTACGGACCACAAGATGAGTTATATCTTGCGCAGCTTTATGACTATTTCGAATTTCACGTTGTTTGTGAGTGACTTTCCCCTTTTGACATTTAATGAAGTGGTCACATGCCTTCTCTCTTGAAATCTTAAGTAACACAAACAGCAAACTATCCACTCTTCTGTTTTGTTTTTTGTGAAAATGTCTTTCAAAACACGGTGAAATGCTTCAGCCTGCATGTTTGTGTTTGATAAACACCCCTTTCGAAAGCAAGCTGCCCACAATTCATATCTGTTATCCTGTACGTAAGTTTTGACAAAATAGCGATGAAAAACTGGATAAGCTTGCAGAACCTCTTCAATCTCTGTCAACATTTTTTCTGAATTTTCCTTCATCTACTTCTTTCCACAGCATGGATAAGTGGGC
Organism: Conus canariensis; assembly: GCA_033310375.1. NCBI lineage: Eukaryota > Metazoa > Mollusca > Gastropoda > Neogastropoda > Conidae > Conus > Conus canariensis. Next base: position 72,408,203 of record CM065715.1, on the reverse strand, counting down.
ATAGAAATAAACTTGTTGTTCTTTAGATGGGACTGATTCATTCAATTTCTTCTTCCATGCTCTGACAACATGCTAGGAACAATAAGTCTTTTTTTTGCGGCAAAGAAAACACACGACACCATGCACTGTAAAATGCATTCGCCAAATCGCTCATAAATACACGAGTTGGATAATCTTGTCCATCATTAACCTCTTTCAATGCACTAAGAAATACTTATAAAGCTTCTGTGTCCTCCCTGTTGGAAACTGCCCATGCTACTGGAATAGCTTCTCCAAAATCATTAATAACAAGGACAGAAATTAATAGAAATTCATACTGTGTTGTTGAATGAGTGGAATCAACACAGATCATCTTATGTGAAAAGCGTTTCATCTTTTCCTTTTGAAATGCAGTTCGAATGCACATTAGGAAGTCATTCTGCTGCAGAATATTTTTATCTTCAAGCTTTCCTTGGGGTTTATAGAAAATTATTGGGTTTTCAGTTTCCTGTTTCAGTTCTTCAACCCATATTTCTACACTTAAAGCACCATTAGAGCTCTTCTGAAAACGAGAAATATTATACTGTGTTTTGATATTCTGGATGTCTTTCCTTGTTACCAGGGCGCCTCTGTTAATGTTGTGTATTTTGTCCTAATATCATCGAGAATATAGTTTGTCTGAACACCACTGGCAAGTTTAGCAGCAATTAAGTTTCGCAGATCTCTGGATAATTTATGATGGCACAGTCTTTTATCATGCCCAATATGATCAAAACAAAACTCAGCATCGATTTTGCTAGTGTTTACAGTGAGTAGCTGTTATGTAAGATGTACACATACCATCAATTTTGGAGGAACCCTGAGTTTTTGTGTATCTTTTCCGATTATGCTGTGCTGATGTAGATGAATGTTTTGCAGACCGATTGCAATAATAGTATTCTGTGGTGTGATCTTTTCTTTCTTTGCCTTTACTTCGCTTAACAAAATATGATAAACTTTCCTTTGCAATGTTATTCTTCCATGCTTCAAAAGCTTCTCTGTCACTGAATGACACATGACAAATGTTCTTATCTTTGTTGTGTGCTGCAATGTAATGTTGTACAAGTTCTCTCTTGGTTGCTAATGTTTGTGAACAGAGGTAACAAGGCAATGTTCCAAGAAAAGTCACAGGCACAGGTTTAGTTTGATGTTGTCATTTTACATGCCTGACAAGACCATCCCTTCGAGAGAATATTGTCGAGCAATATGGACATGTTTGACTTGATCTTTCCTTGGACTGTTCATGTTCAGGTTGGATGCACTGTTCGTGTCAGTTTTGGAAGTGCTGTTGCTGTTTGGTGTACTGTTAGTGAACGGGTTGGGTCTTCTGATGGTGTTTGAGTGGGGTGTTTTGTTGGTGCTTGGGTTGGGTGTTTTGGGGGTGTTAAGAGTTTGGTGTGCTATTGGTTTTAGGACTGGGTATTTTGTTGGTGTTATGCTTTGTTGTGCTGTTGTGGTTGGGTGTGCTGTTGGGGTTAGGCTTGGGTGTGCTGTTTTGGTTGGGTGTGCTGGTGGTGTTAGGCTTGGGTGTGCTGTTTTGGTTGGGTGTGCTGTTGGTGTTAGTTGGGTGTGCTGTTTTGGCTGGGTGTGCTTTTGGTGTGAGGGTTGGGTGCGCTTTTGGTGTGAGGG